>LR990489.1:4582414-5329528 GCA_905147785.2 Thyatira batis | reverse complement strand
GACAAGAAAGAAGAAAGAAAATAATTAAATTTTGTCTGTCTGTGCTGCTTGTGTTGCCAAGTGTACTACTATTTTTTTTCATTCATTTTAATCTCCATGTTTTTACCATAAAAAATAAAACCGTGTAATAAAACATATTTCATGATACTCATTTCTTTTCTAGCAGAAACAATTTGACTTACATGCTGTATCAATAAATTTTGAATACTACAACCTTATTTAGTTTTAATAACAGTACGAAAGAAATAAATTACAGTGTTTATTTAGCTGGTTTCTAGGTGTCTTTGACCTCTATTTGCAGTTACAAGGCTTAGATTCTCTGGATGTAGTGTGAGTAATGTTACACTAGAGTTATGTTTTTTTTATAAACTTAAATAACTATAAGCTTATATACCTATATTATGCGAGTTTAAAACTGCTATTTTTACACAAACTTGACTGTATTGATTGGCAATTTGGCAGCACTATTCAGTTAACTAGTCTGTGGCTGTTTTTTTTTAAGTAGTTGAGTGAGGTGAGAGCAAAGAGTAATATAATAGACCTATACAGGAGAAGAGTGCCCTCTTGTGTCATTTTTGTGTTAACCGTATGACGCGTAGACAGAGAAACTAATAGACTAAGGTACCCTGAAACCACGACTGAAACAGAGATAGTGTAAGCGTGTGTTGCCACAGTGCCCGACTTTCCCATTTTGGAAGGGAGTTCCTTATCCCGCGTTGCGAAAGGGAAACATTAAATTATAAAAAATCTAAATATAAAAAATAATTATTCATAAGTATTGTAACTATCGGTTTATTAAATACGATTTATTTAATGTTACATTAACTATCAATAAATATTTATTGAATGTAAAAAAATATTTATTAAAGTTGTCTTCAAAGAAATTAAAATATTAATAGTTAATAAATCCTTCTATCAGTGTATTGGTAAAAAACAGTAACTTAAAATATGTATGATAAGATATGTATTTTCAAAATATCTTTTTTTCTTTATTGAACTAAATAATATTTAATTATTTTTATTATAACTGATCGATTGATCGTTGGTCGGTTATCGACCGGTGAAGGCGGAAGATCAAATTGAATTGAGAAAATTATTAAAAATAAAAATCACGATGGTAAAATAGGGGTTGATTGTAAAGGGTTGAAAATTCAGGGTTATATGTATTTACTAATGTTGTATCATTAAGAAATAAAAAAAAAAATGTTTCTAAAATTGAAAAAAAAAATTTGGGGTGGATTACCCTTAACATTTAAGGGGATGAAAAATAGATGTTGTCCGATTCTCAGGCTTACCAAATAGGGATACAAAATTTCATGAGAATCGGTCAAGCCGTTTCGGAGGAGTTTTACCACAAACACCGCGACGCTAGAATTTTATATATTAGAAGATAAAAATACCGGGGCTATTGCTAGAAAACACTGTGATAATTGGATTCCATGTTAATTCGCTTTCTTTTAATACACATTCTCAAGAGAATATTTTACAATAAAAATGGGAGATTTTTTACCGGACGCTGGCAACACTTCCACAATAATGTTTTATAGGTTATTTTGATTGAAACTCGATATTACGCTTTAATTTTCATAATTTAACGCAATATTTTGCTAATTTATACTATAAAATAAGTTATCAACCCTGAAAACACATATTTGTGGTCAATAAACTACTAAAACTGTCGTACTTACGCGTGAAAAGAGACACCGGCAATTTTCTGCTCACTATCGCTTCCACATGAAATTACACGACAACGCACCATTGTATAACCTTTGGCGTTATAATAGTATAAATTTCTCAGTCTTTTCACTATATTAGAATCGTTTTAACACACTAAAACATAAAAAATTCGCAGATCCAACACAATGTAAACACGAACTGTCAGGTTTGTTTCGCAATTAAAGTTGCGAAACACTTGAAAAACTGGCTTCCCACGATGAGACAGAAAATGTACTAGTTGCATCTTTGTCTTACGCATTCGTATTAAAATGTTCGCTCCCTTTCTTGTGTGAGTGAGAAAGAATCGTCACTTAGTCTATTAGTTTCTCTGTCTACGGTATGACGCCATCTTGCGACTATAGCGCCTTCTGCAAAATATGTCTTGTCGTTTGTATATATACACATACCTACTCAGACGTATGTAGTATTAAAGTGTGTTCTAGGTATACATATTCAAAAGAAACGTTATATAAATAATGTTCAATCATTTTATTCCGATCAACATAATTATAACAGCATTAGCATAAGAAATATGTAAATCATTTTAGAAATAGCAACCAAAAAAACACAAAACGGAACAAAAACAACACATGCGCATACACATGACAATTTGTGAAGTGTGAAATGTCAAAATTTTCATTCGGCGAAAAAGATGATTGCCAGCATAAAAAATAAGTTCTTTTAATAAAAGGCTAAAATTTTCAGTTTGAGCGTCATCTATTGACATGCATTGACATGTTAAGCATAAGTTTTCAGACATGAAAACAAGGCTGCGCCACTTTCTTTAAAAAGGAGTATTTTAAGGGGGGCTTGTATGGGACTGTCCACCAGCGTTGCCAGAAGGTTACTTTAGTAACCTCACAGGTGATTTTTGACTTCGTTAGGTTACTTGGAGGTTACACCACAGAAAAGGTTACAAAAGGTTACTTTTAGGTGATTTAATGTTTGACGTCTACAATGGCGTCAATGGCACCAAATAGAGAGACACGCCTAAAAAAAAAAAAAAAAACGACGTCAATATTTTGGAGACGTGTAGAAGAGACGAAATTGAGAGACGCGCCTAAAAAAAAAAAAAAAAACGACGTCAATATTTTGGAGACGTGTAGAAGAGACCAAATTGAGAGACGCGCCTAAAAAAAAAAAACGACGTCAATATTTTGGAGACGTGTAGAAGAGACCAAATTGAGAAACGCGCCTAAAAAAAAAAAAAAACGAATTCAATATTTTTCCTATACAAAAGGTTACTAAAGGTTTCTTTTTTAGACAGTTCAGGTCACTTTTGAAAAACCTCGCTGGCAACACTGCTGTCCACCGCCTGGGTGAGAGGGAATAAAAAAAAAATAATCTAAGCTAAGTCTGTCTGTAGGTAATGTACGTTCCAACCCGCTTAAATTGGGTAATTTTACTTCAATTATTCAACATTGCTTGACGATAGGTAAAATATCATATTATATATTGATCGACAGTATTCTGAGATCATTATTGTGTGCTTCCGTCTAGTCGTGTCGACTTAAAATGGCATCCTCCTATCTAGAGATGAGTTTGGAAGATATAATTCAACGTAAAAAAAAGAGAAACCCAAGGTTTGAATATTCGATACTCTCAGAAATATGAATTCTTCGTAGAAGTTGTATATTTATAAGCATTTTTTTTAGTTCAAGACAATTTATAAACAATCCTATGGTTCAGATACCTAAGAAGCTACCCATTACTGATGCCAGAAATAAAATAATCTCAAAAAAGAGAAATCAAATAACTGATGCAAGAGACAAATTAGCTGAGCTTGCTAAACAGAAGGATGCTCGCCTGAAATTGAACCAATTAAGACAAGGGAGGGTAAGTGATGCTTATAGTAGGATTACCAATTATATTGAAAAAAGTTTGTTGTACATATTTTCAAGTAGATATTAATTAATCAACTAACTGAGTAAAAATTGTATGTTCAAATCTGTTTGTGATAAAATTAATTTTATATTTATTTATTCAAATAGGCCTGCTCAGTCACTTATGAATTATCAATGCTAATGTTTAGTTACGATTGCTTTTACTGAGTTGGGCTGGCAGTCTACTCTGGATTAATTCTTTTATGAACAAGTTTTGACATTTTCTAAAGTCAGAATCTTATGGGAATGATAAGTACAAACTTATTAAATCTACAATGTACTAATATCCCATCTTCTTTCCACCTACCCACTTTTATTGATGCTCATAATAAGATAAAATTAACATCATAGTTAAACTGCTAGTTTTTAAAGTTCAGTATGCATAAAACATATTCCTTATAATTTTGTCAGGAATTTAAATTGCAATATCCTTAATATAAGTCCATCTAATGTGATATTTTGATGGAAATGCCAAAAACTACAAGCTATTGAAAAATAACTAAATCTATTTGGGGGTGGCATTCCTCCATTTATGTTACTGAAGAGAGATGAAAAAAAAATATAAAGTTGTCAAACCATATATGTATACTAGTGGACCAGGCAGACTTCATTCTGCCCACCAGCGCCACCTACCGGGTACAAGTATATGTAAGCTATCCTATCTCTCAAGTTGGATCGAACTGCACATGGTGTGCGAATTTTATTATAATCGTTTAAGTGGTTTATGAGTCCATTGAGGACAAGCATTGTGACACGAGATTTATATATATTAAGATATATTATGTGGATGTGGGGTATTGCTATAAAATATTTCAAAATAAGTATTTTTCGAATCCGTAGCAGTTTCTGAGATATCACATTTATAACAAACTTACATCTTTATGAGTACCTTTAAATTATTACAAATATATTATTATTATGAAATTTTAGAATAAAAACCAATCATCATCGAAGTACAAATTTCAGGTAAAACCACAAGGAGTAAGGAAGAATATAATGCAAAGTCGAGGAAAATTTACTAGAAATATCCCAAACAAAGAAAGAGGTATGTATGAATGTTTTGACTTTCCCTATAAAACAATAAATATTTTTTACCTTATTTCTCTTCAGGACAAACAATTTATAGTGCCAAATGGGATGGTAAGTTAAAAGCCATTGCAGAGTGGTCAACACCATTCTGTATGCTGGGTAAAGTCCTTTTGCAATAAAGAATTCTCAAGATGGTCTGTATCAACATTCTTTGCTTTGTTTGTTTTTAGTGTTCATTGATTCATCCAGACAAGTAGTTTCTCAACCACTTCATGTCGCTGGCAGATCTCTCTCAAGACGTCCAATTAACACCAAAAGATTTTTGGAAAACAGGTCTATTGAAACTCATGCTCTTGGTAAATATTTTCGCTTTATAATGTTTGTCAATATATCATTACTAGGTCGAGCTTACACATACTATTTCGATAAAAAAAAATATTTGGATATGTTGTATAATTAGAATGAATAAGATATAAGGAATAAGTATATGAATGATTCAAAGCAGCCTGGCAACATAAAATATGTTTGAAGTATTATGATTATTTTAAGTGATATGCCTATGACTGAAATGACAGCTAATAGAGCCAACTCTCTTTATTATTTATTTCATAATATTATGAGGTAAAAATGTGTGGAAAATATGAAGGCACTTATTACCAAAACATGATTTATCTAAAGTATGTGTATTAAAATAATATATCACAATATATTTTAATATGTAATTATAAAAACATTGCTTTCATTGTAGAAAAGCCCATGAAACTTAAACCAATATTAAGAACGGTTGAAAATGATTTGGATATAATTGACGACCCAATGGGTGAAGATTATGAACCAATGAAAATTAATTCCGAAAATCGGAAAACAAGTCTGCAGCTCAAAATTATAACACATAACAATGATCTAAGAGAAAATCGAACTGCTACTGTCCACAGGTATATAATATTATTATTTTATTTTATGTGAAATTTCATCTATTTTTATAGGTAACTGTGTATGTAGGTAGGTATGTCTAAAATGACTATGTATAAAAATATGTATAGTATTAACCTGTAGGTGCTAATTATAATTTTGGTCTACTTTAATATTATCCGCAATAGTTGTACCGTGTATTTAAGTTTATATAATATGTAAAAGAAACCTGAACATATTCCGTAATTTTATGAACTCCTGATTTTAAACATAATACCTATTATGTTTTGCTTTTAAATGCGAACATTTATTATTGATAATTTCGTATTATAGGTCTACAATAATTGGAAAAGAAAAAAGTCCACCGCGACCACAGTCCATTCTAAAGAAACGACCAATGGCAGCCTTAAGAAATGATAAAGTTGAAAAATCGGAAAAGCCTCAACTGGAATATAGAATAATTGTAAGCAACTTACGAAGCTCTGTCACGGGAGGAGACATTGAGGTAAGTTTTTATTAAATTCGAGTACCTAATAACGATAATAGTATGATAATTAATATGATATGCTTTTTGGGGTTCTGTAGTCAACTACGAACCCCTATAGTTTCGCGATGACCGTCCGTCCGTCCGTCCGTCCACGGGTAATCTCAGAGACGGTTGGTACTACAGAGCTGTAATTTAGTATGGTAGTAGATATTAACAGCGTCGACAAAAAAAGCACATAAAATCTTGAAAAATATTTTTAAAATTTTTTTAGGGTACCTACCCTAAAAAAATTTACACGTACAACGGGAACAAAAAATTTTTTTTCCTCCATTCCTACAGTGTGGCATATCGATGGATAGCTTATTAACGCTTTCCGATTCAGGGTTCCGTTTACGAAATATTAAGCTTTTAAACTGTAATTTTAGTTAGAGTCATGTGTCCCCTCTCTAAAAATTAACCATTGTTTGTAGATTTGTAAAAAAATTCATGCTGGTAGTATATACGATAAATTTTAAAGGAAAACTATCACGGTTAAGTTGGCTTTACAGGTTAACGAGTTATAGTCGCCCATGTAAAAAAAGATCCTAAAATCAACCGAATACGACTTTTAACCATTTCGCTGCCACCTCAATAATAAAAATATGTTGAAGTAAATCGTATATGTATACGTAAAGTATTGAATTTTCTCAATCTAGCTACGGAACCCTAGACAGCGCGTGTCCTAACACGCTCTTGGCCGGTTTTTATTATATAATATTTTGTACATACATTTTAAGGAATTATTTGGTGATGTTGGAGGCATGGTTGAATCACGCTTAGTCAGACCTGGAACTGCAGAAGTTATCTACAAAAGCCTGGAAGATGCTCAAAAGGCTGTTGATTTGTATCATAATCGGCAACTGGATGGACAACCAATGAACTGCTTACTTGTCACCCCACGGTCGCCAGCAACACAACCGAGGTATCTAGAATTATTTTATTGTACTTGATACTTATTTGGATTGAATAACCTATGCAAAACAATCAATCAACTCCGTGAGTTTTTGCACAGCATGTCGAGTTCCTATTAGTTAAGGACCCCTTAGAGATTCACAAGTATCTGTACAGACAGAACGGTAGGTACGGCATTTGATCGGTTATTACTTATTAGGTATTATCATTCAAAAATAAATACAACCTATATGTAACTACAGTTTTTTCACGATTAACACATGTTATATGATATGCGTTATTCATGAAAATTTTAGGAAATAGTACTCCTAGTCTTAATGACTAACCTACAGCGACTGTTAAGAGAAAATACGTCGTGTAATAAAATTATGCTGACACTTTTTGTATTTACTGGGCGAAGTTCCTGTCCACGATATATCGTGTTGTTTTTATTTTTTAAATCATTTACATATTTCACAGTAAAACCAAATTACATAGGCAAGGATGCCAAGCTATATAGCTTATAATATGCAAAACACCCATTTCTCTTTGTTTTCAAACAGATCAAGTTTTCACTTGTGGACAGAAGCTAACTATGTACATAATATAAGATAATTACCTATTGCAACTAATAATAATTTTCGTTTCAGAAGCAGTACCAAAACGGCACTATATAGTACTAACTCGAATGTTGAGCCTGATATATCCACATTTCATAAAGTTTTGTTCAGCAACCTATAAATTGAAGTGATGTGTGATTGATTACTCTTTTGTGCCTATAGTTTAAATACTTACTACCTATATGGAAAAAGGAAATAAAATTGTGGATTAAAAAATTTCAGTGATTTGTTTGAATCGTGTAGAATATGATATAAAAGCTGCTGGGGCTCTCTGTTACACTACTTACACTATACCCAGAGGAACCTTTTTTTTTTTAAATCTATTTGTTTTTTTGACTTCATCTAATTACTTTTCTATATTATTGAATAGCGTTTTCTCAACAGTTTAAAATTTAACAAAGAGCGATGGCAACAGGAGCAAGAGCATATCGCGTACCGCTAGTCACCTGCGGCGGATAACTGCCGGCCACTAGTGTTGTGCTCGGCAAGACTTTAGAATATGAATGTAACAAAATATAAATATATCATTAATACCTATAGGCTTTGACAAGATATCTGCCGATTTATTTAATACATCCTATCGTCGCGTGGTTTTACCCGCGTTCCCGGGGTATCATTAATTTTACAACTTAGCGAACAAGCGTATTTATATTAATCTGAGGGAAATATTATAATTTTATGAGAAAGAAAACATCTCAGATGGTAACATGAAATCATTATTTACGTAAACTAATAATAATAAATATTTACCTTTTTGATTTTTTGTTACCAAAACCTAATACTTAACTGTATTAAAGGATGTATACCCCCCCTATAAGGGTTATATGTTTAAGATATTTTATTTTACTCTCTTGTCTGAAGTGTAAAGGCTGTAAATGCATCTCTCTCATTCAAGCATTCAAATACAACAAATGCATTCCCCATATATGTATTTGTTCACACGATAGCGTTTTTAAAACGCGACGCTTTTTTATCGTGCGGTGTTGCATTTTCAACTTTGGGCGTTGGAAATGGAGCATATTATGGTACTTGGAGATGCATTTATTGTATTTGAACGCTTTTTTATCGTCCGGTAAAAAAACTCGTGCGAATGAGGGCTTATAGCACAAAAACTTAAGAAAGATCGTCAACTATAAACATCTACATTAGTTTAATTCAGTTTCTAGTGATTTACCTCCTCACCTCGATTAACCTGTACGATGTACATAGTGTAGATGTAATAAATAAATAAAATAAATAAACCCTAGAGTGATATTTTCGTATATTGTCTTAATTTTGTGTAAGTACTGCTTAGAAATATATTTTTACGAATATATAGGTATTTATTCAGTAAGATTTAGTTTATATTTTACCAATTTATTAAAAAAAACCTAGTCCTCACAAGGCTGAATAAAAAGAATGAACTTTTAAAATCCAATTTTTATCTATTCTACGTACTTAACAATTTTGTACCTTAGTTTTTATTTAAATAGTGTGTGATTTTATGAAAAACTTAGATACATAATTGTAACATGAATTAACGTTTTCGTCTTTTCCCAAATCTGAGCTGGCAACTCTGGTTGCGTGGGTAGCGCAGACTGCAACATAAATTCAATGAATGGAATGGTAATAATGAATGATTTCTTCCGTTTTAGTTTCTCTGTCTACAGTTCACCTTGATCTATAGTTCACCTCAAGCCAGTCAAGCCAGTGGTAATGGTGACATGACAGTTGATATAATTGATTTTATTTACTATATAATGTAATATTTACGGACGGTCGACGGATTTATTTTGTTTGGATCCCATATAGTATTAGTGATACAGATTTTTTATTAATTAAAAAAAAATGGAAAAAGAAGAAGGCGAAATGAGCGATGTTGATATGCAAGTCGATGAAAAGGAACCTATCGCAAGAACTGAGGAAAATAGTGCCATAGTAAGATAACACATTATTTACATTATGTCATAGTATTAGTAAGCCAAATAATAAAAAAACACTTCAATTGCAAGTTTTTTGTAAAGTGTATTGAAAACTCACGATGCCAGTTTTGTTTTACATATTATAGCATGTCGGTGCATACATTTCACTTAAAAATACTGATTCTGAACTTAAACGACACCAGGCCACATTGACCAAAATCTCTACAACACTACCAGATTAGTATTTATGGATTGTTATGATAAACTTGACCATTAAAGATTTTCTACATTTATTTAGTTTGCATGCATGAAACATCAATTTTACTATCGTTTTATTAGAGCTGTTTAAAATACATAGTCTGTCCAGATCCAAATTCGCAAACTGGGACATCAGAGTAACTTATCTCCCACCACTGTGGATTGAATTAGGGACTTTTAAAGCTTTTTTATGACTAGGTTTAGGCCCCTTTATGAAGCTTGATTTTATTATCAGTTCAGATATATATAAGAGCTGGCAAGAGACTGGTTTTTATTATCTGACTAGTGGCTCCCCGCGGTTTCACCCGCGTAGCCGGGAGGTCTTCCATTTTCCCGGGATAAAAAGTAGCCTATATGTTAATCCAGGTTATAAGCTATCTTTATTCCAAATTTCATTCAAATCCATTCAGTAGTTTTTACGTGAAAGAGTAACAAACATCCATACATCCATACTTACAAACTTTCGCCTTTATAATATTAGTAGGATTATTATAACTATTATACAACACATGTGTGTTATGTGTTACACACAATGAGTGTGTGAGTATATGAACTTGAATTGCAATAATTTATTTTTGAATCACACATTGATAATTCACAGCAACTTGTTGATTGTATGGACTATGGACCTATTGATGATGATATTTTAATTATTTATAATATTGTGGAAAAAAAAGAACATAATTTTTGTGACGTCTAAAAGGGCGACAAATTATTTCTCTGCCCCGGGCGCCAATGACACACGCTACGCCACTGAGTATATCAGCTATCTGGTTACCATAACACAAGCTTACTTTGAAGCTTACTTTGGAATCACATTGGCGATGTCAAATGACCCAGGATATTTATTTATTACTAGTGGCTCCCCGCGGTTTCACCCGCGTTCCCGGGATAAAAAGTAGCCTATGTGTTATTCCAGAACATATTCTAGCTCTGTGCCAAATTTCAAGCAGATCCCTTCAGCCGTTGGAGCGTGAAAGAGTAACAAACATCCATACATACATACATCCATACTTACAAACTTTCGCATTTATAATATTAGTAGGATTGTATTTTCTTAAGATTCTGTGATTGAACCATCAATGTTTTATATTCTTTTAGATATATAAGGCAGATACTAATGGGCTGATTGTAAAAAAGTTGGAAAGAGTTGATGCGGTAAAACTTGAAGAAAGAGCCAAAAGGTTTGGCTTAAACCTCATTGGAAACAGGGTGATTACGCAGGACCAAATTGATGAACTGTATGATAAATTTGGAATAGAAAGTGGAAGTGAGAGACATTTTCGTTTAGACACTGTACTCCTAAAAGGTGTTGATGGTTTAACTACAAGAGAAATATTTGAATATTTTGAAGACTATAAACCTGTTTCATTAGAATGGATTGACGATCTTTCATGTAAGTACAATTCTTCTTCTGTACATGGTTTTAGATATTCAAAAATAAGATAACAAAAATTTATTTTGTGCTTAGGATGCCAGGTATTAGACAGTATCCTTCCATTTGTGTACACTCCCATAACCATATGCAAATGACTACATAACTGATAATAGTCTACTCATAAAATTGTCAACATATCAACCCAAGTTATGTGCTTAGAATGGGAAGCACTTCCCTGCTTAACTGTGCTTTATACTAACATAAGTTCATCAGCCTGACTATAAGTCTATCTAATAAGGCTAATGATTTAAACCTGGCTATACTTTTTTGACCATAGTGTTCCTCTTTGGCAGAGATGTGAGATTATAACCTTATTCTGATTACAGGTAATGTAGTATGCCAAGATCACATATCTGCTGCATTGGCTTTGTTAGTGCACTCTCGTGAAATAAAAAATGAGAGCTTAAAGGAAATGCTACCTGATCAATCGACCCATTGGCGAGAAGGTATGCCACATCCAAAGAAGGATCTGATATTGATGCGCTTTGCTACAAATGGAGATAAAAAAAGAATTGAAAGAATAAATTCTAATGATTATAGTGATGAAAGAATGGACTCTGTTAGCAAGAACCCTTGGGGTGATTTGTGCAAGTCATGGGGTGTATACGACCACCAAGAAGTTTTACAGTCGAAATGGCATAATAATGATAATTATACTGAAGATACACAAGAGTTAGACCAAATTGTTAAAGTCAAAAGTGCAAGAATGGCGATGCGTCTTGGGAAAAGACGTTTGACATCTGGAAACACCGAGGCCTCAGAAGAAAGCAATTCAGATTCAGAATGGAAAAAGAAGTCCAAAGCTCCTAGAATGCGAATGCATGCTGATGATGAGGAATCAAAACAGAAGCAAAAACAAGCTTTAGAATTATATCAAGATTCTGACACATTCGCTCCGCTATCAATTGAAGTAATGAATTCTAAAAGAGATGATAATACACCAAGGGGTTCATCAAAAATATCTGACAAATTTAAATACCACAACAAAAAACAGAGCATACACTCGCGGTTAGGAGAGAAAGTTGTTCCTGGTAAAGATTTCTTATCCTCTGATGATTCATCTGACAATTCTGACAGTAACATTATGAGTAAAGTTCAAAAAGTAAATGATAAAAAAACCAGTACCAGTAGTGTATGGTCCAGATTGGAAAATAAAACAAATGATTCAAATGGTTGTAATGATTTGCGACTCTTTATAAAATCCAAAAAACAGAAGAAACCAGATGATTTAAGAGAAAGATTAGGAAAACCAAAACAATCTAATTTACGTATTGAGATAGACAATAGTTTTGTAGATCACTCATAGTATTAATTATGTTCACATTATCTACATATTGGTATTGAGCATTTCTGTCCCTTGCCTAAATGTAATAAAATGAGTTTATTGCTTGTTTATTTAAGACTAGCTGCCTCCCCGCGGTTTTACCCGCGTAGTTCCCGTTCCCGTGGGAATACAGGGATAAAATATAGCCTATGTTACTCGGGGATAATGTAGCTTTCCAAAGGTGAAAGAATTTTTGAAATCGGTCCAGTAGTTTCGGAGCCTATTCATTACAAACAAACAAACAAATCTTTCCTCTTTATAATATTAGTATAGACAAATATATGAACTAGTAAGATGTAAGTAGATATATAGAAAATGACAAAATATTTTTCTGGGAAGTTAATTTTAAGTAGATTAATTGTGTATAACTTTAACTATATTTTTAAGTTATTTCAAACGGTGATTCTTCATGTACGTTATTAGGAACATAGGTACGTTTTGAAATTTAATGTTTACTTTCAATGTAACGAAATCTGTATTTGTATTTAAATTGGATAAAAAAATGAAATCGTGAAATAAAATATGTATGTTAAAACTTATAAATTTACTTTTATTCATCCCTCTATACCTACGCACAAATTGGCGAACGGTCCACCTGATGTAAGGGGTCACTGCTCTCTGTGTAACACAACTTGGTAACACGCAAAACTTTATCAGCGCAGTGTCACGTTCCCCGTTATTGCAAAAAAAAAAATACTAGATAAATGATCCGCTCCGATCTACGTGCCATTGTCGCATAAAAAAACGACCACCATATTGGTTGTAGGTAATAGCAGCAGTATTTTTAGTAAGTAGGTGTATTGCTAAATTACTTCGATGAACTTGTTAACGCAGTTTTATTTCAACATCACGTTTTCTCAGAAGATACAATTTCAATGAGATCAAAAGGTAGGTATTTAGGTAGAGCATTAGGTTAAAAGGTAGATATTTTTATAATAACTTATTTTGTCCATTCAGGCTTTATAAGATAAAAAGATTGTGAAATTTTCATTAACATTGAAAGAATACTCTTTATTTGTTTTTACTTTACTATATTTAATCTTGTTCAAAAAGTTTATTTCTCTTACAAAAACAAAATAAAACGGGTTATAGAAGTTATGTCTTTAGGAGGTAAAAACTCGTCTTGTTAGTTGCACCAGAAATATAAATTTTAATATCCTTTATTAATGTAGGCTTTCACAAGCACTAATCAATCAATACATCATACTTATATAAAATGGTATTTTTAAATGTCAGGGGCCCTATTTTACCACGCTGTAGTGAAAATTAACAATAAATAAGTACTTTCCTTAGAATAGTGTTTGTGTGAGTAGGTCTATTTGTACTAAGTAGTACTAGTAAGTTCAGACTTATTTGTAAGACTGATGAGGATAGGTTAATATAGTACCTAGTTAGTTGTGTTGTGCGTACATAAGGGATGAATTATTATATGTGTACTGTGTTGTGAGTGAATTGTGTATTGTATGTGTCAAGGTAAGCGTGTAATTATAATAAAAGTATAAAAAATAACGATATACTGAGTAACTATACAATTAATTTGGGATTATTGTAAGATTTATGCTACGTAATTGAGATGTATGGTCGGAATATTGTTCAGTTTGTTCTACACTTAGGTAATCTCCAAGGCAGTTTTGTATTGAAATAGTAATTCTTACATTGATTAACTTACATTAAAAATTTATGAGCATTAACAAATAATAATTATTTAGACCTATGTGTAAACAATACAAAAAAATTCACAAAATCATTCAAATATAAATATGTCTCTCTATTAACTAATATTAACACCTAATATGACAACAATGGGGAATAAAACGATAGGTATACATTTAAATATTGATATGCCAAAGAAAATTGGATTAAAAATTTATACACTCGGACAGACTTAATAGGCTTACATATTATGTGCGAAATACAAAACTTTAAATAACGATTAACTGATGATTCTTTATAAAATATATATTTATACTGTAAAAACTAATACTTGTTGTAAATTGATAAAACAATCCACATATTCTACCTCTATAGAAAACGCGGAAACTTTACATGATTCATTAATTGAATTATGAAAGTACTCATTATCTGCTCATGCTCTGTAACGTAGGCTTTTAAAGGCATGATAACTAACATCTGTATGTGTTTATGTGTCCTCTACTCTATAAATATTTATGAAGATTTATTGTAACCATCGTACGTTATATAATTTTTTTACTGTGATATTTTTAAATAAGACGAAATTGAGGGGATGTTTCGTGTATTGCAAAAATGTGATCTAACATATTTGAGAGATACGTGGGAGAAGTATACTTCTAGATATAGATATCGACCAATTTTGAAAGGTTATCATAAAAATGCAATTTAATATAATATTTTTCCAATATACATGTAATTATACCTACGCGATTTTTATAGTGGAATGTGTCAGTCTTACTTATAAGTACTTGCAGTACTAACGCTAAACTAAAAAAAATGTATTTGATACAGTATAAAATAAAAATAATTCTTAATAATCATTTAGATTTCTTTTCCTTTTCTGGTTTATCTTCTTTTTTATCTGTGTCTTCTTTTTTCTTAGAAATCAGTGAATGTTTCGCTTTTTTCAGTTGTTTTCTAACTTTATCTTTTACTTTGTTCTTTTTGGGAGTTGCTGCAGCTTCCATTGATTTCATCGAGGAACTATTCGATTCGCTACTTCTTTGTGCTGAAAATACAATGTATTTATTTAAACCATTCTTTTAATTAATAGAAATACATGCAATAATCTGAACCGAAAGAGTGTTCTATAATATTTTTTTCCAAAACTTATTTTCAACGTCAGTGTAAGTAATCAGAAATAGATCGGTCTATGGAGACCATCGCACTGACGAGAGATATACAATACAAGTTAGTCTAGATTTATATTTAGGACTTAATTAAATCTTTAAAGTACATAAACCGAACATGGATAGAGATCAGGCGGCTAATAATGCAGGAGCATATGAATATGTATAATGTGTTGTGTTGTGTTGTGTGTGGGTACCTCGCTTGGTGGCGATGGAGGCGGCGATGGCGAGGTCCTCCTGCCGCTCGCGCCGCCGCTCGGCGTCGAGCTGCTGCACGAGCTCGTCGCGCATGCGCACTATCTCCACTAGCCGACCCACCAACTGCTCCTCGCGTGCCTGGAATTGTATATTATGTTTGATATTTACTATATAGGTATGATATTTCTCTGAAACTCTAATTGACTCTGACTCTAAGGCTTGGTTCGGAAGGTTGGTTGGCGATAAACTCAGCAATTGCGTTTTTCAAAACAAACCTAGATTTAGTTACATTTCAAGGAATTAGTCTCACTGACAATATTTTTAGTAAATATAGGACTATATGTATTATATTAATCACCTATAGGTATTTCTCGAAATCTTGGTGATGGCCATATAGAGCATAGCCGGAATTTCGGCATCGAATTCTTAATATGTGAATGCGAGGTTGTCAACAAGACAAAGGTTACGTATACGGTTTAAAAAAAAAATTATGGTATCCGGCACGATCAACAGTTTCTGTATCTTTAGAATAAGTAACTACTTTATAAACTTTACTAACTACTAAAATAATAATATTTTTCAAATTACTTTATAAACTTTAATTAACGAAAACTTTACTAACCTTATCAGCATCAATACGGTTAACGGCGGGACGAGACTGTATTACCCGTATTTCGTGTTCAATATCGGCCTGTTCTTGCTCTAGCCTTTGTTGCCGACGACTGAAACGCAAAATAAATATTATCATTATTGGATATCCTAACTATTATTATAAATAACGAAAATAACTCTGTCTAGCTTTCACGCTAAAACTACTAAACCGATTAAAATGAAATTTGGTACCTACAGAGATAGTCTAGAGCCTCAGAAAGGATATAGGTAACTTTTTATCCGAAAATAGAAGATCTCCCGGGTACGCGGGTGAAACCGCGGGGAGTCACTGGTTTCTCATAAAACAACTTATTAAATGTCCCCCCCATTAGGGCAAAAATACTTACATGTACATTAACTCAGTTTGCTTCCGGAACAGGTCATTTTTTTCATTGACAAGTTCACAAAGCTGTATAACTAAATCCTCAACCTCTTCTTGGGGTGCCATATTAGCTTCATCACCTAGAAATATAATTAATATTTTAAAAATATAATTATTTGACATGAATTATGTTGAGTTACTGCTGCAGATGATATATTTTTATAAAATTAGATCCAGCAAACAAAAATATGCGATATCCTACTATGTTTTTCCTCGTTGTTTCACACACAAGCTAATATTATATAAATGCCTGTTTCTGTTTACTCTTTTTGTAACAGCAAATCGAATGGAGCCTGGAATAGAAAATGGAGTGTAATGTGACATTAATATCGAATTGGCGTAAAGGCCAAAAATTCGTACACCACAAAGTCGTACAATGGAAACACACAAGCCACACACTCGCAAATTTCGTTAAGATCGGTGCTTATAAAGAAGAAAGTGCACAATTTAGAGTTTACCCTCACACTTGTCGCGTATCATCCGTTCGATGAGCACGCCCTGCCGCTCGAGGCCCAGCTGCTGCGTCTCGAGCAGGTCGAGCTGCACCTGCAGCTGGAGCGGCGACATGTGCAGCTTCACCTCGCGCCGCTCCGGCAGCGGCAGCCCCGGCGCCGGGCCCTTCGCGCGCCGGCTCGCGCCTGTACCGCACGTCGCTACTTATTCAATACACATACACATACACATACAGATACATGGAACTAGTCGCTTTTAGCAAAACACCGCCACTTGTGCCTTTAGTTAAGTTTTACTATAACAAAAAAAATATTTAAGTAACTTATTATATATAATATTTTAGTAAAAAAAAACAGAAAATAATTAAAATTGTATGTAAACATGTATATTTGTAATGTTATGTGGAAATAAACCATAATTATTATTACATTATTCTTTTTTATATCTGTTCTTCTTGTCTTTTGGTGTGTAATAAAGTGTTATTTATCTATACATGCAGTCTAATTATCCCCAAATAATTCCAATAATATAAGTGCTCCTGCAAACCAGTCATAAAATAGACTGAAAACGTCTCATTGAAAAAAGAGAACATTCACTAATAGAAAGTCACCTACATAATTAGAGTGATATGATTTCTGTCTTAGTATAATATGCTGGCTATATATAGGTAGCAAGAAACCTATAAAGCGTCGAAATGATTGTTCTTCAACTTTCATTTCTCATTTAGTGTACACGTCAAGTGTGGCTAATGTACTTTGTATTATATTGTAACTATATAGGTACCACATTCAGTATTTAAACGGAATTTAGTCGGTTGTTGCGGCAAGGTCACTGTATTTGTAAATGTCCACTAGTCACAACACAGAATAGCACAAGGCCACTCAACAAATACGTATTGGCATATAATATAATTAATTACATACACATAGATAAATCATGAGTTTCAATGAAAATTGACATGTCAATAATGACTATTGTAAGCAGGAAACACCTAATAATAAATGATTTAGTATTACTTTAAGTGATAAAATGAAAATATTATTACAATCCGATGCTGATGTGTTGCTTTGAATACCCGAGGAATCTATGCCTTTATCGAGGGAGCCCTCGCAGCCCGATACTGTGGAGAGACTGTCCGGCGGAGTCGGTGCAAGTCGTTTCTTCTTAAACAGTGGCGTTGCTCCACCGAATGACTTCTGAAGTAAATAAAAATAGAATTTAAAAAACAATTCAATTTGCTAAAGCGGGTAGAACGTTAGAAGGATAGATCTAGGTTTCTCAAAAATTTAATTATTAGGTACATATTATATTATGTAGATACCTAAACTTAACAAGAACACAAAAATAACCAATTCGCTTTCTGCTAAAATTATCAACAATAACTTATTGTTCGAGACGATGTACTATATGTGACGCGACAGCTGATTAGTCAAGCTCTAGTTTTACACTAGATTTGGCCTGTGTTAAGAATGTCCTAGTTAGTGTATTAGCGTCTCACCTGATCCGAATGTACGGTGGAGTTGTAGGAGCTGAGTGAGGATATGCTGGCCACGTCGTCCATGGATGTGGAGGGGTGCTCGGACACGGTGAGGAGGGGGGCAGCCGGGGGCGGCGGCGCCTTCGCCTTCGTCCGTCGCGGGGTACTCGACGGCAGGTTCGGTGTACTCGTCGCCAACGATGAACTGTGCAAACATTTTTTTTCACTTCTTTGAGCTGAATAACTAACTATACCTAGGTATATACCTGTATTATAAAGTACCTACCCGGGGGTAAATAATACACACGGCGAAATAGGTGATATATATACGGTATGCGACGCACGAAGAAAATGTGACAAAACATTTTTGAAGGAGAAGATTATTACGCTTTCGATATTAATTACACTCGACATAAATCGTAAATAGGTATAATTTGTACATTTCCGCCATTTGTTACGAAAAATATGATAAATAAAAAAATCGTAGGTGTGAGTATTTCCTTTGTGTTATGTATAGAGCAATACAATAGGCGGTAACAAAAACTTAGTCCTTATATACAGTTAATGTGATTTGTATGGTAAACTATGATTTGTTTAAACACGACCAGTATATAATTTTGTATTTATGTTCAAAATGCTTATGTTTATTACCTTTCGTTATTTTCTTCATCAGAGGAAGGTTCTTCCCCATCGGACCAGAATGGGTTAACTGTAATAAGTCGTTTCCTGAAAATAAAAACTATCATGTAGATACGTACCAAATGAGCTGGTCGAAGCGACATTTATATTTTTTGTTAATAATAACCATCTAATTTACTAATTTGTATATATTATGAAAGTAGGTAAGGTACGTACACAGGTGTTGAAGTGCCGATTATTGTTTTGGCAACAGGTTCTGATATTGGCGGTACTTCATCGTCGTCCTCATCGCTACTACCAAATGGATTAGTGCTTACTTTCCCAATTGGTTCATTCTAAAAGGTGACAAATAGATGAGATAAAACACACCAATCAATATTAACCGCATTGGTATATATAATTTATTTATTTACCTCGTCATCATCATCCGAAAAAGGGTTTAGATTATCAGGGTATACTTTTAAGTCAGGCTTGCTGACCATTTCTTTCTTTTTATGAGAAGCAGCAATATTTTTTGCATGTTGCTTTTTCCTCCTTGGAGGCACACTTATTTTTATTTCTTCATCATTTTTATATTCCGTTTCAAGAATCGGAGAGTATGAACTATCGATAACAATTGACCCTGTGTTATGACTTTTAGCTAGCCTAATATCATCAGTTATGTTACTTTCTGCTTTATGCTCAGTATCTGGAACATCCTGTGGGTTCTCCTTATCAGTATCTTCTTTATTTATAATGTCATTATTTGTGACGTTTTTTTCATTATGTTTTGTATCAGATACATCTATACTATCTAAAGGTTTATCTATTTGATTTATGTTGTCATCTGC
Organism: Thyatira batis; assembly: GCA_905147785.2. Taxonomy (NCBI): domain Eukaryota; kingdom Metazoa; phylum Arthropoda; class Insecta; order Lepidoptera; family Drepanidae; genus Thyatira; species Thyatira batis. The sequence continues at coordinate 5,309,578 of LR990489.1, read as the reverse complement.
CAGTTGTGTTTGCAGAAAATTGAATTTATCAATATTACTTTTATACTCTTTTTCTGGGGCTTTATTATAAATATTTATATATATTTCATCCTCTAAATTAGTACCTAATTCATTAGGTGTTATTTTTATAGAGTCATGATCGACTTGATTTCCACTGGTACTACTAATTTCATTACTATGTCTACTATTTACATTGTCATTTATGGTTAGATTCATAACTTTATTCTCTATATTTGTTTCTTTTTCTATATTTTTTTCAAACATATTTATTTTGTCTGTGTAAGTAAAAATTAAATAAATTATATTGCTGCACTGTTAACTGATACACAAATTTTAGAATATAATTATTTTACTTTAGGAAATAGTTTCAGTTTTGTACAAATTCAGTTGGAAAAGATTTAAGATAAGGTACACATAAGTTAACACACAAAAGCGTTTAAGAATCATGCAATACAGTACAGTATTGCCAGAACAAGCAGTTGAAGATAAGCACATTACAATAGATAATAACTACCTACTCTACAGTGCATTGAGAGTGATAATCAGAATAAGTATAAAAACTAAGAAAAAATGTATACTCTTAATTATTTATCTATCCAATTCAATTTGTATATATGTAGATATTATCCTGCATCGTGTATACAATAGAATATAACTCACCTATAATTGATTGTGGTCTTGTTTTTTGTTTCAGATTTATTGGTTCCTTATTTGATTTGTCTATTGTCTTTTCATTCATATCAGTGAATGCAAGCATACCCATTTGATCATGGTCATTATTGTTAAGGAATTTCGATAATGTCTTTTCATTTTTACAACTATCACAGCTAAATTCAGATCCATTAATTACATGATAATTCTTTGGATTTAAGTGCCCTGAACATTTTGAGCAACGGAAACATCTTCTATGATACAATTTGTGCGAGACAAGAAGGCGTTGCGCCAGGTAAACAGGCAGACTGCATGCCGTGCATTTGTCTAGACCAGTTCTTCCAAAACTTATTGGTGCCTACAAAGTATTACAGTTTAGATATAGAATGAAAGAGAGATTAGCATGTGACAAATCAATCTCTTGATACCATTAAACTCAAGTTAAACTAACATATCTTTAAACAATTTTTAAGTTTTTTTAATTAACAAAACTTGCAATATAATAAATGTAGTTGTAGGCCACTCAATATTTAACAAATACAAGCAATTGTGGATTATTATTATGTGGTCTTGAAATATGTTAATTTAACTTGTGTTATCAGAGAGAAATAGTGTAATATCTTGACATTTAGTTGAAATATTTAGAGAGTACATAAAAGGATTTTGTATATGCAATCATTACATTAGACCAAACATTTTAGACATAAACAAATTGTAGATATAATAGTGTTGAAGGAATATGACATATTTAATTTTATATGGTGGTACTCACAGTTGGCTGCGGTGTTGTTGAAGACATTGATGATTTTGAATCATTTTCTGACACTTTTGTGTTTACTGTAAGAAGATTTAATTGAATAGGTAGAGAGGACATGGATCCCTAAGAGTAACATATACCTATCAAACAAAATAAAGATATTACAAAACTATTGACATTATGTCCAAAATGAAAAATATTTTATCTAACAAACAGACAGACATAGTAACATCATCATTGAGTATGTGTTTGTTTGTATTATTTAATATATTTTGTTCAAATAAAAATTTACTTTACATGAAATATTTATAACTAATGTGGATAATAAATGAAATATAAATCCATGTCCATGTCTTAATTGCATTGGTTATATAGCTGTTCAGTTTAAATCAGAACTAAAACAGATTTTTATAATATTTATAGGCTTGTATTTGAGCACAATCTCATGGTAAGTGTTTATGTGGAAAAGATGAACTGCTTTTTTAAGATCGTTCCCAATCATATTAAAAACAAGATATATATAGATTAAAGTATGTAAATAATGATTTATGTGAGAACTATATCAGGAAATACACTGACCTTTGTGCCCCAGGCGCTGGTAAAATTGTGATAAATATGTCAATATTGACAATCTGTCTGGAACATCATTTTCCACCATATCTTCAGCATCTAATAAGGCAGGTATACCCAGATGTTTTTCAGCGACACTAAATGCTAGTTGATTGTTTTCATAAATATTTTCAGGTTTCAGCAACGTCATATCACTGAAAGTTATTTACTCATGTAGTATTAAATTATAGAATATATCTGAATAGAAGACTAATCATGTATATAGTCATTGATAAATAATTTAGTATATTAATTTATATTTATAACTTACATCAGATCTGGCCGAAAATGGTGAACTAAAGCACAAAAAGCTATACCATCTCTCCATGATGTTGTCATATTATCTATTTGCACATTAGGGCAATCTTTCACTAAACGCTTACACCATAGTTCTAAGGCTTTGGTACCTTTTCTTTCAGACATTTTTGTTAAATTTATGAATCATACGCAAACGCAAAACTTAAAGATCTTATATGGGACATAGTGAAACGTTATATCGAATATTCCTTAAACACTAATATGTCTCATCATGATTTCCTGTAGTCTTTAACTTCAATTGTAGGAGAAATTTACTGCTGTAGTATTATTCCGAATCGGTAGGTAAAAGTTTTAGAATTTCTCTAAAATTCATCCGTCCGACTGTCACTGTGAGTTTTATGGTTAGTTGGCACTTGGCAACAATGTTGCCAGTGCTCAGCGTGCCAATTTCTACCAACTGACTGACAAGGCATAAAAACCATCGCCACGATGGTATTTTTAAAAAAAATTACAGATTGTTCACTAGTTCCATATTCGCAGTCTAAAAGAAATAAATTTATCAAACTTAAAAAAATAGCTCCCTTTGGCTTTTTTGGCCTCAAAAAATGGCTTCACAAACTATTGTGAATGGTTAAAATATAAGGCTTGGCTTGAAAGGTTGGTATTCCTGAGAAGAGTCAGCCAATAAACTCAGCTAAGTACCTACCTACCTACTACTCTTTTCAAAACGAACTTAAGTATATATTCAATTTCAAATGATTTCAATAACTGGATAAATTTATATATATACATATAAAAATAACAGTTCACCTATTAACATCAATATCCTGGTTCATTTTTCACACATGCCCAATCTGATTACAAACTAAGCAGAGCTTGTATTATGGTAACCAGATGGTTGACATACTTGGTACTTAGATAGATATATATCCAGACACAGAATTAATAGATATATGAATGCGGGCAAGCAGGTTCTTATTGCGCTAATCATACATATTAGGTCAATAGTATTTGTATTGTAGATGTTGCGGTAACAAAGATACAAGAACCTACAGATCATCACCATGAGGAAGGAACCCTTCATCCCCTTGCACCATTTTAGGTGGAAACGCTTGAACAGTATCGATTGATATCAAATCGATTTAGTTTATCACCGACAGTTTTCAAATATCATATGACTACCTACCGCAAAACCACAGGAAAGTAATACTTAGAACTTAGAACCTACATAATAGGTATCTAGTAAGTACAGAAAACACTCTCGAACGAAAGTCGAGCTGCAGCCATAAGAAATGCGTTTTAATTATATATAGATAGATATATAATATAATACTGGAAGGCTATAGGTACCTATTCTACCCTTTGTATTAGGACACAAATTAGGTAGGTAATTACCTTACCTCCCTCTTTACGGTGAGGATCGGCCGAGCATGCCTTTGCTGTGTAGTTCGAGAGACTGGTTGAACTAGAAATCATCAATTGTTTTAGGAGGTGGAGACAAGTATATACTTAAATAAAATAGTTTTTTTTAAGATATCGTTTATTTAGTTAATTTGGAATCCTTAGTGATAGCAATTATACGCGGTGTTTAGAGAGTAGGTAAATCATGTTCATGGTTGAAAAATTTCACGGCAGACGCCAAGTGCATCTGGTTTATACCCGGCTGGGCACTGGCTTGGAACACTTATTACATTCCTATCGTCTAGTGCAGGAACACTTTCTTCTAAGATATTTATCTGTTGCGCCTGGATATCGTTGGTATTGTCGAGAACCGTGAGATTCGGTTTTCTGTAAGGTAAATAGGTAGATACTTAGATAAACCTGCTCCACAATCAGTAATAGACTCTTCGAATTGCTTTCGGTATAGGTAATTACCGAATGATCCGCTTAAAGTTCTACATCGATCAAAAGGAAACTCGAATTTACACATAGATCTACCGTGCTATTAACTGAGCTCGAATGATTGATCACTTAGGGATCGCTTAGTACCTAGAGATCAGTTTGCAGAGGCCGCGAGGAGACAAATAAATTGAATCGCCAGGGAGATTACATTACAGATACCCCAGTCCTAACATACCTAAATCTATACCTTGAACGTCTTGGGCTGAATTTCTAATATTACAAATGCGGACAAAATATGTAGATGTTGTCCCAACTAAGTACCTCTGTAGGTATCTGTGAATTAAGGTTAATGCACTATGGTCATGGAGCATTCGGTAATGTTCGATGACGATGGTAAATAGTATCTAAACAATAATAAGTTCATATCTATAAATTGCAGTTTTGCAATGTTTTTAAAGGAGAAAATAATAATGGGGTATTCAGTGTGGTTTATGCATTTATGTATCTATCTACCTAAGCCAAATTTCACGACACTGTCCGTTAACATATACTTGGCCGTCTGGACAATTTGGTGGAACGGTAACGACATTTGCTGGAACAGCGTGTGATTCAGAGATGTCCTCATCGTTTTGTGACTGAATGTCCTCGGAATTCCTGAAAGAAATAAAATTAATTTAACGAAGGTTAACCCGAAAACCAAGTTATTGCAGGAAAATCTAATTAACAAAATATATTTGCAAGTAGTTTTTGAATAGGTAGATATTAAAAAAAATTGGCTTTTTGAAGGCGTTGGTTTTGTAAGTAGGTAGGTATGTAATTAATTAAATACTTTATCCGTCACAATTCACAATCAACAGATTAGCGAACAAAAAGAACTTTGAAGATTTCTGAGAAATATGTAAAACCTATCTTAATTGTTTGATATCATACATCTTTATCAAAGTAGGTAGGTAGGTACCTTACCTAATTATACTTATGAATTACTTAAATATGTTATATTTAAGTAATCCTTAACATATAATATTATTATGTATCTATATATACCTGCATAATTTGACTTTGCATGGTTACAGTTTCAGTGGCTCTCAAGTAGGTACCTACCTTTTTTTTTTTTTTTTTTGACGTGACAACGTCTTATGAATTGGTTTGCCGGGTGACACTTCAAGAAACTGCGTTACGCTCCGCTCACGTTACGTGACGTTATGTTTTAAATTGTTACTATTATTTCATCCTTCTTCCTACTATACGAATGAATATTCACATTACAATTATTTTACCACTCAAAGTCGTTGTCACGTAAAACTTTCGCCCGTATACCGACTTTACAGGCAACCAATTTTTTTTTCGTGGGGAAATCCTCTTGGATACCCTGCCCCGAACGACTTAACGAAGATTTTTCTACATTACATATAGATATGTGACAATTGGTTCCGCCCGGATGACCTTTAACTTTCCCGTGAAAACAAGTGGTAGCCTATGTTCTTACCCAAGCCGTAGTCTATATTTGAACCAAATTTCATAAAAATCGGTCCGATGGTCGCCGTGAGCGTAATAGACGGACAGATAGTTACTTTCGCATTTATGATATTAGTTGAGTTAATGATAGCGAGGTGGATGGAAACATCTAATATAGCCTGGCACCATACAACTCTATGATCTATATCTTTTTTCTTTATCTTCATAACATACCTACCTAGAACAAAGTAGCTTCCCCCGTCTGTACGCTTAGGTGTTTTAAACTACGCAACGGATTTTATTGCGGCTTAAGAGTTATTCAAGAGGGATCCTTAAAACTGCGTACCTATGGTTTATTGTGTTAATTGGATGAAATATAACAATTATAGTAGGTAAGTGGTATATAAATGCGAAAGTTTATAGTTATGGGTGATTGTTACTTTTCACGATAGAACAGTCCAAGGGATCTGAATAAAACATCGCACAGAGAAAAATATGTTCTGGAAGTTATTTCAATGCGTACTTACCTATGTGTTAATATGCAACTTTTTTCGAGAAAACATCAGGTTCAGCAGGTACGCAGGTGAATTCGCGGGGAGCTACTAGATCAGTACCTACCTATGGTAAATGACCCAATGGTGGCCACTTTAAGAAAAAAAAACAGGTTTTTGTGAAATATTACCAAAATTGTGAAAGTTTCAGCACTGAATATAGTGAAACTGTAAAGTCCAGTCCTTATTTAATATTTGTAATGTGTTGCACGTGAGATACGGCCAGTGGCGGATTTACCATTTTGCCACCAGTAGGCTATTCAATTTTTGCCGCCCCTACTGACCTTTGAAATTCAATACGCTAGTTCAGTTCAAAATGATATGAATTAAACCAGAGTCGTTATTTTTGGAAAAAAACAAAATAGTAGCAGGATGAAACCCGTCACAAACGGACGAGAATACAAGAATTAAAGGAAAAATAAATTACGGGCGATCTGAGCTCGGGAAGAAGGGGGGGGGGGGGGGGTTTAAGGGGGAGATTTAAGGGTAAAAAACGGTTAGTCTCGATTTCTGCCAAAACTACAAGTCCTATAGAAAAATAATTAATGACATAGTTGTAGGTAATAAAGGGATCTACAACTTTTGTATTTACACTTTTTTCACATTACCTCAAAATTTATGTGAAAAGTTCTTCACGAAATTTGGTAAAAAACTTACCTTTGTATGTCCTAAAGTCACTGTAATTTCTTTGATTTGAAATATTTATTTTTTCGCCTTATTTTGACTAACTATTGAAAAAACAGCCTAATTTTCAATCGAAATATCTCATGTCAAAATATCAGCTTTTAACAACTATTTTCGCATGTTTCTTGCAATATTTATGTTTTGTGGATTTGTAATTTTTTTATATAGCAATGTAGAAGTCAACATAGAATCATACGTTTTTCAAGTAATAATATGTGTGAATTTTACTAAATAGCTCAATATTTTACTTAGTGCAAGTACAAAAATCGGTTTCGATTTTATGCATTTTCTGAGAACATTTACCATAGTAATGTATATATTTTTTTACATTATCAGGAAGAAGAGATTTCAACGAACAATAAACTCGCTGACTTTTATAAAAAAGCTGAAATTTTGACTTGAGATTTTTCGATTGAAAATTTGAATATTTTTTCGATATTTAGTCAAAATAAGGCTAACCAATAAATATTTCAAGTCAAAAAATTACAGTGTTTTTAAGACATACAAAGTTAAGTTCTCACCAAATTTGGTGAAAAAATAAATTTTTTTGGATAAGATAAAAATAAAAAACCAAAATCTTAATTATTTGAACTTTTCACATAAATTTTGAGGTAATGTGAAAAAAGTGCTAATACAAAAGTTGTAGATCCCTTTATTACCTACAACTTTGGCATAATTTTTTTTCTATAGGACTTGTAGTTTTGCCGGAAATCGAGACTAACCGTTTTTTACCTTTAAAACTCATCCCCCCCTCTTCCCGACCTCAGATCGCCCGTAATTTATTTTTCCTTTGATTTTTGTTATATTCTCGTCATTTTAAGACGGGTTTCATCCTACTGGCTACTACTCTTTTTTTTCGCTTTTTACCATTTTCAAAGCTATCGAGATTGGTCTATATAATTTATAGCGCGTAGTAATCTATACTAATATTATAAAGCGCAAGAGTTTGTTTGGTTGAAAGCGCTAATCTCAGGAACTACTGATCCGATTTAAAAAAATCTTTCAGCATTAGATAGGCGCGCGCAGTACTTGATAATTATTTTGGTGCGATGTTATTTTTAATTTGCGATATCTCCTAAGATTTTCATTGAAATTGAATGATGTAAATGGCAATTTTGTTTTAAATTAAATACTTGCGATGAATAACGTATTTATTTGGATAAGGATTAATATCAACTTTATAAAAACACCTTCACAAATAATGCTTAATTTTCGAACAAATTTGATTAATACAAAAGTGGTTATAGTGAGCCAACCTTAATAGGTAGACATATGCTATCGCGGACTTTTTTTTAGAACTTTTGAAGGGGAACAACTCTGTCATACATCATTTTAGCGTAACTTTAACCGTTTACGCAGCGTACGCAGCGGAAGCTCTCCACTGGAAAAGAAATCTTCCGATTTTGAAACACTCTTCATTGGTGCTCCGCTCCTATTGGTCGTAGCGTGATGATATATAGCCTATAGCTTTCCTCGCTAAATGGACTATCTAATGGCGAAAGATTTTTAAAACGGACCAGTAGTTCCTGAGATAAGCGCGTTCAACCAAACAAACAAACAAACTCTACTCCTTTATAATATTAGTATAGATTACGGACTTAAGAGTGTTCAGTATACTGTGCATTACTAAAATGTTAACATTTTTGCCACACGTTCCTTTGTGCATATCTAAATTTTTTTATAATAAAAAAAAAATTGGGCCAAATTTGCCGCCCCCTAAAATCTGCCGCCCTAGGCTCCAGCCTACTCAGCCTACTGGTAAATCCGCCACTGGATACGGCAAAGCTGGATTCAATTAATTTAACAAATAAAAGTTGTAGTTTTGTGACCCAGTCTTGGACAGGGAAAATTCATTAACGGATACCCTAGTCTTAGTCTAAGTTTATCTTTATTTTATGGTTAACACATGAAAAAAAACTAATTTTGATTTTAATTAAGCAATACTATTTTACAAGTGAAACTTTCTGCTCACCGCCTTAACGATTTCCTAAAGAAAAGCCGTCGTTGTCAATTTCAAATCACCTTACACTTTGTATTCGCGCATATTTGTACATGTAACTGACTGAATTCAATAAAACGTTAAACTTAGATAGTTCGATGTCTAAAGTCTATGTCACAGTGTCCCAATGTAAAAACATTCGCTCATTTCCGAATTCTAGATGTTTCTTTTAATTTTTGGCCATTACTGGTACCGTGGCCACGACTGGTACACTTACGATAATATGAAATTATTTTTTGTAATAATGACGTATACATTAAATTGTGTTTCCAGTAAGGTTTACGATTATACCTATCGTAAGTGTACCGTAGTCGTGGCCACGGTACCAGTAATGGCCAAAAATTAAAAGAAACATCTAGAATTCGGACATGAGCGAATGTTTTTACATTGGGATCACTGTGACATACCTAGACATTAGACATCGAACTATCTAAGTTTAACGTTTTATTGAATTCAGTCAGTTATATACTTACCTAAGTACCTACATATAAATTTAATGGATTGGCCATAAAGTTAGAACTTTTAACCTTAATGTTTATGATCTACTTATGTATAATAAAAAACAAAGAAGAATTATTATTTTTATTTCACCTCGATATTCCGCACCTTATCATTGGATTACATTATTTCATGATGATTCATCGACTTATGAACAGATCGGTAGGTACCTATCACACAAAGTATATTTGCTCCAATTTTGGTTTTTATATGGTTGGTTTCGTAATACATAATATATTATATACTTTATGCTAATTAATATATTCAATCATGGGTAGTGATGATGAGGCAGAAGGTGGTCATATACGTCTCCACCGAGGAGCTCGAGCCTCCCCTAACAATTAAGGGGTTTAGGCCATACATAGGTCACCACGCGGGCCTAGCACGGATTGGTAGACTTCACATGCCTTAAGTTGTGACTTCTCGGGCATGCAGGGTTCCTCAAGATGTTTTCCTTTAGGTACCGAAAGCCAGTGGTGTGAATCCGTAAATTCTCTATGGGGTCCAAAATAATTAAAGTTTGCATGTTTATATATTTAGTTCTTTATTATTAATATCATTTGTAAATATTTGTCGCGTTAGTAGATATTTATTTTATTTATTTATTTATGTTTTATATTGCAACTCAGATCTGTTATGTTTTATATTCTATTACTTTCTGTTTTTGTTTAGTTGTAAATTGTTTAATGTATCTTGTCAATAAATAAACAAATACCAATGTATGATGAATAAATCAAATGATATAAAATATCATTACTCAAAGTGCGCAGTAGGTTATATGCATTTATTACCCATACCTATTTATCGTACGTCTATCGCATTTTTTGCAGATCGTTTATTTGTTGACATCAATATTTATCATGAGCACTGTTTAAGCAAGCATTCTCGATTCAGCACTTTCGAAATGTTAATGTGTACCAAAACCACAGGCAACAGGAATCCGAACAGTATTAACACTTTTATTGGGCATTTACAGTTAATTGACAAAAAGTACTTACTGTAGCTGAGCTTCAATAAAGAACCACACATCTCGACATTGACCATTGACGAAAACTTGACCAGGTGGACAGTTTGGAGGGACTGTGACTACATTTGCTGGATATACACCATTTCTCCACACGTCACGGCACTGCCCATTTACCCATTCTTGACCAGCTGGACAATTAGGTGGGACTGTTATAACATTTTGAAGCGAAACATCTTCATTTGGGCGAGCATCCGAAACAGCAAGCGCAGTCAACAGTAATATAATTGCAATCATAATTTTATTCATTCCAAGAAAAACTTTGGTAGGATTAATTATAAAGAATTTTAATTGGTTTCTGATTGAATTTATAACTTACTTGTAGTTTATAAATGATAAACACTTGTCTCGACTTGTCGTGATTGATAAGATATGTGATTGTATCTTTAGGTATCTACCTACCTGTTTTGTGTTCTTGGCAGTTTATAGAGATTATTACTTTATATTTAACTCTAGATATTACCTAGGAGAGTTGTATTGTTTTTATTCAAAGTAGTATATGGTGCATAAATTTGGCTGGTATCTAATGAATAGGCTGCTATACCTACATCTTCTAGATTGTTAATATGTTCGTCATTCTGTGTATCCACTAGAAAGTAGGTATCTACTAGTAGATACTTTACAAAAAACATAGGTAGGTAGGTACTAACTCACCAAATACAGGTACTAGGTACCTACAACATACTACCTAAAGCAATTTTCTAGCAATTTCAACAATGATAAACTTGGAAGCTATACAAAAGGAATCAATTTTCCAATTGACATACGGATCTTTAACACGATAATTTGGTTTTGGATTTGAAATGTACCATGTAGCAGGATTTGTTCACCGTAAAATCTATTCTCGTTGCTATACATAAGCTTCAAATCACTTTACTTTGATATATTTATTAACAACAATGCCAGTCGTTTGTCTCATGAAGTGACGTAGACACGCTGCGGTCACAGTGTGTAACCGTTTCCTGTCATTATCTGATGGACAGTTCATATTATAGTCCTGTTGAAAATAATATTATGATAAACCTACCGACAATAAAATTAATCTACCTGTGTTAAACTAGTTAGACTTATTTTTGAGTTTTTGAGATATGAAATATCAAGTATGATAGATAAAATTTGCCGTTAATTTTTGTACTATAGTAGGTACTATGGGCATAGTGTACGATGGAGCGGATTGAACAATCGATGCAATTAATTAAATTAAGATATGATCCAAATGGGGCCCTTTGATCGCCTGGATTCCCCAAGATATTTATCTGCTTAGATCAGCAGAGTGTTTTCCTATTCCATTATTATTTAAAATAATTTGCGTTTATTCGACTGGTCTTTATCACTCAAACCTGTTTACTAGATGTTGTGGTCGATTTAGTAAACAACGACCAAATTATTGATCCAACGAAACAGCCCGCTACGTTTTGTGTTCAAATAGGTCATAAGCACGTCATGTCAATAATTGGTACCTGTATTGCGCATAGCGCAGTGGGGTGGGCGACCACACTCGACCATAATACCTATAAGCTACCCATTCGATGTTCGAGAACAGACAGTGTCAGGAGACTCCTTTGTAAACGGAAACGTATACCAGTGATTTAAACGAGTAAAGTGTAAAATGCGAACATGAATATAAAACTTTTTATAGTGTTTTTGTGTTTTATAATAAGCAATGAAGGAAAGAAAACTTATCGAAGCCGCAGTACAGGAACAGGCCGTGGTACCAGTAGAAAAACGAATGCTCAACCGGTTCCAACTTCCCTAAGTTATCCTCAAGCACCAGCGCCAAAACCTACACTATTTGGGTGGCAAGAAAAATCATCGCAAAATTCGCAATCCTCTTGGCAATCTAAGCCATCCAGTGGTCAAACACATTCATATCCTTCAAGTAACACCGGCCTTTCTGGAAATAAAAATGCAAAACAACCACCCAGTCACCAAGAAAGTTATCAAAAAAGTAACATACCCGTGCAACAGACACCTACACGTGCAGAGTCTCCGATAAATAATAATCAGCAAAGTCATTCCTATCCATCATCAGGCGGATTGTCGGGTGGCACTGGGACTGGAAGCGGTTATCCTCAGCAGTCTAAAACCGCACAACAAAACAGTGGTCAAGGAGTAGGCTACCCAACTCAGCAAGGTACAGGACTGTCAGGTTCCTCAGGAGGTGGATATCCACAACAACAAGCAAGTGGTGTCCCTGGAGGAGCAGGTTATCCAATACAACATGGAACAGGTCTGTCTAATACTGGCGCTGCTCCTCCACCGTATTCCAGCTACAAACCTGCCCAAACACCAAATAATTATAACGGAAACAATTACTACCATCCTCAAGGGCCGCCACCTCCTTATAATAATTATGGACCTAGCTATGGTGGATATGGTGGATCAGGCCTAGCTAATCCAGGATACAATAGACAAATGCCGGGATATTTTGGAAACTATGCCAACAGTGGGAAAGGTTTCGGAAGTATGGGAAGATCTGGGAGTGTTCTAACTGGAGTTGGAATTGCTGGAGCAGGGGTTGGAACCATTCTGACTGGACTCGCACTTTGGAATCTGGCGCGATCTACAGGACAACATCACCACACTGTAATTTATGACAATAGAGGTCAACCCGTGGCGGTTGCTCCAGCTAATAATGATACGTCTACTGTCGATGCTATGTTGGCAGATTTGGTAAATTGCTCTCTAACTATAAGTAATGAAGATAAAACAGAAGTGTTGGCTATACCTTGTGCGATTGCCACCTCATTCTCTCCCGAAGCTAACGTAAAAGATGTAAACGATGGTAACTTGAAAAACAATGACACTAAATGTACTGTTTCTGTTTTAACTAAGAGTGGCCAAGAGTTTATGACTACAATTCCATGTTCAATACTTCTAACTACTGCTGCAGAAAATAATGTCACAGAGCCAATAACAAATGATGAGATATCCCTTGCAAATAGCACAATTGTAGCGTCCGATGGTAATATAGAATCAAGTCCGCCCACAGCCTTGCGACTGACAGATTCAGATATAAATAACAATTTAAATTGCAGTCATGTTCAACCAGGAGAAACAAGAGACCCTATCAACCCTTGTTTTGCTGTTACTCACAACTTGACTGTTATTCCTTTACCAAGTACGGATAGTCCCAACGATAAAGAATAATTTTGGAATATATAGAGAATGTTGCAGCTCACAGCAGTTTTATGTTATAAGTAATATAGTCTCTACGGATTTATTTAATTAGCTAGGTAGTTCATAATTTGCTCCTGTAACACATGTTTAATTAAGTGAGAAATAAGTCATTAACCTACAACAAACTGAAAACTTTATGTTCGATAGAGTCATTATTTTATTCATTATTGTCATCGATTATTGATTTATTATTACTGCTATAGTTTGTATATTTTTTAGATCAGATACGGAAATATTCCATTACATTTATCTAAATAATGAATGCCTTAAAATATTATAAACATGATAATATCTACTTATTATATAATGTAATAACTGTAATAAAATTGTAAAAGCGAATGGACTTGTGGCGGATTGCCCTTGCTCTAGCTGGCAACACCGCCGTAAGTTTGTCAATGGTCGCGTCCCCCAATTCAAACGGTCGAACGACTAACCGTTCTTCTTCCCACTTACGCCCACGACCGTAGAGACACACAGTCCATTGTATTATATTATACTGTACATACTTGTGCCTTGTATATATATACCTACTATATACCACCACCTATGTATAACGTGTACCCAGTACCAAATAAACATTAATTGATTGTATAAAATCGGTGCGTTATTGATACCCTTCAACGTCCCGATATTGGTGACCCCGAACATTGAGTACGCTAGGCATCAATCCAAGTGCTATAATGCTATTGATGACCTCCTCAAGCTGTTCTGAATGAGACATTCAAGTGCTGTACGTGTTTTTCCCGTGGTGTTTGTGCTCCATTTTGTGCGCCATTTTGTGTTGCACGTGCATGTCCCCAAGCGCATTGTCCCCCCCTGCATGGTGTGAGTACTCCCTACATACTGCATGTGCCTGCCTTACACAGAGGTGCACAACTTCACATTGTGACTCCGGGCTGCCTGCTTATACTCTGGTAGGACTTTTACCAGAGCGCTGTGAGTGAACTAACATTATTTATAACTGCCTGTGTTCTCCAACATTGATGTGTGGGATTCTTCCTAGTATCATACACATGGACATTTACTTAACTAATATTAATATTCACTAAGTTCCCTGTTCATCATAACTGTAATTCTGTAAAACTAACAAAACTTAATATTTTGTCTTATTACTTGTCAAACGGCTTTATGTAATAACTTCTAAAGCTTGTGTTCTTTGTGATACATTAATATAAAACTTTCTGTATAACTCTCTTTGATATAGTATAACTTGACATCTTATATATTAACCCCTTTTTGATAAAATTTAACTCATAATGTAATTTAACTTTTAAAATAGTAATTTCTTTTAATTTAAAACAGTACAGTTCTATATTGCAAATCTTTTGTTTAAATACTACCTATTGTTTTTATGAATATTATAAAGGAGAAGGGTCATCTGCCTTACTAACATTTTTTAAAAGGAGACCCAACACTTTGGCTCTTGTGTAAATAATTTTTTTTTTTTTTTTTGTGTGTGTTTACATTATTTTTTATACAGGTTGTGGTTTTATATCATGTTTTATAATATGTTTTAATTTCTTGTGTGTTTTTTAAAATGTTTTTATTGTTGTTTTCTTTTTTTTTGTGTGTATGTCTTTGCATCTTATGTTTTATTAACTTAACATATATTTGGTGTGTAACCTGCTTGTGTGGGCATCTTACGGTGGTGTTGTAGCTCTTCCATATTGCTATTTAAATTCAATTTTTGGTTTCTTTACTTTCCCACCGTTTCAATATGTCCAACGAAGAGGAAGTAAATTCTTTAAGAGAACAATTGTCTGATTTACAAGCCCAGTTGCTTCAACTTAAATCTCTACAAGTTTCTTCTTTACCTTCTTCTTCTTCTTCTCCTACCTACCCGAGCGCTATGGCTGTTTCTGTCAAGTTATCTAGTTTCTGGCAGGATAAGCCTAAAATCTGGTTCGCTCAAGCAGAAGCACAATTTGAGGTAGCAGGCATTACCAAGGACACAACAAAATATGGCCATGTTCTAGCCAAACTTGAAGCTCACATGGCTGATGAGGTGGAGGATATCATCACAAACCCACCAACAGAAAACAAATATGAGCATTTAAAACAAGAGCTTATCAAGCGATTTTCCACATCTCAGGAACAACGAGTGCGCCAACTTCTCAGTGAAGAACTACTTGGCGACAGGAAACCTACCGCATTTTTGCGTCACCTGCGATCACTGGCTGGCAAGAGCATAGGTGATGAAGGCATTATCCGCGAGTTATGGATGCGTCGCCTGCCTCAAGAGGTTCAGAGGATCCTCATGGCCCAGGTAGAGCTTCCATTGGACAAGGTAGCGGAAATCGCGGACACTATTGTCGACGCGCCGCCCTACTCTTCTGCGCCTGCATCTACACCTGCACCTGCAGCTGTCCACGCAACCAGTGTCTCCTCAGCGGACTTTGAGAAGCTCATGCGCCGCATTGACGACCTGGCAAAAAGGGTGGACTCCTTAGGCTCCAACCAGACTCCTCACCGTGCGAGATCACACTCACGCAGCCAACCTGGATCCCGTTCATCTTCAGCTCACAGCTCCCGTCTCTGCTGGTATCATAAACGGTTCGCCAGCAATGCATCAAAATGCATCAAGCCCTGCAGCTGGAAAGACAATGGTCAGGGAAACGCCACCGGCAATCAGTAGAAGCGGCAACTGATTGTGCACATATTAGCCGCCGCCTATTTGTTACAGATTCAGGATCAGGCCGTCGATTTTTAATTGACACTGGTTCTGATCTTTGCTGTTTTCCGCGTCGTTTTCTTAAGGGTCATTATAACTCTACTGACTTTGATGTTCGCGCGGCTAATGGCAGCACCATTAAGACATACGGTACTATTACCCTTTGTCTGAACTTCGGCCTTCGGCGAGACTTTAGATGGGACTTCATCATTGCTGACGTCAGTTGCCCTATTTTAGGTGCGGATTTCTTGGCCTACTACCACTTGCTGCCCGACTGCAACCAACAACGGTTGATCGATGGCAGCACTAAGCTCTCCATTGCGGCTCCTTTCGCCCAGGTGCAACAGGTAAGTGTCAAGACCATAGTAGCTGATGACTCCCCCTATACTAAAGTTCTTTTAGAGTTTCCGGAGCTGACACGACCTCCTGGCTTACCCAGGACTATCAAACATGACGTGATACATCACATCATTACCACAGACGGACCACCTATCTCACACCGTCCTCGACGCCTCGCACCACAGAAACTTCTGGTGGCCAAGAAGGAGTTTGAAGAGATGGTGAGATGTGGTACTGCTCGTCCATCTGATAGTCCTTGGTCGTCGCCATTGCATTTGGCACGAAAAGGTGAGTCAGGCTGGCGTCCTTGCGGGGACTATCGTGCTTTAAATTCCAGGACTGTTCCCGATTGCTATCCAGTTCGTCACATAGCTGATTTTACTAGTGACCTAGCTGGGGCCACTGTCTTTGGTACGATAGACCTCGTAAAGGCGTACCAGCAAATCCCCGTCAGTCCAGCCGACATCAACAAAACCGCCATCACCACTCCGTTCGGGTTATTCGAGTTTCCCTTCATGACATTCGGCCTTCGCAACGCCGGGCAAACGTTCCAGCGATTTATAGACGAAGTCGTGAGGGGCCTCGACTTCTGCTACCCGTACGTAGACGACATCCTCGTGTTTTCGCGCACCCCCGAGGACCACGTGGAACACCTTCGTGCTCTTTTTCAGCGGCTATCGTCGTATGGCGTAATTATTAACCCGTCGAAGTGTGTACTGGCAGATAGCGAAGTAACTTTTCTTGGCTATCGAGTAAACAAGGATGGTACCCACCCTCCTCCCGAGAGGATCGAAGCCCTTCGGAACTTCCCTCTGCCCAAGACCATTGAAGGTCTTCGCAGATTCCTGGGCATGGTAAACTTTTACCGACGTTTCCTTCCCAACGCAGCTGAGCTCCAGGCCCCGTTGATCAATATTCTAGCGTCCACTCAGTCAAAAGGAAATAAACCCGTTCCGTGGACCCCAGACCTGGAAACTGCATTTCAGAAGGCTAAAGATCATCTAGCAGAAATAACGATCCTGGCTCATCCGGTACCTGACGCCCTCCTCGGACTATTCACCGACGCATCTTCGACCCATGTTGGCGCATGCTTACAACAGCGCGTCAACGACGATTGGCAACCCCTTGCATTTTTCAGCAAGAAGCTCAACACGCGCCAGTGTACTTGGCCTGCGTATTACAGGGAGCTGCTGGGGGTCTACGAAGCGGTGCAACACTTCCGTCATATTCTTGAGGCTCAGCACGTTAGGATTTACACGGACCACAAGCCACTTATTTATGCCTTCTCACAGCGGCGAGAAAAGTTGCCTCCTGTGCAGCTTAACCAGTTGTCCTTTATCTCGCAATTTACTACCGACATCGTACATATCCAAGGCAAAGACAATGTCGTGGCCGATACGATGTCCCGTATCGAGGCAGTAAGCTTAGAGGATAATTTCACCGCCCTTGCTGAAGACCAGGCTACAGATGAAGAGCTTAAGGAATTTTCGAATAGTCCTTCCTCAAAACTGGAAAAGGTAGACATTCCCGGTACTGACATCACAATATTTTGTGACATGTCTACCAAGAAGCCACGTCCTTACCTGACACCATCTTTCCGCAGAGCCTTCTTCACCAAATTGCATAACCTCAGCCATCCTGGTGCGCGAGTATCCGCTCGATTAGTGGCTGACCGCGTTATGTGGCCAAACATGCAAAAAGATTGTCGTAATTGGGCTCGTTCTTGCATTGCGTGTCAGCGCAGCAAGGTTAGTAGGCATACGAGCACCCCTCTCGGCAACTTCACCAGCCCGACCAAACGCTTTCGTCATGTCCATATCGACATCATAGGACCTCTACCTCACAGTAAAGGCTTTCAATACTGCCTTACTGCTGTCGACCGCTTTACTAGGTGGCCGGAGGCATGGCCTATGGTTGGTATCACGGCGGAAGAGGTCGCTGAAACTTTCACCAGAGAATGGATATCCCGCTACGGAGTACCTTCCCTCGTGACTACCGATCAAGGCCGGCAATTTGAGTCGGCACTTTTCAAAACACTTCTCCAGCTCTGTGACGCCAAACGTATTCGTACCACGAGTTATCACCCGTGTGCGAACGGCTTAGTTGAGCGCATGCATCGGCAATTAAAAGCTGCCCTGATGTGTCACCAAGAGTCCTGGCATCGAGCTTTACCCGTCGTACTCCTCGGCATGCGTGCTGCGTTAAAAGAAGATCTACAAACTTCACCCGCTGAACTAGTGTACGGGGAACCCCTGTGCTTACCTGGCGAGTTTTTGATCCCTTCTCCAGCATCTGATCGCGTCGAAGACCTTAGCAGCTTTACGACTCAACTGAGACGACACATGGCTCGCTTACGACCAACACCTGCTTCGCGCCACGGACAACGGGCCACCTTTGTTTTCAAAGACCTGGCCTCCTCAACACACGTTTTTTTACGAGACGACTCCGTTAGATCATCTCTACAGCCGCCGTATACGGGCCCTTATCAAGTGTTGGCCAGAAGCGATAAGACGGTAACCATCAATATTGGAAATAGGAACGTCGTGGTCAGCTTGGATCGAGTCAAACCGGCTTACACTGACCACGATGCACAACAAGTTCAGTCTCCTGCCACAACACCTAATACTCCTGTACCTGCTGTTCTAACGGAACCATCTCCTTTATCACCACCACAGAAGCCAGAATATACCACGCGCTCGGGTCGGACAGTACATTTTAAACTCCCTTTCGACCTCTAGTCGCTATTTTATTCTCTTATTTACATTTTCTTTCATTCCTGTGGTTTTCCTTTCTTCGTAGGGGGGTGGTGTGGCGGATTGCCCTTGCTCTAGCTGGCAACACCGCCGTAAGTTTGTCAATGGTCGCGTCCCCCAATTCAAACGGTCGAACGACTAACCGTTCTTCTTCCCACTTACGCCCACGACCGTAGAGACACACAGTCCATTGTATTATATTATACTGTACATACTTGTGCCTTGTATATATATACCTACTATATACCACCACCTATGTATAACGTGTACCCAGTACCAAATAAACATTAATTGATTGTATAAAATCGGTGCGTTATTGATACCCTTCAACGTCCCGATAGACTGTACATTGAATTTTTTTCATGACTAACTAGGTATATAAAAATAAGCAAAGCAAAGTCCCCAGTTCCCTTCAAAGTAACAAGCTGCCCTATTTCATGTTAAAAGTCATGATCCATTGGTCATTGTAAAGAGATGTTGTAATAAGTTACAAATAAAGAAAAGTTGCGCATTTCATAAGTAGTAGTTAGGCATTTAGTGTTATTCGCACATTAATGCTCTTTGTAACATGACTCACACAATAAAGACCTCTGATTTTAATACTAACCCGGACTGATATCGACTATACCAAAAGGTATAGTGTCGATAAGAGCGGAAAACACAAAATAAATTTTATTGCATTTGGTTGGTAGTCGCAATTATACCACAACATGGTGGTCATACGGAAACGCATATCGTGCGTCCAAGGCATGTAAGCTTTTGCGATATAACATGACAATCACAAACAACTTAGCTTTCTATTGGCGAAAGATTTTTAGTAGATTGGGAGCTTCTAATATAACTAAATAAACTAACAAAAAAACGGTACGGATATTAAAACACAAATCTATTGCACTTAAAAGCGGCATAATGCACACTACATCTGTGATATTATTGAAACATGTTATTTTGTTTTTTAATAATTTGAATTGACAAGCAAACAGTCATTTGGTTCAGTCAGTCAACCAAATACCGTAGGTAGTTGTCGTAGACAGAGAAACTAATAGACTAAGTGACGATTCTTTCTCACTCACACAAGAAAGGGAGCGAACATTTTAATACGAATGCGTAAGACAAAGATGCAACTAGTACATTTTCTGTCTCATCGTGTGAAACCAGTTTTTTCAAGGTCAGCAACTTTAATTGCGAAACAAACCTGACAGTTCGTGTTTACATTGTGTTGGATCTGCGAATTTTATATGTTTTAATGTGTTAAAACGATTCTAATATAGTGAAAAGACTGAGAAATTTATACTATTATAACGCCAAAGGTTATACAATGGTGCGTTGTCGTATAATTTCATGTGGAAGCGATAGTGAGCAGAAAATTGCCGGTGTCTCTTTTCACGCGTAAGTACGACAGTTTTAATTTATTTATTTATTTAATAATATATTGCACAATGTAAATAATAACTGTAACAATTATTAATTAGTTTTTGTAGTTTATTGACCACAAATATGTGTTTTCAGGGTTGATAACTTATTTTATAGTATAAATAAGCAAAATATTGCGTTAAATTATGAAAATTAAAGCGTAATATCGAGTTTCAACCAAAATAACCTATAAAAACATTATTGTGGAAGTGTTGCCAGCGTCCGGTAAAAAATCTCCCATTTTGATTGTAAAATATTCTCTTGAGAATGTGTATTAAAAGAAAGCGAATTAACATGGAATCCAATTATCACAGTGTTTTCTAGCAATAGCCCCGGTATTTTTATCTTTCTAATATATAAAATTCTAGCGTCGCGGTGTTTGTGGTAAAACTCCTCCGAAACGGCTTGACCGATTCTCATGAAATTTTGTATCCATATTTGGTAGGCCTGAGAATCGGACAACATCTATTTTGCATCCCCTTAAATGTTAAGGGTAATCCACCCCAAAAATTTTTTTTTTTTTCAATTTTAGAAACATTTTTTTTTTCTTTATGATACAACATTAGTAAATACATATAACCCTGAATTTTTAACCCTTTACAATCAACCCCTATTTTACCATTGTGATTTTTATTTTTAATAATTTTCTCAATTCAATTTGATCTTCCGCCTTCACCGGTCGATAACCGACCAACGATCAATCGATCAGTTATAATAAAAATAATTAAATATTATTTAGTTCAATAAAAAAAAAGATATTTTGAAAATACATATATTAAGTTACTGTTTTTTACCAATACACTGATGGAAGGATTTATTAACTATTAATATTTTAATTTCTTTGAAGACAACTTTAATAAATATTTTTTACATTCAATAAATATTTATTGATAGTTAATGTAACATTAAATAAATCATAATTAATAAACTGATAGTTACAATATGAATAATTATTTTTTATATTTAGATAACTAGCAAGAATTGTAATTTGAAATGCCCTTATAATAATATTTTTTTATTATTAACAAATATAATGTAGTATTAACTTAATCAGTAGGCTTAATTTTAGTAATAATTAGCTTGTGGTAACTGAAGTAGGACACATGTTTGGGATTAAATTTTAATTTAATGTTTCCCTTTCGCAACGCGGGATAAGGAACTCCCTTCCAAAATGGGAAAGTCGGGCACTGTGGCAACACACGCTTACACTATCTCTGTTTCAGTCGTGGTTACAGGGTACCTTAGTCTATTAGTTTCTCTGTCTACGGTAGTTGTTGTCTAACACTAATGGAAAAGCCCTCAGTAAAAAAGAAATTCTTAGGCGAAGTTGGGCTACTTGCCGAGTTGTCGCCATTTTTTTGGCAGATTTAATGGTTCTAGGAGTTGGCAAGAGCAACAGAGGTACTGTCAAAAGTGTCAAATAATCTATGAAATTTACCAACACTACCAACCTTGAACATAGTACGATATAATGTTTGTCTATCAGCTGTCAGTGTCACTGAGTCGATAAATAAATACTATTTTATTTTAAAAGTAAATAGAAGTATGTCAGTTATTGATATTGAATCGAATTAAAAACGACACAAGTCTCACCAAGTTAGTCGGTTCGGTCGGGCTGTCAGTGTGTGGCTAACTTAACTACATAGCTGGTTTAAAAAATTTTAACTTCAAAGAATTAATATTATAAGTTTCGTCATTGCTCGGTCGATCGTTGCAATACGCGCCCCGTGAAAAGCCATTCCATGAATAATTTAATAAACTTCTCCGTTTCCTATGTCCCTTGATGTTTCAAGATACGCTCACCTGGCGCAGGCAGCCTTCAGCTACTCGACTTTTCTTTAAGCAAATTGCTTCCGCAATGTTAACATATGCGATGCGACTTTAAGTCTTGTGTGCTCATTATGCAAATGCATTTAAATTGCAGATTAATAATTATGACTATAGATTAATATTTATACTAGATCGTAATACAGTTAAAAACGCCATAATGTCAGACCCTACTATACAAACATTTTGCTGCCATCATACTGGTAATAAAGAAGATACTGCGGTTAGAATAATGGATGCGTTTAATACAGATTCATATAATACAGTTTGCTTAGTTTCATCTGCTATTGGATTAATAGGATCATTGTATCAGGTAAGCATAGAAATGTTTTACTGCATGGTTGTCTAAGATGATAATTCCTATTCATAGCTTATATTATATTACTCTTAAAACTAAGTTAATTTCAATGAAGTCAGTTTTCTAAAATGTAGGTCATTCCAGATAATTCCTGATGGCACATGGAAGTCACTACATGGAGGTCAAACCACAACAACTCGTGGCCGTCGTATTATTGTTTGGTTGGCGGTAGCAGATCTTTTTGCATCACTTGGTAACATATTAATGAAAATATTGATGACTGAGAAAAATTGGGCATGCCTGCCCACCAATCTTAATTTGTTTGCTTTGCAGATTATTATATATCAAATCACATGCTTACCTATTTATGTAGAAAACACCTATCTATATTAAAACTACATATATAGTTTCTCTCATAAAATAAGAAAACAGGTTCTAAGCTGAAATTGCCAGATTTATTTCAATATTTGTTAGTTGCTTGTTTTTGTCATTTGTGTATATATTAGTTTAAATTTTTTCAGGTGTATTAGTTCGTTCATCTTTATGGCTAAGATATAAAAATATCATGCCCTTGCCAGATGATGATATGAGTGTTCTTTTTTGTAGTATAACTTCTGTAAGTAGTTTTATCAGTTGTATTATTACCCTATATTGATAAATTTATGTATCTAACTATTGCCCTACAGTTTTTCTGCCTACCTACCCTGGGATCTGCAAATTTACAGGTATAGAAGTCGCTACAATATGTGCCTGTAGCACATAGCCTGTATTCCTGACTATAATTTATCTCTATGCCAAGTTTTATCCAAATCCCTACAGCCATTATGGTGTGATTACAATACCTAACAAATATATCTAATTGTAAATCCATCCAAACTTTCGCATTTACAATAGTTGTAAGAAGACTGAGCCACTTAGGGTATACGTATACATATTTAGTAATTTAACTATGTATTTCCAATTTTTTTTTCTAGGCATGGACTCAATATTTTTACACAGTGTCATGGTTTTGGACACTGTTTTATGCAATTGACACATGGATTACTATAAAAGGAAGGGATTCCAATATATTGCTATACCATTCCTTGGCTTGGGGTTTACCTGCCGCCACAACAGGGATTGGACTGTCTATACTTTACATTCCCAATGCTACGTAAGACTTTTTGGTTTGTTTTTTGCTTTCGATGTTTTTTTCTACTTGCGCTTGGTTTTTTGGAGAAGGAAATAAAAGTAATAAATAATTATCCTTTTATCAGATTGCTGATATATGTACCTATCTACCTACTGTATTATATTAGAAATATGTAGGTACCATAACATAGTGTTTTCTTTTTAAATTTCACGTAAGTTTGTGAAAGTTAATTAACAGTATTCATTGTATATCAATATACATTTATGAATCGCGGGTCTTCTCATGACCATGATCAATGCAGCTTGAGTAAAAGGTCGAGGTTAGTCAAAATGAAATATTTAATAATATCTACGCGCGAATCGTCCCGATTATATATATAAACATAGACAACGCAAGGCAAGCAATCGAATCCACGGACAGTGGCGTAAAAATCATTGCATCACTGCTTACCATCAGGTAGGATCGCGGTCAAGCTCTAGTTTTTAGCAGTTAAAAAAAAGTTATCCAAAGTTCCAAACCAGTCTATCAGAATTGTTAGGTAGTTATATTATAGGTGCCTATTACTGTCCTTGCTTATCAAGTTTTGATAATAATTCACTATGTAGGTACACAATATAATTATTTTCTCTGATGTGTTTCAGCTGCCACAATTTACCTTCTATTTCCAGTGCTTTGTTAAAAATACTACCCAATTATTTTGCAACATATTTGCCGATAGCAATTGTAATGATAGTTAATCCAATTATGTATGTACTATCAAGTAGAAATGTGGAAATGGTTGTAGCATTGCCATTGGCACAGGTATTAAAGTTTATTATTTGTATTAAATGACTTCTGATGAACAAATTAGGTACTAACATTAATTCTTTTTTCAGTTTACAAGTAAAGAAAGGAGAGTAGTTGATGCATTAAGACTGAAATTTTTTCTGATAAATATTGTTTTTTATCTCTGTTGGCTGCCTAATCTTATTAATGGTATTCTAGTTTGGACCATGTGGTTCAATATGCCCGTTAACATTATAATTACTATATGGTACATAATGGTCAGTGCTTACTACACTTTATTTATGTTTTAATGCCTTTTACGGACAAGTTAATGATGTTTTGCTTTTTACAGGCTTTGATGAATCCTATGCAAGCTTTACTTAATGCTTTAGTATATCGAAAGTGGAATGCTAATAGATGGAGATTCGTACCGACATTTTCCACACACCCCCAAAAAGAATTTCATTTCTATGATGAACAGTCTCCTTTATTGGGTTCAGAGCCTCCTCGATTGCAGCTCACGCCTATACCACCCAGCATTAACAACTATGCTACACTGTGATTTAATAGTATTTTCAATGTTTACCTAATAACTACTAATTTTAATAACATATACTTTTGGACTTGTTTACGATTTTTATATTATTTATACATAATATACTCGTTGTGTACTTTTTAAAACAAGTAGTTTTATTTACAACATTTAAGCCATATGTAAAATTTCACATCATTCAAATAAGGTGCTTTCAGCACTACCAACAACTTGAAATCAACTCATTGACAGACAGGTTGGCTTTGTGACCCTGACTTTCAACTACCAGTTCTGGGTTTGAATCCCACCCAGAACTTTATCAGCTATTTGGTTACCATAGTAGCTCTACTTAGTTTGGAATCAAATTGGCTGTGTGTGAAAATGTCACAGGATACATATCTATTTATTTTAAGATGTGGGAGACAATATTTTTTTAAATTATTTTCCCTGGTTTGTTGGTATTTTAAATTAGTATGACAAGGTGTTCATTTAAAACTTATTTAAATGTTAATTTTTATTAGTAGTTAAACATTATATTAGTTAATTTACAAAATATATGCATTTTTTAAAGATATCTATCACATTATAAATCATCTGGCTCATTTTCCGGTGGGGCCATTGTTAAATCCGTGATATCCTTAACAATCATATGAGCTATTTGCCAGGCCATTTCTTCTTCAACTTTGGAGCTACTTGTGGGCACCAATCTACTAACCATTTTCTTTAAAACTGATTTATTTTTCTTGTCAGGGTCAGGTTCAAACTTCGATTCAAATCTGCCTAAGCTATTAATTCGTCCAAGGCTTAAGCCTTCATGTCTGTTTCGCTGCCATAAAGCATCTGCATTGTATAATTGATTGGAGTCTATTGTCATATCAGGTACAGACATATTACGTTTCTTTTTTCGGAAGATTGGGTCACCCATAGCAAGCAGTGTATTTTGAGTACTTATACTAAACTCACTGCTACAGTCCGAATGTGATTTATGATTAGAGGTCCACATCTGGTCAACAGAGTGAATCATCTCTGAAAGATATTTATAATATAATTCAGATTCCAAAAATGTTTTTACACACTGAGTTAGCGTTTTAAACACAATTTTGTAGGGCAAATCGAAACACGTGTAAAGGGGTCCCCCTTCTCTACATATTTCACTTTCAATTTTTAATCTAATATCTGTAGGAAATCCAATAGGGTTTGTGGCTTGTAGGGAAAAATATTTGTCATACAAAACAATTGCATCATTTTGTGCATGTAATCTGGTGGAATCTGGTGAGGCACTATCATTAGTTACGTTATCTCTGAAATGCATGATAGCCATTAAAAATTCTAATAATACTCGACAAGATTCTTGCTCCAAATATTCAGTAAAATAAAATAGAATAGATTCATTAAATAAAATATCTCTAAGATTAAGAGAAGCACTAGTCAAAATATCAATTTGTGCTTTAATATACAGGGGGCTTTTAAGGAAATCATTGAAATAATTATTTTCTATGTGACTGAAGATTAAATCCTGAACAGGTTTAAAACAGTCTTCTTTTATTTCATCTTCTGGGTGGCATATATTTGATATTACAGTTTTTCGACAACTATCTGGTAAGTCTAGTTGATATGGGGCTTCTAATGCCACATAGTTTTTGAATACATTTATAGCTTCTTCTGTAATATTGGTATTTTGAATGATTTTGTTGTCATATATATTTCCAGCTAAGTTTCCACATGAACTTGTTGAACATTCAATATTATTTCTCAAATTATGGTTATCTTCTCTCCAGCTTAGCCTTTGTGACTTCCTTTGATCTTGTTTAATAATATCAGAATTACAATTAAGATCAAAACTACTAGCTCGATTTATTTTTACATGATTATCACTGTCATTATTCTCTCTTTTAATTCTTACATAGGTTTTAAAACCTTCAATATCCATCCAACACTTTATGTAATGTTTATCAATTGACTCCATAAACTGTACAAAGTATTGTATAGCTTTTTTGTCAATAAGTATATCATATAAAGTCAATGATAATTTCGATTTTTTTTCAAATATTTGTATTTGGTCTGTAAATAACAATAATAATAAGTGACATATATTATAAAGAAAAGAAAGAGTATACAAGTATTTACGATATAATAATATTAGTTAATAATGTTTACGTCACGCAAGATAGTTTCTCTACCCAACTAAACGATTGAAAATCACAAGCTACATTTCCTTTAACTGGCATATTTTAGAGCTGTAATTACCCTGTTTTTGAATAGCGATAATTTACAATAATAGTTATTACCTTCATCTTCATCTAACACTTGAGAGTTTATAATTGTTTTGATGTCTGGATTATTTGAAGAACTTATTTCTGGAGGCCGAACAGGACAACCAGTTTTTCCTTTTGCTGAAAGAATTATATTGCCATTAAGTTGTACAGCAATTTGCTTGTCCATGCAAGGAAACAATTCCGATAAATATCATACCTGCACTTTTCCAAAACTTGATCATTTCTTTATTATTTGCACGTTATAAGCTTCTGTGGGATGTAAAAACAACCTCAGGAATAAGTTACGTAAATTCTTCATAAGTTAGCTTTATGATCATAGGCGATAACTAACAATAAATAATAAACAAACAATTTTTAATTGTGTTTTTGTACTCGTACGTATAGGTAGATAGCTGTGTGTACCAGTGAATAGTGTTGCCAAGCCAAGGCTAGAAAATTAAAAAAAAAATGCTTCAGGTTGCCAAAAGTCGCCTGATTGTTTTCCTGGAAAGTCGCCTAAAATAGCCTAATTTATATGTAGCCTATTTTTTCAAAATGTATGTAAGTATGCCTATGCTTAAAAATATGACTGCAATAATCTATATGTATATACAAAAGAAAGTCAAATTTGTTACAAACTCGAGAACAGTTCGGCCGATTTTCATGGATTTTAATTGGTTGGGTTTGTCTCCTGGTTAAAACAATATAAACGCTTAAGTTTGAGCAGTATTTAACCTTCAAGAAAAGAACGAAGAAGAAATTACGTTCGGCCTTAAAAACACCTTAATAATATTTTATTCGCCTAACTGACTGATACTTTGGTTTCTGCAACGTTATCACAGATGGCGTTGCATACTAAAATTGCATGAGAAAACGAATTTTGATAATAATATTTTTTTTCGTGATATGAATTTTGATATTTAATATTTTTATGGCGGAGATAAATCCAACATATTAAAGATCATCATCATCATCTGTGTTTCTACTTTCTTAAGCCATTCTTAACTCACAAATGTAGTGTAGGTATCTTACACGACACGACCTTGTTTAATACTTATCTATCTATATATATAAAAATGAATTGCTGTTCGTTAGTCTCACAAAAACTCGAGAACGGTTGACAGGATTATCTTTCCTTGGTCTTGAAATGTTCGTGGGGGTCCAGGGAAGGTTTAAAAGGTTAAAAAATGGAATAATTGCCGGGAAAACCCTAAAAACAGCCCTTTTCTTTTTCCTATACAAACGTTTTCGAAATAAAATGTAGAGCCAATTTGAACTTTATGGCTATTCAATAAAGTTCATATTGCGTGCTCTTTGGAGGATCTAATGTTGCGTTCCGAAACTCAACAAAAGTAAAAAGTAAAAGATAATATCGCGAACGCGACCAAATTGAATAGTAACAAAATGAAATAGATGATTCATTAATAGTGCTGATTTTTAATATGGTCGGTGTTTAAATTGATCAATTTGAAGTTTTGTCACAATTTAAACTTCTGAACGCAATCATAATACTATTTGACAACTGGATTTCACAACAAAGGTTTAGATTGAGGCAGTACGAAGTCTGCCGGGTCAGCTAGTAATTAAATAAATTGTGATTAGGTAAGTAGGTACCATGGTATAGGTGTACCTTTAACAATTTTATTGGTATGGTAAATGACCCAGTGGTGGCCAGTTTAAGAAAAAAAAAACTGGTTTTTGTGAAATATTACCAAAATTGTGAAAGTTTCAGCACTGAATATAGTGAAACTGTAAAGTCCAGTCCTTATTTAATATTTGTAATGTGTTACGCGTGAGATACGGCAAAGCTGGATTCAATTAATTTAACAAATAAAAGTTGTAGTTTTGTGACCCAGTCTTGGCCAGGGAAAATCCATTAATGGATACCCCAGTCTTAGTCTTAGTTTATCTTTATTTTATGGCTCACATATGAAACAACACTAATTTTGATTTTAATTAAGCAATACTATTTTACAAGTGAAACTTTCTGCTCACCGCCTTAACGATTTCCTTAAGAAAAGCCGTCGTTGTCAATTTCAAATCACCTTACACTTTGTATTCGCGCAAATTTGTACATGTAACTGACTGAATTCAATAAAACGTTAAACTTTGATAGTTCGATGTCTAAAGTCTATGTCACAGTGATCCAAATGTAAAAACATTCGCTCATGTCCGAATTCTAGATGTTTCTTTCTATTTTTGGCCATTACTGGTACCGTGGCCACCACTGGTACACTTACGATAGGTACTATTCATTCCCTTCGCTTGTGTGGATCATTATCATCACATTCACTCAATAACGGCTGAAGGGCTTCATAAAACTGCCATAGGTAAATGAAATATGCCATGGATCAACAAATTTAATTAATGTCTAAGTAATCCCGGGAAATGCGGGTGAAATCACGGGGTGGAAGTGCAGGTACCTACACAAAACGTTCTCCTGCTTAAATGAAGATAGGTATCACATGAAAAACTTTCTACTTCTACAGCTTTAAGCTGTGTGTATCTAGGCAGTTTGCATATTTTTTTTATTTAGGTACTTATTCCCAATTTATTAACAAATAACATTTCATAGTGACCGTATCAATGGGTGTCAATAAATATTATTATTTTCCATTTGCGGTACCTATCATATTTACTCTAAAATAAATTTACTATCTATCTAATTAAATCTCAATATAGCTAGGTACACGTACGTATTCGTACAGTGTCAATATGGCAAAATTTACGCTTTCACAAATTTTGCGTTTGAGCGCGATGATAAATTCGTGATTCACTTGTTTATAACTACTTAACTATGTATATAAAATGATGAACCTCGTATCATTCCTGTATTTAGATAATTTACTTCAGGTAGTTAGTAAGTATTTACAAATAAAACTGAACATGATTAAGAAGTACCTTTGACGATATAGGTACACACATCATGTTATAGCTAAGCTATCATTTAAGTATAAGTTTAACGGTTGATCAGGCAAATAATATCTGCGGTCCTTACGCAATCCGAGGACGCGGTGCACGGGTGGAGGCTATCGACCTTCCCACGGTTACTTGAAATAACTGTTAAGTTGTTGGAAATAACTTTGTCTCAAGCAGCGTGCAGGGCGCACCGCGCCCGACACAGGCCAGTCGGCCGTACTTGCGGGACTCGATCGCAATTCAACTACATAACATAAAGAACTTATCTAAAAATATTTACTGTTGATACATACACACTTTCAAAATGTTAAAATTAGTATATTTTATAACATTTTTATGTGGATTTGGAGATGCTGCTTCAATTAACGATCAGCGGCAAACGGGAGACATAAATGTGCAAGTTGATTTGAAGAACTTGCATATTTTTGCTATAATGAAAGGAGGTAAAGAAGAATATGTGGTAAGTGACTTGTAATCGCATTGATATTACCTAATTGCGGTTGTAAAAGTTAAGATCCGCCCGTTATTTGGACGAAGAGTCGCAGGTTCATACTAAAGTAGGTATTTTGAGGCAAAATCTGAGTTATTCAATTCTGGATCGATAAGAAATAGGTTTTTTTAATTTTGCTTTCGCAGCTTACTCTGATATGACTTAGGTAAGTCTAATGTAGGTATCTTTAATAAAATAGTTATCACAAAAAACTAACGTTCATAAGAAGTGATCTCAGAGATTCTACAATAAAAAGAGAGATTCTAAAATACTTCACCAATTTTATACACAATTTATTTATTCATTGCTGCTCAAATAAATGCCATATACTTAGATACCTACTTAAATTTTATGTCACACGGGTGAAACCCGGGACACAAATACTGATAAAACTTAGGTAGGTAGATAGATATAGGCTATTAGTTATAGGCTGAAACAAAATGTTCGCCTACTTATGTGTCAACATCTAAGTATATTATATAAAATTCTCGTGTCACAATGTTAGTTACCAATTACCATACTCCTCCGAAACGGCTTGACCGATTTTTATGAAATTTTACTTTTATGCATATTCAGTAGGTCTGAGAATTGGCTACTATCAATTTTTGATATCCTTGTGATCACTGGAACGGGAACTACCCGGGTGAACCCGCGGGGCGGCAGCTAGTATTGTATAAATATTTAATTGTATACTTACTATACAATTCACACTTTTAGACGCCAATAAACCTATGCGATGCAACTTATACTATTACATTATGTTATAAATTTTTAATGGGAATAATTAGGTATAGGTAGTAGTAATTACCTACTTACGTTTAAAAATAATAAAAAAAGTTATATAACTAATAATTTTCTTTTTTTTCTCTAATAGGCTAACATTTTCAGACCCCTTTTCATTGAAATTGTTGATAAAGATTTATTTTCTGTTGGTACTTACATGCTCATGTACACCAGTGAAATAAATAGGCAAATTGCACTGTATAGATATACCTAATATTGAGTTGGATAAAAATTATACTTATCTGAGTGTTATTTCTTTGTAACACATCCTATAATTTACACAGGTGTGTTAGCTGAACTGTCTCAAAAATGAAATATTGAAGAGTAATTTATTCATAATGGCATATTTTACTAACCATTTTAATACGATTATTTGAAAACGAGAAATTCTTTGAAAATCATAAATGCATCAGTAGGTACACTAGATACCTACAACTTGGTTTTCTTTTAGGTATAGTATAGGTATACGTTGTGCATATTTCTGGGAGAAAAGAATTCTATTATGTATTAATCGTCTCAATCCTTACAGTTCCTTTATATACCTACTTACTTACCCAATTAAAATAATGATAGGCACATACCTAGATGAAACCGTCGATCAACAATACGTTCATCAAAGGATGTAAGTTACCTACAAGTTGATAACGCAGTTAATTCTTTACCGTTTCAGGACTACGATTACGCTTACGATTACTCAGAGATGACTATAAAACCGTCGTACGGTACAACAACAAAACCGTTAAATGCCACAATTACAACAACAACCGTGAAAGATAACATAACAAATGTTACTCCGGCGGCAGATATTGAACACACAACAGAATCGAATAAGAATAACATAACATTGGAGATAGCAGAAACGACTTTGAATCTCACAGTTAATGATTCGACAACCACTTTAAGGACTACAGTTACAAATGAAACTGTAACAGCTGTTCTGAACAGTAATATCACGGCACACGATATGCCGGCGACAGTGGCCTCAAATTCTACGAATAATTGCAAGAAAGGCTTTGTGCAGAATAATAAAGGAAACTGTGAATTATCATTTCAAAATGCGTCTAATGCGTAAGTAAATAAATTTACTGTAGGTACTCATTAATAAACCATGAAAAATATACACAGAGTAGCATGGTTGTTTGCTTGTACTCGATAACGTTTCTACGGATTTACTTTTCTAACAGTGTAGTTATATGAAACCTTTTTACGCAGTCATTTTACGACCAAGCATTCCGCCCGTGACAAAGGGACTGGTAGGGAGATAGACAGCATAACAAAGCTAGTCTTTGTTACTTAAATTATTATTTATTTAATGACTGTACCTTAATTCTTTACAATGCTGGCTTTTCTATATTTTTGTTCATTATTTTCAGATTGCTAAAAATAGTTAAACTGTCTCAAAGATTAAAACTGAGGAAAGAAAAGAAGAATGAAGATCTCGTTGTAGAATAATGTAAATTAAAGTCGATTATATTTGTCGGTATACATAAAATATTATGCACAAAATAACTAACTACATAATTAGATATTGTATTGTATCAATTAATTAATGGAGTAGAATTCATATCTACGCATAGCTCTCTGTGCGGAATGTGACGTGAAGTGGACAAATTAAAAATACTCAAGACTGCTTTAAACTAAGATTTTTTTTTTTTTATTCAACGTCTCTAACATGCTGTTACATAAAGCGCACCCAAATAAATTAAAAACATCGCCATATTGCGGAAGAATTAGGAACTAAAAATCATGCACGCACTTTAGTAGGTTAGTAGTAGCTCCCCGCGGTTTCACATGCGTACCTGGGAGATCTTCCTTTTTCCGGGATAAAAAGTAGCATATGTCCTTTCTCAGGCTCTAGACTATCTTTGTACTAACTTTCATTTAAATCGGGTTAGTAGTTTTAGCGTGAAAGCGAGTCAGACAGACAGAGTTACTTTCGCAATTATACTATTATTAGTTAGGATTATGTAATGTAAGGTATCTACAGTACAGTCATCAAGCAAGTGGCGCTTTTTTTTAAGTCTTTATTTTACACATGCTCGGGGTTAGAACTTAGAAGTATGTAAAGCCGAACGTAGAAGAACGAATGTTTCCCTATCTGAAGTAAATATAAGAAATCTTTTTAGGCTTATAGGTGTCTAGTATTTGTTAATGTTGTATAAGTGGTCACAATCGCCCACGAACATCGATTTTGTTATGACGAATCGCCATTTGTTATTTCTTATAAGTTATGAAAACAGATTTAAACCCCCTTTTAATGACAATTCCTCTACAGTAATCAACTATAAATGTTATACTAATGTAACTATATATGGGTATATATATACCTAAGGCTTTAGCCTAGCTTTAGGTAACTAGGTAGATATAATAATGTTTTTAAAAGAATTACCCTTTTTAAGTACCACTGAATGCATTTTCTTTGTCATGCTATGGGGCAGAGTACCCTACCCTACACCCTGGATACCCAGAATCTATGAATTTGTGAACCTCGTTTTTGATGCCCAGTACCTACCGTGCCATTAGAACATATATTATACTGGGGATCTTAAAATTTCCCAGAATTTATTCTGTAATATATGTGTTACTGTGGTTATAGGATCTCATAGTTCAGCTAAAATAACACTTAATAATAGATTATCATAAAACATAATCATATTCATGGTATATAGGAATAAAAAGTATGCCACAGACAAATAAACTTAAATTATTTATTAACATAATAATTATTTATCAATGTGCATGTTTATACCTACAGAATATTGTAAGTCATTGTTATAAAAGTGTAGAATCTAATCATCAACATGGGACGGGCATTTCTATTTTACAATATTACTTCATTTGCTTTGTACTATAAACTTTGAGCTTGGAAATATTTATGAACATGAAATAATTAATTATGTTATGATCATTCATTTAATTAAATTCAATAAATCATAAGATTGGTAAGTTATAATCCATAATTAATTAAATAACTTATACCATACAGCATACAATCACACAAAAACAGCAATGGTAATTATAAAATTTGAAGATTAAAGTTTGCAGAGACAAAATAAGAGAGGAATGAAAGCTCCTATTGATATAAATACAGGAATCAAGACTGAGCTCTCATCCATGGAATATGGGTCTGGCTGTTTAGGCCCACTTGCACGCCGTGATTTTATATTGGGTTCTTCTATTTCTTCTTTCGGTTCTTCAGTTTCATTTTCAGGCCAAACTAGAGGGGGAAGTTTAGGTGCTTCGTCTATAGAGCCCTTCATTACATACAAAGCATTAATTTTGGGGTTATCCCTATATCCTTTAATGAATTCTACTTTAATTTTCCCTCCCCTTATGTCTGACTCTTCTTCATTGTAATATAATTTGCCATTTGTAATTGTATAAGGTATGTATTCATCATGGGCAACACCACG
Source organism: Thyatira batis (assembly GCA_905147785.2). NCBI lineage: Eukaryota > Metazoa > Arthropoda > Insecta > Lepidoptera > Drepanidae > Thyatira > Thyatira batis. The sequence goes on along the minus strand of LR990489.1, from coordinate 5,274,480 downwards.
ACCAACTTTATCGAAGATATCTAAATCGGCAACAATGGTGTGGTCACCATTTAAAACCACATCAAACACTTTCATATTGGGTGCATTGAAATATACTTCACTGAATTTGAGGACAAGGACGTATTCACCGTCTTTGCTTGCTGGAATGTCATACCCGAAGGTACTATGGTGATATCTCTCGGTCTGGTAAAGTATTTCATCTTTCGGATTTACACGTCCTATCATTACCAGTTGTTTTCCAAAGTCCGACGCGGTGCCGGTTCTTCCTTGCAATGGATCTTTTTCATAGTGAATTCCGTATATATCGGTATGAGCAGGTCCACCAGCGTTTATAGCATATATTATTTCACCCAAACCGGTAGCACATTTCAATAAATAAAATATGGAAATGATAATTATGTGAGACTTTATCTGGGCCATCACTAAAAACGTGTAAAAAACTAGAACCGCAATCGGTCGAATTTAAAAATGAATTTCTAATATCCTATTTTACCAGTGCTGCCAGCGAGGTATTTCAAAAGTGACCTGAACTGTCCAAAAAAGTAACCTTTAGTAACCTTTCGTATAGGAAAAATATCGACGTCGTTTTTTTTTTTTTTAGGCGCGTCTCTAAATTTGGTCTCTTGTACACGTCTCAAAATTATTGTCGTCGTTTTTTTTTTTTTTTAGGCGTGTCTCTCAATTTGGTGCCATTGTAGACGTTACACAAATATATTGACGACAAACATTGAATCACCTAAAAGTAACCTTTTGTAACCTTTTCTGTGGTGTAACCTCCCAGTAACCTAACGAAGTCAAAAATCACCTGTGAGGTTACTAAAGTAACCTTCTGGCAACGCTGTATTTTACGGCAACATGAGCAGGAAACTTTAAAACCAAACCATAAATAAGTAATAATAATACTTAGGGATAAATAACTGCAACAGAGCTCTGCTGCTTTAAAAAATTATACCCAATTTAAATAGAAAGAAAAGGCAATATTAGACGACAGCTGTCACTTTGCCAGTGTGCCGGTGTGATGGTGGGACCGCGTCCAAATTAAAAATCCTGCCATACTTTGGATGGTTAAAATTATTCCAAATTCAAATTCAGAATATACCGAACAATGCGCCCGATATTTTACTGCATTTATGGCAACACAAATGCTACAACTATGTCGATGCCGTAAGGCCTCATTCGCACGAGAGTTTTTTTAACGGACGATAAAAAAGAGTTCATAGACAACAAATGCATTCCCAAGTACATAATAATATGCTCTATTTCCAACACCAAAAGTTGAAAATGCAACACCGCTCGATAAAAAAGCGTCGTGTTTTTAAAACGCTGTTGTGTGAACTCATACATGGGAATGCATTTGTTGTATTTGTACGCTTTTTTAACGTCCGTTAAAAAAACTCTCATGCCAATGAGGCCTTTAGCCGTATGAAATAAAAATTGTAATGTGGCAGCTTTTTTTTTTATGAAGGGAAGGGTAATGTGGCAGCACTAATATCCAAACTTTAGAGGAGAAGCTATTCTGCACGATGATGATAAGATTATGATTTGATTGTAAAGTTTGGCTATTATCCCAATTATAATTGACCTCCTGAAGAAGAAAAATGTTCGTTAACTTAATATTATATATTATATTTTCGGGTTGTTACAAAATCCAAGGAATCCTAAGAGCTTTTCTACCATTACGCCCGCCAAATTCAAATTTGTTACATGTTTGCACATTGCAAGACATGACATGATTTGTAAGTTTTACTAGTGGTACTAGTTTTAATTAATATGAGTAGAGACTAGATATGATATATGCGTGTCTAAAGGTTTTTATATACCTATTATAATAATAAAAATAATTCATTGGGATCAAAAAACAATTTCACAATAACAGTCGTAATAACATTCAATTAGTTTTGGTTTGATTGAGAATTGAGATACGTTAACATTTTTTTTAATCCTTTTTGAACAAGCTTTTGATAGGTGGCGCTGATATAGAACGGTAGATACGTACAACGGTACCCATGGTATAGAACAAGGACTACTTTAGTATACTGGTATAGAACGGGAACGCCGCGGAGTATCAAACCACATAATTAAAGGTATTTTATAAGAAAATGCATAGGTATCTGTTGAAAGGAAAAATTTAATGAATGTATATTTATATGACATCTGTCTTCTTTTTCTTCCTTGTATGATTTTTATGAACGACACAAAACCTTCTTTCTAATAGTATCTTCCATTGGAAATAGAAATAAATGTTTTTATATTTTCCCCAAGAACGAATCCACTGACGACCATAATATATTTCATCCATACTAGTAGGTAGACTATATTATTATTATTATAAAGGCGAAAGATTTATTATAAATAGGCTTTATGTTTCTTATAAATAGGCTCCAAAACTACTGGACCGATTTGAATAATTCTTTCACCAATAGAAGGATAAGTTATTGTTTCTATATTTTATACTTGTATTATTAAAATATGGCATCATTTAAATCAATTTTTATTATTGAAACAGTAATAAATCGTGCGTAAATAAACGCCCGTGCAATTTTTTTTTTTTTACTTTATATTACTTTTAAAATGAAGTCAATCAGGATTGGAACAGATAGGTAATTTTCTTTTTACTCCTTTACCCTAAGCCGATTTTTTTTTTTTTTAATAATCATATCTCACAGTATTTATCTCGATAACGTATAGGTATGTAGTTATATGAATTAGAAAGTCCATTTAAAAGTACATATCTTGCACACATTAATCCATAATATGTATGAGTGTGTAGGTACATAATCTAACAGACAATTTCCTAAATAAACAATGAGTTGAGAACAAAGTGGTCGCGTAATCAAAACATCTAATTTGTGAAGGCTTGCTACTTCAATTTCATGCAAAATCAACAATTTTGTTTAAATTAGACGAAAGGAAAACAATCTTAGCAAGTATATCGCTTATACTTATATATTTTGTTTAGGTACATGCGAAACTCTTGGGGTGTGATTCCCTTTCGATAACAAACAGTTATTTGATATTTAAAAAAATTGTCATAAATGTATACAAATCGTCGAATATCAAATGTGTGAGATTCATTACCGAATTACCTCGATTTTTTTATTCAACCTTAAACCGCGAAATGTAGTACCTAAGTAAAATATCAAACATTTTTAATTCGTTTAACTCTGACACTTGTGACCGACTGACACTATAATATTTTTGGTTATAATAAAATTATAATATGTCTGAATATCTTTGGGGTATAGGTCAGCTTGTTAATGATCCTTCTACACAATTATTAAACGTGTTTAAACAACATCTCTTAAAAAAATGTCATCAAGTGCCTAATACAAGTGAATCTCATAATTCAGTGGAATTACAAGCAAATGAAAGCAATGTAAAAGAAAAAAAGGTAAATACATCAAAAGCATTATGCAGCAATAAACTTGGTGAAGAACCAACATTACACTCTAAACAAATTCAAGTAGGGAATGGAATGATAAAACATAGACATATATCCATTCAATGTCAAAGATCGGCACATAGTAGGATGAGCAAATCGACAAGTATTCAGCAGGTATGTCAACTAGATCGCGGGACCGGAAATTTGCAAGCTCCTGTAAGGAAAGATGCGCATTCAAATACCATTCAACTTAAGGTATGCGAGCAACATTTGCATGCATTTGCAACTCTCAAAATGTGGCCTGTTAACAAAAATGGATTTATGAGAAATAATAAAGCATACGAGGGCACCAGAATAAAGTCGAAACTGATTGCAATGTTTGAGTACTTAAAAATTGGGAAAATACAGAGTATTCCGATGTATCGGGGTTCAGATACACATTTCTTTGAATTATATAAAGGTGCAAGTTTAGATGAAATTCTAAAGAAACAGTCATAATAAATGTAGCTTACATATTACAAAACCACGTTAATAAAACAAATATACCTAACTCATAAAGGTTTTGTAGGTACTTTGGGAAAATTGAATGACAAAGACGTTAAGTGTGTTCCAAAGCTAGAACAACACTGTATCTATATAATTTAATTTCTCCTTGTTTCGCGATGGTTATCAAGGTTGGTGATATAAAGCGAGTTTTCGGTCGAAAAACAAAATTACTTATACATTTTGTTATAAAAATAATGTATGCTATAGGGAGTAATTTCATTCTTATAAAATAGACATAATTTATAAAAATCAAACTGTTTGTTTGTTCAATTATGTTTTCATATACCTACAATCCAGGAGCGAGTAGCGTGGGACTAAAATAAAAGATACCTAATGTTGGTAAGTGTGAGTCTGACTCGCGCACCGAGGGTTACGTATAACATATTATAGAAAACTTATTTTTTATGCAATCTATTTGTATTTATTTTCATATTCTCAGGCAAATTTATATCAGAATTCCGCTCACGAACATCGCATTTAGGGTGCTGTAAAAAAAAATAGCTAAACAATATTTCTCATTTTAAACAGTGTCATACAAATAAGTCTTAGCGTTATATGTATATGTACCTACGTGTCGTACGTATATCCAAGCAGTTAATAAATTTATGCGTTATATTTAGCTACAGTGTTTGATGAATGAACCCCCAATCCCAGTATCTACTAGTTGTAATAACAAAGTTATAGACTCGAAGCTTAAATATACAGCTGTGTCAGACAGCCAGAAGTTTTACCATTAAACACTTTAAATTCCTATATGTAAATAAAATTAATTTGGGTATGAACAATATCAAATAATGTCGAAAACTTTGATGAAATAAAGTGACGTATTGATCACTTATGAGGTCCTCCCATAATAATGTGTTCATTTTGGTTTACTCTTAAACATTATATATTTTAACTATTCACTATTTTTTCAGTAAGTAAGTATGCGACATCAAACATAGCGATTGTAAATTTCCAAAAGTCCCAAAATTTGATTTGATTGAAAACATATCATGGATGGATAACATAATGGTAAAGTGATCATTTATATTTTTATCCGAGTTATTGGCCGATATTATTCATAAGCAAGAGCATATTATTAACATAGATCAATCAAGGTACTTAAGAGGTTAATAGCTTTGGTTAGTGCTATTCTTAAAGGAATTCTCAGAGTGTTTCAAATAGTGTTTGATAACCAGCAGTAAAGGTGAATGGACATTCAGGTTAGTAACCGACTTTGAAAGTCCAGATGATAATTTATTTATCTTCTGTGCCTGACGACGCATATTCGACTAAAATCTCTCCAAAATTAGTCATAATTCTGATCGTGCTAAACAGTTTGGTTTCTTCTTGAAAAGTTCCAACTAGTAGGGTTCAAGCATGACATTTGAAGTCACCGAGCTATCGCCTCTAAAACTCTCAAATGTTGACATAACGCAGACGTTGGTTGGTCAGGTACATAACTGCCCTAGTTGATTCTCGCCAGTGACCCACGTCAAATGCTATTCTGCTGTTCAAATCTCTCGACCAAATAAATTAACGTTTCACTTTACTGTCTCACCCCTCAGAAATTGAATTTTACAATTTCTGAATTTCCAGGAAACAACCCTTTATTAATTTAACGATTTATAGAGAATATATAATATGTATATAGGTAGGTATATAACCGTCTAACATTTCTTGCTTAGACTTTGTTCCATTTTTAAAAGGATTTTTAAAAGGTGTTCAAGATCTTTGGCTTCTCGTAATTATTATGTATATTATACTCCCATCCCATTCCATCTCGGGGTAATGATTATGTCTCAAGGATATCTAAATCCATATATTCAGTTGATTGAGAAACAAACAGTAAACTAACCATTCGTATTTATGGATGATAGATCTATTAATTGATGATATTCTTTAAGATGTGTAGAACACCTTTTGGGATTGGGATTGAACTTTAATGTGTTGAACAATTTTGCATGTGATTAGTACCTAGTAGTAGTAGTAATACTAACCATATTAGTGACTTGTTTCCACCTCGGAGATCGTCAACTTTCCCGGGATTAAAGGTAGCTTACGTTCCTTCACGAGGTCTATCTAGTCTAGGTCTAGGTTTGGTTAGATATCCTGTGTGTAAAGAATGTCCGGAATATTATTTATTTATTTTTTGTCAATTCTATAACACATTAAAGGTACGATAGGCGCACGGCTATTTGCAGAAATATGCTTAAAAATATGTTTGTTTAATTAATCTCTTCAGTAATAAAAAGTGGTACTATAAGATATATAAGAATTTCCAAATTATTCATTAAGTGTATTTCAGTCACTTTCAGGTTTTTATTATTTGCTTATTTAAAATAGAAAATAAGATGAGTAGGCATGCCACTACCCACGTCGTCGGTACTAATCTATACTAATATTATAAAGGAGTAGAGTTTGTTTGTTTGTTTGTTTGTTTGTTTGTTAGTTTGGTTGAACGCGCTAATCTCAGAAACTACTGGGCCGATTTGAAAAATTCTTTCGCCATTAGATAGTCCATTTACCGAGGAAGGCTATAGGCTATATATCATCACGCTATGACCAATAGGAGCGGAGCACTAATGAAGAATGTTTCAAAATCGGGAGATTTCTTTTCCTTTTGAGAGCTTCCGCTGCGTACGCTGCGTAAACGGTTAAAGTTACGCTAAAATGATGTATGACAGAATTGTTCCCCTTCAAAAGTTCTAAAAAAAAGTCCGCGATAGCATATGTCTACCTGTTAAGGTGGTCTCACTGTGACCATTTTTATACTAACCAAATTCGTTCGAAAATTAAGCATTATTTGTGAAGGTGTTTTTATGGAGATAATATTAATCCTTATCCAAATAAATACGTTATTCATCACAAGTATTTAATTTAAAACAAAATTGCCATTTACATCATTCGATTTCAATGAATATCTTAGGAGATATCGCAAATTCAAAATAACCTTGCACCAAAATAATGTTCAAGTACTGTACTGCGCGCGCCTTATGTGCCGGGCCGGCGCGTGCAGTCATCAGTTAGCTCTGCGAGATCATCCTTCTACGTATACGAAGGGGGTTGAAAGTTAGCATTAGCCCAAAGTAACTATTCCACGCGGACGGAGTCGCGGGCAGAAGCTAGTTGCCTTATAAACTTCGAAGGTTGAGGGTCAATAGAACTCCTTTGGAATCGCTAAGCGTGACCAATATCAAATCAGTGACCGGAAATCAACTGTTGAGAGTGAATAAATTCAATTTTCTTAGGATTCCCTAGTCTGAGGTCAAGCAAAAATAAAATAAATTTTCAGATATAATTTGTACCCATGTGTTTTTTTCTCATTTAATTCAATGATAACTCACCTGTCGTACGGTCGAATACAAGGCTCCGGGTAAGGATACATTATTTGGGAGCCATGGTGGTAGGGTAAGGTTATTAATTTGTTGTAGGTGCCTGGGGCTAGCTAGAACAAGCAAATCTGCCGCCTAGCACCTGTCTGTTCCGAGAGAACTGAGTCTATAATTCTATTAATATTGGACACATTCCATATGTGTATATAAATATCCATAAATATACAAGTTATTATAAGTATACAATAAAATAAGATGGGGATTTTTCTTTCTCTTTATAGGTACTTCTACATTTTACTGATATGAAAAGTCTTAAACAAATCGGCATGGTTGTAGTGCTGTCAGTTTTAAAGACTATATTCGATTTTAAAATAATTTTTAATATAATGTTGAATTTAATTTAATCAAAATTATAAAATAGGCGTGACGAAAGTAAAAGGGAAAGCGAAAAACATTTTTATTTAATGTGGGCGAGTTTACAGTCTCCTACTAATGTTGTTTCCTTGATTTATAATAAGATTGAGGTATGTTAATTAAATAAAGGGATTCCGAAATATAATGAAACATAAACTTCTTTCTTTATTTTTACTTTTTCTGTTTGCTTAAAATGAAATAATTTTGAATCCCGTCTACCGTAACGAATATCCTAGTTACCTATTTATTTAAATTAGGTACTAGTGATTTCATCCGCGTACCCGAGGCTTAAAATTTCCAAATTTCATTTAAACCGGTTATGTAGTTTTATACTATGTCATTTTTAATATTAGTTAGGATTAGAATTTACGTGAGGAGATATTTCCTTTTGGTTTGATTATCATTATTGTTATTTTGTAAATCTTCGAATTAGTCAAATATACAAGCTTTAATTTTTATGTTCAGTTTTAATTGTTTATTTGATAAATTCAAAGTTTTTAGTTTTAATTTTCTTGATTTAATAAATATGACCAGTGGCATACCTACCATTATATTTAAAGATGCCACAAAGCTAACTCTTCACATTTGAAGTTCATTTTCTACATAGGCTTAAACATAAGTATTAGGTTCTTAAATTCTGAAAAAAATCTGAACCACTTAAACGTGTTTGGGAATTTAATTGGTATCATTGATTATACGAGTAGGTACCTATATCCAATGATCAATACGATTAGGTCTGTCTATGCCTAGGTTGTGAACATGAATAATAACATATCTACAAAATATCTTTGACGCGCCTATCTAATCCTGAAGCATCCAATCAATTGACATTTGAACTTGTTGTTAATTTATAAAATCACTATCATGAACATTTATCTCTATGTCATAACAAAATTTACTGAATACGTAGGTATTGTAAGATAAGAGGTTAAGTAGTTTTATAACAGACGCTGAAGTTGTGCTAGTAGTGCTGGAATAGCTGTGAAGGTGGTACATAGTGTTTACTTCTGGCAATTGACGACGATTCAATATGAAAGTGGTTGTTACTGGAGCAGCGGGGTTCCTTGGCGCACGGGTGGCAGACTTGCTGCTAAGCCCTGAGTCACCAGTACAGGTGACGGAGCTAGTGTTGGTGGACGCAAGGCCACCCGAGACTCGTGCAGATCCGCGCGTTCGCACCGCGGCTCTAGACTTGACCGCGCCTGGCGTAGCTGAACGACTCGTCGACTCTACCTGCGGACTTATTTTTCATCTGGCAGCTATCGTAAGCGGTCACGCCGAAGCCGATTTTGATATCGGGCTCAAGGTCAACCTAGACGCGACACGGGCACTCCTAGATGCGGCAAGGCGAAGGACACCGACTGTCCGGTTCGTTTTCACCAGCACTGTAGGCGTCTTCGGAGGAGATCTACCGGCGGTCGTAGATGATATGACGGCGGTCATGCCGCAGACTTCATACGGGGCAGCGAAGGCGGCGGCCGAATTGCTCGTTAACGAATACTCGAGAAGAGGTTTCGTGGATGCGCGAATCGTTCGTCTACCAACCGTGAGTGTCCGAGCCGGCGGCCCGAACGAGGCGGTGACGTCCTTTGCGAGCGGTATCATACGCGAGCCGCTGGCTGGGACGGTGGCGGTGTGTCCCGTGGCGCCGGAGCAAGAGTTGTGGGTGACGAGCCCTCGTGTGGTAGTGCATAACATCGTGTACGCGGCGACTGTGGCGGCGGCGACGTTGGGCGCGTGGCGCGTGGTGAACCTGCCCGGGCTGCGCGTGTCGGTGCGCGGCATGGTGGCGGCGCTGCGGGTGGCAGCGGGCGACGACACGGCTACGCTGGTGCATTTTGAGCGCGATGAGCACATTGCACGTATGGTCGCATCCTTCCCAGTGGCATTCGATAATACACGTGCGCTCCGATTAGGATTTAGAGTGGATATTGATTTTTATGACATAATTCAAGATTATATTCGTTATGACTTACAAAAATAAAAGTACTAATTTACTTTACACATACATTTTTGATTTTACTATTTCTAATAGATAAAACGCAATAACGACCAGCCGTTTAAAAATAGTATAAAACGATCATTACAGTAGCATGTCGTTGACGCTATGCTTGATTTGCAGAGTTCCTTATGAAAAGAAGAATGGTAAAAAATAAACCTCACGTATACCATGTGAGACTATATTGATTTTTGTAGTTGGTAATGACACGAATATTATAGTAAATGTTCTCTGGCTTCATATCGAATAATTATTATGTTATAGGTATAGGTAGCTTGGATACCTACCTAATGTATTTTACATAAATACCTAATGTATCAAGTAAAGATGCGAATAAATCATGCATTTAATTTCTTCACCTTATTAATTTACCTGCAGCTATTTACCAATTCGATCAAGCCACAGCAAGAAAAAATAAAGTTACCTACGATGTAGGTACAATTGTTTTCTTTGGGGCTTGGGTACAGCGGATTTTACGTAAGCCCGAGGCTTTGATTAACCTCTGATACCTTTTGGATAACCCCGCATGATCCATGTCTCACATTTAGGGTTCCATAACAAATTGATACATCCTTCTAAAAAGCAACCTTTATGGTGATACTTCAGATTTTGAACTTAAAGTATTTCTTACTCGCAACTAGCCCCAGTGGTAGGATACTTGTAGTTCCCGCCGGGCTGACTAATACCCTGAAGTTCTGCCCTTACCTACACTCGGTGTATCCCGGAAGGTGGATTGAAGAGCTCCTAGGCTTTATGTGTTTACTACTTTTGGCTACACTTACTATGGTGGGATTATGAGAGAAGAGAAAACTATATAAATAAAATATAAATGGAAAACATATCACATGTTCTATTTAATCCGATAATGTGTTTAGTGCGGTAAACTAGGCGTCATATAAAATGGCTTTATTGCATATTCCAAAAGCATGTTTTTTATCACATAAAACTGCCTTTATATCTATTTGTTAGCGAGTTGATTGAGAGTATAGGTAAATAGATTACATACAAAATAATGTTATGTAAGAATTGTACCTACTGAACCTTCTGTGCGCGAGTTTAAGATACTAACGTTAAATAGCTTTACCATACTGTGTAGAAAAGGTTTTAAGCTTAAGTCACTCAATCTTATCACAGCTGTTATATGGTTCATTCAGGCAGGGAAATGGAAATGTGGGCTCCTTTTGCAAGGTAAGTATCAAAAATTTCATTTCCGCTAAAGCAAAAATAGGGAACTCAATGCCAATAATTGTTTTCAATTGTAGATAGATTTGGAAATTACTTTTTGAGCAATGTACCTTATTAAATGTATCTATTCTTCTACCTGTTAATCTATATATAGGATCTTAATCGAATCTGTCGAAGTGGCGAAAAGCAATAACCTAGGTTTGAATATGAAGGATCGTTCGCGGGGTAATAATGGATCCTGTGATTGAATACAAATTCATGAGTATATTACACATTGGTACTTAAGTACCAACATATTAATTTTCATAAATTCATCAGTCAATATTGACGCTATACTATTGATATGATGAAGCAAACGATATTAGGTTCCAATTTACTGCATGGACCAATTAATTTATCATCAGGTTACTGGTTCACTTGTCATTATCAAAACCATCAAAAATATGAATTTTACTCTAAATAAATATTAACATTTGATAACCATCCTAACAAAACATTAACCAATATAATATTTAGGTTACTAACATAACATTTAATTATCATTAATTAAATTGAGATTTCCAGATTAACCTAGTTTCAACTTCCAACTACAAAATGGCTTTGATAAATAAATACCTGGATGGGAATTTATAAACTATAATATAGTGTGAGCTAGTAGTTACCTATTGCCTATGACTAGCCACAATACCTACTGTAGCTTTCATTCTAATTAGCAGTATAAAGCCTATAAGCTTGTAATCCTCCCACAGAATCGCTATATTATCTTTATCGTCGAGCTCAGACCTTTTGATCGCTTAAAAAAAGCAACGTATAAAAGCGAAACCCTTACCGGCGGATTTATTGTTTCTTTTCTTTGTACTCAAAACACTGTTGACCTGACTAGGTACTTATATAGAACGGTACCGCTAAAAGCACTCTTGACAACACAAGCTATGTAAATAGGGAATATTTAACGGCCATCTTGTTAATAACATACACAAAGTGAAGAAATATAACATTAATAGATGTTTATTGTGCTTCAATTATTAAACAATAAAAAAAGGATTTTATATTTAGCACGGCGCCAATAAACACGTCACCTAGAGCGAGGTGAAATCATCACATGTATTTATTTATATAGAAAATGCCGAATCGAATATTTTCTAACGCCCACCGGAATAGAAAAAGTCAATTTATGTGGTACACATCACGAGCCCGTTACCTGTGTCTGTGTAATGAAATGGAATTTTGGAAATAACTCAATGTTTCGAATATTTATTCATCTCAGCTAACACTAAGTAGCTATGAGTAAACTATGATAATGTACCTATGTGGGTGGAGGATATGTATTCAATAAATCTTAGACGTATTTTGAAATTTTCAATTGCTAAAACTATTTTCTGTTCACAGTTTTGCACAATTTAATATTTATTTCTTCTTGGGATCTGCTATAAGTATACCTATACACTTTCGTAAATCTAGAGAGTGTAATATTATTATTTTGGGACACATAATATAATACAATACAACAACAGCTTGAGGAAAATTTAATAATTAAGTTCTGTTCAGTGTAAGTAGTAGGTATACGGTATTGAGAAATAGGTAGGTAAGAAGGTAGAAGTAGGAACAACTTTAATAACACCAGCCCACATAATCAGCACCTGTTCATATGTGTGTGCCAGCCATCGTCATTTCTCCAAAAGTAAACAATATCTATTCCACAAAAGATTTATCAACTTTTGAGAGATACATACTTACATACCTAAAAATATTACCCAAAGACCATTATACAGTATAACTTATTATATTTTAGGCTTAGAGTGGTAGGTAAGTACACAAAAGAGCGGATAGACCCCACGAATCCGAATAAACCGAAAAATAATATCCGGAATAAATCTATATGAGACCCGTATTAGCCCGTATAGTACTTTAAATACTTACTTGCTTGTATAGAAAATTCTTAGTTTTACCAACTAAATATAAGTATGTACCTATAGCAAATATAGTTTAACAGAATCAGTAGTAGGCGACAGGCAACGTGTCTCTTCCGTACGCGGTTCGTCATGTAACGGAATCTGAAGTATATTCAGAGACGAAACTATTCACTGTGCAAAGCATTTTTATGAATATGGGGATACCTATATTTTACGTACCTCCGTTAGTGTCGGAATGTAATAATGTATCTAGAATCTACGGTTGGTATCTCAATTTCAAGATATATCTATATACATTCTTTAAATGCCCTTTTTATTTTATTTTATTTTATTTTATTTTATATGTTCATTAATTTATTTATTTATCCCATATCATTAAATATATTTGGCAAAATATATTGGTAGATTTAGTTTATTTTTAACTAACCCAACATTGCTATTTAATACGAAAAGAAATCGGTTTATCATACTTTCGACTACTACTTACTTCCTACTTATTATTTGTTTCTTGTACGAAGGATGTTTGCAGATAAGGGACGTTATGATATTATATCGCCTTCCCAAAAAGACAACGATGCTTCGCAGCTTGAGGGCACAGTGGTACCTAATATAAATGATTTACCAACTAGAACCTTAATACAACGCATTAAAGTAGAAAGTTGTCTGAAGTTTTTAACTCAGCTGGTTTCACGCCATCGTACAAGCGCGTACAGATTACCAATCCGTGAATACGAAGAGGACATAGGAAATTAGGAGTCTGTGAGAGTTTGTGTGTAAGGGATGTAATATGAACGAACGCTAAGTAAAAAATATTTATCATTGTCTTTATTTACAGTTTATACGACAACATTATAGGTATATAATAAGATGAATAGTCGCTACTTGTAACGTCGATGGCTCGTACAATAAACAATTTTGACTGTTTATTAACATTATAAAATACTTACTTTTACATTATTAAGTTCATCTTTATATTTTATTAAACATACCTAACATTTCCTTGTTTCTGATAGACTGACAAAGTACAGGAAACATGCAATTAAGATGGCATATCGCATAACCTAGAATAAAGGGTGTAGGGGCGCTCTAAGATAGGTTTATGTAATTCTACACCTATAGAAGGAAAATGGTTTTATATTAAGGACCATTTTTTTTTACTTATGAATGATAGGTATAAGTTGTGTTGTCTAGTAATGTGAGTGAACTTAATTGACCCAACTTTTTTATAAACATTCGGATTAAAGTACTAAGTAGTAGGTACTACATCAGCCAATAATTTTCATTCTACCTTTGCCTACCGTAGGTATGCATATTTTTATATTTAAGGCTCAAAATGTTTTAAAATAATGACAAATGAGCACGGCCGTGGGCGTAAATCTAGCTGAATGATTGTATTGTGTATTTTAATACAGTGTTGACTGTGGATTTTACCAGCCCTATCAACTTAATCTTCAAAATAGATTTACAATAGCAAGGGTGAACAAGTTCCTAACTTCTGTCGTTAAGGAATCTGTAAGTTTGTAAGTGTATCGGAGACCTAATTTGCAATTTAGGTAAAGTTTTGATATTGTGAACTTAGGTATTTTATTAATAACTTGAAGTACATACCTAATTTTCTTTTGATTATTAGGTATGTATGGAAGGTGCCTCGTGTCGTGAGCAATTTGAATGATGTTAGTGCACAGATGAATATTTACAAAATGACTTAAGCGTTTTGATAGTAATAAATATCCTGGGACATTTTTCACACACGGCCAATCTGATTCCAAATTAAGCATCAAAGTGAGCTTGTGATATGGTAACCAGATAGCTGATATACTACATATACTACTTTTAAATACATACTTATATAGATATTTACATCCAGACACAGGACAAACAGACATATTCATGCATACAAATGTTTGTCCTGGGTGGGATTCGAACCCACGACCCGCGGCTTGAAAGTCAGGGTCACTAACCACAAAGCCAACCGGGCTGTCAATGTAATGATAGAAAAAATAATGTTATATGTAGGTATATAGGTGTATAGGTAGGTACATATTAAAAATACCATGTAAAATTTCTCCACATTATGTATTTATTTAGTGTCGACGTGTTTTGTACTTAGGTAGGTACTTGCTACGTAATATTGTTGGATCATGATGATTTCTATTTATTTAGGTAGGTACATTTAATTTGTATAAAATACCTACTTACTGTTTTCTTAATCATTGTGTATGTCGTGTAATCATTAGATAGCATGTGGTGTGTGGGACTCGAATATACTAGGTACTATGTACAATGTAAGTGGTTGCGCCTAGGAGTCATTACATTCGGACTTTGTGTGGAAACCACACCTACCTACCTTACATACCTTCACCCATAACATATTTTATTTCAGTCTTGGCGTAACTCACCAAGCTCATTATTCATTTAATTACGAGAATATAATAATTCTCTCATTTGCTAAAACAAAATTGTATCATCTAGGTAACTTGGGTAATTATCGAACTTATTAGGTACCTATGTCTGTAAACTTTGATAAAAATCAAAATCTGATGTGATTTTACTGAGTAAATATACATTGCTAAAAATTTTATTATTTTCATAATTACCTACTTGATAAAATATTTAGTCACAATAATACAGTAGGTATGTTGATCAATTAACGATTTTATTCCAATCGTTTTAAAATACCTAAATCGATTGCCGCCATTGATCTAAAACATTAAGGCGCTGTCTCCACGAGCGAGAGAATCTCTGCGAAATTATCGTCGTGTCACGTATTTCTATACAACTCTCTAGAAGCCGTCTCCACACGGCGATATTATCGCCGCGATGCGACGAGTGGCAACGAGCGCGCGAAACGTCGTTACATCGTCGGTAGCCCGTCGCGACTAGCAGCGGGCCCGCCGCGCGCTCGTGGCGCCGAGCGACGAGCGCGCAACGGGCGCCTATCATTTCAGCGTCATTTTCAAGGAAACGCGGCGATACCGTTACGAGTCGCCGCGGAAACGCTGCGATTCCGTTACGACTCGCGACGATACGCGGCGAAATTATCGCTCGTTCGTGGAGATTCTCCGACGATATGAGGGCGGACTCGTCCCGATTCTCTCGCTCGTGGAGACAGCGCCTAACGGCAGCGCAACAATCTCACATTCAGTTCAGACGAAATAAAATACAATTCAGTAAAAAAATGTAGGTACTTCTTTTTGGGACGCTGACTCTCTGCTCTGGATATCTGGAAGGATTTGCCGTTTACTATGGAACTCAATAATTTGATACAATACGTGAGTAATAAAACTTTTAGGTACCTATAGTATATACGAAGTTGAATAATGATTAAGTAGGTATTAGATTCGTAATTCAAGCCCCGATACTTTACACAGTCTGCGTCTCTGCGATACACCCAGCTAAATATGTTTAACGGTAGGTATGCCATCACACCACAGTTTCTCTATACCTATCTAATTGGTATTACAATGGCAAAACTTTGATGCAAATCAAAAAAATACTTGCATTCTAGGTACATTTTTTATATTCAGTAGATAGCCTCTTAAAATTCAACTTATTTATAGATCGTTAAACATTATTTACATTTCACTAAACTAACAATCTACAATCTAATACATTTCACTAATACGTCTCATTTGCCGATAATAATATGTACATACAGCATATGATATAACTACTACCTACCTTGACAAATATAGAATAACTAGTGGCTCCCCGCGGTTTCACCCGCGTACCCGGGAGGTCTTCCATTTTCCCGGGATAAAAAGTAGCCTATATGTTAATCCAGGTTATAAGCTATCTTTATTCCAAATTTCATTCAAATCCATTCAGTAGTTTTTACGTGAAAGAGTAACAAACATCCATACAAACTTTCGCCTTTATAATATTAGTAGGATATAGTGCCTTACATTATTGAAGAAAACACTGTTATCCCGGTTGACATTGATACTAATAAATATTATAGACATAGTAATTGATTTTAGTGGAATTCATAAATACCTACATCTAAATTTATAGGCAAATATAATTTAAATATTTATAAAAGTATTTCTGTATTTTAATAACTAACATTATAAGTCTACGTCGTATTAACTAGGTACTTCGAATTTTAAATCCGTAAAAAAAAAGTTACGTGTTTCTGTAACTAAAACAGAGAAAAAAAAATTAAACAAAAGACTAGGTCTCTAAGATTTCTAGCAATTAGATCTCTTAGAATTTCGTAAGATTGAAATTATGAAATGTGATGAACCTCAGCGGCCTATTTAATGTTACTTAATTAAACTCCTTAAAATGCGTATTGATTTATTATAATAAATATGATGAATAATAATTATTATTCTTTGTTAAAGAAACTCACCGAATTCAAGTTTAACAGTAAAGTTGATAATATGTTAATAAACATAACTTCTATTAAGTACATTTTCGAAATTATTTCGTCAAATAAAGGTAGGTAACCATCGGATCCATTTAATTAAATTAACAGTAGGTAGCCTTTCTGATTTATTCGATCTATTCAGCCCTCTAGGAGTACAAATTGTCGTTTGGAAATGCCGTTGGGAAACTAACCCAGTTAATTGGCTGGTTTCTCTGAATAACTATTATAACCTACTTAAAAAGGGACTGTAAAACTAAACGTAAACATGAAATAAGTAATACACCGAATAATATTAGATGTAGTATAAGAGTTAACACGTTGGTCTATAAAGTTTTATCACGTAGATTTTTTGAGGACATCAATTGATCAGTAATAAAACTATTATTGAAAATGTATTCAGGTAGGTAATAAGTAGACAATATAAAATAAGAACACATGAGTTCAAGTATTTCCTGCTCATATGGATATAAAATAATATAACCTAATCGCAGATGCTTCTTTAGTTATCAATCATGTTGTACTAATGCGGACTGAAATTGCTGTCATCTTTACCAAACATACCTATAGATATACCTAAAGTACTCCTGGGAAGTTATGTAATATTGATAATAATAAACTTTTGGGCTTTATTCTATTACGACCACCTACGTCCATGCGACGTGACTAGAAAGTGTAAGTCAAGTAGGTATTACAATTATTTCCAAAGTAATTTATGTAGATTGGTTATATTACGTTACTACGTGATTTATCTATATTTTTAATAAAGCACCCGTAAATTGGCTTGGATACATTCTATTCAGTGAACAGGTAAATTCTAATTTGTCAAAAATGATATGAATCTTACGAACCTATTCACTGACTCTTCAAGAACAGCAAAAGTAATTGAACTTGTTTCGTGAATATTAATAATTTTTTTTGGTTTAAACTTTTGGAACAAACTTCAGAAAAACAGAAACAACTGACTACCTTCTCGTAGGTTTACAATGTGCTGTGACTAACATTTTAATAAGGTAATAAAAATAAAACATATATTTGTATAGTATTGTTTACCAGATCTGAAATGTCAAGTTAGGTACAACAATTAGCTTAGGTGTTGCCCTAAATAATGGATACTTAGAGTGCAATTGATGTGGTTAATTCGTATATATATATAGGTAAGTATGTAGGTACTTGTAAATAAAAAAAACCGCGACGGACTGAAAAGCAATATACTCGTATTGTAGTTAAAGTGTTGTATACCAATACCGAAATGGTAGTTGCTCTCAAAGTATTTGATAATGGTTGATAAAACGAATTCTCTAGTGAAGACGTGGTCTTCACTTCAAGCATTCGTAATTTGGGACGTCCTCAAACCTGACCCACATACAAATTCCAAATGAAAATAAGTGTTAGTGAACTTCGGATGGGTATAACAACATTCAATCTAGCTTTAGTGAAATGAAATTTCATAAAAGTGGAGCAACAGTTTCGACTTTTCCTATAACTCCAGTGAAAGATACATTTATAAGAGTTGTTTGTGTAGTCTAGCTAGACTAGTTTGGATAAAAAACATTACCTACATACTGACTGTTTTATTTACACTAAATAAACATCTAAATATAATTTCATTCATTACATATTTACATTGAATTATACATGCATATGTAGGTAAGTACATGTTAACATTAGTTGTATCTAATATGTAAACGATTTGGTTCGTACATTAACATGAAATGTAAACTAAATTATAACCTTAGAAACAGCACCTTCTTAATCCATAGAAAATGTTCCGTTCGCGTTTCGGGCATTACAATTTTGTTTTCTGTTAGCCTTACGTAGTCAGGATGAGTCGATGTTCCGATATGATACCTTTTGAATAATTCAGAGGTGTGCGACCGAGGTCGTGGAGGTGACCGCGGTCCGTGCTCGCTACGCCTTGAGCGAGGCGACCTGCTGGCCGTCCCGCGGCAGCGGCAGCGGCAGCACCTTGCGCGCCAGGCGCGTGAACGTGCACCGAAACTGACGACTCATGCTGCAGTACAACACGAAGTTCACAGCCGACCCGACCAAAGCCATAAGATCCATCACTTCACCTGCGCAAACGAAAACGTAGTCACTATTATCTAATACAAATAAACAAGTCTGTTTTTTATGTGTATTATGGAAGATATCTTCCTCAAGGATGTGACGAAAGCGGATTCCCACGGATATGTTATTTGTACACGAGGAAAAAATCTTGAATAAAATATTATTATTTCCTACTCTCCTCTAACTTTTTTGCCAATTGAACTCATCATCTTAACATTGAAGAACTTTTCCACATCAAGTTTGGTTTCAATTTAAATTAGGTGGGATTTTTCTTTATCGATTACTATTATTAACTGCCTAAAGGCTTTTTAATCTTACTTTTGCTAAGAGTACCTACCTAATATCTGTTTAACTTTTTGATGTTTTGTTATAAAGTTTGACGTTTACATGGTTTACGTGAGATCAATCATAGGATATACAAAAAGTTAAACAACACAGCTTTTATTATGCCTATTTGCCAAGTGGCCTATGAATATATAAACTGCATAGGAAACTATCGATGACGAGTAGCAATGCACCTGAATAGCTAGTAGGTATGTACATTTATCTATTTACCTATTAACAAACCTGAATTACGTCACATTGTATATAGGGAATACATTGTATCGGGAAATATTAACTAGATTCATGAAATACCGAAATAGATGCAATCTGGCTCTATATGTGTTTACGGTTGGCTTCTTGCTCCCGTGTAGGCAACCAATATTTTTTCATGCTCCCACATAATGGACCATTAGCATCATTAAGGGTTCCTTGTAAAAACTAGGTTGATTAGTTATGATTCATTTGTACATTTAGAAAGCTAATTATAGGCCATAACAATTTTTATTACTGTGAAATATCTTTAGGTACTTCTGTACTAATAGTTTCTTACCATAGTGCAAATAAGTAGAAAGTATATATTAGACTGTTTCATAAACATATAGAGGTAGATATTTACAAGGTTATATAAAATATATATTGTTCTGTCACCGCTTTACATCTCAGGGTGCGGCTCCCAGGAAAGCAACTTTTCTAGTCTAGTAAATAAAACCATTTTCCTGTAGTCGAAAAGTAGCTTAAATGTAGGTATATCAAATTCCAAGGTATCAGATATCTATTGAATACATATTTAGATACGTACAATATTGACAGCTGTGACATCCTATCACTATAGTTAATGTAAAGTATTGAAATGAAATAGGTATTTATTCATTTAAATAGAGCTTTACAGCCACTTATGAATCGTCGACTCTAATGCTCGATACAGAAGGTTGCTTTTGCTGAAATGAACTGGCAATAAACTCAGCATACTCTTTTTAAAACAAGTTTTATGAATTTCTTATAAGATAATAATATTGAATATGTGTTAGTACTTTACGAGTATAAGTACATTCCCCTCACACGTCATTAATACCTTAAGACTCTAACTTTGATATCCGCTGCAGTTATATTCTGAATTCTGTCAGAAGTTGCTGTTAGTCTGTTAAAGCTGTCAGCGTCGCATCAGGTGCCTTAACAACCCTATCAAGAAAAGGCGGAAGTGATGTGCTGATACCGTGTTCATATAATCCACCCTAATTGTCAGTTCGGTGGAAGTACAGACACACCTAATGGGCAAATGGTAAGGTACAAAATCCAACTGGAGATGTACGTATGGAAATATCATTCCAGTTCTACGTTGGGGTCAAATAGGAGCACTCCGATATGTGTCACTAGGATGACAAATCACCTACACTGGTATTGATAGGTAAGTGATAAATGTATTGACAACGTGTGCTAGTAGCCCTAGTAGTGGCTAGTATATTGTAGGTACTTAAGAATATAATTAGGTATATACCTACATTTGATTACAATTTAAAAGTATAAAAACATATTAACCCATTATCTTCTGAGGTATTCCACGTAGCCCACCTAAACGAAGCCCACCCAGAGGAAGCCCACCTAAAGTATTCCACGATGCCCACCCGTAGGTGGGCTTCAAATAAAAATTAAAAATAATTAATTTTCTATTCCACGAAGCCCACCTAAGAATATCACTCGCATAGTGTGGGGACAAGAAAAAAAATGTCGATAGAAAAAAATATTTATTATTTTAAAAGACTAACTTAAATTTCTATAATCGTTCAGTTTCATTATGTGACACAATGTTTGTCATTTTTGTAATCTTAGGTACTATTTAAAATCATAGATTGTTTCATAATTATCATTCCAAAAAATATTTTTTCTATTATTTTCCTTTTTTGTGCTCTTGATAAAATCACCGATTGTTTCAAAATTATGCAATAAAAACATGGACAAGTATCAAAAACATTGCAAATATAGCTTTCCATAGAGATCTATGTTGAAGTTTTCATATAGTACCTGTTTAGTGAATAATAAAAATAATCTTCTGTAACATAAAAAATCATAGATTGTTTCATAATTACAATTAATGCTTGGAAAAATATTAAAAACATTGTAAATATAGTTTGACAAGCCCGGTCACAAATAGTACCTAAGATTACAAATGACAAATTTTGTCTCACATAATGAAACTATTAAATAATATGGATGTAAATATGTATATAAGTATGTATTTAAAAGTAGTATATGTAGTATATCAGCTGTCTGGTTACCATTTCACAAGCTCTGCTTAGTTTGGAATCAGATTGGCCGTGTGTGAAAAATGTGTCAGGATATTTATTTATTTATTTATTTATTATAAATATTTTTTTCTATCGACCTTTTTATTTCTTGTCCCTACACTATGCGAGTGATATTCTTAGGTGGGCTTCGAGGAATAGAAAATTAATTATTTTTAATTTTTATTTGAAGCCCACCTACGGGTGGGCATCGTGGAATACTTTAGGTGGGCTTCCTCTGGGTGGGCTTCGTTTAGGTGGGCTACGTGGAATACCTCTATCTTCTTCACCTTCTAAAATGTCCATCAAAACGGTTTTTTGCAACATTTTACATTGATTTTAATTAAACGGATCTGAAATGTTTTGCAGTCCACCTATTTATCCTCTAGCGAACTAGTGAATCATGTAAAAGATGTTATAGTTATAACCATGATTACGTAAACATCGATGGAATCTATGATATTCGGTAAACATCTGCACACCACTGATGGAAACTGTCATTGATTCTTTCATGATTCGAAATGAAATATAGTCCAGACTTTTTCTTCGAACAATAATACTAATTTAAGGTAAACAGACAGTGACCCACATGCAGTTTAGCAATTATAACAGACAGACAGGCTACGGATAATATCACAGTAAAACTCACTTGTGTGTGGAAATATTTTTGGGTACTTCGTACATAATTTGCAAGATCGTGTCTGACTACTAAATGGGTACCTACCTAGATAGGTACATTCATGTAATATGTTTTTTATCACAAAATATAGAGGATATACCTTTGTGATAAAAATACTTATATGAATAAGTAATCCAATCAATATACCGAAATAATATTTACTAAGTATTTGTATTTGCTCTTTTTAGTTTCTTGATATTTTGTGCCTACTGAAAAACCTACATTAGGTGTTTCTTCGGTTCAACCTGTGTCTAACGAGTCATGAACAATGGCACTGGGTATGTCTTTGTCAAACAATATATATACTATATTATTATAGTTTATGGTAGGTTTTTGTTTTTTTACACTTTCTGTCTAGGTAAAATATTAAGCAGACATTCAGGAGACATTTAACCAATCGGCTTTCCAATTATTAAAAACTAGTTATAGATTTGATGCTTGAAACTTAAAGAAATTCCTTTTATCTCAAAATCTTGAACTTTTTCAATTTCCCAAGTATTCTTAACTCTCGAATAGATATAATCCCGTGCTCATTGAAAGGCAAGAAAGTTCAGTTAGTTTACAAGTCTTACCTATGGTTTCACTTATTTTCTTGGTGAAGTTAACCAACAATAATTCGGTATTACGTCAATAATATTGTGTCATACGCCGAGGTACGTATATTTATTATCAACCATTACCAGTCTTTTTTAGGTTCTTTGTAACCATTAATAGTCGCAAGTAATAATAACTGAATTAACTATTTGCTTCACTGTCCGATTGGTTCGCTTCCAGCTACCTACCAATCGGAGCGGCAAACACTAGAAGTAATAGAATGTAATTTAATTTATTTAACTAAATAGACCTTTCCAAGCACTTATGAATTTTCAGACACCGTTTCAAATGGTTGTTTTTACTGAGAAGTGTCGGCAATAAAGTCAGCAATTACTCTTTCAAAACAAGGCCTTTTCCAATACGGTGGGAAAGGCAACAATTGAAAAATTTCAATGAGAATTTGACGTAGAATTATAAGAACGGAAGCTTTTATATCATAATGTATTTAAGCTTAATATACCTACTGACATATCAACTGAAATTTTGATATTAAGTTTATTCAATCTATTCTTGCAAAAGCATGCAGAGATAACTAAACGGGTTTCACCAATGGTGTTATGAATTGTCATTTTGACCTAAAATTATATGACATTGCTGTTTAGTTATTTTCCATTTAATTGCTTTATTTATTGTCAAAGTCTGTAAATAATACAAGGATAAAGTTATTTAACGAGTCAGTGGACTATCAAAATTGGATCGTTGCTATTTAGCTTTCATATTAATGGATTACATGACAGATGTAGGTATCAATTCCACTCACAAGTAAAAATCGAAGGGAAGAAAATCAAGAAAAATTCGTGTCATACTCAGGAGTAAATAAGATTACTATGAAAACCGAAGTGGTTTTGACGCAGACCAAAAATTGTTTTACAATAGGTAGGTATAATGGAGATATACTGGAGGTAGTGAAATAAGTAAATCAATATTTAGTGAGGTGTTTACTTCTTAGCACACAAATTGATGGACATAAATTACAAGTATAGATATTTATAAGTTTTTGGTTGCTATGTTTTATTAGTTTAAGTTACCTCTGTCATTTGAATACTTAGGTTATTCGACGTGATTTTTTGTTTTTTTTAATTGTCCTATCCTTACATAAAATTGGCAAGATGCACGTTGGTAAATCTAATAGTGTTTATGAAGATATAGTTAACAATGAAATGAAATATAACATTAAGCATGAGGAAATGATAGTAGATACTGTGCTTTTATATCTAAAAAGGTATCCCAAAGTGAAGTTGCATTTAAAATTCGTTATATGAATTCAAAGAGAACTCAGTCATATGAGTGAAATATCCGTCCGATGAATATGCATGTCCGCTTTTATGATGATACCTAATCCTATGAACTGTATCAAGTTTCCCTATATAAAAAGTAGGTTTAGTATGTACAGGTACATTTACAAAATACCTTAGTTTATTGGCTGGATACTATAGAAACTATAAAATGGATTTTCGAATAAATTATTCAGATAACTATTTATATTAATTTATTGGTCAACATCCATTGTCAATTGGAAATTTGTCACATTAATAGATTTATCAGAGGAATTGTCATCATAACTAGCATTTGGAAAATGACCCTAAATTAATTATTCTGTAGCGAGCATAGATACAAATGAAATCAGTACTGTTGTTGTAGAAATATTTTTGTGGAATATAGTTACAATGTGCCGAATAGCTTCAATTTATATAAAAATTATATTTAAATATAGGTACCTATCTAATATCGAATTTATGTCTTCTGGGGATGCCTACTAGTGCTTTTTTCAGCCATTTTATCGAGTTTTATTCAATTGTTAGTT
Source organism: Thyatira batis (assembly GCA_905147785.2). Lineage (NCBI taxonomy): Eukaryota > Metazoa > Arthropoda > Insecta > Lepidoptera > Drepanidae > Thyatira > Thyatira batis. The sequence continues at coordinate 5,249,605 of LR990489.1, read as the reverse complement.
CAGTAGCCACACCTAAGGAATACCTTTCAAATATTGATGTAAATATATTTTAATTACCTATTATTGACCAATTCTCCATTCTACTATCTTAGTTCTAAGAACCTACCTAAATTTTATACAGAAAGCTAAGCCAATTGTTATCATCGCCCTTTACTAAGTATACCATATTAAATAGTAGAGCGAAGTATCATCTGCCGATATTTTGTTGTTCTATATACCTGTTGATTGGGTACATGTCATGGAAATGGAGTTTATTGAAATTGATGGTTGAAATAATTAGCCCTACGATAAATTTTACTCCTATTATAAATGAGAAAGTTTAGGTAGTTAGTGGAAATGTATACATAAATATTAAAGAATGAGGATAAGAATTATTCGAGATTTGCTTTTACGATAAAATAAAGTTAATTAGGACGTTGTGATGGGGAGGGAATACAAAAGGGACTGACAGCGTCCATTACGTGGGAGGCCGCATTAGTGGCTACGATTGAACCTCAATGAGGTTTAATTTTCGAGCAAAACAACTTACCGAAAGCGTAATAGCAGACTTGGAAAAGATGAGGGGCTATTGCGGTGAGAAGGCCGAAGAGAGCCTGAGGCAGTTCCGTGGCAAGGAACAACCCTAGCAATGCGACCAGCATGCGGGTCGTTCGGTCGGTGCGACCACCGCCGCGTTTGGCACCATCTTCGTTCAATCGAGCTTTTTCACCCTGAGAATAATAACATAATGTTACAATCTACTCTTATGGATTTTTGGTTATTAGAGCAGGCTCTTAATTATATATAGATAAGGCTCTTATAAATATTAATTCAATTTATTTATCAGAACAGTATTTAAGACGTCAACTGACACGTAGGTTGTTGATAAAAAAATAAGTTATGTAAGTTGTGAAGGTTAGAGCACTTATGGGGACACATTTGTTTTAGAGTAAGTGAATTACCTACCTCATTCGTTGTGATGGCTGACTTTTTCAAAAGCTTTTGACGACGTCGATCACTAGATTTCATTTTTAGTATCAATAGAACACTAAGTATAGACAATACCACACACGGTATGAGTTTTATAAATACACTGTATATCCAGAAAATTGCAGTCAATAATTCTTTATTGTCTGTCATCAGCAGAGCGTATACTGGCTCGCCTGACTCGCCTGACTCGCCCGCCACGGCACTGGATGCGTTCAAATTGCCCGTGTAGTTGAGCGTCCCGTTCTCCTCTCTATTACTTCCAGAAACAAGCTGTTGAATATTCATTGCGAAATATATGGGAAGACATAATATTGGACACACGGCGTACGCAATAGCTATTGCTATATTTGTGTTTTTCTTGTTACACAATGTCCTATTTTTCTGCGGGAATTTTATCGCTATAAATCTCCACACGGCGAGAGTGATTGTAAGCCAAATTGATATCGTATGAAAAGTTTGGCTGAATATTGAATGAAAGTAAACGAACACAGCCCAACCGTAGGAGTTTCTATTGAGTTCTGATCCGATATTAGTGTAGATGTGTAGGGCGAATGGTATATAATCTATCATGACTAGTAGATCGGCGACCGCGAGACCGGTTAGGATGGAGTTTGTGGATGAGATCATTTCCTTGCGGCTGAGTACGGCAATGTTGACGCAGTTGGTGGCACAGCCGAGCAAACATATCAGCATAGCAATGTAGCCATGGATCTGCACGTACATATGCTGGAAGGCCTTCCCGCCTGGCACGCAGTACGCCACCCCGTCTTCCTCAATACTTGACATCTTTAACTATGTTACTCAATGCTAAGTAATGCTGCCGGGCTAACTGTGCTTCTAACCATTATCTGAAAATAAGGAAAAATAGTTTTTAATCATGAGGCATATTTTATTAGTCGGATGTAGCTAAGTATATATTTTAGACTAATTAATTTATACACAGTCGAGAGGTTTTCCAATTAATTAACTACCTATGTAATTGAATTTAAATACTTTGCGTATTTTCATGCTGTATAAATTTATTACTCGTATTTCTTACTTAGCTCGTATGTGAATATTTATATATTACACACAAATAGGTTAATGTTTGGTTTGATGGCAGTCATTTATCTCATTAATACTAATAATTTAGGATTAATGAGATAAATAAATTTAGGATTAATACTAATACCTGTACAAGCCTTTTGACCTAATTCCGTCCGACATATTCGAATGAATAAAACACACAGGATTTACGGTCATGTTTTTTCGTTATCCCAATGTTCACGTATATTTATGTTCGTGCCTGCAATGGCTCAGTAATGGAATATTCATAAATAAAACAAGCCAAATCCACGCTGAATGCAATGCAAACCAGATTGTCTGCTAAGAGAACATGTAGAAGCTTTTGTTTTTCCATGTATTAGATAAGTGGCTGAGAGCTCCCTGTGGACGGTCTAAGGCGCGACTACAAACTAGACTCTCAAAAAGCCTGTCGAGACTTTCGAACACCCCGTCTTTATAAAAGAGCCACTACACATTTTCTCATAATGGTAAAAATAAATTGAATCTTGTCGGGATAAACTTGCCTTAACTTGAGAGCTCTACATCTAGCAAAATTGAGAATTTTATACGCATACTGAACTTACCTACCTATAAACCAAGATCGGAACTAATAACAATGATATGGTTTACGTATATATACCTACTAGATACAACTGACAGTGTATTTACTGTACTGTCGAAACGTTTTATTACTCACAAAATGTTACTTATTCATAATTTATAAAAGCTTAGAATAATTAAATTTTCGAAGTTGCAAATTTCTAATTGAAATTTAAAAGTTACTACAATATCGGCAAAACAAAAGTTGCTAACATCAACATGTTTATCAGTGTAAATGAATACCAAAGTGGACCAGAGGCTACTAACAAAACAAAAGTACTGAGTTTCGATTAAATTCGAAACACATTATTTAATATTCCCTTCTCTATATACAATCGATGGGTATCTGACTACTTATTTGGTAGTAGCGAAGGGCATAAATAACTAAGATAAATTCCGCAGACTGATATAAACTAATATTCGAGGAAATCGAGCAGGAAGATCACCTTAAGAGAGAGTTATACGGGCACTAGTGATAAAGTTTGCCTTCAGTGTAATCTCGGGCAAGTAAACTTGTTTAGTGCGTGCTTCAGCCAAAGCCAAAGACGGACTCCATAACTTCTGAAATATTCTATTAACCTATTCGTATAAATTAAATTAATTCAAAGTAACAGGTTTACAGTCAGACATGCATGAAATACAGACTGTTAATTTGTTTTAATATTGTTTCAGGTCAGCTCTATTAACTAAGCTATTTAAATATTAAGATACATAAATTTGTTTAGGCTAAGAATAGAGTATGAAAATATATATATCCCCATAGAGAATTGTCCTGATTTTTGGAATTTCCCATGGGAATTATTTATTATGGCTTTCCTTATAACTAAATATTCTTTGTTATATTACGGATAGTTTATCCATAGAATAACACTCGCCCATAGTGACAAGGGCTAATGTGTATGTATTGTTCTTCATTTTTATTTAATGGATGTTAATGGACTACTGACAGGTATGAAATATGAGTCCTAGGTATCCCAAAGAATTCCTGAAATTATCAAGTGCAAAAATGTGCACTCTATTGAATACAAAAACAGTGGGTAATGGATTAGGTACATTGTAGGATTTAAAACAAAGGCGTAGACATAAGAATTGTTCGTTTTTTGTTCTTTAAATTATTGATCAAACTACAGGTAAATTATTAATAATGCGTTTGTGGTAAAATAATCTGTCTAAATGTGAGAAATTACCTACGGAATGGTACCGCTAAGAAATCCAATTAAGCCAAACTGTTCTTCCAACTTATGTATAACGTTATCTCTTCTAAGTCTCACATTATTGTATAATGTAAGTTTGTTTAAGTACTTCGTGTACATTAAGTATGCTTCAGATAGGTTCAACCTTCTGAGTATTGGGTAGGAGGTGTTTAAAATTTTAGTTGAATTATTAATTAATTTACTCCTATTGGAACGTCTGATTTAATGCTCGGTAAATTTTATCCACGCCTAATAATGATAAGCAATATTTGGTAATACCTACTTGTCGGAGAAATTTCTTTAATATAATAAAATATTGGCAGGTAACAGAAGCACTACTTATTCCAGATATGTCACATATTTGAATTATTCGAAGAGTATTTGTTAAAATGATTTGAATTTGAACAATTTTCATGTTTGGTATTGAGCCCTGTCAAATACTATAGATATATACCATAAGTTATAGGATAAGTTTATGGTACACCATAAATTTATCCTATAACTTGTGATTTTTAATTCAAGAAAAATGAATAAGAACAGTTTGTTGGAACCGACGCAAGACTAAATTAGATTTCGCTTCAATGCTCCAGCTCTCTGTTGCAAGATTCTATAAGGTAAAGCAGCAAGTTCTAATATAATTATATCATAAATTTCCCACAGTTTTCTATAAAACTGAACTAAATATACAATTTTGGAGTGTAGGTATTCTATGTAGTGTATGTATTCTAGGTGTAAGTATTCTATTCGGAAATGCTCCGTAAAACAACCAAATTATCTTCACGTATGCAATCAAAGAGGCAGGTTTATAGTTAATATCGCCGACATACTTTACTAATCCAATCTCGACAAGGCAGGAGAAGTAATTTGGAGGTATGCAGTGTGGTTGTAATTCCATCAGACTTCTTGAAAGCTTTTGATAAGGTTGACCATAATATTAAACTTTGAGGTTTCGGTTTGTGCGACTACAACTTGAGAGGAAATAGTTGTTTGAAAATGCTTATCCACTATGATATCTACACTGAACCTTTTTTTTTTTTTTTTTTTTTTTCGTGGGGAAATCCTCATGGATACCCTGCCGCGCCTCGGGGGAGGGCGGCCGGGTTATGCCGGACTCGACCGGCTAAAACCCCACGGTGGTCGCCATCAGCGCTGTAGAGGGGTCAGGGTTCTCCGTACGGAACACATACCGTGGACCCCTCCATGCGCGACGCTAATAGCCCGTCTCGGGGGAAGCGATAAGCAGCTTCCCCTAGCACCCTCGCTGTGCTTTCGCACGATGGGTCGAGACCACATCGACCCATCGTCTTCCTCGGGTTCACTTGCTGGGCGTTCGGGACCCCCGTTCCGATCGCCCGCAAACCCAAGGGTCCCCGTTCAGTCGCCTTTTACGACAGGCAGGGGAGCACCGTAGCTGCTATTCTTTGCCCCAGCTACAGGGCAGATCTACACTGAACCTAAGTGTATTTGACTTAAGTTTTGAACTCAACCACTTACCTTCTGTAGCTTTGACCTTCAAGGATGCTGTGTTAAAGCCTAATAGAATATTGATACCTAACTGCCAGAAATGTTTGATTTAATGAGATTATTATAGAAGCTTTTGATAGAATTCTAATGAGCATCGTATTATTGTAATGAGTGGTATATCATCGGCTGCGTTGTTATGTAGGTGGATATCACATGGTGATAGGTAATAAGCCCTTCCCACTAATCCCACCCCTCCTGTACCTATGGTATCGGATCGTTTCCAGGGTATTTACTCTCACATGTTGGAGAAAAGAGGACACTTGTGCGTATACTGTGTAGATGCAATAACCTAGTGTATTTTCTCCCGTGAACGTTTGTTCAATGTGTGAATTTGTGATGGCGATGGGACTAAGGCTAAGAAAACAATAGGTCCTTTAAATTAAAAATCGTTTTAGTAGCACCACAGATTTAAACACCACAGGCGTGTTGTTGAAACTTTGACATGCCAGTTAGTGTAGGTTAGCCTGCATCCAGTAACCAAATTACTAGGATAATTGCACCGTAGAATTAATGCTTTGTTTAAGCATATACTTAGGTAGATAAAAAAATATTCTTAAAATAAATTAGTTATCTAAATGGAATAAGACGGTTGGGTCTCCTCAAAATACATAATAATGATATGCAAATTAGATGTCTATATTGATTTCGTAGAGTATAGAGAATACCTTTTCAAAATCGAGGCCAAGTAACGTTATTACAATTTAATACCTATCTACACCTACCTACCTATTAAATATTTCCCTTCGCCCTTTTCCATCATGTCTACTTAAGTATATATAAATTTTATACTAAAATATTAAGTAACATATAATAGAAACGGGTTACGAGATTTTTTATCTATGGAACATAGTTATAAATTGTATATAAACTCAGCTAAGAAAATAGATTATGAATATTAATATTGTTGAGATAACGTTGGCAACTATTGACTTAAACATTTGTAAGGTAACTACATAATAAACACCCACTAACTTGTCGCTCGTTGAGCCTGAGCATTTTGTTACAACCCCACGCAGTTTTCCGGAAAAACGTAAAGATCCCATGAGAGAATCCTTAGCCATAGTAAAGTTAAACTTTCTTGACATACAGTCTATTGGGATGTCCCGAGATATCTACAAGTAAACATAAATGATTACAGGGATATGGGATGTGTTCTAGTCCTCACTGTGCTCAAGACGTGTAATATATACAGGACCAAGTTTTACCATTTGAAAGTTTAGTTAAAGCCACGAGTTATGTATACTTAGTAGAATTTCTTGGAAACAAAAAAATAAAAACAATGTTATCTTTACGTTATGAGATCGCTAGTTTTATTCCGTATACGTAAGTTTCATTGTAAAAATGTATCTAGTACGCACCCAGTGACTAGCGAACATCTACCGAAGTCCTAACTTCGTCAAATCTACACTCGCCAACTAAATTCCACTATTTTCTAATAATAACTGAAATATGATTACCTGTATAAGATTTATCAAGACTTCGGAGACAAAGCCCCAAGCGGTATGCGAGTCCAAGTCACACTTACCGGCTTTATTATACAGTATCTTCCGCCCTGCGGTTCCATCATTTTATAAAAAGCAGCACATTTGCTATCCAGATCCTACAGTTGCTCTAGCGTGATTGATTAAGAAACATCCATCCAGCTTTTCGCATTTATAATAACATGTTCAATATTATGTTAAGTAAGTAGTTATAAAATTAAATAAATATTTATTTTTTTATCTTAATGAGTTAAATATTGCTTGTACAATGATATAACTAAGATTCAGTTTATTTTAGTAATTTATAATAGATTTAGGCCTTACTAAACTAATTATCAGTATTGTGATATTGAGAGGTAAAATGAAATTATTAGGTTCTTATCATTTTGAAGTAACCTAGAGATAATAAAATTTGAATTTTAAAGTAGCAATTAAAGTAATACTTTAAGCATTTTAGATAAGTTTTTAAAGAATTTCATAGAACTTGGCACCGATGCTCAATTAATTATATTATTATCAGCGAAATTGCGGAAGCGAACTATCCTACATTCTCATTATTAATGTTTGTGATGGTATCTAAGACAGAGTTTCACTATTCCTCTTATGAAAATTGTGAAAATTGTAGAGTATTTAAATGCTCTTTAGCTATATGCACGATGCATATATTTATTAGGGTATCTATAAAGCAAAGTCTACTGGTTATAATATAATCATAACAAACACGCACATGAATGTTTTCCCAAGCTCAGCAGAAATAATATTTGGTTAAACAAAAGCCTGATCCTCGTTAAAATCTGTTTTAGGTATTTTCGATCAGTATTTCATTTCCGTAGAGGGACTGCAAATGTCGACATCATGTAGGTAGGTAATTGTATTACTTTACATACGAAGGGAACTATTTACCTATATAGAAATCAGATTTCGTTGTACGTACATACAAGTACGTCTCTAAAAACCCGTTTAATGTTGTTAGGTACGCGATTTTAGGATAATCAGATAGAAAAAGACCTACAAGAAAGTACTTTTTATTCCTTTTTGTCAAAAAATTCTGAATCATTTAGGTTAATAAATAAGGAGTGAAAATAAAGATTTAGAACGGTAAGATTTGATTAAAAGCGTTTTGCGTTTATCGATGCGACCTAATCGAAATGTCGAGGTTAGTCAAAATTATTTATTTTGCTAATAGTCTACGCGCAATTCGTTCCGGTTATAAGTATTCTAAATCATGTACTATTCGTTTAGTTTAACAAATCCGAACTAAGAGGTTACCCCTAAATATGTAGTATTTTTTACTGAGAGTTAAACGAAGAGAATGCTTAATTAATTCAATACTGGCCTATAAAACTCCGATTGGCGATTTGGGCGACACTGTATGTTGGACGAGGCGTAGGCAATAATGCAAACGCATTAGGAGAATGAGAACGTTCGAAGATATTGACAGCGAGGCCGAGAAGGCGAGACAAAATAGAACCATTTTTGAAGGACTAACCCTTATAAATCGTAAAAAGCCGATGGAAGATTATAGGTTTTTTCTCAGCAGTTACCTACATTTGGTAATATTTACCAATAAATTATACTATTTGTATTTATTTGGGACACAGATGAGAGCTTTATTACTTCGAAAGTTTCGAAACCATAAATCATTTTCTTCTACAGAAAAATCGCTAAGCCTATTTGCGGTAATGTGAGGCTATTTTGCTGATCCAATTAAGACGATAAGTAGTAGCTTTTTCAACGCAAACTTTTTTGTTCTTGCGTTCTTACATAGTTTACTAAAGACAGAATTTATATTTTATGCGAACGGCAGGAGTTGCCTACTTAACCATGATTAATTGTGGCTTTCTGTGGAAAATTGTATGTTTAATTAGTAATTATGACTGGTCCACACCCGGTTCAAAGTACCTATTCCCTGTCACTTCCAGAGAAATATCAAAGAAATGAAAATGCAGGAAACAATCTTCAATAAGATGTACTTTGAAGGGGTTTGGAAGGAACAATGTTTCGCCTAAAAGGATCTCTTGGATTACCAACAAATAATTTATGGTTAATAATATTTACGAAGCTTTATATATTTTAGTAAGATTTTGCTCTTCATGGTAGATACAAGTATTGGGAGGGATTGAGGGCAAGGGGACCCACTAAGGTCTGCATTTCATAGACTACCTACTCGACATCTCAGACTCTCAGACATGCAGGTTTTCAACGAAAGGTGGTAAATCCGTAGTATAGATATTTTTCATATTGGTGATCTGCTTCTCCTGCTTTGTCATGATTTTTAGTCGCATCCATCATCATTAAGCCACTCCAATACGATATGCAATTATGCAGTTACAGTTTTTATTTGTAGTCAACAAAATCACAAGGTCTTTTGGATTTGTCGTAAGCCGATCACGACTTTTCCTCAGTACTACCTATTAAGTATGTACATAATGTATTTTTTATTCAAATAAAACGTTAAAAATTGCATCGAAGCATTCTTATTATAGGAACATGTAGGTACAAGTAATTGCAGAAATTTTCTAAAAACATTATCAATAATGAAATCAGAACCTATTGGTATATAGCCAACCATATTGTTTCCATACATAACTTATGAAAGGATGAAATAGTTTGGTGGTCAATTGATGAGATTTCCTATTTGCTAACGGAAACTGCGATAAACTTTAATTAAAGTCCTTGCCTTTGGATTCAGAAGGAAATTCGCGTAAGTACCTACCTACAGTCCCAAATAAAAAGTGGCAAAAACATGAGTTGCAAGTTTCTAGTAGTTTTTCTTGGTGAAAACTCATTCGGCACAGAATGTCGTTTGAACTATTTTAATTGCCACATGTCTGGTCTATCCAAGAACTTTTTTATTTATGTTTCGAAAGACAATAACTATGTAGGTATTAATCGTATTTCTACTTTCCTCCTATGCCAACAATAGGTACGGGCTAATATAATAAATGCGGAAGTGAGTTTGTTTGTTTATATCTTTGTTTGACATTCTTTGACGTAGTAATGGGTCTTCGGATCGACATTATATTTTGTCAAGGATAGTCAGTATAAGTATGAGAAGGATAAACGCTACTTTAATAACTGTAAAATTTAAACTTCCTCTGAATGCAGGTAAAATTGCGGAAGAGAAGCTTTTATTTCATAATTAATAAATACTAGCCTATATTAAAACTGATTTATCAGTTTGAGAAAATAATTGATAGACAGATAGATATCAAGTTACTTTGGAATCTATAATAATATACATAAAACATAACTTTGGATAAAGAGAACAAGCCCGCGCTCGCAGAGCCTAACCCGCTTGTCATGGAAACATGACGCTTCCTCTTATAGCGTTGGAGAGGACTTAAGAAAGAATTGTTTGAAAGTCAGCCGACGGAAATTAAGTTTTATCTATCCAACCCAGTGGTATCGAGAAATCATTGAAAAATATAAGGTGTGGAAGGTATATGATAAACGCTATTATGAAAATCCCGATATACCAATAACCTCGTAAGGTACAAATGTCCTACCTGTAAAAGAATATTTTCATGTGTTTCTGTTACGAATAACATATGAATGATTGTAATAAAAAGCATTTGTTCGTCCTTGTCCCCCGCCTCTCGCATGCTTCACATATTTTGCAGCGGCTTCGTACGCGCCTAATGTCCCATTCAACATAATGTTCAACGGCTTAGCCCCGTAGTCAGATAGCGTATAAACCGAGCAGCTGAGCACTTTATACAATATTATAAATCGTTAGTTTACGCTTTGTTTTTTTCCCCAAAATAGATATGTAAATACTAAAATAACTTCTATTTTTATCGGAGCAAGTAAAGAACAAAGTGTTGTTTAGTTCGATTCCATAATTAACCTATTTTCCATTGTTTATTTTAACTCGATTGCTACATATTTTATGTGAGTTCTAGAAAGCGGTGGGTACTAGGTAGGTACACAAAACTATGAATATCTTTTGTAGAAATAGGATGAAATGTTTGGCATGTTATTTATTTAAACTTAAGTAAGTAAATGATTGGGAAAATGTTGAAGCATAAAAGAAAATTGATAGAGGAAACATTTTTCGTTATAAATTACAACTATGGTGGCTGAATAATATCTGCTTAGTTACCAAGTAATACAGTGGTATTATTTCTTATTCTGAACTAATAATACCAACGCGCAACGCTCATATTCTGTACTGATTATTGTTCTGTTTTCTGGTAAAGTTTTACTTATATTTTGTACTAGCTTTTGCCCGCGACTTCGTCCGCGTGGAATAGTTACTTTGGGCAAAAGCTAACTTTCAACCCGCGACTTCATTTACGTAGAAGGATGGACTCGCAGAGCCAACTGATGACTGCCCGTGCACGCCGGCCCAGCGCTTAAAGGCGCGCACAGAACTTGATAATTTATTTGCGGCGATGTAATTTTAAATTTGCGATATCTCCTAAGATATTCATTGAAATCGAATGCTGTAAATGGCGATTTTGTTTTAAATTAAATACTTGTGATGAATAACGTATTTAATTGGATAAGGATTAATATCATCTTTATAAAAACACCTTCACAAATAATGCTTCATTTTCGAACAAATTTGATTATTATAAAAATGGTTATAGTGAGCCAACCTTAACAGATAGATATATGCTATCGCGGACTTTTTTTTAGAACTTTTAAAGGGGATCAATTCTGTCATAGAGCATTTTAACGTAACTTTAACCGTTTACGCAGCGTACGCAGCCAAAGCTCACAAAAGGAAATAAAAACTCCCGATTTTGAAACATTCTTCATTGGTGCTCCGCTCCTATTAGTCGTAGCGTGATGATATATAGCCTATAGCCTTCCTCGATAAATGGACTATCTAATGGCGAAAGAATTTTTCAAATCGGACCAGTACTTTCTGAGATTAGCGCGTTCAAGCAAACAAACAAACAAACAAACAAACAAACAAACTCTACTCCTTTATAATATTAGTATAGATGACCATGACCACGCTAACTGAAATAGGAATAATATCCTACTTAGTCACATAATAAGGCCTTTAAATATAAGCACAGTGACAATAATTTAATTTACCTTGACTATGTAGTGTCGGGCCGTCTTGTGACAAGTTGTTTGCCTCCACGACAAAACGCATAGAATATAATTATTTTCTAGACACGCAATATTTCTCCTACTTAAACATGTGATGCTCGTGACTAATTGTTCAATGTACTAATACATTAGTATGTAAGGATTGTCTAGGTGGCTTTCCTTGTTGTTTTAGGTAACACGTCACTTAAGTATTTTCTTTAGTTAAACTGATATAATCAGTCTAAATAGTCTCAATAATCCTACGTTAATTGATCATTGGAATATCAGCCGATGTCCGCCAAAGGAAATAACGTCACGTAGGTACATTTTGTACTCCATGTACTTTTCGTCGTGTGGCTGCCACTTATGGTGAAGTAGGTAAGTAGTCTTCGTACAAGCTTTGCGTTTAATAAAATGTATACACTCGTGGAAACTTGGGTTATGGAAAGCCTTTAGCATTGTGGATAGAGAACAGTATGTTTTTTATGAATAAATTTAAATAAAAAAATGTATCATGTATTTTTTTACATCATGACCTTTGATTTTGATTAGCAAAGACACGGTTTACCGGGTGTATCTCGATCGTTATTTTCATCATTTGCTTATGAAGCAACGAAATCCATTGATACCAACCAATCTATATTGGTAGTAAAGAAACGCAAAAATCTCTAGACACGTTTCTTACTTATATTATAAACATTATCAAGTATGTTTATGAATGTATTATATACCCATATCTATAATATGGACACTATAACATCTATATCTAACTAACTACATAAGGTTATGAAGATTTTATTAAATTTATGCTTCAAATTTTAAAATTGTATTACTTTAATTGACCCCATGCGAGGTCCTGAACGATTCAAGGGATAGGTTAATTGACTCATTTGGTTTACCATCGGGCCCATAAATATAAGTTCATTAGGTTATATTTCCCTAAGCGAGGTCAAGTTTCTGATAGTCGCTGGACGCAAGCAATTCGGCCAATGATAAACGAAGAACCTAGGCTTTATTAGTAATCTTACTTATTAATCTCGTTGTATTTATTCGTTTGAAGAAACTAGAGATTATATTATCTTGGTTAGAAATCGGCGTAAGCCTCATTTATATTAAGTCTAAAAACGTTTACCGGTCATAGTTAGCTGGTATGTTTTGACTGACTGATGTATCGAATGAAATAATTATATGAGTTTAAAGTTCTATCACTAACATATTAAAATAGTACTAAAACGCCAAGTTGCACACTAACTACATAGTTAATGTCACAGGCTTCTAGATCTAGGTCACAGTGTTCTCTCAGTCAAGACCTTTAATGTATCTTATCATGTATATGATATAGTTCACATATAACGGGAAGTTCACCACAATCTCATACGTAGTAAATACTGGATAATACCAAAGTACCCAAGACATAATTAAATACATGACATATCCATCCGTCCTATTCAAGGTATATTAAAAATGCTTCATACATTTCGATCGGCAGAATCAAATATATGCGACTTGAGATGTGATGAATGAAATGTTTGCCGAGCGAGTTATGTACAAGGTATTTAATGTAAGAGCTCGGAACAAATCTTGACGTCTTATTGTAAGCAATTTGAACAATGATATGATTATGTTCAGACACGTTACTTAATATATTTCAGGCGAAAAACGTGTTTACGTATTCTGCTCTCTAAAATGCTTTATAATATTTTTATGTGTTCAGTGAATAAATTAAACGCTTCATAACTAAAATATCCCGCCTCTTTGAAAAGTATTTATTTTTAAAGAGTTTATGCTTGAATCACATAGTTATGCACGTCGGAAAATATTAGTACCTATGTGAAAGCAAACTACAGTAATTAACAAAAGAAAATTAATTCAGAGTTTAATTTAATTTTACTCAACAATCAAGGCCCATATTTCTCTGTCTATAACCATCTTAGTGTATACATATAAAATACTACCTAAATTGGCACCCCCGTTGTGAATGATTAAATCATTATAAATAATAATAAATAAATAAATAATAAATATCCTGGGACATTTTTCACACACGGCCAATCTGATTCCAAATTAAGCACCAAAGTGAGCTTGTGTTATGGTAACCAGATAGCTGATATACTACATATACCTACTACTTTTAAATACATACTTATATAGATATTTACAACCAGACACAGGACAAACAGACATATTCATGCATACAAATGTTTGTCCTGGGTGGGAATCGAACCCACGACCCGCGGCTTGAAAGTCAGGGTCACTAACCACAAAGCCAACCGGGCTGTCTGTCATTAGATTACACCTAAATGGTATAAGTAGATATAAGTGTAGTACCTATTCATTGATCTTGGAATTTACTTCGGTCTGTGTTTTAGACATCTAATGTAAATAAATATAAACATTCTCGTAAGTTCAGTGTCGAGAAAACGAATTTATTTCTGTTATTTCTGCTCTAGCGCCAAAATAGCATCTTTTGAAAATTAACAATGAAACATTCAGTAAACAAAGTGTAAAACCAATTTTAAAATACAAGTACCTATGTATTACACGAATATAAAAATTATAAGTAAATTTTATTATCAAGTTGGTACCTAAGCAGGTATCTAACCTATGTATGTACTTGCTTAAAATGTTATGTCTTTATCAGGATCCTTTGTACCTTTTGAGTATAGAGATTTCAGCGTTTGTACAGATATTCTCACTTTCACAATTTCTCCTGTAGTTTCACCTCAAAGAAAGGTAAATCTAGAGAATGCATGTAGGTACTTACTAGCTACCTACAGCCAAATGTGTTTAAAAACCAGTAGGTATTGTAGACAAAAATATTCATTCATTGATGTGGGAATGTTTGAATAAATAAATGACCACACAAACGGCCTCGTTCCCTTTTCCATTCAAATAAAGGAAGAGACTCGTGAATGCAAATAAGAGTTCGAGTTCGAGTGCGATCACCGAATAATTTTATAAAGATTTTTATTTTATTAATGGGATTTTCCCTCTCGAATCAATTCTACGTTTTAGATATTTTTATGAAATAGATCAATTACCTACAGCCTAAAGAACATTTATCTTGGTCAATAGTTTTCTATACAGACTTCAAAAAATAGCTAAAGTATAATTTTTATATTGTTCGATAACTTATTAATTACAAAGCCAAAATTTTCTTATTAAATACTTTGTTCAAAACTGTCTATGGTATACAAAGGATATTTTTCTTTCGTGATTTTGTTATATAGTTTTTCGATAATGATTAGCGCTTTGAATTAAAAAAATCAGCAATAAGATCTTAGTTTGAGGTAGGGTTGATTCGATTCCTTAGCATATGGATACTGTGATGTCGTTTCTTCTGATTAAAAGTAAAACCTAAAAGGCTAAAAACCTATAATTCAATGGAAATAAATCTTACGTAAAATTGTATGCCTAATTGGTATCTAAGCATAGATCATTTCATCGAGAGATACCTAGTGCACGGATTAGGTAACATTTGTATTCAATTCGAAGGATAAGTTCGTGTATTAGGTACCTTCACAACTAAAAGAACCCTTACCCTTCTTTACACAGAATATGAATGAAAATGAAATGGGCAACCGAAATTCTAAGAAAAGGGACATTTCGTCCGAATGTTAAAGATGAGGTAAGTAGTAATTAGGTATAAGAACCCAATCGTATAAAAGTAGCTTAATCAATGATTACCTTTTTACGGATTATCAATTACTCTCAGTATATTTAATACTCAATACAATGTAAACATACTTCCTGTCAATTTACTTTGGATAGTTTCTGATTATCACTTTTAAAATAGGTACTGGTTACTTCTGGCTGAGGGGCTGGTGAGTACGTAAATGAATGTATAAACAAATGATCAAAATCTCTACGTTTTAAAACACTGCTATAAACTTACCCCTAAAGTTGTATCTTATAACTAACTAGTCTTAAAAACACAGGCTTTAGCCTACTGATAGAGCTAGGGAGGGCGCGTTAATTATATTATTTTAAACAACAAACGCGTCTTTGAATTAATGTTTAAGTGAAGTCGTAGTTTTATTTATTCTAGCAGATAATCTAATATTAAAAGTTTCATCGCACAATAGCAAAAAAAAAATGTTTGCTACATAGGTACCTACCTATATATCTAGGTATACCTATCTATACCTATCTATCTAGATAAAAGATACACAAAAAATACTCACAGTACAGTAATATTCTTCAAAATTTATTTAAACACCACTCAAGTGGGTCTATCATTCTTATCACAGCAATCACAAAACCATTAAAAACTTTAACATTGAGTAAACATCTCTCTATGTTTACACGAAAAACTCGCTCCGAATGTTAAAGAGGTCACAGGGATAAAGTTTGGTGCATGAGAATAATAATTCATCGTAATTTTCGCGGGGATAAAATATCGTGTCCAGAATTATTTACGCGAGAACAAGCGTTTCGTCGTCACGAGAGGGCCGCGTGCTACGGCTCTGCCGGTCGTATTGTGACTACGCTACACGCTACAGTCGCTCCGCTCACGGCTCTCTGGTGGGTTTGCTACACGCGACACGACACGCTACACTCCACAATGTAGACTCCAATACCCACGTTCACTCACAGTTCGTATACTTAGTAACAAACCAAGAGCCGTAACGCACACTTCGATAACACTTCCTTTATGGCTGACCCTTTCTATTCATCCGCTCCGTAACTATTGTCGACCCTGTTGATGCCAGTTGTTGTACTTCTAATGATATCTTCACTACAATTACCCTCAGATATTTAGGAATGATTGTGTGTTGTGGCTTACAAGATAGTTGATTTCAAAATATACCTAACTGTGTTGTGACTGTAGTTTAATTGTCGTTTTCGAGTTCTAATGAAATAAATATCGATGATTTTCACTGTAGAACCTAGCTAATGCTAAGTTTATCTAACATTAGATTGGCCTTGTGTAAATGTTTAAATTCATATTTTATTCGTTTAGCCATTTCATTACCAATAAATCATATTTTCTACAGCGAGTTGACATTTCCTTTTTTTATATATTGCTTTCATTTTAGGGTGCCTTGTAATGAGAAGCTCGATGGCTTCAGTTTCTAATGCCGATATGGCGGCATCCCTATAAAATAAGCAATTTCTAACAGCGCTTCAGCGGCGCGTGCGAGACACGATTCTATCGCTGCTCTGTGGGTAATGCTGTTCCGAGAAGCACTACATATACTAGACATAATTATTATACAATTTATACATCACATGGAAATAATCGTCGATTTTATGGTGTCCTTTTTTGTATGTAATTTGTCGAAGGTGGTAAGCAGATCGATAACATAGACGCTTAAAAAGTAGCGGCGTTGAACGAACATACCTACTCATAGACCGACTGCCAGTCACCGAATGTGACTTTCCATACGTTCCATACGTATGTGACGTTCCTTTGCATACAAATTTAGTGTAGACGGAACCCTAAAATAGGGATTATCCGTAAAAAATACTGTTTGAAAACCCAAATTGAATATTTTGCTACAGGGTCATTTTCCAACATGGACATTTCGCGAATCGGAAAATTTTCGCCAGAGCCCTCTCCGTATCCGTTGATTGACGTTACTTTTATTGTTCCTTTTGTTTGAAATAGAATACAGGCATCGTTACATACGCTTTGTTAACAAAAAAATCCATATCGAGGTCGAATCCACAGCTATCTAGGTAACACACGCGTACCTAGCACACATAAAATTACTAGTTTGTTAATCTAAATAAAAAAAAATATAGTATAAGTACGATGGAATTAGAAATGTAGGTAAAACGTGTAATATTTAATTTGTCGGCTATTTTGACCGCTCAAATGCCTTACCCAACCTATTTTCTTTCAGCGTCAAACAAACCTACTCATTTCATTAAAACGGTTTGTATAATTGTTTAAACACGAGCGTGTGGAGATCCCAGAAATATAGGTATATAACCTACCAAAGTGAATCTCGTTGATTATTCGTCTGTGTGATTTTACATGTGTTTGTTTTTTCATTTTCATATAGGTATATATTTACGCACCAGCTATCGTATATTTTGCAGCTTAAAGATATATCAACCAGTCTAGGAAAAGTGAGACGTTAAAAATAAAAAAATAATAATTTAAATCGCTTCACCCAGTCCAAAAGTTATGAGGTACCTAACATAAAAAAAAAATACCAGTCGAATTGAGAACCTCCTCCTTTTTTTGAAGTCGTTTAAAAGTAGTACTGGGCTAGTTGTTTTACTATTTTAATCTTATTACTTAAAAAAAATCACATATCATCCATTTATGTTTTGTAATTAATAAATAATTTCTAGTGAAGTATTTCAATCAAATTAGATGACCCTATTTATAAGTAAAGGCCTATTCGAACAAAAATATTAATATTTTTCATTTTCATGTGATTATAGCCTTCAACCTAAAATTATAATGAAGTCATAATTTAGCCAGTCCAGCAAACCCCAAGAGTTTCATGTGGAACACAAACATCCCAAATCATAGAAAATGTTGGCCCTAGCGTTCTTAGAATTTTCTATTATTGATGCAGAATAAACACTGCCCATGGACATTCTGATTACTAAAACAACGTGAAAGTTTCCAAGTTAACCGTCAAACGGCACGGGTGAAACAAAGTTGTACAACCCCAACAAAGATACATATTATAGATCGATATGGAGGCAATTATAATCTTGGTAGTATCCTGATTCGGGATTGTGTGCTGAGGCTCGAGGACAACTCCCCTCTGAACTTGAATCTAATCATTTATCCTCTCTTTATCGCTACATAATATATGTATATTGCAATATGGGATATTTATTGATCCAGCCTAAACTTCATAACTTCAGAATTTCATAGAAAATGTGAAATAAGGACTTTATTTTGTCCCATAATGTAGAAAAAAGATTTGTATAAATTGGCAACTGCAATTCCATTTTTTTTGTCAATTATATTTGATGAATGCCTTAATGACAATCGCACCTACTCACGATCATGAGAATGCAGGTTTAAATCTCTGAGTTATCTACGTACCTTATTTATTAATAACGTACGTCGTAGAATAACACCACTGGCTTTCGATGAAGGAAAAACATTATGAAACCTGCATGGCCGAGATGTCACAATACCTAAGGCAAGTGACACCACCGCACTAGACCCGCGTGGTCTGTTAACCCCACCATGTTAGGGATGGCTTGTGCTCTTTTAGTAAACGTCTAAGAGCTGATAATGATGACTCAGTAAATACAATAACAAATTTTACAGTAATTTGTCGACATCTGGCACGTATATTGAATAGAGTCTGAGCTGAAAATATGTCATTTAAGAGAGGGGGAGTGAGGTTTCAACCACCTTTGTCTCCCCTTCATATGAGCATATTAAAAATGATGAGTCAATAGGTACGTTTATTAGTATGAGCGTACACGTAGTCCAATTCATATAGTAAATTTTTACAACTTTTATTATAACATTATTAAAGTGAATATGAAATGTTTTTAGGGTAAAAATATGCTCATTTATGATTGCAATTTACCCTAATGGATCGATGTGCCCAAATAAGTACTTTGTTTTTGAGATTACACTTTTGTTTCAGATAGGTATAGGTTGGAGATATATATATATCACATATTTTTTTACGTACAGACCATTGAGTTCGATGGAGCGGTTCAAGAATATTGTACATAATTTTGTACTCATTGTTTAGTGTGAGTTAAAACTCACACGAAATAATACTCACTAATAACAATCTAAATGTTTACTAAATTAATTTAGTAAGTGCAAGATGGCAATTAAAGATAAACCTTTCATCAACATTTACCGTTAAAATGTTAGATAAGAAAACTACCTAAGTGTTTAAATATTGAAACATTGTACACTTTTTATACCGGGGCTGGTACTTGTTAGTTTATATTCATGTACCTATACCTATTTGAGTCGTTTTTGAGACTGAAGGCAAAGGTAAACATCCTATATATGTATGTAGCAGTTATACTTAAAACACCGCCTGATAAAAAATTACGATATTGACCTTTTTTTTGCCATGAGGTGTTCAATGCCATCTCGACTTATGGATGAACAAATTGCAACTGCAAATAACTCGCAAATAAGTGCGACGCAAAGTGATATACGCGCGGCGATGTCGACCATTCCTGGTGCTCCGCTACGTGAAATATACACCTCAATATCCGTCGTATCGTTGCCAGGATCGAGCCAATAGTTCACGCACACCCCGGAGCTCTGTTACAGGTAAATTGATATTGGCTACTTCACAGCCACTTCTTACATTGCACTACCCTAACATAAACTATTTATTTATCTACTACTATCTATTTTTAGATCAAGGCAGATTGTTTGTGATGAAGAAAATAAACTAAAAATCGACGTATTTTCTTTTTATAGGCAGTATAACGAAAGTTATAGATACATACAAAGAATATCATATACCTACCTACCGACAAAAAACTTTTATCAGCAGCGTTTATGGCGTGATTGACCTATGAAATATATTCAGTAAAAACACTCGGAAGGTTATGTTTGGACTATATAATGAATGCTTTTAAAACAATAATGCGTTGTTAGATTTATAAAATGTAATTATGTTTTTTTGGAAAAACAGAAACCTTTAATTTCAAAATATAAATACCTATATTGTGTTAGTGAACTTGCTATGAAAGATTTAAGTGTCCCGACCAAATGACGAGTTAGATATTAAATAAATTTATCGTCTACCTACATAAAACAAAATGTAGGTCCTTTATACTCGTACTATAATTCAATTTTATGTGAGGATACTTTTTTCTTGCTGGAAGTGCTGACGGCGAGCGAGTAAATATACTACCTATTTGCTTATAGTCTTGCCAACTGCGAAAATTAATTGATAAATGTACAGATTAAGTTAAAAGAAAACTTTATTTTTTTTGATCTTAGCGATTACCTATGCCAATTTAATAAAACAAAAATTACACTATTTTTTATAATACGAACTTAGTCTAGGTGATCACTACTATTTCTGGTAAACACAAGTATGTAAGAACTGTATAATTAGCTGTAAATATCTATTCACCAGTCAAAAGTGTTACTCTAGTAGGTAGTATAATACCGAAACAGACCTAAAAGGATATTCCATATGTGAAAAATATTAGGTTATGCTGTTAATATTTGCGTCCATTCTAGGATGATCAAAGAAAAATCTCGACATGTTACATTTCATTTTATCATATAAACCGACCGACCTTAAAATTAACGAGCGGTGCCCGTGGCCGTGGTATCGGATGCCGTGGCCATTTGCCTTAACTAGACAAAGGCATACACGATGACCCACTGAAACGTTATAGTCACTTTAAAATTGGTATATTTTTTATTATACTTTTGAATCATTAATTTGTATTTTCCTAGGGATACTTTTTGCATCACGGAAGTAAGGAAATCAGCATCTAAGTGGTAACCCTCGTCTCACTACAAAGCATCGCCTTAAAAACTGTATTTTGTATTGTAGCAAACCCAAGTTCCGCTATATAAAAATAGTAACACCGGTTCCTTTACACTTACCTAGAATTACCTGAACTTTGCAACACAAATAAACTAAAGCGTGTTCTGTTTGTATGTAGACGTGTAAGTAAATGTGAAGCAGGTTCTAAGTCCTGTTCACGAGGGATGTAATGTTATATTTTTAGACTGTTGTCGAAAATCAAATCTATTTTATATTCAATAATTTTAAATTTTGATTATATTGACCGATCAAAACAATGTGGCTGCATATATGAAGAGGATAATTTCTATTGCCTACGAGATACTCGACACAATTGGATTCTATAAAAACCTTTAGTGTCTATTACCGATATTTACTTGGTTGAGCTACTTTTACATCAGGCTAGATTCGTCCAGAAATCAGAAGGCGGCTACAACGATTTTCTACCCGAAAGATATCATTAACTCAGCTCAGTTGTTCCTATAACCTTCAAATTATTCACTCCCGTTTATTATATAATTATTTTAGAAATGTTTGTATACATTCCCAGAGGGTAATTATAGGAAGATGTATAACCGGAAAAAGCGTTACAATTTATCGCTAACACATGTTTGAGATCACAATTCATGACAGTAAAAAATATTATTATTGTCCTGTAGTATTACAAAGTATTATTAATCCTCCTTGACACTTTATATCCCCCCCGGGAATTCACCGAGTAACTTTTGTCAAGGTCTCCCGATATTACAATTTTTAATTTAAATAATTTATGGTGCGGATATAATAAACTTCATTTTATTTTTATATTTAACACCAAACATCAAATAGGTACCTATTTTGTTAATAATTGTATAAGCTCATAATTTTATAGTATTTTTAATGGACCACTCTATTAATTTTATTGATTTAATTAAAACTAACTTTAATAGAAATATCATAACTACTCATTTGGAATGAAATCTGGAATATTATCACAGGTACATAGGGCTACAAGATTTTTTCTCTGCGGCATTTTTATTTATTCCTTGTTTGAGAAGACTGTATCAATATTGATTGAAATATATTATAATATAGTAATTATAAATACAAACAATTCCAAAAATAACGGGATTTATTTTTGTTATAATAATGGAGACAATATAAACGAATCATCATATCGTTTTTATAACCAAGAAGTTTATTCAATATCGACTACGGTGATTCCGTACAAAATTCATTGAAATAAAACTTCAAACGGAAAAAATGAAAAGCCAACGTCTTATTTTTACAGGTGAAACTAAAAATATGCAAACGTACCATAAAGGTCAGATAATTGTTTATTTACTTTAAGGTTAAGTCAACGGCGTAAGCTTCTGCGGACTTATAAACGTTTTAACTTTCAGTTGAAAGCTTTGGGTCCGCCTTCGGGCTAGTGGTTTTTTTTTATCATTATTTAAGACAGTAACAAAGCGCAGTAAAATGTTATTTCATAAAGATTCTTTTTAGAAATTCTTAAAATATTCCCTTAGCACCGTTTCGATATAATGGATTTCCGCCTGCTAATGTCCTCAGCCTGTGACTGGAATGCAAAAGGTCTTGATTCTCCACCAGACAGTCATAACAATGTCTAGGGTGCTTTTAGCTCTTTATCCAACGATTATTATTAGATAAGTACGTTTTGAAACGAAACCAACTTTAGCTTTTAAGGTGAATTGTGAAGCTCTTACAGATTGAAATCTAAATAATATCAGTATTCGCAATATCCGAAGATAAAAGCTTGTATTAAATACAGAGGGTGTAGAAATAACGTTAACATTTTATGAGGGGGACTTCAAATCACATCTAGATCTATTTTGTCAGAAAGCGGCAATGAAATATTCTCTCGGATATGTATTTGCTGTTGGTTTAGCTGTGGATACATAATGCTGGAGATTATCAATATCAATAAAAATGTTACTCGGATATAATTTACTCTTACTGTTTTAAAGATTACTATCCCTTTTCTTCACTTAATAAATGATAATCTTGTCGCACGTGTTGACAAAATTATTTTGTAACACCGTGTATAAAGTATAACTCAATTAGTTTAATTATGACGTTTGATGTTCTGACAAGGTTTTCCTTTGAAAAGGTTCTTGTAAATAAACCACACTTATATCTATTCGTTAATTAGATTTTTTGTGACGTTATGTTGTTTATTTTAATTATTTATATTAACATGAGTAATTATTATTAGTACCTATTCAAATGCATAGGTACTGTTATGATATTTTACGAGTACCTACAAGGTTTTTTTGCAGAATGTCCGGTTATAAGGACTGAAGCTATGCGTTACCTAGGGGCATGAAATATTTTATTCGCCCGGGTCTCATAATGAGTGTCCAAAGGGAAATCCAACAGCGCTGAAATCGGAATAATAAATAGGTAAAAAAATATCTGTATCTATATGGAAACAGTATAATATAATAAAAGTATTCTTCGTATAAAAAATAGTGTTACAGGTAGAAATTTTGTTCACACCATATGCCTTTATACCTTTATTTTAAATTATGTATGAGCACATCATACGCACGAACGGTTTGATATTTTGTTTATCGAATAAACTGGGTTTTTGATTTCATAAATTCGTCGCTTTATCGACTATGTTCAATTAAGTCACGACAGCACTGCTTATTATGTAAATAGATGGCCTAAAGCTCGGGCTTTGAGGAACATTAGGGTCGTTTAAGGTATGTGTACAATTACTTATATACCTAATGTTCTATGGCTTTCAATCAATAGACTTTTACAAATACAATTTTCCAGACAACCAAGTTCCTTTAATTTTGCCATTCCATTATTTGGTTTCGGCCTTTCCTTTATTATGTTCCAGGTCGAAACTGGGTCGTGTTCTGCACCAAGTCATATATTATGTGTAATCGCTGTAAAAAAATGTGGGCCACGATCCCTTAGAATGGATGAAAGAGGAAGTATGGGTACGTTTTATAATTAGTAACTGATATAATATTAAAGACTTTCGAAAATGAGATGCCCTGACCTAACTAAATAAATCTATTTAATACCTAAATACTAATTGACAGGTAACAAGAAGCGATTTTTAAAACAAGAATAAAATCATATGGAGATTTTTCGTTGATTATATTTAAATATTGATAAAGTTGACTTCTTTTTACGTTAATTAAATTCAAGGAAATTATTAATTACATTCGTTAAACTTATGAGACAATGATTCATTCTTCTAGTCGCAACCTTATCTGTGCAAAGTCTGCGAAGTTGTATCTAAAGAGCTTTTAAATGCACTTTATCTGTTTTGCTGTTTACACTTCTGCTGGTGAGTTCCCAAAGGGATCTCATAGACGACTTAAGTTAGATACATAGCCACTTGCTACTTTTAAACATTGTTTAAGTAAAAACATTTAACTGCATTTCTACAAGGATTTACTGAATAAACATTTTGAATTTCAGAACGAAGAAAAGTTTCAATGTTTAGATTTTATTCAAAGTCAAAATTCAGATCAATAAGATGCAAAATCCGGGATGAAGATATTTTAGCTTGTGGATGATAATTATTTCACTGTATTTTATTTGAAAATTATAGAAATAGTGTAGAAGTTTAATTGGTCTATTCTGAGTCTATGAGTAAAAGTTAAGTAAGTAGATAATATTTCGAACATGTACCCACCATAATTACCGGTAGGTACATTTATTTTATCGCCATGCAAGCAAACAGATTTACAAACCCAAACCTTTGTCACTAACAAGACAAAAGATCGTCTCCCAACCCAACATAACTGCATGTATCTATGGGTTTTTCTGTTAATTGTATCTATTGGACTTAGGTAAATGTATCTATGGGTACATACTTGTAATAAAAGAAAAATGAACGTGTAATAAAAGATAGAATTTTTTTTTATTCTATCTCGTCGATCATTCTCAGTAGAATGTGACTTCGGTAGAGGACTACCTTTCTGATCTAGAGCTGATCAGAAGCTTCTAATCTTCAAATGCTTTTACACTCATAAGTGTTATAAGAATAATTGGCTTTCAATTTGAGTAAACGTGCAGCTAAATTATTGTATTTATATAATCTTGATTACAGCCGAAGGGCAGATGAAGATCTTTGATCGGGGACCAATAGACCGACGAGCTCATTAATCAATAAAGCTTATAGATAAATAAATGGATGGGCCCACATAAAATACAACTCGTAAACTGTAATGTTTGGCATTGTATCTTTAACAACTTAAATTTAATATGCACACTTTACGTTTACTTTGCCTGCTTAATCAATATAAATTGTTATTTCATTCAAAAGTTATGGTTGCTTTACCAAACTGTACCTACAGCTTATCTAACTTCGATATGAATTATGAAAGCAATGAAATAAAACAATTTAGTTTGAGGAGCATGCAGAATATATCTAATAAGTACTCAAATAAATGCGAAATTGAAAGCAAATTATAATGTCTACCATTATATGTCATGTTTCGAAATATTTTAATAGACTTCAGACACGAATGTCTGTGAAATCGAGTTATCTACCTATAGTGTAGGTATACAAATCAGGTGGAAAGATCATTTTAGCAAACTATGTAGAAGGTTATCTCGTAATTACATAAAAAAGTAATTAATAAGTGAAACTATAGAAAAAAATTACTGTTGCATTGCAGTCTCAAAGGAAATTCATTAAATATTACCTAAAACCCACTTCTTTTTTAACTTAATAATAGTTTTAGGACTGGACAACTTTGTCCTAAACAGGAATCAAACCTTTGGAAACATTATTTAGGGTTAGGGTATAAAACCTCACATCAAGCGGCCAGAGGGCTGTTGCCATATAAGTATAGGTAAATATTTATAATCTTTCACCTCACCTTATAATCTTTCACGTCACCTTCTCCTCCTTAACACCGTACTAACACCTGAAATATTCTGAAAGCATTTATCATCCTGTCAACCCGAATGCGTTAGGTATTGAAAATCTGCTAAGTTACAAGCGAAGTCGAGGGGAAACGTTGCAATCATTAATTTTAAACTTAATTGATGATACACCGACTTTTAGAAACATGCTTAGTCGATTATGTGTACTTTGGCTGAACGTATACCTAATCTTTGAAGGACAGTGTTTAGCCAAAAGCAGCTTTTTTGTTGATTTTGGTGGTTGTTTCACAATTCGACAATATAGGTATATGTCAATTACTTATACTATGATATTAATCGTAAGTCTGACTTATATTATAAAATATGAAAGTAATTGTCTGTCTGTCTCGCTTTCACGACTACTGAACCGATTTAAATGAAATTTGGTACACTGATAGTCTAGAGCCCGAGAAAGGACGAGCTACTTTTTATCCCGTGAAAATGGAAGATCTCCCGGGTACGCAGCTGAAACCGCGGAGAGCCACTAGTATTATAATATATTATATATTATGTGTTTTACTTTATTCTGTTGGTACCTTCAAAATCGCATGGGTGTTTTCGAAAGCCAGTTTTATCCGTTATCTAAAAAAAGAAGACTACATTATAAATAAACACTTTAAATTTTAGTACAGAAAATAAAATTCCAAAGCATTTCTTTCCTTTGACGCTGTTAATCGGATACAAGTAGGTTTGCAAAAATAAAGACGAGATTTCAGAGCCTTCATTAGGGGATTTTTAAGAAAAATGGTTCATGTTCGAATTTAGTGAAATTCACCCGCGAATTATTAATTAATGGTGTCACTAAATTGTGTATTGACTAACCTATATTTTATTAATAAATTTACTAATTGATTGAGCTCGATATACAATTAAAAAATGTACAATGTTTGTTCTAAAAAATTAAGCAGAAGTCCAATCTAAAAGCACATCAAATGACATCCAATCAGAAGAGGCATTTGAACCATATTAAGGACTTCAAAGGGTTTGAAATTAATATACCTACCCACATGTGAGCGACTCGTTTCAATATTTAAAGTACAACGATATGAAGCCGGGCTTTGGTGACATACTGGTTTACGTAGATTTTATTTACCTTGGCTAGTATTTTGGTTCACCGTAGGTACGTACATATTCTTAGTCAAATAATTACGAACAATAAAAGTCAATCTATAAATAAATGTAATTTGCATATAGTTCACTTATTTATATAATATTTTTTACATACATATCATTCGGAGTTTGACTCATATGTAAGTCGGAAAGGATTTTATTATAATTGAACAGATAAAGGGATAAAATGTACAGTACGTCCGGATTAGAACCTAAGCAATAAATTTACTTGAAATATGGTCGGCTTCCTGAAATATGTATCCTACACGCCACAAAATTGGGCGTTTCCCTCATTTTTAATGAAGTAATATTATTTTCATCCCACCATCTCGGAAAGAGTATTTTTAATCTTCAATATCTGAGTGGAAAAGCCGTTTTTATTCTCTAGAGGATAAAGTAAATTGAATTTGGAACATCGTGTGCACTAAGTTTGTGAATAAAAAAAAAACATTAAACCTATTTACTGCTACCTCTATGGTGCCGAATATATCATACAACTTTTTTTTAATTTGTTAAAAACTCAGACTCGGCACCTTCTTGGTGTTCTTTTTTCAATTTGCTTTGTACGCGGTTCTTTACGCGGCATTTTTTCACGTCATTGTTAAACCTTATATTAAAAACAAGAAACTTGAAAACAAGTGAAAAAACTAAAATGAGTGATTCTAGCGACGAGGAAGTTTGCTTGACGCCAACAGAATTGACTGAAACTGTTAATAATGCGCAAATGAGCGTTCTCCCTCAACAATCACGCGAGAAGTATTTAGTCATTTCCTCGCTGAGGTGGAATGAAAAGTTACGTGTTGCACTCGAGTGCAAAGATTTTTCACCTCGTGCTCTTTTGATTCCCTCGCTAACGCTCAGGATTCTAATTTTGAATCACTCGCTGCGCTCGTGATTCAATTTTAGAATCCTTCGCTTGCTCGGTCATCAAAATTGAACACGCGGTTAAAAAGCAACTTTGCACTCTTGTATAACAAATAACTATTATGTATTGTATAAATTTCCTATTTATCACCAGAGGCTCAAGTCAAAACTTGTTCTGTGCTTGGTAAAACATAACACAGGAAATTAGTATTTTGTAGCGAAGCTTCATAAATAATAGCTCAATTTGATTATGTTGTTAAGAGTATCTAAGTAACTATAATATTTTTCCATCCATAGACTCCGTGCGTGCTGAATATTACTGGTTGTGCTATTGGAGTGTGAAGGTAACATACAACGACTTTTGCATTTTCATATAGGTATTATATTATCGATTTGGATACCCAAAATGGTTAGCATAAACGAGACACCTCATTTCAAAATAAGTGAGTAGTTGAATAAAAATGAAATGTAGGGATTGAAATTTGTCCCCCGAGGCTTTGCGTAATGATGGCAATTTCACACTTGGAGAGCTTAAAGCGTCTAGGAGACGTTCCGCACATTAACTATTCCCCACGCATAAGGCCAGTATGCCGTGAATAATGAAGCTCTGGCTGGACCACCCTATGACCAAAACGATTTGTTATCGTCATAATGTTTAAATGTTATATGAACAAAATATCATGACCTTTTTCCATCTTCAGGGATATATTTTTATTACCTGTCTATAACCAATACTAAAAGTGGTAGCAGGTGATTCCATTTCCCTAATCCCCTAGGAACCACTAAATGTAGTACCTACCTATCGCTAAAATTGTACCTTCATACAAGACTTAAGCTACTAAAACGTGAGCTATTCGTGAATCTCTAAACAGCTCTGTCATAAGAAATCAATATTACATTACCTATAAACACAAATCCAGAAATAAGTGTTCCGTTATCCCTTTGATTGAGATATTTTTTTAAGAAAATAGAAAATAAATGTAGATCAAACTACAAAAGTAAACGCGATACCAAACTGAGTAACAGTTTTGTTCAAGAAAATCTTTGAGATAACGTGTACATAATTATATCTTATAAAATGTTCTAAAAAAATATCAGCTCAACAAAAACAGAAAAAAGCTTAGGGCTTAGCTTAGTCTAAAATTAATCTTTAGCTGCAATAAGGAATATGAAACAATATATTATTAAGCAGACTTTATTCCGTGATGTCTGGACAAGATGACTAATATTTTTACGCCGGAGATTGGTCCAAAGATATCAAGCTAAGGTTGATTTATTACAGGTAGGTACGATAGTTTTGTTATCTCTATAAATCAATCATTCATACTCGAGATATAGGAGAAATATAGTTAAAATTAATGCTATTTAAATTAGTCAGCACAGATGTCCGTATTTATGCAAAATGGAACCACACAGCAAACACACACTTTTGAGATATCAAAGGGTTTACAAAAACATGTGCAGCACTGTTATTGCTGTTGGTTCTGTTCTGCTTTTAATATACCTTGTTTCCAAGGGGAAAATCAGGTGGTTCTTTTTTGTATAAGAATTTAGACCACTTTTACATTAGTATTCTTCAAAAAAAGTAAAAAATGAAATTTGTCGAGTGGTTCCATTTTGCATAAATGCGGACAGATATTCTTCTGGATTTTGTTTAATAATATCTTCAAGCTTAAGCAAAATTGGCAAAAGTTATTTAGGTACGTTATTTAAGGGCTATAAATTGAACAACCCTCTACAACGCAAAGAAATATAGGTATGGGTGAGTGATTCTCACAGCTAGACAAAACCAAAAATGATTCATAACCTTTATGTTTTATTTTACATGCTTTGGTATTCATATCTATTTACCATCTACGGTATCCATGTTTACATTATAGGTATTGAAAGGAATTTGTTAGGGAAAAACATTAGAAGCTAAGAGTTTATAAAGAACTTTTTGCAATTAAGAATTTAACAACAAAATATGAAACTAGGGTTTATAAAGGTGGTTTGAAGCTGCGGGAAAATATCCTCATTATCCTGTTAACCTAAGTTAAGGGTGAACCGTAAGACAGAAGGTACAGTGTGTTTTTTTGTATTGGAAACAAAATGCAATTTTCTACAACAGTAAATCAAAATATTATAATCTTCTATTTTGTGAATATGTAATAGGTATATATTTATATATATAAAATTCTCATGTCACTATGTTAGTTACCATACTCCTCCGAAACGGCATGACCGATTTTTATGAAATTTTATATGCATATTCTACTGAATAGGTCTGAGAATCGGCTACTATCTATTTTTGATACCCCTGTGATCACGGGAACGGGAACGACGCGGGTGAAACCGCGGGGCGGCAGCTAGTAATATGTACATATATAATATAGCAATTTTATCCCAAGATAAACGTGTTAAACGTAACTTTCTCATCTAGGTACTTCCGTAATAAACTATGAATAAAATTGTCAATTATAATGACTTTACTTTGTTCGCTCGCTAGTTTAGTTAGACATAATAATAATAGGATTTAGCTAGTTTCAGTTCTTTATAGAAATTATAAGCTTATAAACCTGGAGTAAACTGAAATAATAACAAACAAATTTTTCATCTTGACAATATAAGGCTGGATATGAAGAGGAGTAGGTACATAACCAAGGATATTCTCGCCTGTCTAACGCCGTGAAATATAGACCCGATCCATCATCACAGCCCTTACAGCCCTAACAGCTTATAATTCTGAAGATCATATTATACTGATTTATCTATTAATCTGGTAGCTTCAATAACAATTGCAATATTTCGAGGGTGAACTTAAGCAAAATATAGACAAAAAGCTACTTTGATTGTTTGGTAATTTGTTTTACTTTACAGATATTTTTTATATAAAAAGTAATGACAGATATGGGGGCGTGGTGATTATCAAATAACGACACAGAGCTTCATCATAGCTAACAAGTCAACACGTTACCTTGAATAAAAAAGTGAATTTAATTTGGTTTATCTGTATAGAAACTAAAATACGCACGTTGATCTAAACGATGGTACAGTTAAATTAGTATTTACTAAAGCCCAGATTAAAAGCGATCAGCAGGGTCAAATCCTATCTTCAAAGTTTCCAAATAGCGTTACAACTTACAGAAGCGATTTTAATCTGCACCGTACCTAATTAGTAATCTGGAGATAGATACCTATTCTGCTAATTGGTTTGAATCTACAGAGTATTATTTTGAAGATAATGATAACGAGATTCGCAGAGGGAGACGACATCGGTGCTATATAGAACTAGCCTAAACTGATTTGCAAACTTAAATTTATTTTGTAAAATATATATATACTGCGGGGTTGGTATTTTGTTTACCTAATTTGGTTAATATTAAGGGATATTAACACATTACCATATAAACAACGATTTCGTGACAAACAACTACTACCATTCCCTGTCCTGAAACTGTACTAACCATGCAATGACCTGTTAAAATAGCTGAGTGGAGGCCCCTGTAAGTGAATTGCGTAACATCAGTAAGTATATAAGTCAGTATTTATATAGGTTTAGGAATGTGATTTATCTTTAAAATAAATTAAATTATAAAGGGTTGTCACAAACAGTTCCAGATATATTTATAAAACTTAACTTAACATGCTTAATTAGAATAATTTATATATCAATTATTATTATGTAATTGGTATTAATTTCAAACCTCGTAAACTCAGATGACAATTTAGCACATTTGATAGTCTGGCTGTCAAGTGCAGGCTCCCGAAATACACTGGCAAGTAGATGCAAGGTGCTATAATTTCTGCTTGAGGGTGATTGATGACCAGATTGACCAGGCGGGTCTCGTAACCGTGTAAATATATTATGTAGATAATAAAATCGTTCTACTCTTTCCATAAATAATTAACGAATCAATTACCTTTATGGCACAGGGATACCTGGCAGATTTGAAGCTAATTCAATCTGACAGGCAAGAGAATAAAGAACATGGATTGTTCAAAGCGTGGATAAAACGTGGATTACTACGAAAATTACTTTGAAAAGGAGTTCCGGAACCACCTTGTGTTCTAGACATAAAGTAAATGAATTTTCTCAATGATATAAATAAGATATCAAGTGCTTATTTATAGTCAAGTGGTATAATCAAACTGGGTTGATTTTTCAAACCAACAAAATGTACCTATACAAACATTGTTGTTGTAGAAATAATAATTGCAATGTTACTGTCAACGTTATACTAAATTATTATGTCATTTCTAACCGAAGTGAAAAAAATGTGAAATCGTTGAAATATTCCTTTAATTACAAAAATATACCAACGGTGTTACAAATTAAAGCTGCTTATTTGCCAGTGAGCATAAATTACCTTATTAACAGACTTTATTCGACGAGAGAAGAAAATTTAATTAGAAAAATATACTTTTATGTAAGCGTCATTCATAAATCATATTCGAAAATATGATTGGAATATAAATTACAAATTAATGTCTAGAGAATAAAACCAGACGAAATTAAAATATTCATTATCTGATTTTCATTTGATACTACAAAAAAGTCGACATATTAAATTCCAAGTTCATTATTATTTAGGTTTGCCATCGGAAATTCAATTTTGTTTGGGTTGTAATGACCGGTAGCTTCTTCATTCCATTACCCAAAACTTTTAGTTAGTTCGTTTATCCCCATCTACTTTGCATGAACAATTTATCTTCTGTTTATGACTTCGATGTATAAACAGTTGTAGGTCCCACAGAAGCAACCGTTACCTATCCAATAAAATAATTTGATTTATTTATTAAATTATCCAATAAACGGATCGATAGAGTATATAGGTACCAATAAAATGAGATGTATAAAATCGAAGGATGAGAATTTACACATAGGTATATTTGACACATTCCTACATCATCATGTAATTAAATACTCGTAAATGATAGTTGACATCATAACGCCATTATGTTACCTAATATTAGCGTAACATACTTAGTTTGTCTGCTTTATGTTTCATACAAGCTTTTGTCTTAAACCCAAAGTGCTCAAAAAGAGACAGCATATTAGGTATAGAAAACAAAATGGTTAAAAAAGACGATAAAGTAACGCAGGAAAGGCCAAATGGGGATATTTTTTCATAGTAGGTATAAATTATTATTTTAACATTAATACCGAAACGTCAGTAAACGACCGTCCATCCATCACAATTCACAAGACAATAATCGCGTGATAGAATCACCTAATGTGTGTCTGGCCGTAAATCCCGGATCCATGCAGAATTGCTTCAATACATCATTCTCACTCCCACGTTTGTATTGGGCCATTCATTAGAGAAATCGATGTTAATTACTTTTCTGATGCTTTAATAGCTACCACGTGCCGTGCCAATGGTTGATAAATGTAGAAAATTAAATTTCTTCCAATATCATAAATCTTTTTTTACTCTGGCCCTATTTATGGAATCAGAATTTTTGATCAAGAAATAACTATGTATATGTAGATATCATACAATCGTATAGATACTATGTAATTTAAAACAGAGCATTACATAACACATTATTATGTAGCTATTAAATAAATTTATTAATATTAATTACTACTACTTAGGTACGATCCGTTATTTAATTATGCCGGTTACCAAAATATTTAAATGACATTGGGTACAGTAATTGAACATTATCGAATATAGGTATTATTTAAAGTGTATTTTGAGTAATTAATATAAAATTGAATGTTTATCTCAATTTTATATATTGCGAATGTTTAATAAAGCGTTGTTCGTCCATCAAAGCGACTTGAAAGGAGAAGACAAAGGCATATAGGTTTGGTAAGTCCACTGTTGCCGATAAGTCGTAGTTGTTACATAGAGAATTTGTGATTCGCTTATCAACCTGTCACCACTCTTACCTTACCGTTTACTTTAAAAAATATTGCCGGAAAACGCGACGAAGCCTGAGAAACGGACTTTTCACTTGATTGTATTATTAAAGAATGAGACAGAACATTGATTATAGCTGTACGATCGTCAAGTCAGTGTTTTATAGAATTAAACCCCCAGGGCTCGTAGACTCATGTCAAGGACCTTGCAATCATAAACTTTGTCTGTGAATTTTTTATGGTTGTCACTTTTTACAATTGGAATGCGTACCTACATGTAACTTTAGTCACGTTATAAATTACGTTGCGTTGATTTCATCGTAGCACTTAGGGAAATTAACAGTTGAGTAAAGTTTTGTGTAGGTTTTTCAAATTTGTTAAGTAAACGGGAAATTAAAAGTGCGAACTGTCGGAATAATGGAGTAGGAACATTAGTATTATTAGGTGTAGCTGTGTACGAATTCGTTTTACGCATCGACGTATACTCTAGCGATAGACAAGAACGTTCATGTAAAACATTTGTTCAAAAACTGGTAAGAGTTAGAACTAAAGTTCGCTGCAGCGCTGTATAAAGCTGTGTCAACTAACCAAACTATTTTAAAAGATACAGCGCTAGATTGCTTAGAGTATAGTTTTCTCGCGACCAAAACGTCGTAAGCGCCGCAAATTTCATGGCGCTTACGCGTTTCGTTCAGTTAACTACACTAAGATGTCGTCCCTATAGAGTTCACACCGCAGATGTGACACATCTTTTTTACCTACTAAACTTCATTAGAATAAAACTCGATTTCAAAATGTATTATATTTATATTAGGGGGGCCTAGTGCGGATTGGCGGACTTCACATGGCTTAAATTGAGTACTCAGAGGTACGGGCCAGGACTTGAATTAACATAAAACAATTATTCAAAATATCAAACTATCACTACTAATTAAAAACTCATTAACAATTAATCAAATTAAAACACTTTCTAAAAAAACATATCAAGTCTGTGTTCAGTTACATATTTTTACCTACAACCAGTTTTAAGGGAACATCTGCACGTTTTAGTATATGATTGTAGAATGGCGTGGTATTTAAATAGATAAATTGTTTTTCTACTCTGGAATTACGAAATTATCACCTATTAATTCACTTAAACAGGAAGTAATTTTACTTAGTTGACTACTGACTAGTTATTTTCGTCCAGGGTCCACTTTGATTCGGATTATCGTTGTTATTAACGCTGCTCCGTGCGCACCCGCACTGAATGAATGTCGAAGCCACACTAAAGTCGGGTGTGGGGACTGCAGTTCAGTTGAGTTGACCAAAGCGAGTGTTCGGAACGCCCTATCTAGTACGTAGTACATATATATCGATGGTTTTACGCCATTTCTATGTAGATTCGTTAGTAGGTACCTAGGTGTCAACATAATTATCACTTCAAACATGGCTGTGGTGTTGTTAAATAGTTAATTCCTTTGCGTACATAGTGTGATCGAGTTTGTCGATATATTATTGAATTTTTCGGAAAAAATATTTAAATCAGAGTATGGGTTGAGCTTTAAATAAGAAAAAAAAACTGACAAAACAATACAATATGAACGAACATAGCTGAAGAATATTTATCGTATGCATATAACATAGATAACTACTGATATTATAAATGCCTAAGTGTATATTTATCACCCTTGTAAAGGTAGGACGATATTCACATTAGCCTGTTTCCTTAGTTTAGGTCATGGAATCGGATATCATACATATAATCATATAGCATTCTTATAATCTAGGAAATAGTGGTTTATAAATAACAGCTCTGTGCACGGATCTCAGTAACAAAGTTTCAAGTAAAAAATTTAATAAATAAAACGTCACAGATAAAACTGAAAAAGCGCGGAAAAATGTGCTAGGGAATTACCGGTTATTGATGTTCCAATTTAAGTTAAGACGCGGGTGAACTCGTTTCAGATTATTATGATGCATTGACTTACTTTTTGATATTCATAATGAATCCACATATTTTTTATATAGGGACCAAATATCTCATACCGATTTTGTTTCATAGGCAAGTAAATCCACACTATTATAAATAGTTATATAAACTACAGAATACTTCATCTGAACAATAAAACTAAGTTGTCATATTCGTCAAGAAGTCATAAGGAAGTTACAAAATGTTACTTTTGGCGAATGGTAGGTATAAATTTATGATCATCAATAAAAATACTTATTAGGAGTACCTAATATGTTAAGTATAGACGAAGAGTGTATTTTTCGTCTATTTTAGGTATAGCTATTTTAGTACCTGCAAACATACTTTATTTTAACAAAATTGCGGGTTCATGTGTGTTTCATGTTCCTAAAAAATATCCTCGTCATGTACGTAGATTGTCACACGTTACCGTTAAGCAAATGACATACTTAGGTATTTGTGTAACATTTGATATTTTTGGTGAACATTTGAGGAAAATGAAGAGCCTTATATGACTACAACAATTCGAAATAAGGTGAGCGACATGAGCGATGACTACACGAAATTAGCACAATTGTTTAAACTCGTGATAAAACATTGAATTAAATAACTAGGAAACGCTTGTTACACTATTTTTTTTATAAGAATATTAAACGGTAGATAAATGTTAAAATTGATAAACAAATATTCCCTAGGTAGGTACCTACTCGCTGGGGAAGCTACCATTCGCTTCCCCCGAGACGGGCGATCAGCGTCGCGCATGGAGGGGTCCACGGTACGTGTTCCGTACGGAGAACCCTGACCCCTCTACAGCGCTGATGGCGACCACCGTGGGGTTTTAGCCGCTCGAGTCCGGCATAACCCGCCCGCCCTCCCCCGAGGCGGGGCAGGGTATCCATGAGGATTTCCCCACGAAAAAAAAAAAAAAAAAAGGTAGGTACCTACTAATTAACTTCTGCCCGTAGTTTTACCTTTGTTTCCGAGAAATTTAATGTTTTTGCGGCACGGGAACCTACCGTAAAGTACCTTCCTACCTTACTTTTCATGACAGAGGTTACGTGTGAGTTTGATTTCATCATTATTTGTGATAAGCGAGTTAAGATTAAGAGACACCTAACAAACAAAGTTACTTTGACATTTTGTAATAACTAGTGATTTCACCCGCTGACCCGGGAGATCTTCCATTTTCACGAGATAAAAAGTAGCCTATGTCCTTTCTCAGGCTCTAGACTATATGTGTACCAAATTTCATTTAAATCGGTTCCGTGGTTTAAGCGTGAAAGCGAGACAGACAGACAGTCATACAGAGTTACTTTCGCCATTATAATATTAGTACCTATAGATTAGATTAAGTAATTAGTCTAGCATAGACTTAGCATATACATATGACAGAACATATAGAAAATGTTCGGATATTTTTTATTGTGCATACAATGCAATGCAATAAAAACATTGTATTATGCTATATTCAAGTCTCGACGCATACAAACGTATTCCCGTCGGTTCGTGATTTTTAAAAGGATTTATGTCGCAGTGAATATGACTATTCAATGTGCTATAGTTTGCCTAGGTAGGGTTATGTGATTAAGCAATATACTTATGCATATTATTTAAAAGTCAGAAGGTTTCCTAATAGACCTTGTCGGAAAGTATGAACGAGCCATAGGTTTAAGAGCCTATTTAATTATGGATGTTGAATAATATTATAAGTAGGTAATCCTTTAGGTACACGCGATATAAACATCAAACTGCCATAAAGAAGATTATGTAAGCGTCTGAACTATATTTTGAGTGGAAAAGTTTTTTTATTGAAAGTTATTGTGCAGAATTAAACGCGAGTAACATAAAAATCAATATATTCTGTAAATAACAAAAATGTGATTAAGAAATTAATATTTATCGCATTCTGTATCATAGAAACATGTCCCGTTAGAAACCATTTCCTTTATCAACATGGTCGTCATACACATTAAAATAAATATAAATATCCTATAACATTTTGTGCAATCATATAAAGGCCAATCTTATTCCAAACTACGCAAATCTTATACAATGGTAATTGTATCTTATAAATATGTCTATAAAACCCATATATCTAATAACGTGTACTAGAAGTACCTCTTAGGTAATGTATATATACTGCTAAAATCTTGAGATGAAAATTGTATGGACTTATTTATTTGATAAGCGCATGAATCATTTATACGAAGGGTACCTATATCAATAATTATAATAGCGTTATAAACGTGTTAAGGTAATAGTTGTTTGGCGGTAGGTGAAATGTTAGTTCGTAAAATTAATTTTAGTAGGTATTTATTCCATGGATAACCTACTCACATATTTTATTCATCGTCTGTTCTGTTACGGAAGACAGCTCAAAATTTATCGTTATTACTTATAATATTGTAAGTTATCATTTTGAAAACTTTGAAATTACTTATTTGAAATTGAAAATCACTTTCTAATTAATTTTAACTTCAGAGGTTTTACACTCTGTACATCAATCAAGACAATTGTAGTTATTTTAATTAACATAATTCCATACTTTAGAAAGGTTCATGTTACAAAGGCCGGTTTAATTAACTAACTTCAGAGATCAAAACTTACTATTGTTAACAATAGACAGCTAAACGGAATAATAGGGTCTTCACATCGTTAAATAAAACTGTTTTGTATCGTCAGCTTTCCTTTATATCGATGAGATTAAGGTTATTTAGTTCAAGCCAATCAATAAATCCGGTTGAGCAAGCTTATCCTGTAGTTATGTGTGTGCATACTAAAATAATAAAATCAACGTTTTCTTTTCAGCTACTTTGTACAAGAGTTAAAACTTATTGCACGTTTAAATAATGACATTTTGGAGTACTGAAACCTTAGTGGTGGCTATTTAAGGGGTAAAGGTAAGCCTTAGACTTGCCTCGGTCTGTCTTGCCAACTTATTTTATTATACCAGTTTCGGCCTTGAGGTTTCCCTCGCGATTTCAAATCATATTAAATTTTTCTATGACCTAATTTGTAAGCAAGAGTTGGCTAATATGTATTAAGGTACGAATAGTCTGATCGTGTAAATGGGAAGCCATCTATGAAGCCAAATTAACTTCAGTACCATCGAGGTTTCACGAAAATTATTTCAGGAACGTGAACTTTTGTTGTGTGCCAATAAGTTCCGAGTAAAGTAGATAGATGGCGTTCAGTTGATGTGTATGTGTTTTTAAGTTTTGTGAATATTGTACGCGGTATTTGTTCGATATTATTATTTAGGTATACATATTGTTTT
Source organism: Thyatira batis (assembly GCA_905147785.2). NCBI lineage: Eukaryota > Metazoa > Arthropoda > Insecta > Lepidoptera > Drepanidae > Thyatira > Thyatira batis. The sequence continues at coordinate 5,210,341 of LR990489.1, read as the reverse complement.
ATTCAAATAATTAAAATATTTTTCATATAAATCTAAAATAAACACGTCATATTATAAAGCTACGGACACGATTTTTTTTATTCTAATTCATCCAAAACAAATCAATGAAAATTGAAACAGTCAGATTTCTATTACTATTTAAGACTATTTAAAACATTTAATTCAATTTGTCAGGTCTCCGAAAAAAAATGGTAAGTACTTACGTAAGAAGCTTACAGGACATTAAATTGTTACGCTGCCTGTTTATATCCTTCAGTTATTACTAGGGGAACGATTCTTTTCAATTTGAATTGGTGTTCGAGACATTCCTTCCTTTTTAATGAAAAAAAAAGGATTATTTTGATACCAGCAGCTTTGAGCTCTCCCTACCTAGTAAAATTAATTAATACCAAAATATTTTTTCTTCAAAATCTTTACTTAAAATGAAAGTATTTATGGTAAGACTAGGTTTCTCTGGTAATAAAAAAAATATATAGTAACATTTTCTTTTTACTTTGATTTATAAAAGTTTATTAGAATCGTTTATAGATATTGAATGAATGAAAGAAAAAAATATCGATCTCTTTTGACATTAGGAAATGTATATTTTACACTGGTCTTACACTGAATTAATTTGAAAAAGTTATTTTGAAATTGAAACTGTTGGCGATAAAGTTAGACAATCGACAACGTAGTAGGTACTATTTATTGCTTGTCTATGAAAGTAATATATTGAAATAGTTCATCCACTTCTTTGTTATCGGCCCGTATAGTCAGTCGTTCAGAACTAGTGCAGCTATATTGGAACAATAATTATTTTCTAATAGTGTAACTTTAGTAGTTAGTAAAAAAGCCAATTCGTTTATTACCTATGTGTCTCGTTAGTTAATTTGTAGGAAAATTTAGTAAACAAGAGAATGTGAGACGTGATTTTTATTAGCTTTATAACATTTTGAATAGTGAGTACCTATGTATGTGTCTACTACATAGGTATCTACTAACAAAATAGGTATTTGCGATAAACTTGACTGTAATAATTAATCAAAAGCCAACAATAACGGTCTTGTAAGTAGGGTAAGCACCTAAAGGTTGGGTTTTACATAACTTGTAAACAAGCCAAATAAGATAATTAAAAAAGTTTGCTATAGTCTAGTTAAAATAAATAAAGTAGGTATGTGCGAGTAGATCTCGCGCACGGAGGGTTCTAAACAACAGTAATAAAATTTTAATGTCTATATTTTATTTTATTCTCTCAAAAACAGTTCAAATGGTGAAACTAAATAATATTTCACCTTAAAAAAAGATACATAATTGACTCGCAAACTAAGAAAAATCGAGGATCAGGGAGTAACGCTTTTGTAGTGATTTACATTCGTATACAGAATAAACAAACAAACTTGCGTCCAATTTATAACCCCATAAAACTATATAGGTACCTACTATGGTAGATATATATCCATATAACTTTTTTATCGTACGTAGAAATGGAGTGCATTTCACAGTTCACCTATGTACTTACTGTTTTGCTTATCTAACCGGAATTATATCGAGTAAATGAAACATAAAACCTCTGGGTAAAGTTTTAATGTTCGGCATAGTAAGCCTAACAAAATAGACGTAGGTACTTATTTTACACAATTTTGTATAACATTAACACGAAAGTAAATATCGTAAGTGTATCAGTGGTGGACACGGTACCAGTAATGGCCAAAAATTAAAAGAAACATCTAGAATTCGGACATGAGCGAATGTTTTTACATTGGGATCACTGTGACATAGACTTTAGACATCGAACTATCTAAGTTTAACGTTTTATTGAATTCAGTCAGTTACATGTACAAATTTGCGCGAATACAAAGTGTAAGGTGATTTGAAATTGACAACGACGGTTTTTCTTAAGGAAATCGTTAAGGCGGTGAGCAGAAAGTTTCACTTGTAAAATAGTATTGCTTAATTAAAATAAAAATTTATTTTGTTTGATGTGTTAGCCATAAAATAAAGATAAACTAAGAGTAAGACTGGGGCGGCCATTAATGGATTTTCCCTGGCCAAGAGTGGGTCACAAAACTACAACTTTTATTTGTTAAATTAATTGAATCCAGCTTTGCCGTATCTCACGCGTAACACATTACAAATATTAAATAAGGACTGGACTTTACAGTTTCACTATATTCAGTGCTGAAACTTTCACAATTTTGGTAATATTTCACAAAAACCAGTTTTTTTTTTCTTAAACTGGCCACCATTGGGTCATTTACCTTAGTTAACAACCCCTTTATCTGTAAATTAGGAGAATAAGTTAATATTAAATGAAGGCCGCAAAAAGCTAATGTAGCGTGCATAAATCTGATCTAACCATTCCCTTTAGATAAAGTTAGTGGCCCCCGCGGCCCCAGGGTGAGATTATAATTTAAATCCCATAGATTACATTGTTGTTACAGATCCAACTTGTTTTGTAAACTGGGTACAACTTTACATGTAACTTATTCCAATTTCGAAAAGTTCAATTTAATTTATATTGTGGTGAGTCAACTGGATTCTATTTAATTTTATATATTGATTCTCTACTTTGTTTTATTTCAGGTACCTACCTACTTTGTGTCATAACTTTGTACCTATGTAGGTAAGGAACCTAATAACAGTACAGGTACGTATAAAATCAAACTCGAATAAAACATGGAGCGACCCCGCCCCCTCGCCGTATTGAAACGAGCGATCCGATTTCCAGTTCTCAACAGTATATTTGTCACGTTTGTGTAAGTTTATGTAATTTTGTTTACTGCCAAAACCGGTTTTGTCATTTATTTTGTATAGCTCCCAAAGGATATCTTTATTATATTCTCCGGTAGGCTGAGTCTTTTGTTTGTTCTCGTCGATATCCCGTGTTAAATTACAGTTTAATATTTTAGATTTCCGGATAATATTCGTTGTTACTTAGCTGGATTCATTAATTTAAATCTAATAGGCACTTGAGATTGAAATCGTAATGAATATTTTTAAGTAAAATTGTATGTCCTGTGAAGTTTATAGATATCATTTCTTATTCAGTATTCACATTATAAAGTAATTAAATTAGGTAAATGACTACTGAAGGGATTTTTTTCACACAAGTTTAGTACCTACAGTTTCAAATACCACCTAAAGCTTATCAGTAACTGGTAAAATGTACAAACTACCAGATAAATGCATAAACACGAGTTATTTATTTGACCAACCTAAAAGGCAACGACTGTAAAAAATTGTAGGTATATTGTTTGCAGTAAGAATTGAAATTTATTCCGTCGCTTTGGGCAATAAAGCTGAAAACAGATGATTTCACTTTGTAGGATACTTGTAATACGTCTTTGTAGTATCTGCTTGAGAGATAGACAGGTAGGTACTACATTTATATTGAGTTTGACATTTTTATTTTTCAGAAGAATAGAAGCGATTAAGATATTTCCCTGAGGCTGATCTCTTCATTAAATATTTTTCGTATAACCAATAAGATGATGGATTTTGTTTTGTAGGTTAGGTGTATACTCGCAGTGTTGGTTTATGTCAAGCTTTCAGTTGGCTAACAATATAACAGATCGCGTTCGTTCGATAAGCCTTGTAAAGCTTTGACATCGAGGTCTTTGCCCGTATAGGAATGGATGGAACAGATTGATCGAGACAAAAGCTTATTGGGTACATTAGTCTGCCTGCATACTGTTGTTCGTATGCTCGTATATTTTTGGTAGGTGTACGACTTAATGATATGACTAAGATATAAAGATGCCTTAAATAATGATGAAACTGACGTCTGATAAACTTGAAAAAGAAACTACTGCATAATTTGTACAAAAAACATTAGACACTTGTAATCTGTAAAATGTTCAAATTCTACTATGTTAAGGTAACAGAGGGTGTATAAAAAGAACAGGTATTGTTTCCACTGAACTAGCGGCGGGTCGATGATTGTGCAGAAAAACGATAGTTAGGCCGCTGTCTTCAAAGCCCCCCTACATAAGTGAACTCCGCTGAAATTTGTTTTTCTTGGCCAGGATTAGAACTTTTTATAATGCTTTATTTCGAACTATTAACTATATCTATTTATTAACGTCGATGCCTGAACCAGGGATATTTTGTTTAACAAATAATCTATCTAGCTAAAACGCTTTAAACTACGAAAATATTTCTTTAATTATTTGATTTATTGCTAACTCGGCAAATGTTATGCAAAACAGACATACATTATAGACGAATGCAAATTATCACCGCAAAAGTTGTTTGAAACGGATGGAAAGTTTGAAGTGGCGCATTCAACAAACTCTGTGAAGATTAATAACGGTAAAGTTAATTACTTTTAGGCAATATTCTACGATGTCACGGGGACGCTATTAATGGAATAAATTACACAATTTGCGCCTTTCCATTCAGATCAGCCTATCCTAATATCCGAATAAGTATCTAGAAAACTGGGGGAAATAAATCTTTTAGAAACAATGTTATGACGTATTTACATCGGCAACATTATAAACCTTTTCCATTGTTTTATTTATAAATAGTTCCGCAATACCTACAAAAGTTACCGTTGAAAGTTGTGATATGTGATGTGGCGAAATCGTATAGAGACAATGTCAAACGGCTAGAGAGCAAAGCGTAAATACCCGGTTCGTAAAGTTATTTGAACCGCTACAAACGATGTGTGGGTTGAAAAGCCACGTACCTAAAGCTATGTTGGACTTAATCCTTATTGCCAGCTTTATGTGTGTATGTCATACGCAACCAAGGCGTTAGAGGCACTCAACTAAGCGCCAGTACAATTTAGACAACTTAATGGTCTAATCCGCTTATGAAACAAGAAAATATACTTTCTTTTTGAAATATGTTAAGACCTCATTGCTTTTAGTGAACTCTTTATAAAACAGAAATAAAAAAAATGCTACGACTTACAAACAACACTCTTTTATTTCAGTAGGTATTATTATAGCCCATATAATTGTAAAGCGTGATTATATAGAATTACATGTTATTGATGAGTGGATGGATTCAATAAAAAGTATCGGAAAATTACAATCGTTTTGAGACAGGGCTTTTCGAAGCTATAGTGAAGACGAATTTCTATACATACAATGAAAGTGGATTTATTGTGAAAATTTCTGCTAGAATTTGCAATGTGACGACAGCCACCGTAATAACCATCTTTACATTTAAATCAGCTTGTTCTCGGAAATATTTTTTAATTCTACTACAAATATTTTCGAAAATTAAAGCCTCGTTTTATGGGTTAGCAATTTATTTACTGTATTTGTTCAGGTTAATTTCAAATTTAAATCAATTACCAAGATTTTAGGTAGGTATTATTATCTTACAAAGGTATTAACTGAAGTTAATCTACCTTAGTGGTTTGAGCTTCACACGGACTTCAACCATTATAATATAACACAAGTATGATCCCTCTACATATCATTATGGTGTATATTACATAATTTCTACCTATTAATATAAGGGTATTTACGGTGTCTAATATATATACCTAAGTATGCGAGTATTAGCAAGTTGTATTTTGTATATATTTTACTTGACCGACGCGGGTAAAATTTTGCTCGATTACTAAATAAATTAATCTACCTGTACCCCGGCATCGACTGACAGATACACCTTTACATAAAAATAATATAATGCATGAAATAATGTACCTTCTCTTAGTAGGTAGGTATATTGGTAGGTACTTATTAGTCGAAAAAAATTTTCACTATGGGGATTTTAAATGAAATGTCGAGTGACTTAAATATAATCAAATAAAAAATATTACAGAACCTGAAAACAATTTCAAGTATTATGCACTGTTACTATTTCAATAAGTAGGTACATGGAGGTATTAACCTCAGGGTTGACGCAAAAAAAACTACTTTAAAGGTAATGGCCATTTTAATGGAACTGCGGCTTCCAACAGGAAAATGTTAATGGCAGCGGTTGAAATCATGTTTTCCATCAGAAACCGCTTTTACCTGCCCACGTTAAAGTTTTAAAATGCTCTATGCACCGCTGTAATAGTCTTTCGGTACGTTGAAAATAGAAAAGTTATCAAATCGTTGAATTTATTAGACTATACATAAAATACACTTATGACAAAAATGAAAATACTGAGTTACTGAATTGAAACTAAACTCTGAACCAATTGTTATGAAATTTGCCAACCGCTATCAAGTTTCTACCTATATTATATAAGCGTAGAAATAAGTTTGAATGGCGGAAGTTAAAAGTAGATATTGGTAATGTAATTAAACATATTACATGATGTTAAATTCGAAGGTAAATGATAGCGGTAAGAGCCCACCCGTTACTTTATAGGTTCGAAATATGGATCTATCATTGATTCTGTTTTTATTCTGAAATCGTGGACGAGGTGACAGCTTGTGTGGTTGTGCGAATAGCATGAATATTTTTTGTAAACAAATTGCTAGGTATATTCCTATTTCATTCATAAAATAAGACATGATAAATGTGGCTTAGGTTTTGAAATAGGAGCTGTTTTGTTTGCTCGGACGGAAAATGTCCTAGTTGAGAAAAGTAAATTTATTGTTTATGTCAAAAATATTGTACATATATTTATTAGGCAACAAGTATTTTTGGTAATAGCGCACCTACGAATGTGTAGAAAATATTCAGTTTAATTCAGCACATCACAGGCGGGTAAGTCCATCACATTTATTTTTGATGTAATCTTAGTAATAAATAGGTATCTAAGTCTAAAAAAATAAGTCAGATTTATTTCATTTCGAGATTCGATAAAATCAACTGCATTTCATTTGATAAAGGTCTTAAAGTAAGAATTATGCATTAGTTGTGATGTATTCTCAGCGACATTTATCCATCTTAGTTATGGTTTTATCTAAGCAACTAAATTTACTTTGATAAATATATGTACATATGCCTGTTGGTAGACATTGAACATGATGAAGGGTTATGGGTTGTGATGTATACAATTCTGAAGATATCTAACTGAGTAATCTCTTTCATCATTCTGTCAGCTGAAGACAGAACATCACAAGTCACTTAGAATAAATGGCGAGTGAATACTTCAAAGAGGGTGAAAATCCTCGTAAAATGATTACACATTGGCAAAACTACATAAACACATATTTACCAAAAATCATACTTGTATGATATAATCCTGAAAGAAGATGTAGGTTCCTACTTTCTTCGCTATTTGTGTAATACCGTTTTATACTTGACCCTTATAAATGTCATAAACTACTCGTAAGATTAACTACCACCACTTTTGCTGGTAACGGAGGGACAAGTATCAACGTATCTACCTACAATCGCCAAATATAACAAATATATAATATCTACATCTAGCTATAGTTTCACTCAATACCTAGTATGTATATAGGGATGACGCGGCGTTTTTTTTTTATTTATATTAGCAGATATTTCCGTGACCACTCTTTTACATGGATATAAAAAATATCTTTAACAAAAAGGCTATCTGTTCTGTTTTAAGCATATTTGCATATTCTATAGGAAAGAGGAAGGTAGTTAGGTACATTTAATTTTCTGAATTGTGACAGTAGCGTTCCATACTATTTTATTGTTTAGCAATTACCGACCATGGTCATATCATGTGATTATTATGTAGACACTCTGGTTTATAAATAAGTACACGACGAGACAAGATATAATAAATCATACCCATAAAACTTTTCGTCTGTCAAAATTTCGCCCGGAACGCGGAGTGAGTAAAAAATAAAAGTTCTCGAGAATAAGAGCTAGATTTATTGTTCTACATTTGTCTACTCGTCTTCGTGAAAGATAGATTTCATTTTTTATTTGACGATGATACTGTGTAGATTAGGTGTGTACTTGGCAATAGATTTTCGTTTGAAGAGCTATACCCAAATAACCCTACAGGAGTTGAAAGCCTGACAAGAATACGATTGTTATCATGGGCCATTACACAGGGATTGATGTTGTAAGGTCCCAAATCTGGGACTAGTTCCTCAGTCGGGTTCACCGACGCTCATAATTGAATTAGTCAGCTCCCTCGGTTTTGGGTATGCATAGGCAAGGATACGATACCTCTATTAATATTAATATTAATTCTCCTTAGTTATGACTTGGTTGGTACCTACAATTAAATATTTGGGAGCAGTTTCAGGTAACATAGGTACCTATTAGTTATTATCTTCTGTAAGGTACTCACATTTTGACGATCAGTGATTAACAATTAGAACATATTGATCGATATGATTCTGAATACCTAATTGTTTCAATGTTCATTTTGCCGCCCCGCGGTTTCACCTGCGTTCCTTGGAAACCGTCAATCTTCGACTTTCCCGAGATGAAAGGTAGCCTATGTCGATTCCTAAACACTTGTTTATCTCCGTACCGGATTTCATAAAAATCGGTTCAGTGGCTTAGACGCAAAGCTTAATAAACAGACAAGAAAGTTATTTTCGCGTTTATATTATTATAAGTAGGGATTATTGTGAATTAGATATTAGTAGTTAGTAAGGTAAAGAATATTCTATAACATAATAGAAGTCTATCTATTGGGAATTAGATTGTACTATGTACATTTAGTTGTACTTTATTAGTTTACCAACTGGTTGATAGGTCTTCTAATGAATACGTCCGTTGTAGGGAGTCGCGTGCTCAGGGCATTCCCTGAGCACGTAATATCATTTAAAGCTATCTAAGTAGGTACCGTAGGTATATTGAATTATCTTACATTAGTCGCATATTTTATTTAACATACATATATTGTACTAACTACCACGTAGAGTATATTACGTACTTACACACAGTTTGTATAATTTAGTATCTATAAATCAATATTTAGAATAATTTATGTATATTTGAATAATACCTTGAAATTGATATTAACATATTTATTCATAGTAACTATACAAGTTAACTGCGGGACCGATGTTGCTAAAAATATTCGATGAAATGACTGTAACATGTGGAGTAACAAACGGATAGACGACGATCTGGATTTAACCCCTAAAGAAAAATTTAGAGAGCCAAAACTAGACCTGGTAATTAAACAGCCTTGTTCACGACTCGGCAAACGCTATTTAGCTTTAATTCGATTCTATTTGTAGTATCCCTTTAGTAATCGTGTTGTATGACAAGCTTGTATAATGACATTATTTTAGTCAAGGGAGTTGATTCACTCATGTGAATCCCTGTTTTATTGCTTAGTTAATTATGTTTCACTCGTTTTATTGACGTAGGTTACTTTGACATACTATTTTGAATTTAGGTGTAGTTACGTGACATATAAAAATTGATTACATGATGTCTAGTACATACAACTATTTAAATAACTAAGGACGTTTAAAAACAATGATTGATTTACTTATCATAAACATAATAAGAATCACAAAGAAATATCTATAAAAATATATAACTTCCATTCATAACTAAAATTTATATTAAATTATCAAACATGTACCTACAAGTAAAATATTTAACCCAGATCTCTGCCATACCAAAACGTCCAAGCAAGGCAGGCGTTGTATGCTGATCCGTGCGCTGTTGTCCTAAATAAACTCTAGTTATTTTGTGATGGGATGACTATTTAAGTGATATAAGTTTTTATCACATAACTTAAATATATTAGCGTCGCAGAGGAAGATTACCTGTATGGTTACACTTCAGCAAATCTAATTTATACCTGAAAGTTAAAGATGGAACCCCGACATTCATACAATGGTGAAGTTAATCACAGATATTTAATTATGTTTACGATACGAGGGAAGTATCTAACCTTCATCTCTAATTTACATGAACAGCCTCTCATCCTCTCAGTGGCACCTATATTAAGGGCCTCAATTTAGATATTTACTTTGCTTCGAATTGTAAATTAAGGGTCAGACAGTTTCTCTCGGTACTAAATTTAATTATTATTTACGGATAATTCTACTCGGAGGAAACGCGCAATTATTGAATAATTGATATCCCGACATTTTTACGTTTAAGTTTATTTTTCTTTCTCATATTATGTATTCACTCACAGCTCATATACATCCTCCCTGGGCGCGAGCGCGCGAGGGGCACGGGCCTACCAAATAATAAGGAACTTGGGCATGGAAAATTCTTTAGGATGTCTTCCTTTATTTAAAATATAAAAAGGCTACTCCTTATCTAAATAAAAAAGCTGCCTTCTAAGTTATTTACGGGTTTTCTTGCAATTGGAGCTCATATTTTTTGTTTTCTGTTTGCTTGTACTGGGCGTGATCACACATTGACCTCGAGCAGTACATGGTCTGATGGTCCCTCAGAAAGCTATAAACGGCATTGAAGCCCACACAGAATTTAATCAAACAAAGAGATGTGTGGACAAAGAAAATTACCTCTCTGTGAAGCAAAAGTACTTCACAATATATAAAATCCAATATATAAGTATCCGAGACAAAATATAACATACAATTCAGTTCATAGTCAACCCACAAACAAATACAAGAGATTCTATACAATTTGGTGAAATCTTTTATTTAGGATAAATGAAATAGACTGGAATTTTGCTTTAGTTTAGACTGAAAAAGCTGGTTAATTTGTTTTTGCACATAATGTCGAGACTGACATAATAATTTGTGACTTCCTCAAATTTAATTAATTTTGCTTCGAAAGTAAACTAATTAACCCAGAATAATGTTGCTTCTAGCAACATTTTATAACCGCAGTCACGTTTCAGGTATCGTAATGGAACATTTTTATTCGATACCAGCCCTGTTGAATAATACTCCTTCGTTAATTGTTAAATCAAATTGAAACTGGTGTTTGAACTTTTTGATAAGGTTTGAAATTTTTACAGTTGCCTTTGAGGCAACGAAACGCCCGCGCTGTTTACTTAAATAATGAAACTAAATATACCTATCCGAATAATTGTAATTCTGTTAAAACAAAAACTTTTACAGCAACCTAGTCCAGTTTTCATTACTTTACATATTTTCACAGCTCTCTCTTCGTGAGCTCTTAAGGATTCTGTCAACAAATTGTAAAAGATTGTTGCTTCAAGCACAACTCAGTAGATGACCCTTGAAATGCGAACGGTTCAATAAAATTGCGTATTCACGGCTTTGGTGAAAGCTCTAAATCGCTCCAGGACCTTTACAAGGACCTCCTCAGTGGTCGTTTTTACATTTTTTTACCGTTCGTTATAGGTCACATAAACCTGTACCACTGAAACCCAGCTGTACCAATGGTTATGGAGCTTTGTTTATTTATATATTATACTAGCTTCTGCCCGCGACTCCGTCCACGTGGAATAGTTGCTTTGGCCTAACGCTAACTTTCAACCCCTTTTGTTTACGTAGAAGGATGGTCCCGCAGAGCTAACTGATGACTGCACGCGCCGGCCCGGCACATAAAGGCGCGCGCAGTACAGTACTTGAACATTATTTTGGTGCAATGTTATTTAAAATTTGCGATATCTCCTAAGATATTCATTGAAATCGAATGATGTAAAAGGCAGTTTTGTTTTAAATTAAATACTTGTGATGAATAACGTATTTATTTGGATAAGGATTAATATTATCTTCATAAAAACACCTTCACAAATAATGCTTAATTTTCGAACAAATTTGGTTAGTATAAAAGTGGTCACAGTGAGCCAACCTTAACAGATAGACATATGCTATCGCGGACTTTTGAAGGAGAACAATTCTGTCATACATCATTTTAGCGTAACTTAACCGTTTACGCAGCGTACTGTCACGTAGTAAATTTTGGTTTTAATTTATTTCATTATTTTTAAGCTTACGATTATAAATCGATTTTATAATCGATTATTTCACAGGTTTTTAGTTAATATTTTACCTCTTAGTTGGTTTTGTAGTCTTTAATTACTATATCTAGTGAGGTTTATCGATGCTTAGTTAATTTCTTATTTTTTAGGCATTGCATATAAATTTTAATAAATATTTACTTTATTAATTAACGTTTAATCGATTTAATTCATCGATTCATTAAGTAGTTTCCGAACGATTGTAATCTGTGTCAAATTGATTTGTTTATCTATGATCTCGTGCAATTTTTTAGTGTTGACAGTTTATAAATCAATTATGCACAATTCTTCACTGTTATTATTGTAATTAATTTGCATAACAAATTAATTGTTTCGGATGCAAATAATATTAGTTTTTATTAAATAAATCTTGTTACATTAGTTAGGATTTATTCGGGGTATTTTCATACCAAATACTCGACGTTTTCTATAAATAGATTATGTTTACCTTGTCGGTCAATGACCTACATGTCAAGGTTTTTGCACAAAATTGTGCATTTCGTGTTGTTGTGATAACACTGTCTCTGACGTCATGATGGAATGTCGATTCCATTTTGGGTCTTCTTTTCCAATATACGCCCGGCGCGTGAGCATCGTCTCTTTATCAAGAGTCATTAACCCTTAATTTTGGGTGAGTATTACAACTCAAGGTGCTGTTGATTGTGTTCCTATATGGGGCTCCGTTCCCTAATATTGTGGATTTTGTGCAGGAATATATCGTTCGCCTCGTACCAAGGCGGCGATTCCGTTCCTCATGGCGTGGTGCGTGGTGTAAGGCGAATGTAACCTTACACATTACTTCTACTAGGCCTCCTTGCGTCACAAACAAGGTATGTAATACGGCTTTGTACTATTTTAAACCCTTAAAACCCTATATTTCGGTATTTCTAAATACTTGGGCACATGTTCTCCATGCGGTCTGATGTATAGGCTTAGGTCGGTTTAATCTTCCATTAATCTTATGTTAGTATGTTTATTGTTTAAACCTAGTGCCTAGGGCAGATAAAATAATTAAGTTATTAACATCTAAATGATAGAATCTTGATAGGGAATGCCTATATTCTATTTTAGTTTAGATCTGTAGTTGAGCTAATTTCAATTACAGGGGGCCTGTTCGCCTACCCGTCAGTTCCCGTCAGTTCCCGTCAGTTCCCGTCAGTTACCGTCAGTAGAACCCGTTTGACTGTCTGGCTGACTATCCGTCTCTCTGTCTGTCCGTGATGCCTTCCTGATGTCAGAAGGTGTTGTTAGAAGTTATCTTTGCTTGAAGCTGTAAGACAGGAGGTCTTCCTGGTTTCAATGCGGGGACTCCACAACTCATATGCTGATGTCTACTGGAGTCCATACCTCAGCGACTCCAGTGGGGTTTAGCAGAGTTCTACCTAATATGAGAAGTACCAAGTAGCATGACAACATGGTATTTATAAAATTTAATTTGGAATAGTGGCCATCTCCACTATTGGCGCCCTTTACTTTTATTTACTTTAAATTAACTTAACTACATTTACATATAATATACAACACAATTCATCTCTTGTTCCCACGGCAGCGTACCGTTGAGTAGTTGTGGCAAATACTTTAAATCCTTCAACTTTATCTGATATTGATTTCTTATTGTACTGTGTTAGTGATAATAATAAATTTATAAATTGTTATGTTTCTTTTATTTGGGGTTATTTTTAGAAACGTTTCGGAGCAATAGGGGGGTTCAAAATCCGATACGTTACAGTACGCAGCGGAAGCTCTCAACAGGAAAAGAAATCTCCCGATTTTGAAACATTCTTCATTGGTGCTCCGCTCGTATTGGTCATAGCGTGATGATATATAGCCTATAGCCTTCCTCGATAAATGGACTATCCAATGGCGAAAGAATTTTTCAAATCGGACCAGTAGTTTCTGAGATTAGCGCGTTCAACCAAACAAACAAACAAACAAACAAACTCTACTCCTTTATAATATTAGTATAGATTATAATATAGTATAGATTTCATTAATTCGAAGATGTCTAATGAGAGGTCGGTACCTACAGCACTATTGCGAACAAACATTTGATGAATTCCAGAAATTCTTCCTTATTATTTTCCGATTCCTGAATATGAGATTCAATAGTTAAGTCAGTCTACGTTGAGGAAGTTTACTTCGTGAACACGTTACACTCAATCAAATCAGTCTCACGATCTAGTTACACACACGTTGGAGCTGTTATCAAATGTAATTACTTGCGGGGCACTGAATCATTCGGAAATAACTTGACTCCAGGCCTATATTTATGACAAACAGTACGTTCTGCCTGATGAAAGGTGGTCATCATAGCTTATACTTCGAGTACTGAAAAATGCTCGTACTCTATTAAGTCTGAAACACGATATTCTTTTTGTTTGAATCATAATACAGGACATAATCAAATGCGCTATAGTTATAACACAAAAATATAATACGGTCTATCAGGCATACCTTTCGATTATTTATATCATCAATCGAAATAAGCACCGTGCACAAGTGAGTGTCCGTGTAAAACATAAATTATGTATAATCCCTGTGTCAGCGCGGTGAAAGCCAGTTCAATGTGAGGCCATAAATACTCATATTTAGCTTACCATCCCTCAAAATGAATGTCCGGTGTCATATATTATCACCACGTTGCGTTGCGCAAGACACCATTAGCTAATGGCTTTTGTTCACTAACACGCCAGCACCCGCTATTAACGTCTCTTTTTTGCCCGGCTTTACAGTTATATTACACTTATGTTTAATATAAGATGTATATCCTTGTACACTGATAAAAAAACAATAAAGAAAGTTTTTCTTTCTTCATTTATTTTCTTTGACAGCCCGGTTGGGTTAGTGACCCTGACTTTCAAGCCGCGGGTCGTGGGTTCGAATCCCACCCAGGACAAACATTTGTATGCATGAATATGTCTGTTTGTCCTGTGTCTGGATGTAAATATCTATATAAGTATGTATTTAAAAGTAGTAGGTATATGTAGTATATCAGCTATCTGGTTACCATAACACAAGCTCACTTTGATGCTTAATTTGGAATCAGATTGGCCGTGTGTGAAAAATGTCCCAGGATATTTATTTATTTATTTTTATTTTATTCCTTCATTCCACAAGCTATGTATATAACTATTTAATTAAATTGTTTCTGAATATGTAGCTGAATTATTATTCAATATCGGACTAACAGCATCATTGTTAGCAAAACTATTAGTTTACAAGTCTAAGATTTTGCTTGAGGGTTTATTCTTAATCCTATTGCCAACAAGCCGGATACCATCTGTTTTGGTAGTCTTGCGGTTTTCGTTGAGATTGCAATGTTAAATTATGTTTGTGGATGCTATTACCAAATAATAAATCTTGTAGTCTATATATTTCAACAAACAAACGTAACCACATAGTAAACATTAAGTACATGATTTTGTTTCTATTTTGTTTCTATATTATGTCTATGGTATATAACAGTTCTACAATAATCGTGTTTGTAATATCCCATAACTTTTAGTAGATTTAATTGTTTTTTAACTTTAAGAAATCTGAAAAAACAAAACTTAAAGTAAATTAACAGTTACAACAACTGTTATTATGGTTATCCGCTACTGAAAACACGTTAAAACATTTAATGAAGCTGTGAGATCTCGAAGTTATTGCAATTATTGAAGCAAAAACTCGTGCAAACTAAATGGAATTTCAATACTGCCAGTAAATTAGTAATTATATAATTTATCCTCCAACGTGTAGATTATATGACATATTAGATACTTATTTTATTTTATTGAATATTTTTGTGACTTAAGTTCCAGATGCTATAACCTATAGATATTTTGATACTTTACTAAGTATGAACAAGGAATTTGTTTCTATGTAATAAACAATAGGTAGGGTAGGGCGGGGCTTAAAGGTCCGCGGGTATAAAGGTCCACCATAAGTATCTAAGAAACTAGCGGTATATCGTGCGTTCTAACTATGTACGGGGAATGAAGACAGCCCGAGATACGTAACGGGGCATCCCCGGCAGTCGAGCAGCGTCGCTAGCCGGAGATATACGACTACATCTAAAAATTTTAACGTAAGTAAATTTTTTCATCATTTTACTTTTTAGTTTCGAGCAGTTGTTTTTCGTTTATCACACCTAACCATAATTTATTAGTATAAGTGATTTACTTGTTTTTCACGATTTATTATTAGCTTTAGGCTCGGTTTAACGGTTATTTCGTTATAACCTTCTAAAAATATTTACAGGTGGTTGGGGCATAAAGGTCCAACGTGGCCCCTCATTAATATCCCACATATTAATAAAGACTTTTTTGTTTCAGTATGCGCAACTACACAAGATAATCGGATCGTGGTACTAAATCTGTTGAGTAGATGCAACGGGCAAGTTAGAAATTATTAGTTCGGCTGTTACTGTTGTAATACATATAGAAAAAAAAAATTGTTTGGTAAAAAAATATTTTCTTTTAGAATGGAGACTTTTTAAATAATATGTATCTTGGAATTATAATAAAGTTTTTGGTTTGTTTAAAAATGAAAATATTTTTAACTTTTTGTTTTTGGAATATAAATAAACGACTGAATTTTATTGAACCAAATATTGTTTTAGTTTCATAAAATCGATTTTAAATAAAAATTAAATACTGGACCTTTTTGCCTCCTGCCTGTCCCTTTTTACCCCTACTATGGGGCAAAAAGGGACAGACGACAAGGTCTAAAAAAGTTGTAGAAACACATATTTCTATTATAATAATTGACCTGAAAATTGAGTCAAACATACTCAGATAACTGTTTGTTTGATTAGTGTTATTTATTTCGATATAGTAGAGTCAGTTTTCACGGTATTATTCGAAATAGTCAAATTGGACCTTTAAGCCCCGCCCTACCCTACTATTCTTAAAACGATTCATGTACCTAAAGTTACAAATTCTATTAATTCCAAATAGATCGTGGATAAGAAAATAGTGGATCTTTATTAAGGTTTTCCAGCCTACAGTGAAAAGAAATCAATCTTAAGCGTGGGCGACAGTGCCTGCTTACTCGAGGAGGGTGTTGAGAAACTGCCGTTTAATAACCGGATGCCCACGAGGCTGCCGATAAACAACAATGGGAACATGCGGACTAATTTATATTTTTATATCACCTATCGATTTTAAACAACCTTTCAACAGGAAATTACATAGGCGGCAGTTGGCTTATCATTATTTGAACCGTCTGTCTGTGTAATTACGTGACTTTCTATATGCACCGAAGTCTGGAATTTACGTGTAATAAAAAGTATTCAATGATTTAATAACATTATCTACTGGTTTGGCAAGTTTCGTCTAAAACTCTAAATCTTTCAACCATTCATCCTCTCAAACTTTTTCATTTATTGTTTCATTAATTATGTAGGTATTAGTAAGATATCCCATTTGCCGATCTATACTAATATTATAAAGAGGAAAGATTTGTTTGTTTGTTTGTTTGTTTGTAATGAATAGGCTCCGAAACTACTGGACCGATTTCAAAAATTCTTTCACCTTTGGAAAGCTACATTATCCCCGAGTAACATAGGCTATATTTTATCCCTGTATTCCCACGGGAACGGGAACTACGCGGGTAAAACCGCGGGGAGGCAGCTAGTATAGGATAAAACCTTATGTTAGCATTAAAAAGATATTACAAACTACGTATCTAATAGTTTCTAGTAGTCGTAACCATTAAGTAGTCGTAACCATTAAGTAGTCGTTTATTTGCTAAAAAAATAAGCCCCAGTTAACAATACCGTAATTTACTGTTTTTTCTAGCATAATAAACTGAAAGAATGATAACATTGACGTCAACCACAGAGTAGACTAAAAGGAACAAATTGAATCTGGCAAAGTAATTTCAGTTAGACCGAGTTAATTTTACATTAACGGTGCCTAGCTAATATGATTTTACCTCAGCAATTTAAGTAATTAAACTGCCACTCAGAAAGAAAAGTTTATTTTAAAGGCTTTTCTAACAAGGTTATACTTGCATCAAAAGCTTTTATTAAAAATATACAGTGTAAAATGAAATGCGAGGTATTCCACGTAGCCCACCTAAACGAAGCCCACCCAGAGGAAGCCCACCTAAAGTATTCCACGATGCCCACCCGTAGGTGGGCATCGTGGAATACTTTAGGTGGGCTTCAAATAAAAATTAAAAATAATTAATTTTCTATTCCACGAAGCCCACCTAAGAATATCACTCGCATAGTGTGGGGACAAGAAATAAAAATGTCGTTAGAAAAAAATATTTATTATTTAAAAGACTAACTTAAATTTCTATAATCGTTCAGTTTCATTATGTGAGACATTATTTGTCATTTTTTGTAATCTTAGGTACAAGGTTTAAAATCACAGATTGTTTCATAATTATCATTCCAAAAAATATTTTTTCTTTTATTTTCCTTTTTTGTGCTCTTTATAAAATCACCGATTGTTTCAAAAAATAAAAAAAATGGACAAGTATCAAAAACATTGCAAATATAGCTTTCCATAGAGATCTATGTTGAAGTTTTCTTATAGCTAACTGTTTGGTGAATAATAGAAATTTAAGTTAGTCTTATCCTACTACTATTATAGAGGTGAAAGTTTGTAAGTATGGATGTATGTATGGATGTTTGTTACTCTTTCACGCTCCAACGGCTGAAGGGATCTGCTTGAAATTTGGCACAGAGCTAGAATATGTTCTGGAATAACACATAGGCTACTTTTTATCCCGGGAACGCGGGTGAAACCGCGGGGAGCCACTAGTAAATAATAAATATTTTTTTCTAACGACATTTTTATTTCTTGTCCCCACACTATGCGAGTGATATTCTTAGGTGGGCTTCGTGGAATAGAAAATTAATTATTTTTAATTTTTATTTGAAGCCCACCTACGGGTGGGCATCGTGGAATACTTTAGGTGGGCTTCCCCTGGGTGGGCTACGTGGAATACCTCGAAATGCTATACTAGAAAGTACGATGAAAATATGTAAAGATAATTGGCGGTGAGCCCAATTAGGGACGTTAGTCTCCTGTATTGATCGACATCGGATACAGTATCCGTTAAAATCCTCTATACCTACAGCATTGTGAATCTGGTAGGACAATGGTATAACGGCATATTATGCAACCGCAATGCTATGAGTATTATTAGCAATTTATTATATTTAGCTACTTTGGTTAATACCTAATTTGTAATAAATTTTAGCACTATTTTTAACACAATTTACTAAATAAGCATACCTTCTTATAAAACTCAGCGTTTGCTTCCTAACTTCAAATATATTATGTTATTTTCTATGCTACCTACTTCTGTAGGTTATGTATCATATATTTGGGAGACTGAAATTAAGACTTGGTGAAAAACAATTCAGTTTGTCATAAAACCAGACTTGACTCGAAATAATCTGGTTTGGCATGTAAATTCCAATAGATTCTGACCCTTCACTTTTGAAGTTATCTATCCTAAAACGATAAGGATAATCTAAACGCTGAAAGGGAGAATGAGAACCGATTATTTATTATAATGACGAATCCCGGGTTAAGTTTTCAAATCCCAATTTCCGTTTACTGAAAATAAAAGAGGAGCGTAATCGGAAACGATGCTTGACAGAATCATATCATAGGCTCTAGAATCTGCAGCTGCTGCTCGGATTCTTGTGCTATCACACTATTACACGTTAGTTAGGTACGTAAGGATATTTTTATACTTAGTTTAAATATAATTTATTGTTTGTTTGATTCTTCGTATCATTATGTGATATGTTGTTTATATTATGGTTTCTAAAGTCGTGAGTATTTTCTAAAAGAGCAACATCGAATAAAGCATAGTTAGCGACAAAAATTAAATACAGTTTTGCGGCTGAATTTCAAAACATAAATCTAACAAGAGGAGCGTATTAAATAAGTTTTACTTATACTAATCAAGATTTAAAAGTTAAAAAACCTTCATCAAAACGAAATCCATTATGTAAATAATAAAAAAAACTGAATTCGTAATATATATAATATCTACCTAGGCACTTCAACCGAATATTACTTAACCCGGGAACCCTAGTCGTAATCCCTATCACTCAACCATAAAAGCAATTATTTAATTAAATCTAATCATTATAATAATAATTCGCCAACCCAAGCTAGAATCATAAAATAACCCTATTGTCCCTACTGACTGTAGGCAGGCATATAAATTTGGATTATATCATTGAAATCCCGTACATTTATGTTCAAAATGAAGTTTCTCTGTAAATAATATTTACAATAATGAACATATCGTAAGTGTACCAGTCGTGGCCACGGTACCGGTAATGGCCAAAAATTAAAAGAAACATCTAGAATTTGGACATGAGCGAATGTTTTTACATTGGGATCACTGTAACATAGACTTTAGACATCGAACTAAGTTTAACGTTTTATTGAATTCAGTCAGTTACATGTACAAATATGCGCGAATACAAAGTGTAAGGTGATTTGAAATTGACAACGACGGCTTTTCTTAAGAAAATCGTTAAGGCGGTGAGCAGAAAGTTTCACTTGTAAAATAGTATTGCTTAATTAAAATCAAAATTAGTTTTGTTTCATGTGTTAACCATAAAATAAAGATAAACTTAGACTAAGACTAGGGTATCCATTAATGAATTTTCCCTGTCCAAGACTGGGTCACAAAACTACAACTTTTATTTGTTAAATTAATTGAATCCAGCTTTGCCGTATCTCACGCGCAACACATTACAAATATTAAATAAGGACTGGACTTTACAGTTTCACTATATTCAGTGCTGAAACTTTCACAATTTTGGTAATATTTCACAAAAACCTGTTTTTTTTTTCTTAATCTGGCCACCATTGGGTCATTTACCATAGGTACTACAAAAATGAACTATACCTACTATTATTATATACTTACAATTATAGTAATTATTTCAGATGACACTAAAGTGATATGGTTTTTCATTCATAGAATAGATATTAGGTAATCCCTAAAGAATAAAGAATAATTGATCCAGCCGGATATTTTTAATATTCTCAAAGGCCATAGAAATTCTTTGAATTGTCATCGAGTAAAAAATATTTAGGTCACACGTGTTTACAACATAAAAATGTCCTTTCTTTTCTTACAAGATTAACTTTATGTCAAAGTTCCCTGTTATAATTTATCAAAGACATAAAAATTAAAAACTTTGCCTGCCCACTCAACCATACTGAATAAAAAATAAACATAAAACAATGTCCTTCGTAATGCAGTCATCGAAGCGAAAACATTTTGCGAAAAGAAAACAAACTTGTCATCATAATAACAATTTAAATTTAATCCAATTTTGCAGGACTACAACGTAGACGTTATTCCCTTGTTTTGATTAAGACCTATTAAGTAATGTAAGTGGGTAGGAGAGTCGTCACAATCAACATTAGACCCGTTATGACTTGAAGACCTCTCTTCTTATCGCACATCTTTGTCTCATTTTAGTACAAAGTTTATGTTATTTGCCTTCAAAATGGACCTATTCGTTTTATAAAAACATAAGTAGATGCTTTAATCACCGGATCTGTACAGTCCCCTTCTAATAACTGGAACAAAATGGAAACAAAATGGCCCCGTGTAAATCGTTTGTGTTTTTATAAACGGGCAATATAAACATTAATGTAGTTAATGTATTTATAAAGAAATCGTACATTGAAAATGTTCTTAAAACAGATATAACTCAACAGAGCACCTGAGACGGAACGGCTGAAGTTGTGCCTTCTATAATTCTTCTAAATGTTTTCCCTTGATAACAAAGTTGGATCTTTACCATTAGCATCGTATTTCTTAAAACCCTCAGGGATGGAAAAATGAGGTCAAAGTTACAATTGGAAATAATGGAAGTTTATGAGTAAACATTCTTTTACTTTTCACTGTCCCAAAAATAACGAGGACTTATAAATTTGAAAGCTTAGGGTGTTACTAGCTGGTACCCTTGGCTGCATCTGTAGAGAAATAAAAATCTGAGAAGCCTGGTCTTTATCAAAAAAAGAATATTTATTTCGGGTACCTACCTATATTTAAAATATGTAGATATCTAATAGTGTATATGTATAATAGTTAGATAGATTTAGTGATCGCAATAATATAAGTTTCTTTTCTGCACGTGTTTGAACAGACCTCGATTTTTCTCACTGCTGTGATGAGTTTTTTTTTAATAAAAACAAAACTTTTAGTAGCTTAAAGTCACGTCTTTTCTATTTGACTCGCGCTCCAGATGCTGTCTACAGCTAGAATATTCATAACAAACCACTGTTTTTCATTTATTTTGTATGAAAAACTAAATTTACAATATAATTAGTAATACATATTTGTAATAAATATGTGTCAAATGCAAAAAATTTAAATGTTACCGTGTACTGTCAATAAGTCATTCTATTTAGTTTATTAAGTCAAGTATTTGGTGTCATTTAATTGTAAAGAAAACTATTTAGTTAATAAAGCATTATATTTGCCTAAAACAACGTTTATTGATTTGACAAATCAAATATCAAACCATATTATATTCTTGAAGCCTTCCTTGTAAAATATTGTAGGTACATTCACAAGAATACAACACGAAATATTAAAATAAGCAGGTCAATTTAAAGGGACACATTTTAAAATTCTGACATCAATTTAACTACTTAGGTACAATCACTAAATCACCAAGAAACGATCCATTAATAGTAATCCCCTTATAGTAATGCGATGGCGGAAAAGATAACATAGATAACCGTTCCATAGTACCTAGGTACATAGATATTATTGTTTTAGATAATTCCTATCATTCCCCCATTAAAACACGTTAAAACACGTTATAAAAATATAACCCAATACGGATTTTATATATTATAGGATGAATGTATCCAAACCTTAACCTATTAGAATACGCTTTTTTACCCACATATAATGAGGCAGTATGAAATTACCAAAAATGTTTGGCGAAATTACAATGATGTAGAATTGTGCCCTGTCATTATTATAATACAAACGTGGATTTAAAAAATCATATCACGTACAGTAAAGTGGCTCATGGCAAAACGTGTTCTCGTATATTTGGAAAAGTCACATTATTCATGCTGCCTTTTCATACAAGATATGCCGAGCGGGCTTGTTTGTCGCAGGGAGGGAGCAGATTGGTTTTCGAAATGAAAAGCTTTCGTGTAGTTTCAGTCAATACTTTACCTTCATATGCGTAATAGGGCACAGGTGACTCTCATGTCAAATCAGATACTATTTATCAAATGTCCAAACAACCGTTTTATCGACGTTTGTAGTAATAAATAGTTATTTACGCCATTACTTTACAGTTAATATTTTACACGTACCTAAAATTTGCATTGAAAACAAATGCATTATATTTAATATTAAATGTAAATGGTTTTTAAACTAATTAGTGGTTGTTAATTTGTCTTGAATGCAGTCATCTACCCAATCGAAGTTGGACATGCTGGTATATTAAATCACATTCATATTTTAATAGGGTTTCGTGGTCGTGAACCTCTTGTTCCCTCTAAGGAAATCTTCGACAGCCTGACGTCTTCGCGTGATAGAGAAAGCCTCCTAAGGGACATACTGTGCATCTCTACACGATTATACTTTTATGTTATGTTGTAATAAATTATATTGTTGCCAAAAACTATGATTACGATTTAATATGAATTGTAAAAGGAATTTTCTGCAACAAATAAAAATAAGTTTACCATCGACTATGTTTTTCATGTGCCTTACGTAATTTTTATTCAAAACTAGCTGCCTCCGCGCGGTTTTACCCGCGTAGTTCCCGTTCCCGTGGGAATACAGGGATAAAAACTACACACTAGATCTCGTTCAAACCAATCTTCGTTGGTAGTTTATATGGCAATGTACCTACATCATATATTTTTTTTAGATTTACAATCCTCTTATTTTAGAAGTTAGAGGGGCGGACACATTTTACCGACAGACAGACAGACAGACAGACAGACAGACAGACATGACGAATCTATAAGGGTTCCGTTTTTTTTCCATTTAGCTACGGAATCCTAAAAAACAAAATACTAAATAGCGTACACCCATACTTCTTCATATTATTATTTAGAAAGAATTTCTTAGCCAGTTAATGAACGTTTTGTTTTTATTTTAAAAAGTCTAACAAAAAAGTCCAATAAAATTAAACGTACAATATTATTAAAGCTTCAACGGCATGTAGCCAATTAAAATTGTAAAATAATGTCTAGGTAATGAAAATTGTGTACAGAGTTTTATATTATTTTTGATTCCATTGTAAATCAAAATGCTTTATGATGATTTGAAATTTCAAAAATACTGCTTGGAGGTAATTTTGACCCTTTTGTCATATTGTTTTACTTGTGTACAGACGATATTAAAAAAATCATATAGGTGGGTTAGGTGGGTAGGTAGCTGATGTTTTCATTTTACCTAAATGAAACAAAGGTATAATAATATAAATCTTGTTGGTATTTGATAAATATGAACCTAATATTTATTTAATTTGGTAATACATTTCTACAAGGTATAGATTTACCTTAAATATTGAGAATTTACTACTATAACTAGGTATTTGATGTAGATCTAGCTAATAACCGTGCATAAGTAAGCCGTCAATAATATTAAAATTATGAAGAGTTACTAATTAACTAGATCACTTATCGATGGAAACATCGAGGAAAGCCGAAAATATATTTTGCGAATGTACCTATACTAGAAACAACTGTTTATCGTGAACCCTTCCATAAAGCTTATGGATGTTGGGGTCAGAAGCTTTAATTGCAAAGAAAAACAGTACCTAATCGACTGAATAAAACATTGCTTCAGAGTATCCTAAGTCACGTAGTTGACCTATTTTCGAAGTATACATACATCCTATAAGTACCTATAGATGTGTAGTATGCAAAGGTAGTTCACAACGCTTTTAAAACTGTTACTGCTTTTGACTCTGATTCAGGAGCGATGAGAGGGTTTTAGAAAAAAGAAACATTATGAGTTAAGGCTCTGTCGGTATATCGTCATTAATATGAAGGATATTAAAAAATAAGACAGGTACCTACATTGCACGAGCAAAAATCTTGTTTAGTGTTTTATTTCTTCATCTTCATGATATTTTTTATATTCCATTTGTTTAACTTATTTTAGAACCCTCACATTAAGTAAATCTATACTAATCTATACTAATATTATAAAGAGGAAAGATTTGTTTGTTTGTTTGTTTGTTTGTTTGTTTGTTTGTTTGTTTGTTTGTTTGTTTGTTTGTTTGTTTGTTTGTTTGTTTGTTTGTTTGTTTGTTTGTTTGTTTGTTTGTTTGTTTGTTTGTAACGAATAGGCTCCGAAACTACTGGACCGATTTAAAAAATTCTTTCACCTTTGGAAAGCTACATTATCCCCGAGTAACATAGGCTATATTTTATCCCTGTATTCCCACGGGAACGGGAACTACGCGGGTAAAACCGCGGGGAGGCAGCTAGTAATATTATAAAGAGGAAAGATTTGTTTGTTTGTTTGTTTGTAATGAATAGGCTCCGAAACTACTGGATCGATTTCAAAAATTCTTTCACCTTTGGAAAGCTACATTATCCCCGAGTAACATAGGCTATATTTTATCCCTGTATTCCCACGGGAACGGGAACTACGCGGGTAAAACCGCGGGGAGGCAGCTAGTAAAATATAAAACAACACTGAAATACATAAACATATTGTTATGGCAGCGTATATTATCGAAATTTTATTAAACGCGTCTGTACCAAGTAATCGAATCTTCGCGTTCATTGACAATCATTTCTCCAAATACTTTTATTTCAATTTATTTTGTGCTCGAAAATGTTGTGTAAATGTGTGTGATACAACGGGGTGTAATGCCTTAGAATAAAGTAATGTTTTAACCAATAGGTTATACTTTATATACCTACCTACCTGCATAGTATATATGGTATTCAGAATACCATTCTCGTCATTTAAAATGCCCATTGAAACATCTTAGTACACACTCAATCAAACTTGGTCGGGGTGTATAACAGGTCCTTAGTGACCCGAAACTTTTCTTCTTGTATTTTCTTTCCATTGTGCACGTATTCAAGTTTATTGACTGTTAGGCAGAATGTAAAGAAACGTTTCATTGAACTTTGATAACGAGTGTTTTTTACGGCAAAATTAAAACGATTTTGTGTTAAATAAAACATTATTGGAATATTTCTAACTGTAAATCACACTAAAAGTAACATAATAGGGATAGTTTTCATCAACATTCACATGACATAAACTTCCTACGCATTCTATTAATAGATACGTAATCAAATGTAGGTAAGACATGGTAAGGTAGGTAGGTATAGCGAGTGGCCGGATTTCTAACTGATTTCCGGGTATAACGGGACGGGACATAAACTGGACATGATAGACCATAACACAATAACGACCTCTGACGTCCACAAAGAAATCTCTTTGTGTATTTTTCAGTACTAGCTATTTATTATATATGTACATGTATTCAATGTTGGTTGATACATATTTTATTATTGAAGTAAGTTCTGATCTGATATTCTTAAGCACAGCTTTCAGTAAATAAATAATTTAAAACAATGAACAAAGCTTAAGATATAAGTACTTACCTTAATACCTAAGATAATTAATCCTCTAAATTAGATTTCAGTATAATGAAATTAGTTTAAAACTTAGGTCACGGGGTAGTAATAAGCAGTAGTTATATAGATTGTGCCCATGTCATGATGATACACATTTATTAAGTTTAAGTATTAGGTACATATTGATGAATGAAATCAGCATATATGTCGATAGTTTAACAAAAAACTATCGTTTGAAAATTACATGGTTAGGTAGGACTTTACTCGCATGAACTTTACTCATTAATTCCCACTGGCCTCTACGTGAAGTAAAACCGCAGGGTCGAAGCTAGTTGCGTGACATTTGGTTTAATAAACGCAGTTTCAATCATAACTTGTGATTGATGTTTCCCACATTGGATTAACATTTCGTTCTAAGAATTAGGAAGTATTCTCATCTACGCACAAATTTTGCTCATATATTTTCGAATAACATAATATTATTTCCAAGAAATATTCTCAAGGATATGGATATAAGATAGATTTATCTCATGATGAATGTATTATGCGGGTTAGAAGATTAGGTCCTTGAATAAATAAATTAGCGCTTCCATGAAAGAGTAAACGTTATTAGGTACCTACTTCTGATTAAGTTTAACGGTGTTAATAAATGTAAGTATTTCAAGTGTTTTTCACGTGGACGGATAACGCCCACGTAGACCGATTCTGTAGACATAATTCATTTTCCAACGGAGAGAATCCTACTTTAGCTAAGAATTCAAGTTTAACAATTTTGACAGATTAATTTTCTTTATGAAAATACCTACATATTCTATCTTTCTTTATATTAAAGTTATTACAATTGATACTCGAACAATGAATGTACCTACTTATTACATAAACACATATTGTAGGTTGGTACATGAAAACATATACATACAATACACTCTGAATATAATTTTTATTTCAACAGATAGAGGCTATGGATATATGCCTGAATATCGAGTTAGAAAATCGTATGTAACAATAGAGAGCTTTTTTTACATTTTGAATAAGAGGCTGCCTTAATCAATCAAATATTAACCCATATACGAGTATATATACTACGGGTCTTAGATATCAAAAGATGTAATAATGGAACTATTCACAGAGGTTGGTTCGCGAAATCCGATATAGGTAGGTACCTAAGGGTAGAAGATTGCGACAATACGAAATAATCAAGACGGTTCGGACGGCTCAAACCTAATAAAGAGTAGAAAATAAGCAATTCTCATGAACACACATTATTGATTTGGCATGTGTATTGTGAGGCTGGCCACCACTTTCACGTCGTAAACCTCCCGACAAACTCACAGTGTCAAAATATGCAGACTTTTTTCATTACAGCTTGTAACACCATCGATCACAATATATATGACGTATAGCGCACAAATAAGTACCTACCTAGGTACTACTGTATTCCGTTGTGAAGGGTGTTAAAAATAATAAATTAATTGGCGATAATGGTTGGTTGCTCTTGTATAGTATTTCATCGACGGCCATGCAAAGCTATGTACCATCTGCGTATTCTACAAAATTACTCAAATATATAAGTATTTAACCTATTTAAACATTTTATCAAGTGCTCATTGATTTTTTAGTTTCCACGTTGACGTGGTCACTACAATATGCATATTGTGTCGATCGCCACTCCACTCTGCAAGTGTAATGTACCTAATGGAGATGGTAAGTGATTGGGTGTGCATAATAGCTACCTATATGAAAACAAAATGTAATGGATAACCTAGTACCCATCCTATATCGTTATTACAAAACAAGATGCTTCGCGATTGCAATCGCCTACTAAGACTTTCATTTCCTTTTGTATCACGTAGGTATTGTGTGACTATAATCTATGCAAGTTTCTCGATGAAAATATAATGGAATTTCTTATTTGTTTCATGTTGCAGCGTCGTCATAAAGCACACTTTAAATTCTAGTACCTAATTTGGTTCCGGAAGCTCTCGAGTAATATACTCTACTCATGACAGTGCACTTCCATGAAACAAGATACTGTTGACTAATGTCTGAAACAGTAATTAACTCATTAAAATTATCATCCTTATTTTTAACTAGCTGCCCACGCGCGGTTTTACCCACGTAGTTCCCGTCCCCGTGAGAATACAGGGATAAAATATAGCCTATGTTACTCGGGGATAATGTAGCTTTCCAAAGGTGAAAGAATTTTTGAAATCGGTCCAGTAGTTTCGGAGCCTATTAATTACAAACAAACAAACAAACAAACAAACAAACAAACAAACAAACAAACAAACAAACAAACAAACAAACAAACAAACAAACAAACAAACAAACAAATCTTTCCTCTTTATAATATTAGTATAGATATGTCATACATTTCAACTTAGTAACATAATATTGTGATATTTACTTTGAGCTGGATATCCTGTATGAATTCTTTATTTTAAAGAAAGTGAATAAGAAAAATAGACAGCTGTTTTACTAAAAAATATTTTTTTCATTAAACGGAATATTATATATTGAAGGGAAGCAAAAGCCTCCAACTTTAATTTTTAACTACAATATTTTGAATATTTTTACACAGTTTTTATTCCTGAGGAGGGATGTATGTATAATTAAAACCTATAAAGTAATTAGTGGATCTAAGAGTAGGTATTAGGTTGGTACACAAGGCCTCTAGGTTGTAGGTATCCTATTACTCGGTAATTGTAGTGTCTCGGGTCGTAGCTAAGCTTTATATAAGAAACAAGATAAAGCAGCTGAATGAAATAGTAACAGAGAGCTCAAATGTAATCAACTGACAAAGACCTCAAAATGAATCTAATGTCTAGTAACGATAATAAGATTGACGTCGACGCGAACAAACATTTTGATTCTATATTGGCTTTTACTCGACCAAGAATGATTTTCTTATCTATTTATGTAAAAGATATCCAAGTCTTCACAAAATCATTTTGAATTTATATTTGTGTATATTAAATAATGGACGTTCGTAATCTTTCACGCCTCAGTTGGCAATTCGATATGAAACGTGTAAATAAATAACATGAAATTGGGATAATTTGGGAGAGATGAGAACCGCTTCCATAAACAGGGAAAGAAATCTTTCCCAAGAGAGTTTTTGGCCTGGAAATATATCACGCGGATAATATCGAGTAAGAAGTATGTGTTTATTTCAAAGTAAGATCTTGACCGTGCCTGCGATCGGTCTGATACAAATAAAATGAACCAACAAGAAAGTTCTCCCATGTGACAATTTTGTATGAAAAATATTTCATGCACCGTCGTTGAAATAGGTTACCAACTCTGTTTTATAGACGTTTAATAGACAAGAGTTGGACGACTAGTTTCTGTTTCGCACATTCTTGTTTTCGCTTCACTTTATCATTTGATGGATATGTGTATTTTGCTCCCTCGTTTACCCTCTCCATAAATATAAATGTGTAGATAACAATATTACAATTAGTTAAATACCGGATGATTTCTACACATATTTTTTTAAGTTGCGGTCTAACATATCGTTGCTACCATACATCTTCTTACATACCACAACAAAGATAAATGAAGATCTTTATTAAACTAGAATTCATAGATTATTAGAATATTATTTAAATTTATTAAAATTATTCCTACCCCAATTGCAATACCGCCTCTATTCCATCATTAATAAAGGCATAAAAGAAAAACTAACACGATGTATTCGGTGTAAAAGCTCGGTAGGTTTGGCTATTCATTTATTTCGTTGTCAGGCTGCATCACACGCTTGACCACGCAACATAATAGCGATGTTCAGCCACGCCACACCCACGTAGGTACCTCTCGAAATCATCGGGGCCAGTCTGAGTGCTTACAATCAATATGTTTTATAATTCAGATGTGGAGATTATGTAAAATCAATGGCCTGATTAACAACCTCGATTTATGTCCAATTCAGACTGAAACGTAAACTCATTTAACGATTGGCCCTGATGGATGCCATTTGTAAATGTTATCCAAAAATATTATTTGCGAGTGCTATTAAATATAGTGAGAAAATCTGAATACAAACCCGAGGAGAAGTGCGAAATTGAAGTCAATTGAATGCTGAGTTCAAAAATAAATGTACCTAAATATTTAATACAACATAAAATATGAATTAGAAATTGTTTTGTATATATAAGTGCCTAACTACCAATTTCTTTAACAGTGACAATAAATACAGGCGCAATTTAATCAAAGAATCATAGCCATTTAATCAGTTTGGGCCCTAATAGCACTTACGAAGGTCAAAGTTTCTAAAGCTTCTACCGGATCGGAAGTCAGTCTTCAACTGAGAAACCATTTGTGCTACCTAAACAAACTTTCGACTATTGTCGCGTAATTGGTCTGTTCCATGTAAAGCTTTTACTTTTATTAAATAACTAGCTTCTGCCCCGCGGTTTTACTCCCGTTCCCGGGGGATCTTCAATTTTCCCGGGATCTAAAGTAGTCTGTGTTAATCCAGGCTGTCAGCCAACTCTCTACCAAATTATATTAAAATCGCTCCAGCCGCTTTGACGTGAAAATGTTACAAACATACACACTCACAAACTTTCGTCTTTATAATATTAGTGTGATAAGATGTTGAACAGGTGAACCACACGGATTTGAGTCTATAAGTTGGCAACGAATCAGTGGGTCCAACTAGAGATAAGTGGTTTTTGACACATACATACATAAATACATATAAAACAATAAATGTTGGTCTTGGGTGGGAGTCAAACACTCGAACAACAAGTAACCAAGCCAACCCGCCAGTCAGTAGATACGACTATGCAATAAAATAGACGCAACTGCGCACTTCTTGATATTTTCTGGAGAGACGTCATTTGACATAAAAAGAAACTGGGGACAAAAATATTTGATCGCCATCGAACAAATGTAGCTCTCAAAGCAATGATAAAACATTGTGAGAATATTGGCTATCCTTCAACGTTGCTCAATTTTGCAGTAACTTGAAAGTGCAAGTTTGAGAAACGCTATACCTACCATCTACATTGATGCAACTTATGTCTAGACTGGTATCCAATGATATCCAGTTGGTATATCTTGTATACCCTTTCGATATAATAGAATTTTTTATTTCAATCAATAGTATCAAACGCAGCTCAATATTTCGTGTGAGTAGGTAGATATGCAGTACCATTTTATTAAAAATATTATAAAAGGTAAAGTGACTGAAACTTACAGTCATTTAATTTAAAGTAATTACTCATCGACTTTCTATCCCAGGAAACATTAGCTCTCTGGGAACGCGGTTAAAACCGCAAAATATTACGAGATCTTTTCAGTATTAGTGTCATTGCTTGTAATATAGAATATTTTTATATCAGTCTATCATACATATTATATAAGTACCTATTTCAGAAATGTACATCATAGAGAATTTTATATTTGACTGTATGTTGAACTTTATAATACCGCTGTAGCGGCAGTGGGAGGACCAGGGTTGGAGTAGCGTCGTCGTAGGGGTATGCAGGAGTGATACCTGTTTAGCCTTTCGACGAAAAGTACATTGCGCTTTGTCCCTTTCACTGCCAATTCAGTTGCTCCCTTTTTACAGGGTCGGCAACGCGAGTGAGTGACGCCTCCGGTGTTGCAAGTGTCCATAGGCTACGGTAACTGCTTCCCATCAGGTGGGACCGTACCTATGCCTGTTTGCCACCCCAGTGATATGAAAAAAAAACCTATGTAAATCGTGTAGTAGGACGTGTGTAGTTGATACCTATGTAAATACAGAAAGCCATTTAGTAAAAATCTAGGTGATAAATGCCCCTGTTTTCATTATAATCATCCTAATACTTATCAACAACAAGCCTATCTTTGTAATTAACACTTTTCGATAAGGGAATTTTTTTTATTTCCATCGCCTGTTTTGCTTTGTTCAAAGCAAAATGTTTTGATAAAATGTGTTTACAAATAAATTTATTAAGTCTTTATTTTCGTACACATTGTTGGCTCTGACAATAGATTTGTAAAAGCTGTATTTTAATTTCCCGTAAAATATTGTGATCGTTGTTCGATTCTTATACTGAATTGTAAACAAGTATGTTGTTTGGTACTTTTAGCTTAATTTTGCTTTGCTTCTATTATTAGAAATTCATTTGAAATAATATAAAATGTATTATTTCATTCGAATAGTCCTTCTCAGGCGCCTTATGAATTGACTCTATTGCCGATGAGGTATTTTAATAACGCTTTCCTGTTATTTTATTGACTTATAATTGAGATCAGTAATGATGATGAAACAGCATTACTGACTAAGGTAAATGACCCAATGGTGGCCAGTTTAAGAAAAAAAAAACTGGTTATTGTGAAATATTACCAAAATTGTGAAAGTTTCAGTACTGAATATAGTGAAACTGTAAAGTCCAGTCCTTATTTAATATTTGTAATGTGTTGCGCGTGAGATACGGCCATGCTGGATTCAATTAATTTAACAAAAAAAAAGTTGTAGTTTTGTGACCCAGTCTTGGACAGGGAAAATTCATTAATGGATACCCCAGTCTTAGTCTTAGTTTATCTTTATTTTATGGTTAACACATCAAACAAAACTAATTTTGATTTTAATTAAGCATTACTATTTTACAAGTGAAACTTTCTGCTCACCGCCTTAACGATTTCCTTAAGAAAAGCCGTGGTTGTCAATTTCAAATCACCTTACACTTTGTATTCGCGCATATTTGTACATTTAACTGACTGAATTCAATAAAACGTTAAACTTAGGTAGTTCGATGTCTAAAGTCTATGTCACAGTGATCCCAATGTAAAAACATTCGCTCATGTCCGAATTCTAGATGTTTCTTTGAATTTTTGGCCATTACTGGTACCGTGGCCACGACTGGTACACTTACGATACTCTAAGGTCGATTGGTTGTATTTAACTTGACGCATATTCAATTTATATCTCATGAATATTTTAAACTGTTTTGTCTTTATTTCCCACACAGCCCTTTGACAAGCAATGTATTTAACCATTATAGGTACATACAACAAACATATTAAGCGTAAACGTGTTTGGCATATCACATGAATGGGTAACAAATGCCATGCTGATCCCAGTACACGAAAGCTTGTCACGTGCGCCTTCAGTTCCATTGAATAATTTCATTTCACCAGAAGAATGGTTTTGTTACCCTATATACCTAGTAGAATACCAGAAATCCAAAATACTTCATAATAATAAGCTATTTACAACATGGTTTGTTGGATAGTAATTAGAAATATCCTAAAAATCATCATGTCTGTTATATACCTACCAAATAGACGTAGGTATTGTATTAGAATGTTATTCAAGTGTAGATAAAAAGCTTCTCTGAAAAACTACTAAATTTAACTGTGTAAATTTAAGACTTGAATAAAATGCAAAATCCAGAAAAAGTATGCAAAATAGTGAAAGAACAAAGCGAGTATCTTATTAGAAATAAAAAGAGTGAACGTTTCAGCAATGGGTACAGTGCGGAGTTGAACTCATTTAACTGAAAGTTTAATTTGACTTTGTTTAACAAACTAATAAAGTAAAGTATCGATAAAAGGGAAACATAAGGTCAGTATCAGTGAGCTAGAAGTAATTGGACAAGACAGAAAGTTAGTTTTGTAGAGTAATATACTACGAGAAGTTTGCTGAAGAGAGTACCTACCGATTGGGAAAAATAATATATGCAGTGTTAATATTAAGTTAATTAAAAGTTCCGACTGGTTTAAATTGATATTTCTGCAGACACCGTATAGTTTTGTATTAGATACTATATTACGGAACCTCGGTGCACAAGGCCAACTCGCACTTTCCGGCTTCAATTAAGGAGCACGCTCTTCGACTTTACATTTTCAATCACACTAAAAGCGGGTGAAAAACTCTATACAAAGCATGGTTACATTTTTAACTAGTTCTCTTGTTTACATTACTTCAAGTTAAATGTAGTGATAAGATTCAAGTGAAGAAGTATGGCAATGTTCACTCAACCAGTGACTTCGAGTAACTGAATGCGGAATGATTTATATTTTTATACAGAGAAACAAAATCCGTAACATTAGTGAAATATGAGAGTAAAAAGAAACAGTGAAATCTATGACAGTATATTTTAGAGCTAGTTTCGATTGTATTTATTTTTATGTTGAGGTATTATGTTAGACCTTTTTATTCCATTCAAATAATTCAACATACAATTGAAATAATTTCCAGCACAGTAGCTGCCTAAGATTTACTGATCCGGTGATGCCCCTTCTCCTGACATAATATTTGAATTTCCCGGAAAAGTACAACACACACTCGACCGAAGGCTTATGCTTTTTCTTCATCAGTTCCGTTGTGAAAGTGTACTTTTGCCCTTACGAGAAGTGATGGTAAATTTAAATGTGACGTCACATCATAAGACATCTATCTATATATATAAAACAAAGTCCCCGCTGCCTTCGCTGTCTGTCTGAACGCGATGAACACAAAAACTCCTGAACAGATTTTCATGCGGCTTTCATCAAATTACGGAGTATTTCATGGGGAAGTTTTTTTAAGTATTATCAGTATAATACATCAATTTGGACCCGAAAGGTAGCGCTGGTGGGCAGAACGAAGTCTATCGGGTCTGCTAGTGTAATATATGTATTTACGGATGGGTCTACAATAAGATCCTGCATATCCTATGGCATACTCTGACACCTTACTATAAGAGTTATTTATTATAGAATTTTTTATTCAAAAATCTGTCATGTAGGTAGGTACTAGCATAGTTAAATATACGACCTAGCTGAAAAGGTATAGTATATATATATAGCCTCCCCTAAAACAAACCATTGCATTAGAATTTTCCAAACATATAATAAAACTGGGAAAGTATTGTAACGTGTTAGGAATACAATTTTCTATTCACAAAAACCAAGATAGGTAAAAGACGTCAGCTAATAAACCTTTAGTGTGCTTAGTTAATGGGTTAGTCTATGTTAAGCTCTGTGGCTAGTGTGTTCATACCTCAAATCCTTTGGTATGTGTTTACGAAGAGCCTGCACACCTTGTAAATATGTGTAAACTACGTAAGTGGTTTACTCCAGCCTTATTCAACGAGTATAAGGCACGAAATTTATGACAAAACTTAAAAAAATTTCACCTTTCATTCGTTTGAATGGCTAGAATTATATATGATCCGTATGAAGTAGGTAAACACCAAATACCTACAAGTATAATTAGACATTACTAAGACTTATAAAATTAGAACAAATCACTAGTAAAACATGATACCAAATGGCTTTTATTTAACGAGTTTACACGCGTGCAGTCTATAATGAAAATTGTTTTATGAATAGCTCGTCGATGAAAACAGCAATCTAGTTAATATATTCAATCAGTTGGCACTTCTAATAAATTGATCGGTATCATTTAAACGTTTTAAGTATATACTACTCGTCTTTTAGCGGCATTGCTTTTAATATTATCGAATTTAAAATATAACTATTTATAATTTATACATAAGATTTGTAATGCTATCCGTGTAATGAAATCCATCAATTCGTATTTTATAACCGTTGTGTAAAGATGGAATATCACAAGGACACAACGCACTGTCACCATTAATTAGCCTTTTCAATGAACGGAAGCTAAAAAATAAAGCTAACTGGAAGAAAAATTACCACGAAAAAAACAAGTTCACATTCGGTTATTGATTTCCCATGGGTGGTTTTTATGTTTTTCAAGCCACGTAGGTTAGGTAGTAATAATATCTTTCATGACGTTATTAGATATATAAACGACATATTTTATACAAAAGAGCAAAACAAAAAGCTCAGTAGCATTCATATTTACGAGGGTAAAAACACAATTAACTTTTTGTTCTTTTTGAAATGCTTTAGGGTCAATTTTAGGGTCAGAAATTTACGTGTTGGCAAAAACGATATAAAGCCTTCATATCGTTTTTTACACAAAAAATTATTTGTGTTATATAAAACAATGAAATGTTTTAATTTATTGGTTAATGGAAGGTAAACGAAGTACTTCTTAATTTTAATTTATGTCCACGATGGACTAAAAGGAATAATGATTGTTGATTGATTTCTGAAGTTGAATATATTTCTTTGTTTTCCGGAGATTCTGTAGTTGGTGACGTTTCACACGTTGTCATCCTCACTAGGGACGGCACTATCATATCATTTGATATAGAGGAAACGTTATTCCATAAACGTTTTCAAGATACATGTCGAATTATTCTTATACACATGTACTTATTGTCCAAGTAGGTACGTGAGATAAATAATGTTCCTAGTTCCTACAAATATTTCTTTCCTCAATTTTCACTTTATTTCAGATCTCGGTCCTTTGCCAATTGTTCAGCTGAGTGAACACATTGTGCCGCTTTATGATTAAGTCGTTAACCGCCAAAATGTAACATTTTGGACGACTGCGGGTAGGTATTTACTTACCCGTAACAGCCTACAGGGATTTGTGAAGCTCTTTCATTATGATTCATTCATATAGAGTTTGATGTTAAAATGTATAAAATTGTTGCTAGAATATGTTTCTCATTATATCAAATGTGCCCGTTGGTTTATACCAAGATACCTAAAGGGAATTTTCAAAGGAGGAAAGTAAGCAAAGTAATTTATCAATTCACAACGTTTTTTGCACTTTGGAAAAGCAAATTATTATTTGTTTGAAGAACAACGCAAAACAAAAGACAACATAAAACAATTATCTTCCGTCCCATTACATATTATTTATGTTGAAATTAACTTTTCCTTAGGACAATTTTGGTAATTATTTTTTAACACGCTTTTGTAAGGTCGACTTGTTAGTCTAAGTAGGTATTTTCTAGTGTTGCAAGTAAATAGAATTACTCCTTAACAAATCTTCATCGACTAGCAGGTACATGATGAATTAAGCACTTACATAGTTCACGCTGAAACATTGACGCGTTGGTATCATTGACCGTACAGAATTGCGTCCATCGATCTGTAGATGCGGTAGGTAAGGCAGGCAAGACCCATCTTACAATGCAATTATCATAAATTGCAGCAGCTCAAACACATGCTAGTTGAACAAGCATTAATTATCAAATATGACAGCTGTCATCGATGTCTGCACCAGGACCGTTGTGAAACTATGCTGATCGTTGACCTAAATTATTACAGTATGTACTAATTATATAATAACGACTTATAACTTATTATGTATTTGTTTATTTGTATGAAACACCATATTACAATCGGCCATAAGCAGATACGTCACAGTCTGGATGCATTTATTGGTAGGTATGTGCTTCCAAAATTATAATAAATTAAGGATAAAGTATCATTGTAACATTAAATTTAATTATTAATAAAAGGTTTTTTCAGAAAGTTTTCGAGCATTCATTAGAAATGCAAACGAGGTCTTGTCAAAAGTTTTGTGATCGAATTACAACATATTCTGACAAGGTGAGGTAAAAATACAAATTTGTTCCTCTGTCGAACGAAAGTTCAGCGTCATGTTTATTTATAAGTCGTAATAATAAGTTTGAAATATGTATGATGGGAACATCGACAATTTTATTTTCTCAAAGTTATTTAACTATCTATTATATCTTTCATATCTTTTGTCTCTTTCATGTTTCTCAATTAATAGGTGGAATTAACTGAACGTGTTTGGGCAATAACATCGTAGTATGTACCTTCTGGTAGCCATTGGCAATTGGACACATAAAACTTTATGACCAATATCAGTGAGATCTCGTTTCAACTGTTTTCCGCCTGGTACAAAGTAGGTACGTTGTGTTATTTACCACTTTACTTTAGTTATGACATAAGATTTATAGTCCATGATTTTACCTTTTAGTAAGTTTACCTTTTTTTTTTTTTTTTTTTTTGATTTCCCAGGGGAATCCTCATAGGATACCCGGCAGCTCCGGGGGGAGCCGCCGGGTTATGTGGAGACTCACCGGCACAGAAGGTGCCGGTGCCTACCCACTAAACCCCTGGGGTTCCATTGACGCCTCGGCGCCGTG
Source organism: Thyatira batis (assembly GCA_905147785.2). Taxonomy (NCBI): domain Eukaryota; kingdom Metazoa; phylum Arthropoda; class Insecta; order Lepidoptera; family Drepanidae; genus Thyatira; species Thyatira batis. The sequence goes on along the minus strand of LR990489.1, from coordinate 5,172,047 downwards.
TGGCGGGGCTGCGGGACACGCGTAAGCCTTACAACCGCATGCCCCGCCGGCGCTGCTCGGCCTCCCAAAAATACTGCTGGAGGCCGAGCCCGTCTCGGGGGGGCGGGACTCACGATGCGAAAACGCATGCGAGTCCCGCCCCCCTCTCAACTTCACCGGAGATGCCCATGGAACAAATGGGCATCTCCGGCATGGGACCGTTGGCGTGGGCGGCGGATCCCCCGATCCGCCGCCCCGGTCCCCGGCGTTACGGCGGCAACCGGCCCGCGAAGGCCTGTCGCCGCCTACCGCGCCTGCGGCGGCGAAGCGGGAGAGAGTTGACGTCGTCCTCTCTCACCCGCTCCGCCGCCTCCTTCTGCGACATGACTTGGCCGCAGAAGGTTGCGGCCGCCTCCCAGGCCTCCTCGCTGCCCACCATGGCCCTGATGAGGGCCGGCAGCGAGAGGTTTGCGCCGACCGTCGCGGACAAGGCGGTGCGAGGAGTCGCCCAAGCGGGGCACTCCTCGCGCGTATGTACCGCCGTGTCCGAGACGCCGGCCCCGCAGTGGTGGCACGTCTCCGTGGGCTCTCTGCCCGCCACCCGGCACAGGTATCGCCCGAAGCAACCGTGCCCGGTGATCACCTGTGTCAGGTGGAAGGTGAGAGCCCCGTGCTCCCGTTCGAGCCACTCCTTCAGGAGTGGTCGAACGGCGTCCACCACATCCCGGCTCGTAGCCGGGTTCTCGAGTCGGGCCGTCCACTTCCGGAGGAGAACGCTGCGAGCGTCCTCCCTCCAGCTCGCGATCTCCCGCGGATGTGGACGGCCCCCGGCCTCCTTCGCTCGCCAGTACACCGCGGCGAGTAAGCCTTAAAATATTCCAAATAAATCAATCATATTAAAACGGCAACATGACTCGATGAATCGAACTCGGAAATTGTGTGTGGTACCTACTTACCTACTATGTAGGTATTTAATTTTGTTGATAAAATAAAAGGCCATCTAGACATTCAGAACTATTTCATTACACAATTTTTTATTTAAAACTTTTCAAGTCAATTTGTAATCCCCAAAGCAGTACCTAACGGTTATGAGTTTAAATTTTTAATTCTATCGTTGGCTGAATAAATTAATTCAGCAGGCTAAGGTAATATATACTGTTGTATGATTATTAAAATTAATAGGAGCGGCTTGAATACTTTTCGAAGTTGTGAAACTATGAAACAAATTAACAAGGGAATACGGGGCGTGGTTGGGGGTCAGTCCCACAAATTAACCCTCGTTCCACGAACGTAAGCAATTTTGTTACTCGTGTAAGGGTAATTTTTCATTAATCAGTTATTATATCAATGTTTAACATGAAATATGTAATGACATTATTATTCACCGATTAAAGTTTTTTCATGACAATTAATTACTTTTAATGTTAAACTTTGCAGTCCAATTTCCAGGTTACAGAATATCCAGTGCACCATATTGCTACACGCGTGAAATTCTTCACACACATTTTATCATCCAGAAATGCCAATGTTTCGTACGCTTGTTGTTGCTACATATTATATAGAGTCGCGCGGCTGACAGATGATCCGGCACATGATTGACACAACACACTCGCAGTTCCACTTTAGTTTATCGGCTCCATGATCCGCAGCGAGGATTTGGGGCGGAACGTAATGTTTGTGACATAATCTATCAATATTTTCATAAATTTATTGTAATGAAGCTTAATTGAAACACTGTGTCAATTAGGTAAGTAGGTATTAGCGATATTTATTTACCATTATCAATGGTCTTTATTTAAACTATATCTACTTTTCTTTCAGTTTAAGAATTATGGGGCTGTTAAGATAAAATAAACACTACTATCCCAAATTCTAATTTGACAATGAGGTTTATGGATCAATAAGGTTTACAATTAATCAATCTAAATCAGCATTAACGCGGTATGGTTTCAAGATTCCAATTAATTTAAAGTAGCAGAAGATTGATTTATTTGTAGTTTATGCGGTCTGTTTCTTAAGCACATCGTTTATTACAGTGTGACGTGGACGAATGCGGTCTAGCTCATGGTGGCTTCGAGAGAAAATAAAACTTAGAGAGGCGAAGTGAACTTGCGCACGTAATGTTTCGTTCAATAATTGTTGAAACAAAACAAAACTTTTTCTTTAATGGTTTGTTGTTGTATATAACAAAAATAAACTTCTGTTAAATATTTGATTTTAAAAACATAAAATCACCTTCACCTTTGCTTTGTATAACTTTTGGAAATGTAGGTAATCTTCTACCGTCTACCTACAGTAATAAACTTAATTATAGTATTTATAGTCCGCTCTAATCAAGAAATGAAATAGAATAATGTTTTATTTAATAATAATAACACAAATTTTGCTGAACAATAACAACTGTGACAAAACACTATGTAGATAACTGTAATTTTATGGGTTTTGCATATGCAATGCTATGAAAGAAAATAAATTAGATATTTTGTAAACAATGCATTCCACCTGTTGTCAATAAATTGTACCCGAAGTGTCAAGGATGGAGTAAAAAGCGTATTTTTTCCTATTTATGTTATGGAATAGGTACCTATAGCTATATTTAATTTATACCTCGAATATCGGTTTTTTGTGAACATTAAATGATACTTGTAACATCCTATTACCAGTGTTAACACGCATCTTAGTTCATAAGATGAATGTAGCCCTTTTGTATAAATAAATCACTGTCAAAATGTGCGTGTTTGAGTCGCAAACAAACGTAAAATATTTATGCCCTTTGTATGAACGACGGTATCTTTTATATACCTATTAACTGAGGATTTTACCGTAATAAAACAGTTTATTATGTGAGTACTTCATAGCACGAATACGACAAGTGTTGAGGGTCAGTTGGCCGTCCTTGTACATTGAAAGGATACACTCAAAGGGCTCTGGAGATCTCTAGACAACTAACGAGCTTAATACAAAGCAGTGACGCCATTCAGTGTCAAAGGCCAAGACCCACTTTGAATAGATGATCCAGTAAAGTATGCAATAGACAAAGTAAACATTGACCATCGTTTGATATTTTAATAAGATTATTTAGCTTCACCCCATTTTGTTCCAATCCCAGCTGTACCTACGTGCTTTAAAAATGCCTAATAAATCACCTTACATACTATTTCATTGGATAAAGTCGCTATTATTGCAGGGATTAATAAAACAGATAGTTTTAAATAAAAAATGTTATTCATTGAACATGTGACAATAATCGTTTAATTAGTGAACATACTAAGTATTATTGTAAAACAATTAAAACATTCATATTTATACATACTTTGCAGTATCAAATATCGTAATATAATAGACAGAATTATTATTTAAATTCGTCAATCAAATATATTTATGTTTAAACAAATTTTATCTAATGATGCAAAGATATTTTATTACAATGGAGGTATACCCAGATCTTTAGTGATTTGAATTATTACACATATAACTACATATTGGACCCTAAGTAAAAACAATTAGTGTACAATTCGAATTTCATAATTAAATAGTTAACGGTTCAAAACTTACGCTTCACAACTCCCCCGTGTTAGAAATAGTTTTTCCGTCTTGGCTCAAAAGACGCAAAAGCTAGTGCTAACTTGTAATTATAATTACAACTAAGTACAAATACAAATTATCCAATAAAGTATAGATTGTATAATCTACTGTAGGTACATTACATTTACTATTATTATATATACAATTTTACTATTATTTACTTAAAATATGATTAAAGAACTGTAGAGAGCGAAGTTACCTGTAAGAGGAAAACATTGATGAGTTTACAGACATTATATGAAACTTAAAACATATAGTTATCCGTTTTACAGTGCTTGTAGGTAGGTAGACAACACTGTGAAAAACTTTTATTAGGACTATAACTCTTAAAGCACCTACAAAAAGTACAGTTAATTTGGGTTGTTGTTAACTCGCCACAACGAAAATTTGCCACAAGTAAAAATTGTAGTAAACTCGCCACAGTGACAAAATAATTCTCAATAGGTATTGTAAACTCGTCACATGTACGTCAAACTTGTTTTAAAAGTACCGACAGCAAAACGATATTCGTTCTATAGTGGTGTTTAGTAAAAGTAATGCAGTTTCAGAATAAAGAAAAAGATAAAAACAATTTTGTGTAACAATCAGTTTTTTTAAAGTATAGGGCGTGAATATGTAGATAGATCACTGTAATTGGATAAATCATTGATTTAAAAAGGTTTGTTTAACTATGTTTTACCATAGGAATTACTAACTTAAATAACTAACTTTGGTTTCATTACAAACCACAGCATTTTGTTTTACACAATCAAACGTACAACTACATCCGTAGGTACATAATATAAAATACATATAGAGACGTTAATCTTTTAAACACAGTTAAAATTTAAGGTAAAATCATTATATATTTAAAAAAAATAAACAGTAATTTATCTTAAATAATTTAACAGGTACGGACATATAAGTATAAAATATCTAACTTTTGCTTAATTAAAAATCACAGTCAAACTTACACTATAAACTTATTACAATAAGAAGAAGAAGAAAAATTTGTACATCACCATTATATTATATAATCAATTGGCATATTATTAAAATTTTTGCAATGCAGCTATTTTTGCTATTACTTCTACTAGAGGCATATTATCATAATTTTCAGCGATGACTTTTAATTTATTATCAAATGAAATTAACCGACACGTTCTCAAATTATGTGGTATTTTCAAACTTATTCTTTTTAATTTCCAGTCCATATACTCGGCTTATTTTTTTAGGACGTCAAGAAAATTTAGTAAATTTCTTTTTTCTCATGTTATTTAAGGCGTTTATGCCATTCTTCAGCAGAATTAATGGTCCTGTAGCGAACACCGTGGATATTCCAAATATTTTCTAAACTAATGTTTTCTAGCCATTGCGTACAAAATAATCATTAAATTTATTGGTAGTTTCATTAGGTGGTGATTCTTCCATTATATGTAACCAGGCATCATCAATGTCCTGCTTTCTTACATGAGCCAATGCAGCACACATAGTTACATGTTTTTTCACTTCGCTGGTGTTCAGTTTTAAGGCATGTGCTTTTTTTTGCCAGTGCCTTTATCGCATTTTTAACGGCGATTTCAAAATCTAAAACCATTGTTTGTGGTTTCCAATTTGGTAAATTCTGCTTTATTAATGAAAATAAACGTAAATAAGACCTTTCTTCTTTATTAGGCATAAGAACATAGATTACTGGTACTATGTTAGAGGAGTCACTGTTGCTATTTACGTCCTCGTGTATGCAATGTAACCGGTAAAAAGGAGTGCAACTATTACACTAGTATTAAATACTACCACTTCGTTTGCTATCGGTACTTTTAAAGCTGTGGCAAGTTTTCGCGAGACAGATAAGACTGTGGCGAGTTTACTATAATTTTTACTTGTGGCAAATTTTCATTGTGGCGAGTTAACAATAACCCGTTAATTTCTGTGCACGTTTTAATAAAATAGGTAGTTTCACCTAACAAGCACTGAGCGAGTAAAAAAAGTTTTTGTAATTAGACTCCCAATTGCTGCGAATTCAACAAAACATTGAAATTATTACGATGTAGCACTTCTTATATAGGTACCATTTTAGCCAATTAAATCTTATATATAAACCACACATTATGCATATTTATTGCGACAATTGTCATTAATTTGCGAATAAATAAGTGGTAGTAAAAAAGTCAACAAGTTTATCTAGTGATCATTATATTAAAAAAAATCTGCTATAAATATACCGTTCCACAGTACGGAATTCTGCACACTGTAGCTTGTTAAACTCAACTATGGGTTTCTATAAAAATATAGCTATTACTCGGGGAGGCTCGAGCTCCTCGGTGGAGACGTATATGAGCTGTTGATGATGATAGCTATTACATGTATGTTGGACGTTATAAATGACAAGTACTGTTTTCGAAACTCTTCCTAAGTAGTTTAGGATTTAACGTGCAAACGAAAAATAGGTACCAACTAACAATTTTTAAGTAACATTGACATAACATTTACATAACATAACCCTGATGTCATAAAATCTCATTCAAAAGTTTACTTCACGCTTTTGTTTCTAAAGCAAATGTTATTTTATAATCTTCAACGAAACCTAAGTAGTATTAATAGTATACGATACAGATTCTTTTTTGTCTCTCGAGTGCAAGATACTCACGTTATCCACTATACAAGTTATTCGAGCAGGGTATAGTGAATATGTTATTTTCTTCTAATCAAAACACTGTAGGTACCTTCTGAACATTTTCTTTTCACCGGAAATAATAATATTAATAAGTAGCTACTGTAGTACTTCTCTTTCACCGGATGACCGGTGCGGAAGCGCAAAAATGGTCATTTAAGAATTTAATATTATTCTACCTTTTCCTTTTCCCTAGATTGAAAAAGTTTATATTTGGGTATAAAAATAAGAGCAAGTGGATATTTAATTAAGTTTAGCCATTCGTAATGTCAGTTACCTACTTTAATTTGGTCACGTCCCTTATTCTACGTGCGTGTCTCGAGTAGGTAGAATATTTCTCTAAAAGTCCCTAATGGAACCTAAATTATATCTATTAGGGTCCTATCTATTGAAATCATGTGTAATACAGTATTTACTATCCCAATTTATATAGCCCTGCATCACGCATGATCCATCTACTGTTTTTATCTTTAACTTTAATTAATTATTAATATATTTTATTATACCTACCTCATGTGCAATAAATATTCCATACCATTGTGCTCTAGCTTCCGCTCCACGCACTTGTGCTCAAGGAAGATAGCTCATTTTGCCGAGTAAAAATGAGTTCTAAATCTATGATTAATATTAAAGAATATCCATCCTCACAAAACGTTCATAATATTAGTACCTGTTTAGAACTAGAAATGAAACCAAAGCATACCTATCATTGTAGCTAGAATTTAAACTTTAATTACCTACCACGATACGTATTTCTCTCCCAATTCAACTACAAATTAGACAACTTATTCAAACGTCATTGGGCAAATCAGATAACAAAAGCATAAACATACGTATGTATATGTTACACACAAGTAAAGTTTAGATAGACGGTTGCAGGTACTGTTTGGCTATATTAGGCCGGGCGAGGTTGAAAGACGAGAGGTGGATCAAGGCAGTGAAGACACCCCAGGATCTAGATCGGACGGAGATAGATAGTAGATTGCTACAGAGTAAATTAAATAGATAATGTCGTCTGATATGTGTATAAATAAGGAATGTTATCAGGAAATTTATTTGCTCATAATATTATTCGGTGGCTGCCAGCTTAACGCTTCATACATGCATACTTACAATGTAGGTGCACTCTAAAAACCGCTGCATGAAGGTATAGCAGTATCACAAATAAGTATTGGGCTAATACCTTTTCCATCTGACTGAGAGAATAGTAGACACCAGTGCATGGTACACTGCATTATTAACTTATTAATATCAACTATGCGTAAAATATTCTTAGATAGTTATGTACCAAGTTACAACATAAGGATCTATATTATAGAACTTAAATATCTCTTGGACACACCTGTAGGTTTAAAATGGGATGATGGTCACAAAGCTATTTGCTACTGCTTGTATCAAATACGTTTTCTCGTAATCGTAAGTAATGACGTGGCCGTAGGTGGAATTATAATTAGTTTCAAAGCTAAGGTATAAATTATTGCCTTAGTGTTTGTTACGGCTTCAAAGCGCTCTAATTTAGTCGAGAATCCTAATAAGTAAACGTTTGCCATTATAGGTAATTCGTAGAGACGTTAAGCATTACCCGAAAAAATTCAGTAATAATTGCTTTGATGTGTACCTACCGAAAAGTGAAATAGATTTTTTCGTAATTAGACCTTGATATTTTAAAATTAAGCAACATTACATAGACACGTGCAATGTCCATTAGAGGAAGTAAATATTTCCGTACCATAAAAACCTTAGAAATTGCAACTTTTAACCAGTAGCATCATGTAAGTTTAATGATATAATTTTGCCATGAATGTTTGAAAACAAATATATCGATTAAAACCGAAGTGGAATTCATTATGTTTAGTAGAAGATAAATAGAGGCAAACGACTCCAAATTAAAATTTACTAAGTATTGTTAAAATTTAAATGATTATTATGTGATCAGTAAATTTCAAACAGGTCCAAAAGTCCCATTTATATGTTGCATATTACGTAGGAATTACCAATATTTATACTCCTATTTTCTCAAAAATATACCGTTGTATTTCCACTGCATTAAGCTATCCTAATATGAATCTTGAATAACTACAAATTGTGCGTACAATTTTCGTTCAAAATATAAGCCCGTTCAGCCTGGGCCTTTTGGGTCAGCTCTACTAAAATAAAAATATGTTACGGAACCAGATAAACAAGTTAATTTATTGGTTTTGTTGGTAAAAAATAGGATTATATAAATGGGCGGTTTTATATTGAAATAACTTAAAGACCTTTTTGAACATATCTATGATAATATAGGTAGGTAGTAGGTGATTAGATTACTTAGGCTTTAGGCTAGGCGCTATATATAGGCACCAAACTTTTCTTACCTTATTTAAATAATACTCTCCTCAACCACCCTGATGAGGGCGGGGATCTGTCGCTATAGCGGTCCGGTGACCTGTTCATAACAGAAACATCATTATTCATCATGTATTTATTATTGAATGCATCGTAGACAACGTCTAATGACCGTTACACGACGGAACTGCCTATAGAATTATTTATCTTTAATCTATCCAAGGATCTAGATATGTCACTCATCAATAAGGGTTCTATTATGGCAGTTTCTATTTAGCAGCACATATTTGGTCGTTTCGTAATGTGCTTAACAACGTTAACAGACATTTAATATAAATATATGTATATATAGGTCAATAAAAATATGGGTCACAATAAATTCTAACACATAAAATTAAGCGTCATCAACAAAAAATAAATAGCAACATCAAATATTTAACCAAACTTAAAATCAACTTTTACTATATATTAAGGTCATAAACAATTCAGTGTTTTCAGCGTGGCAATTTAGCTAATTAATTTGGTTGTTTTTGTTACAGATAATATTTAAAATTGTTACCGCACATGTTATAAAGCATACCATTTGGGATAAATCAAAAAAACAGATGGAGGATCGGAAAATAATAAACACCATCGAGATTCATGGTCGAATTAAACATTTAACAATGTGTGTGGGATATTATAAAAGCAACATAAGTTAGCCCCATAAGTTCTAAGTACCACAACGAGTTTCAAAAAACTGGTAAGTACCTCTATTTTCGCCGCGCTGTTCCCCTTGTTACGCGCAAGCAATAAACATTTATTGTGCGATGGTTAATATCTTATTACATAGTTTTATTTTTAATAAAGATCAGTACATATAATTTACAGTACATATTTTATACACGGAATAAGTATTTATTTAACCTCTATATTTTTTTCGTAAAATCGTATACATTAGGTTTATACATCGACTTGACATACAAACTACGTACAGTTTATCTCTTCTAAAAGAGTTCTATCCCTACTATAGTAACGATCCCACGGAAAGTCATAGTGAATGTCTATTACAACATTGCTATTTTAATTATGTACTTCTTACTAACTATACACATAAGAGTAGTAGGTACGTCTTCTTATTTATAATAATTAACTGACAAGGGTTTTATGCTTTGCAAACATAAAAAAATATGAAAATCAGGATGAAAACTAAACTCAAACAAAACAACATTGATTTTTGTGTGACTAACCCATCATTCCTAGAGATGTTGTTTTGATAATATTTTATTTTTCAGACAATTTTTCTATGTTTTATTTATATATATATTATTATATTATATTTTTCGAAGGTTAATAATCGCCCAAGTAGCAGCCTAGATTGAATTATAGGATTTATTCAGCGAGATATTATTAAAAGCTCATATCGTTTTTATGTCGACGCTCCATTAAAGTCTCGAATCTAATTTTCTTGCAAATTTAGGGGATCAAATCAGTTTTCCATTATGTAAATACTATAGCTAAGGCATATTGGTCTTTGCATTATTCTGTAGTAAGATAAGTGAAATAAAGTGTTATCATAAAATAGATAGATAATCTTATTTAGATAATGACTATCAAAACGTAATAGCTCTCTTAAAGGTATTTCAAGTTACCTGGTTAAGTACATATATCCAATATACGAAGACAATTTAATGTTTTTGGTAAACAGATATACCTACGTCCTACACCTTCTTTTCGTCATCGAAAAGCTTAATGATTTACTTAAGGCAGGAGTCAATATAAAATTTATAATTATGATAAAATAAATTAATCATAATTTAATTCTTTAGCTTTATTTAATTGACGATATAATAATAAAGATGTTTGGTTTTGCAGTAAACTTTTTCCATAGATTTCCAATTAAGAGACATAGAAAAGGATAACTACGTGAGTTCTACTTATGTCAAGTTACATATCTACCTGATCGTTTGTTATTTACCATAATTTACCGACCAAAATTTTATAACCGAAACATAATAACACCTTCACCTCAAATCAGATATGGCACGCTACTCCCCCTTGGTCTGCATATTATATACTTTCATAAAAAATTATATTATCTATCTAAACTTTAAACCAAAGCACAGAAACTTTATTAGTAACAAAGTAATACTTAGAGCGGATATCGTGAAAACTTTCCAAACACGAGCTAAAGTTTTATGAATTAAGCTTATGAAGCCGAGAAGATAAAAACTAAATTAGGAAAAGTTTACATGAATAAACAAATAAGCTTTTTAAAAATATGACGAAAAAATAGTTTGGGTGTGTAATTATGCTACGACAACAAGAACTTTTGAATTATTGCACATTAAATAGGACATTGGACATTTATAAATTACAAAGATTCTTCTATAACTTTAAGTGACTGTTCCCCATGGTCTGAAGTGAGTTGGTTTTGTAAACAAATTGATACCTGCGTGGTAGGTTCTAATTTTGTGGCAAATTTCGCTGGTTCTTCTGCTGCTGACAGCATTCTTCTTGCCAGCCTTGCGAATGTACATCGGAACTGACGACTCATGCTGCAATACAGCACGAAGTTAACTGACGATGTGAACAGCGCCAGAACATCCATTAAATCACCTGGTAACAATGAATCAATATTAATCATCAATATTTTGGTTATCCTTGGCTTTGAAAATTATACCTATTAACGGTACATACTTGAAAGTAGAATCGTATACCAAATTATATTCAAACTAAGTAGGTATATTTCCACAGCATATTGTTACAAAGATGTGTTTTATTAATATTTCCAGCTAGTCTCTGAATAAATTCATTTTATTAAAGGTGGATTGCGCTTGGTTCAACTAATATAAATTAAAAATATTTCCAGCGAGAAAATAAATATATTTAGTATTAAAATAATAAAGCTTTATTAGCTTTGCTTATTACTTTCTGTTTTGTGAATACAAGATAGATGTTTGTTATTTGAATTCGCCCGACTTCCTGACCCACCCGAAGATAGCCCGTACATAAATTGTGGTAATTTGAATTGCGAATGAATATGGTTTTCACTTCACTATAAGGTCTTGTCTTCAGTAATCTAAAAATATTACAATTCTGTAGAATATAATGTAGAACCAAATACAAGCGGAGTGAGCGTAGTGAGGTTAGTGTTCGTATGTACCTAATCTTTTCAAGGCTATAATAATAGCAGTAATATTGAGAAATCCGTAATTGAAATACTGACTTTATATACTATTCATAACGTTATATTTGATTATTTTTTCTGTTATATCAACATCACATGCTCTTACAGAAAATTAAGTATGTTAAAAAGAATTTGGATTAAGTAAATCTTAAAAATAATGACGTGAAGTGCCAGTTAAAATACCCAAAGTACTTACCGTTATGATGGCAATTCAAAAAGGACAGAGATGGATTTAATAAGAAGGTAACTCAAGAGTACTCTGGTCAATTTCAATACCTGTCAAAAGTTTGTATACCCACATCACGCGTGTAGGTAACTTTAAAAGCAAACTTCCATTTCATTCCGAAATTCAAAATTTTATACATGGTTCCGAGAAAATTTTACTTTGTGGCAGACACCAGTTTGTATCGGATTAGGTACTTGATCTGAATATTGAACCAAACTGAGTTCGGAAACTGTCGATGGGATCGGTGAAAGGATAGCGCAGGTGGCTTTTGAATTTTTGCCAATTCTAAATTAGATACCCACGACTATGTTTACCTTGTTTGATACTTCAGTTTTTAATCAAATGATAAGATTAGATTGTGAACGTAATATTAGGATGTATTTTAATTATGTTGTATGGATTGTATTTCATACATACCTGAATGTTAAGTTGGTAGCTATAAAACAACGGATTGATTTTAATCAAGTAGGTAGGTAGGTACCTATGAAGTAGTATATTTTTCTGTCTAAGATATTTACACTAAACTAATTTATTTACAAGTAAGCTTTAACAGTGTAAAATAATCTTGTATGAGCGTGTTTATTTTTTGCCTTGAGCTGAGCAGTCATGTAATACGAGCCGCAACAATAACAACTGAGATTTTCCTCTGCCTTAGTTTCCGAGTCACTAATTTAGGGCGAGAAGATTTTCGAGGTATAAATGGTCCTTGGTTGTATTACATAAGGTTAGGTAGGATTAGTTACGTCTCTGTATGTATATTTCAACTTTAGGTAAGACCTACGTTATGTAAGATTTCGGAAAATGCTTTTGCACTCTTGAATGATTTGAGGTATATTTCACTTCCTAATAAGAGAAAAGTCTTATATAAAAACAGAACATAAAGAAGCTTATGCTAGAGTGGGGTATCTCTATGTCTTGTTTTTTTCTGTGAACAAAATTAGACCAAAAATTTTTGTTTCAGTTAGGTGGTAGCTAGGTACATGGCCTAAGCTAGTTGATTAAACTTCCACATATTTAATTGTACCTATGTACGTATCGTATATAATAAATACCTCTGAAAGTCAGTGACTCAATAAATTATTATATCCTTTCAGAGTTTAATGATAATCTCATTCCTTCAAAAATAGTAAGATTTTAAGGAAATAATCATATCGATATTCGTATTAAGGCAAATCATAAAACAGATAGGTATTCTATGGCTAAGTGTTCAATATCCTGAGTAGTTTATGACTATCGTCACATAAATGTATTATTTAAATACTTAATATAAAGCTAACGTATTTATTTTACGAATCCCACCCAGGACAAACATTTGTATGCATGAATATGTCTGTTTGTCCTGTGTCTGGATGTAAATATCTATAACATGTATGTATTTAAAAGTATTATATATATATATATGTAGTATATCAGCTATCTGGTTACCATAACACAAGCTTCATTTGAAGCTTACTTTGGAATTAGATTGGCCGTGTGTGAAAAATGTCCCAGGATATTTATTTATTTATTTAGTGGAAGTTTTCCCAGAATTTTGTTTTACCAATTAACATATTTTTTATGTAACCTCTTGATTTCAGGATTAGAATAATATAGGTACTTACTACCTACAATATATTCATATAATACCTAATTGTATTCGGACTTCGTATTTTGGCTTAAATAACTTTCTTTTTTTATTAAATTGAACTGTAAGTTCTACATAAAATCAGCTAGTAAAAAAAGTATCTAACTAAGTGCGCAGGGCGTGGCATAGCAAGGAGGTATCTACCTACCAACATATACGTGTGTGAGTAATGAAATTGGATAGGTGTCAAAGATATAGGGACTTTTATACAGATGGATCCGTAATAAGATCATTGGAAGTGAGCACATGTGCCGTATCAGAATTCGCTATTGGAAAAAATAAACTGTAGCGACTCATACTTTCTTCAACGTTGTAATTATTTAACGTAATATAGATCATAATTTAATCGTTGTACCTACCTCCCCTGATAAATAATAAATATTTAATATCGAATAATAATCGTTTTACCCGACCAATAATTAAAGACGCTTTATGAATCCATTGATTTGAAGATCACAGCAAGCACAAGCTTATCTTAAGAACCGTCCCGCTCCTTGAAAGACAGGTCTAGGTAATTATAGTTTCAATTCGTCGTTTCAAAGCAATCGAAACGTAAAACAACTACGTCTCATTTTAATAAGCTCCAGAGCAGTGACCAATTAAGGTATCTTCTACCTGTAATTTTATTCACTAACTTTGACTGAGATGAAAATTAGTAGATAAATATTATTCTCATAAATATGTATCTTAGCAGTGAAAAAATAAATTTTTACATCAGCACCTTTACTTAACTTACATTAATAATTTACGGTTCCATTTATTATATATCTTAATATTCATAATGTTCTCTTTTAACATCCTTAGCGAAAATAAATTAAAATTGCTATTTATTTATTTTCATTAGGTACTAGGACTGACGATGTAAAACTTATTAAAAAAGATAATTATCCTTAAAGAATACATTTTCTTTCCAAAATACATAAACAACGCATATTTCGATAATTAACACGTTTTATTCTTAAAGATCATTAAGCTAGAATGAATATATCTTATTTTTAAATTTATTAGATTTTATAATTTCATAAATTATCGCATCATTTTATAGACCATTACAGCAATATTAAATGTTTATGAAACATGGTTTAATAGCACATTGTAAAGGTTAATTATGAGTGGAAACCTGTGCCACTTCATTATTTATTACCATAATATTTATATTGTAACTTTCAGAAGCGTTCGCGCAGAGTTATGAGTCATAATAAAGCTCGTAGCCATAACTCGAATATACGATGTGGGTGAAACGTGACGAGACTGCAGGAAGCAAAAATCTATGTATTTAACACAACTATAGTAGGGACAAGATAATAGGTCACTTTTGACATTTCATCAAAATTCAACAACGTAACCTTGTAACGGCGGGCATAAAATAAGAACTGCACAATTGCTTAACTTTTTTCAATTACGTTTACATATTTATTGTAATAATGACCGATACGAGTAATTTTACGATTTGCTTTCACTAATAAACCATTCTAAACATAATAAACAATTTCTGATCTAAAGAACTGAACGTCGTTACAATGTTGCGTCAGTCAACCCTTTTTCTTTTTAAACACTAGGGATGTTACTCTAAAAATCGAAAGCTGATAGGATTGTAAGTTGAATCGAATGCAATGATTACTTATGAAGAAAAATCACCATAAATTTATAACCACGTTGTGATTATAATAAAACCTAATTATACATATTTATTATTCTTTTAACTAACTATAAAAATACAAAAAAATAACTAAAATAAGGGTCATGCAGCGCGGAACAATACTGAACCACCCTTCAGTACTGCTAAAATGATGACTCTGCTACAAACTGCATGTGCAGAAGTCACTACAGAAGACTGGCGAAAAGTCGTGGAGAAGACAAAGAAAATAATTTTACAAGATTTTGAACGAGATGTGAGAATAGACAATATTATTGAAAATGAATTAATAATATCTCTGAGTGCTGACAGCAGTGATGAAGATAGCAGTTCCGATAGTTCAAGTGAATAAAAGCAATTTTTTTGTTAAATTACGTAGGTACTTGTCTTATTTTGCTCCTTTAATTTATGAAAGAAAAAATAATAATGGGACAGGGATTCGCATGATCATTTTTAAAATTCACATATGTTTCAAGTCTGTATCGATTCATTCGATTCATTCATTTAATCGATGTTTTTAAGCAGGTCACCTCACTATGAATATAAAACTGACATCTGTCAAAAGTGACCTATTATCTTGTCCCTACTTTAGCTTCACAACTTATTTCACTCTATCGTTTTATGGTCAGAATTTTGTATAAAGGTACTAAGTTTTACATACTAATATTATAATACTAAATGTTTGTATATTTCGGCGTTGGATGTTTGAATGCTTATCGCAATCGAGTAAAAACGCCTAAACCAATTTTATTATTTACAAAATATATATAAGTTGAAATAACGGAGCCAGTCGTTGGCACTTGAAACAATATTTAAATAGATAGGCAGTTACTTGGTCTTTCGTCATTAAGTGTCTTTAAGAAATACTGCTATGTTTTTATAACTGGCAGAATACCTAAGCTAAACCCCTTTGGAAATACTTTTACTAACCACTTAGAGCAAGGTGTAAAGTGCACGTGGTCATCGGTTTACTCTTTAGTAGCCTCTTATGACACCCTAGAGATAGTATAAAGTAGAGTATTCGATAAACCGATAGCACATAGGTGTCGATTTTTAATTAATAAAATGTTATATCTTTATATATTATACTTGCGGACGTGGCAGACTTCGTTCTGCCCACCATCGCCACCTACCGGGTCCAAATTGATGTATTATACATAAAAAACTTCTCGATGAAATACTCCGTGAAAACCGCATGAAAATCTGTTCAGTATTTTTTGTGTTCATCGCGTTCAGGCAGACAGACAGACGCGGCGGGGACTTAGTTTTATATAATATAGAAATGCGATAATTTCGCGGTATGGATAGATGTTTGTTACTGTTTCATCCCAAAACGGCTGAAGGCATCTGCTTGAAATTTGGCACAGAGTTAGAACATGTTTTAGAATAACACATAGGCTAATTTTTATCCCGGTAACGCGGGTAAAGACCGCGGAGAACCATTAGTATACTATATTTTTATGGGATATGAAAGGTAGGTTTTCCCTCAGTCTTCTATGTTACAAGTCGATGATAGGAATAAAAAGAACGGGAGTTTCCGGTGTAGGTACGGTTGATTTCTTTGATGTATGTTTATTTTTTATTTTTTTTAATATTTAGTTTTAGGTGTATATAATTAAATATAATTATGTATGTACTTATATTCATGGTTATACAACTTTTATAAAACTAAAGAAACTAACTATCTTTGATGTTAAATTAAAATGAACGGGTAATATATTAAGAATATAAATGGATTGATTTCTCGAAAACGATTATAAATATTTTGTTTTAATAAATATATGATGCCAAGCGAAGATCTGTTGACTAGATACTACGAGTAGATATTAAGTCTTAAATCTGTTATCTAAATAAAATCTTGTGTGCAGTTATATTTTACTGTCGTTTCGTGAATAGGGAAATAAAAGTGAAATGCATAACATCAAGAAGTAAAACATTTGATCGTCACCTTTTACAACCACCACGAATTAGGTGGGTATATATATTTTCACTTTATTGAAGATCGTAATCGTAAACGAGTTTGTTTATGCTGTTAACAAACCTTAACGTCTCAAGAGTACCGTAAAAAGATCAGTAAAGAGGAAAACGAATAACTCAATGGAAATATAAACAAAACGATATTGTCAAAAAAGATTACTGTCGATAAAATCTGGGAAAGTTATTTACGTATGGTTCAGGGTTTGCGTACCTGATACAAAATCGGAAAACAAATATATTGTTTGTACATTAATTAACTTCATTCGAAATAAATATTACCTAAAACGGCCAGTTATTATGGCTGAATTACTTTATTAGTAAAACTACTTACATAAATATCTAAATGTGAATTACCCACCAAACATGCTATAGCAGCTCTTAAAGAAGTCTGGTGCTACGGCGCTGGCGAGGCCCAGTAGACCCTGGGGGACCTCAGTGGAGAGGAACAGTCCCAGCACAGCAAGGAGCATACGCGTCGTGCGGTCTGTACGGCTCGAACGTCGCGCGCAAGTTTCCTCCGCCAAGCATTGCTTTTCAGGCTGAAACAAATAAACATACTAAAATTATGCATTCGATAGTAATTATAAATTGGAGCTACATGGTGACCAATGATAATCGACGCTCCCATGACGGATTGATTCCCCACCGAGTATATCTTCTGTAGCTTTGACATTCAATTCTTATTGTAATCCAGATTCAAAGTAAAATATTTATATGAGAATCGATAACTACATATATAACCTATTCAATATGAAATACCTAATGTTAAAAATAATTGCAACCCCTGTCTACGTAAAAATTGCTTCAGGTATTTTTCCCATCTATTTTTCAAGTATCTCAAAGAGTAATTGAGTGCTCTATTTTCGGCAACACTGCTCGTTTTGGGTAGTTGAATGATTTGAACTTTTATATGGATAGTGCTCAACAAAAGTTGTTTCTTTTATATCGAAACATCATTATATATTTAGGTAACGATCAGAACAATTAGTTACAGTCAGTAAAAAGTATCATGAGAAATGTTAACCCCAGATGATCAGGCGTCAGTTCCCACATTATTAAATTACCAATACTTGGTTTCTCAGACATTCTCGTCGATAGTCCTTTGTTCCCACTCATTAAAAATATTTTCGTATGTTGTTAATTATCATGCATAAGTCATCCATAAAAATAATACCTCGGTATAAGCTCTGTTTGTCTTGGGATCAGATAACAGCTGTTTGTGATTTATTTCCCAGAATATTTATTCTCAAAAAGGATACAGATAAATATTTTATACCCACACAGAATAACCTGATATGCTCATCCAATTAATCGCCATTAATCTTGTGTACATCAATACGAATTCGGAATTAGGTAACGCAAATAGGCAAACAGTCATTCATGCTTTTGGTATGAAGAGTTTTTTAAAGCACTTAATGTTTTGTAAAACCATAGTAATGATAGGTTACATTGTTATACATTCATAATGGACTTAAATATAAGTATGTGCTTAAAATGTAGGTAGTACCTACATCTAAAATTATTTTGTAAGTACATCAACTATCTAGTTATCATTGCACAATTTCTGCTTGGTTTGATATCAGATTGGCCATGTGTTAAGAATGTTCCTTAAGTCTTTGAGCGCATTGCGCTTCAATAGGTGCATCATTATACATTTTGATATTTATTCAATAATAATAAAACAATCTCATATAGAACCTTTTCCACAATAAATATCAGAAACAGAACTACCGTTATCGGTCCAGGAATATTGGAATAATCTGTTTTCAAACATTTGGCAAGAAGATGAAGCAATTAATTTAGTACTACCGTTACATTTTTGATGGCGGTTAATTAAAGTACGATTGCACACTTTAACAAAGTCTTATCTTTGAATATTTGTCGAATAAATGTTTGTTATTCCGTTATAAATAACATTGTAGTATTTTTTAAGAACTACACTAAATTCGGTAAATTCTTTAACGTAGGTGGTTTAATTGGTACGCCAGGTGAGTCTGGCGACAGGTCATTTGCCGAGTGAACAAGTCAACAGGACCAAATTTGTAATGTGTAATTCCCAACGTATTATTTGCCTCGATAAACTAACATAGTTTCATAGTAAATATTAGGTATTCACGTAATAATAAATCCCTAAGCGAGGTACAAATGGATGCTTAACCTCATACAATATGAGTGTTAAACCAACCCTAAAAACCCGATCTTTAAATAGCTGACTAACGTTACGCAGCTTTATTTGGGTGCAAAATGCTCTGTATTTAATATAACCACAGTGTAAAGCCTATTTATGATGTTATATGCTACATAGTCGTTTGCAAGCTTACTCTTCATCGCGTCTGGCTACTCTCTTGGTGACTTTATTTCAAACACAAGGGTGACATAATCGCAGCTTTTATTTTTGGAATGATAGTACTACGTTAGGTATTTAATTTGCATAGCATGCAATTTTAGGTAGATACTACACTGATCAAAGACCATATTTTATCATTTATTACCTACTTATAAAATCGATTCAACCGAAGGTCCTGTGTAGGTACTAAAGGACTTATGTTGTCGTACTTTCTTGTAACTACTAAAAAGCTCATGACACCTTTAAGAAGATCAAAGTTGACTATATTTATTTATTAATATCAAATGACCGTTATAGTTGAAGCCAGAGAAACTAAAATCGAAATGCTGAAGGGCACAGTGGAATGTCATAAAATGTTTACATGAGATATCGTTTTGCATTACTTCCCTATATAAGGTTGTATAAGTCGTTTCCCCAGTCCCTTGCTCCTGCGTACCTTCGCCTACTGCTGTGATGCCAAATAAACCGGTTCGTAGCATTTAGGTTCCCCTCGTGCTTTCAAATTTGGAACTGACTTCGTGAATAATTTATGACACATAACATTGACTTAACGTGAAAGGTTCCATTTGTAGATACCCTATTATATGGAATAATTTAATTGAACCCTTGGGTAATTAGTAGGCAAACTGTCGACAACCCGTCGACCTCTGAATTTGGATGAGACGTGCGAAAGATGTTACCCTATAGTGCAACATGGCAAGGAATAATTAATTGATTGACAATATATACATGAGACTGGCAGAATATGTTTTCAGTCCAAATTTGATTTTGGAGGCATACCAATAGATAGATCTGAATGTCAACCACAGCTGCACGTGATACACGCTCCAAATTAATCATCTGAGAGACTGGCAAATAACATACTAACTAATGAATGTAAAGCTATTTTAATCTTGCGCGCCACAGAATTATTTACACGTAAATCTGATAAAGTTTGATGATTTTATATGTTAATGATTTATATACGACTCCACATTTTTTTTTATTCTATGTGACAGTTCTATATTTAAAACCTTAAATTGGGTATGTATCTACTCTGGTATTCATGAAAATATAACAGAACTCTTTGGTTACTTAGGATAACACAATTATAATAGGGGTGGTATGTTCTGGTTATTTTTATCCAGTAATATTGTAAAGGATTTTGTAAGTTTAGATGTTATTATAAGACACATGTTGTACACGCATATAGGATATACACACATACGGTATGTTATTAGTACATTACAAAACATAGATCCACTAAAATTTTAGTCACAATCATTGATATAAATGACATTTGATTCCGGATTCAACTACTTAGTCCTGATACATGTCTGACGAGTGAACTTTTTGTAGTTGTTCGTACAAATCCTGAGTTTCAAGTAAGTACCAATTTTATAAACATCATTCTTTCGGAACTGCCAAATATACTTTATACTTAACATATTTTGATTGCTACGTAAAAAAATTGGCATTTTTACAAATATGTCTTAAAACTCACCTCGTTTGGCCCAACTGTTGAACGTTTCAGAAGTTTTTGTCTCCTTCTCTCAGTCGTAGTTAACTTTGATATTAAACATGTACTCAGTATCGATAATGCGATACTTGGAACTAGTTTTAATATAACACTATAAATCCACATTATTGCTGTTACTAATTCCACGTTTCTCGACATTTCTAACACGTAAACTGTTCTATTGTGTGGCAATGAAAGGTCTTCTGCGAACTCAGAATTGTTTTGTGGTGTCACTTCACTGGGCACTATATTCATAGCGAAATATATGGGGAGACACAGAAATGGACATATCACATAAGCGCTCACGATGGCTAATGAAGTATTTTTTTTACTGCACCAAGTTCTATTTCGCTGGGGAAAAGCGATAGCGACGTAGCGCCACACTGCTAATGTGACCGCCAGCCAGATTGAGATTGTATGAAATGTTTGGCTGAATATAGAATGGAAGTATACGAAGACCGCCCACGCGTAGGTGTTCTTATTTACTTGAGGTCCAATCTTTATGTTCATGTGTAGCGCATAGGGTATGTACTCCAGCATGACTAGTAGATCCGCGACGGCGAGACCCGTCAGGATCGAATTGGTAGGGCTGGTCATCTCACGGCGGCTGAGTACAGCTATATTTATAGAGTTGGTTGCGGACCCAACGATGCATATCACTAACGCGATGTAACCATGTAGTCGACTGTAGGCCTTGTTGAAGTTCGTGGCCCCGGGCACGCAGTACGCGTCGGTGGCGTTTGCCATGTTCGCGATCCACTATCAAACCACCATGTCTTGTCATTTGCACTGGAATAACCGCAATCGAATCGCAATCTTTGACCGTTTTGCCACCCTCGTCATAATAACCTGAAACAAATATTTACAGTCAGTGTACCGCCAAATGAAAAATATTCCATAGTAATTTTCGTGGTCAGATCTCAAAATAATTTATTACGGTCCCTATAATTCATAGGTCGAAACAGCCGCGGAAGAGCGCGGAGAATTAAGAATGACTGGTATGAACTCCCTCCACAGACCACACTGGTCATTATTCAATCAACAATCGGCCGTTGTCCACGATTTGCTTGTAACAGTTTGATATCACTTCTAATCTAAGTCTATCCTTTGTAACCGTATAAATGAACATAAGCATAAAGTCACGGAGACTGCAATGTTTATTTACTTTTTATAGCAGCTCAGTGTTTTTATAGCAACAAAGTTTCGTGTCGTACAAGTAAATAGATTACACATGTTCAAGGCCCCCAATACCTATTGTGCGTACCCATAGAACGTTACAAAGCATAGTACCTAGGTACCTACATACCTAATACGCAGGTCATGTGCGTCACATGTGTGTAAATCAAACTGTATTTATCAAAGAAAAATATTTCGCAAGTAGTGAAACGATCGTAAATCTAACTACACATAAATCTGCAGTTTTTAGACTGAAATCAGCCCAGTAGTTTACTTACTTACTATTTATTTTAAAACCTATAGAGATAAAGTCCTCGTAATCTATGGAGATGAGGAAGTATTGTTCAAAAACAAATCTACGGTATTCATATTTAATAAGGTTAATTAATAATGTTTGATTCGTTTTAACATTTATTTATATAAGTATAGTCTGTCAAATATATGTTTGATACAATTAACACATCACAAAAGAAACAAGGTTTTGTAATTCGTTATATAAATTGTATCATAATTTTCCTACCAAAGTTAAAAAGCGAACAGGATCAATTTACGACCCACCCCTCGCTCCTGCACCTTTGTCACAGATTAATTAAAAAGCTTTTATTCGTTATTTAACCCAAAGCTGAATTGCTTTATTACTTGAGACAGTAATGAAAGCTTGACGTATACCGTATAACCGGACAAAAATACATGGGAATCCGTAAATTACGGCAATTGCCATGTCATTAATATCACTGGTTCCGTCCACGTAGGTAACCTTCATAGGGATACGTGTCCCGGCATTATGGTACGTGAATTAGATTTACGAGTTCTCCGCCGCCGCGCCGGTCCCAATGACTCGTGCAATTGCTAAATTTCAGGGAATTTATGTAATTGGAAATACCAATCTAATCCAAATGATATACCAATTACCCAACAGATTCATGTACCTCAACCTTGTAATCATTGATTCCTGATACATAGATACGTGTTATGGAAAACTGCTGCAAAATTGAAACCTTTAATAATTGACACTGGTACAGTCCTTATTCAAAGTTGGAAAACACCGTTTAGTAAAATATAACTTGAAACAAGTGATACCAACATAATTACCTCCATGGTCTGTGTTAAAATATAGTTCTAAGAAGTAGATATAAGTAGCTTTTAGGTTTTCGAATAATGGAATATTAATAAAAATCAGGTAAGTAGGTACTATTCGCATGAATAACTTTTTACCTAGTTCCTCTTTGCGTAGGTTCGGTCAAACTATTTCTAATAACGTGACTCAGACGCAGAGGGCAGCATAATCCGAGGCTCAAGCCAATATTACAGGTCTTTGGATCTCCGTAATCGTAGTACAACACCTACGCCTTCCTGTAACAAGCCTTTATAACTTTTACCTCAACTGATAGGGTATTTAATATTAACAAAATATTAATTACAAATATGTTATTAGACTTTGTTTTCTAAGAAAACCTACAGTTTTTATTACATATATGAATTAAAAGTTAAATGTTATTTGCTTTTAATTAATCGTTACCTGTGTTGAAAATGTATTTTAATATTACATATTTTTCGTATACAAGGATTCCGTTGAATCATTTTTTGTTATAGAATATCACAATACACATAAAAATACCAATCTGTATTTTCAAGACTCCTTAGAAATCTCGGGCATCAGATTTGGTTCTATAAAATATTGGATAGGTATCTACAAATTTTGAATAGCAAGTCCCTGCCGATTCGTTGGTAGGGACTTACCTGCCTACTTTATTGATTGTAAGTATGAATAACTTTATATATAGGTAAGTACCTACCTATGTATATAAAATTTGATACCGTTTGGTCTGACTCCCCATATATCCGTTCTTACAGACTTTCATGGGAAATGTGTTTTTCTCAGGGCATAATCGTCAACTGTTAGTAAAATTTGTATTGAATTAACAAATATTATACAAAAAATAAAACGGTAAAACTGCGGTACTGAAAGTAGTACATTATAAAATCGAAATACGGAGCACGTGATAATAATCTGATTATATTATTGGAGCAACCTGCCAGCTCCTGAATCCTTATGATTGTATGTACTGTATATGCGTGCTTGTGTGGATATAATTATTTATTATTGTCACAGCCCGATTATTGTTATGATTTCATCAAATGTATATATTGTTATCATTATACATGTTATTTCAGGTATAAGTAAGTTGAATCTCTCGGTTCTCCTTCATTACTAACGCTCTTAATGAAGGAGAACGTTGTTCGAGTTGTAATATAATCATCCTGAACATAATGATTTGACTTCGATTAAAGAGATTCAAATTATGGTATAAAGTTCTCCAGTATTCGTAATCAACCGTTCAATACCTACAAAAAAGTTACGAACGAATAAAAGAAATAAATTCTTACGAAATTCGTGCAATAAACATGATTATATCTCATGGTAAGAACTTACTAACACCAAAGCAAAGTATTAATTCTTGGTAAATATGTTTCTGACATTGACGGTAACCTAATTAGTAGACGAATTTCCCACGAAAGTAACAAGAAACTTGTACGTGATTACGAATATAACCGTATTTCTAGATCAAAGCTATACAAGGACATCTATAATTAAACCATATAAAATTCCAGAACAATAACATCAATATTTTATAGTGAATCATCAATATTTTTTTTTTTAGTGACTCATTATCCTTTCCATCCAACGGTTGTCTGGAAGAAATCGCTTTTAGCGATAAGACCGCCACTTGTGCATTTAGTTAAGTTTTATTGTTACTTTATGTTTGTTTTATTTTGTCTTTGGTGTACAATAAAGTGTTATCTATCTATCTATCTATCAATAGGCTAAATTCATAATAATCCTTGGAAACAATACAGCAATCTATGAATACCCGATACTTAATCGATATTTCTGACGCCCACGTCGTTGTCACCATTTGACTCAAAGCGCAACAATCTCTTCCCAGTGAGTAGGTAAATAATAATAAAGTAGCTCAGTGAATAATACAGACATTATATTATAATAAAAGTTGTATCCACTCACTTCTCTCTATCTCAATAAAATTTCATTGCATAACCCATTACCCATCTGAGACGAGTGTTGGTGACATGGTCTGCTAGACAACTACATAACATCAAAAGTAAGGTACAATGTGTGTGAAAAATACTGGACATATGTATTTATTTTTATAGACTGAATATACAGTAACCTATGTATTCCTTTTTTATATTGTGACATGTCTACAAATTTATTTTGCATGGGCACATGTAGGTAGGTAACATTTTTCAAAACCAATAAAAAGTTAAAAATCATTTTATATGTATAAAAAATAATGAGTTAAGTACAAAATATTGCCGTTACAGTTAGAAAAATATGCGAAAAGCTTATGTTATCCTTACTTACCATGTACCATGTAATACATTAACTTAACATTTTCCAATTACTACCTACTTACACGAATCATATAACATGTAATAATTTTGGAGGTACATACTTTTCATCAGTTTTAGAAGTAAATCCCTTATAGTTAAATCATTAACGATGCGAATTGAAAACAGTGCAAGCGCACCACTGTCAAGAGAGATAAAGTAACTATTTAATATGATCGTAACTAGATTGTGATAAGGCGTGAAATCAATTTACAATAACGAAGGTTGCGAATGATCCGTGATCAAAATATAGTGTTATATTAAAACTTTTCTAAACTAGTTATGCTAATTTTATTCTCGGTCACGTTTCATTATCGAAATAGGTATCTGATATAAAATATATTGAAATACTGATCAGCTCGATACAAAATAAGTAATACCTAGTAATTGCGGCTTCACCCGCATTGCGACAATATGCATGTTTCCTGGCTAAAATAACACTGGTCAACAGTGGTAAAGATTAATTTTGGATATTTTAATGCTCACCATTCATGAAACTATCATTGTTTTTGTAAGATTTGCTTCCGTTAATATTTTAGATAGGTACCTTACTTTAAACATAAGATATGCAAAAATCATAAACAACATGAATATATTCGTCATTTGGACAGTTAAAAACACATTGACCTCTTTTTCAAAATATATAGATCTAGAATCTGTAGGAAGTTACTAGGTAGTTATAAAAGTACCTTTATCTTATGATTAAAGTTTTCCTATCAAATTATTCTCGAAAGGACTTGTAGTCAAATGGCTCAAAAGCTTTGGCGATGTCGTCGGTTTCAAAGATTCGTTAACCTGTAGATTGATTAAAGGTCTTTGGAGATATTTTTCTCAATCATTCTCTTTCTTTATTAAATTACATTTACCAGTCTAACTGTTTCAATATTGATATATATATTACGCTTTTATCAACTGAAATAAATGATTATTCGCTCAAATGCCTGTATATCATGTCTCATATTATTATAACTACATCATTTTTCAAAATCTTCCACCTAGGTGCCCTCGAGATCAATTTGTTTTTTTTTAACTACAAAATACACCATAGGTATACAACATCAATCATGTAGGCGTAGCTATTATTACTGTTGTAAAACTTGGGTTTCCTCTTATATATTATATAATTACCTATTAAATATCACTATAAAGTATTCAAATGTTGCTCAATGCCTCTGTGAATGTGATTGAAAATCGCCCATAAACTTACTCACTTCCCACTCACTCCCAAGCTGAGCTCCCTTAGCTTAATAGAGTTATGTAAACTATGATGATGATTTAGGATGTAAGCTCCTTAAGCATGTAAAATCATTGCTATTTTGCTCACTGAGGGGAATAAACTCTTGGTCTTACACAAGCATCTGAGAACCCTACTTATTAAGATTACGCGTTGATATTTGAATCGTTCCTAATGTTATTTACGGCCACCTATTGTTTTGTTCCGAACACCTATTATTTCTCAGATATTTATGTCACATTGTGTACGACGAGTTCATGACAACAATCATTAGAACGCATTGTCTCCTGTCAACGTTCGTTCGCACAAGTAAATAATATAATGACAATGTTATCGGAACTTCTATGTTACCCGATAAATAGTGTTTGGCTACAGGTTGGAAAATAATTGAAGATAATATTGATAGAAGAAAGGATGATGCGAACTTACTTACTTAACTAGATCAACACGAGAGTTAGTTCCATTCTTCAGTAGGTACCTACCAACAGCGAGCTTATTAATTTTCACGGAAATAGTGATGAAGGCGACTGCTGTCGTGTCACACGCGTCATACCCGGGAACAGGTGCTGCTCGTATTAGATTGAGTTGGATGTGATAGTGATCTTTGAGCCTGCTCACCCTCCTTAATATTACGTGAAAGATTGGACATCTGTTAATCAATCACGCTTTAACTTCTAAAAGGATTATGATATTAAAAAAATACACTGGATTTAAAACCCCGAAGGAAAGCAGGGAATGCCTTGCAGGGGAGACTTAATATATTTTATACACAAAAAGTCTTAAAAATGTAGTCGATATTCTTGGAAAAACTTGTTACAAGCTCCGCAACAGTTGTTGTTATTTCTATTTACAATAAGATGTAACGTATAAGCAACTTCCTATGTGGATTATTATTAAAGAAATATTTAATAAGTAGATATGTAGTAAGTATGCTCATAGATAAGTGAAAGTGAGGTTTTTAAATATTATGTTTTCTTATCCCAATACGAAACTTGTGTTGACCAGAATTATAAATAATATGCGATTAATCAGTCCGTTTACTTCATAAAAAAATACTTATATATTTAACATGCTAAAATCCATTTTCAAAGTAAGTTTCTAAAGAAGTGTTTCTAGAGCAGGTGAACAAAAATAACCAATTGGTAAGATGCTTCGCCTCATATGATCAAGGGTCTTATATGAGTTATGTTATGACTTAGAAATACTTAAACATTTATTATTGTTTAAAAATAGCATGAAATAGGTTTCATAATAAAAAAGCTTTCTCTATTTCATTATATAAGCCAGAGATTAATAGTTCCGAAGCCTGAGACAACAATTATTATACATTGATTACTTAGTAATTTAATAGAACTCTAAGAGGGATTGTCTAGATTTGAAGTATTAATAGACGTAAAACAACAAAAGGCTATGCTCTAACTACTTCCAACGTTAGCATTCAATTTATGATCGGAAAGCAAATATAGAAATTAGTGTTCGGAATATTTGAATAACGCCAAACCTATTTATTTACCACAATGCAACGCACTGTTATAGTAATATATAATTCAATGCAGTTAAACATATCACGTTAGTCGTCCTTGTATATTATTGCGTTGTGGACAGTAGAACGCTTTATTAATTATAATTTATAGTATTAAAAATTTTACTTTTACCATAATGCATATGCAACCAATTTCTTCCAGTTTGTTTTTACTTACTACATACTTACTTACAACGACCAAACCTATCTTGTAAAGAATTGGAACATTGTTACTTTTAAGTTCATGAATGAAGACATATGGCACTTTTCATCACGGGAACGCAGCTGCCCTCGGGCAAAACCCTTTTAAAAATTTATAGGCGACAACGTTTGGTAATTATTTTGTGGTATTTGTCGTCTCTTTATTGACCACTAACCATATGGCACGTGCCATTAATCGAGAGATTGCTATATTGCGATGTACCTATCGTAATTGGTTTCGAGTGGGTGCTCTAAATCACAATCCAATATTAATCTCCGTGACGTACCTATGAAGTTACTAAATTCCCATCTAATAACGATAAATGGGAACCAAACACTTACTATCTATATAAATATAGTTCTATAATACGTAGGAATATATTCGATAACGTTATCGTAACGTAATAAAGTGCTCAAATAAATATTAAAAAATATCAAGTACGACGATATTAATCGTTCTGCTTGTAGTTAAACGTTACGCTTCCAATGATAAAGCCCTTAGCATGTGTAACGATTGAACGATTACAGAATCGATGCTGATATTAAACTTTCTGTATTTTCCGATGCAAGCCCCGGTAGTAGATATTTAATAAAAAAAATAAGTTTATTACCCATTGAGGAAACTAAGTTCGCAATAACATGCATGTTCAATTTCAACAACACAAGAAACGTCTGAATGTAGATATTCCAGATGTTAGATAATTCACATAGTTTATCAACATGACCTGTTTATCACTGCTGTTTTTTTAAACACAGAAATATATCTACGTGTATAAGAATTGCGATGACCGGGTCCGTGCGGTGGAGCGAACTAGAACAATATTTCTGAAAACTTGTATTGTTTCATGAATCTGTAAAAAATCGTTGTGAGATTTATGAATATCTGAGTTATTGACAAGAAACTATATTGCTTACTTTCCTTTGTCTTCCGCATTATTAAATGGGTCTTTACAAAGATTATTTATAGCGTAGAATTTCTTGCTCACGCTTACCATCTGTTGGCGATGGATTTAGCAGCCTACCTACTAACTTATTAGGTAGAAAACCTATTTTGTATAAAACCATATTGTGTGAATTAAAAAGAAAATCGCCGCGCCGTCCGGCGACCGCACGGGGCCGGGCGCTGACGGCCATGTTTGTTTTATTTTGCTTATTTTTATTTCTATATTTTTGTTTGTATGTTTATTAGTTTCATTTAAATTATATTTCCTGTGTGTGCTAAGTGAGCCTTTTATTTCACACCGCGGAAAGCCTACCGCGATCACGTTTGATCGCCTACACCATCGTTGTTCATTTATACTATTATGTTACCTGCAAACCATATAAGCCAGGCATTGATTCAATGGACTGCCAAACTCGTCTAGGCAATATGTAAAATATTTTATCTATCGTTTATCGCAGAGTGGTACAGTATGAATTCAAATATGTACCTACAATAAAATTGTTAACTTGACTGAGGTATAAATAAAACCGGTTTTTTTTTTACAGGGTGCTTCTAGTATTAATAGTATTTTGCACGAAATACATATGCATCGGTATTTATTACATATATAGAATAACAATAATATAGTTTGTCCAAAACATATACATGGAAATTTAATCCCCAACATTTCACACGCAATTATTCGTAAAAAAAAAACCCATATTAATCAATCTGCGTGACCCAAATCATAATAATATATTTTAACAAACTACGCTAAATTTGTGTCACTAGTCAACCTCATAAAATTCACTAGATAAATTTTTCGACAAAGAATTTTCCGATATTCGACCCTTGCGATGGAAATAGGGGATGTACCTAACTTCGTATAGTAAATCACCTAACATTGTGCGCATCTAAAATCGCGACATGAAAAGTTTGTAATAATAGAAGCGAATAAAGAACTACAAATCCTTTATTCTGAAGCTTTGCAAGCTCTTCGCAGTGTATATTAGTTACTTATGTACTTAGTGAAATCCGGTAAATGCGTTAGACTCACGCACTGATATAATTTAAATAAAGAATTTGATTTTGTTTGGATTATGGTATGGTAATTGATAAGTATTTATTCATTAGCATTTAGAAAGATATGGTAAACAGACATACCAAAATCCTTAAGGATTCCTTGTTCGTACTATATTGATGACAAATCCCAATAAGTTAAATTAGTTTGTGGAGCTAGAAATTCCCTAGCAAGGGCAATCTTTCAAATTATCTTATATAGGCTCACATAAATCAACTTTTCATAATAAGTTTTCTTAGCTGCCATTTTTAATTAGCGCACTGGTTATTCCTGAGTTACTTATTTTTTATTTTATATTTTCCTTACAACATAAAGTGCAGCTAACTCTGTGTCTGTGTGTGTGTACCACCCTAGAAAAATAAAGACTATTGAAATTTTACATCTAAAGTGAAAAATGAGAAATAACTATTTATCCTACGATGTATTTCTACTTGTCGTATATTCAGAAAACTAAAATTAGCACCCATTTACCCGACCATTGTTCACTTCGTCATAATAATTCATGAAAAACAACCCAAAGTTCTAAACAAAGTGACGAATGCGTCTACCGAGTGAAATATGTCGGTAAAATTAAATAAATGAATACCGTCCAAGGTTGAATAACTCAAGGGTATAGAGGACGTACCATTTGCTTCCCGAACGTATAGCAACTGTAAAAAAACTGTTTTTATTATCAAATGCTTTTTTCATCAAATCGCCATTAGTTGCAGTTATTACATTGTGTTGATAGATAGTTTATCGGCACTTTTCATGGTATTTCAATATATATAGAAATCATGACAGATTATACAGAATTAATAAATAGAGACTGAAAATAACGCAAAGTTCGTAAACGTAAACTATCATTAATGTTTTTAGTTAACCAGAGCTATAGTGTTGAATAACTTTTTGAGAACTGTGTTGCATTTGTTTTTCATCTGCATAAAAATACCTTAAGCCTATAAAAGGTTATGATGTGAGACAGCAGAGTTACCGTGACTATCGCAACACAGATAAACTCACACATTTGTTCACGTCACAACTACAAATACGGTTAAGAGGATTGTGAAATTGTGATTGTAACATAGAACCAAATGCTGGAATAGAATTTCGACTCGAGAGCAGTGTGTCATCAAATTTCGAGGGCTCTTGAAACACCACAGCTAAATATTTACACGTGCGAATTGTGACACAAAGACACGTGGGAATTTATACTTATATTTACACCCATATAAGTATAAATTCCCACCCCAAAACACTACTCTTTATTCGGTATGCTTAATATTAAATTAATATAATAAACTTACAAGTAAAGTTACCACATCCTATTAGGCCTTTAGTATTGCATACATTGTATCTTTATTTTTTTATTTAAGACATTGATCTGCTGTCACTTAGTACTTAAGTTTTGTAGTACCTGCTCTAAAGCAAAAGACAACACCGCAAAACTTAAAATACCTAAACCTAATGTCACTTGAAGTTTTTACTTATATTTTCATCTTAAGTAAATCTGAAAGTCACAGAATGTTGCGTATACTCGTAATTACTAACAGTTTTATAAGTTAGGTACTCGTTTTCGTAGCAATACTTTTCTAAAAATAAAAAGTTAAATCGCAACAACACAAATTAAATACCTCAGTAATTAGTTCACATTGAATAGGTACCTAGCTAACAGCCAACTAATATTTACAAATATTTTATGAAACCGATGAAGAATTTGAGAATAGTTGAAATATTAGTCACGAAAAGTTTGAGTGAAGTCCAGTAAATATTGTTGCTTTAAACCATTTAGAAATGTAAGCAATTTCAAAACATGCATCTGAAAAACAAAGTTTTAAAGTGTTGGCATTGATTTATCGTTGTTTGTGTTTTGTTTGTGAACTAGAATATCAATAAGTTCAGTACGGTTTTATTGCTTGCTCTTGATACGTCAACAGAATGCTAACAATACATTTATGAAAGTCCGTGACTTGATCTTCATACCCTACACTCCCCTTGTAACCAATAAATGCAAATGCTTTAAAAATATTATTTTTACAGCATACACGAATCGTACATATCTTTGACAAGAAATGAAATATGCAACTGATAATATTTATGTTATCCAGTAATTTTTATTGTCTTACCGTCATATTCTGGCCTTCAGCTGTCTAATACTCGTATATATTTACCACACAAAGGTATTTCTGTTGCTTTGTGAAGTTGGTAACTTTTTATTCAATCGACTTCAAAAACAGCCAAATTCTGTAATTTTCTTCACCTGTAGGTAGAATCTTAATAATGAAATATTTCACTAACACAATTTAGAGAAACCAAACTCAGGGTAATATCGACTGAACATTTCAAAGAACAATTGTACGTTTGAAACGCTCCAGGGCTTCGTCTTGTTAAAACTTGGAACCTTTTGGACAGCTTTATTTGATTTGTATCTGTCCTCAGAACCGCCGAATGTTTAAACACTTGTCGTATGGAATTTATTATCGTTATACAGTTTGAAGATTAAAAATACATACTTAAAAGGACCAATTTCATCCTACTCATAATATTAATGATGCTCATATTTTAATTTCAGGATAATTGAAGATCCCTTGGATACGTGGGTGAAAACGCGGGGAGCCACTAGTATCTGAATAAAATAACTAAACAGCTCGTTTTGACTTAGGGTTAAATGTCCAGGAATAGTTATGCGGTCGATCAGTTTTCTAGAGCGTCTATTCTGGACCGTCTCCATAAGCATTGTGTATCTAATAACGATTTGGACCAATTTGTAGAAGTAAATACGTTTAATTTCTACAAAGTACGATTCATGTTGATTTGGAAATCATTTTACGGGTAAATGTAGAACCTAAGCAAAATTTTAAATAGGTTAGTATAGTCTAAGCACAGTAATATAGTTACAAATATACAACATTAACTAGTATAATTATCATTACGTAACGTACTGTACTAATGTATTTTGACTCAGGAGACCTATTGTGTCTGTTTTGTCTGGTCTGGAGAACAATTCTGTAAGTTAAATGAAAGTAGCTCGACCATATTTCAGGCTCTGTATCTCTTGTTATGTATGCGTGAATGTGTGAAGTCTTACCTCTTATTAAGTTTGTATTAGAGCTGTGCTGGATGATGTTTTAGAATCCGTGCTATCTGTATATTTCTCCCGTCAAGAAATTCAAGTTTAACTGACTACGAGCCACTCATCATCATCATCATCAGCTCATAGACGTCTCCCCTAACATCGAGAGGGTGCAGGCCATAGTCCAACTACGAGCCACTACAGTATTTTTTTTCTTTCCTCGCATGTCTGGCCAGTAATATTTTCCTTTAATAGTTTGAATAGGTAATCAATAGTTGTATATTATTTAATGAGACCTCGCTTGCAAAGTATCAATATTTACTAAATGCTCGTATTTGTATTCGCACCAAATTGGGAAATAATTAAATATGAATATATTGTGTCGGTCGATTGCATGCAACTTCGAGTTTATTTTGGGACAGATTTATTTGCTGTTATATTTTTGCTAATAGATTTGTTATAATTGAGTATTAAATTGTTTATTATTTATGAAAATTATTAAAGGAATGTATGCTTATGTTATGTACTAATAGATGTTGGAGGACAGACCTTCTGCGCTTACAAAAGCTACCTAGGACATCTTCAAGGATACATTTCCGTTCCTCATTTTTGACCGTCGTCATAGCCTCTACCGAGTTAATATCATCGCATTATATTCTACAGACTGAACTACCGTTCTATTAACGACCTTCTGTTTTGATAGATATAAAGCAGATATACAACTATTAACACCAGGATGTATCTCGATGCGTAAGCTGAAGACCGGATGCAGTGGGAAGATTCTACTTTCTTATACTTCGAGAAAATTCTAAGCGACATATTGTTAGTACTTACGCCTGTTTATTATAGTTCTATGAGTACAAAATAGTGGATGGGGCGAAAACCACTTCAAGATACATCTATAAGTATAGTTCTTAATTAATTGTAGCAAATTATTTACCGATCCAATGTTTTTGGATAACCGTGTATGCAATGTGGGATTGTTAATGATTACAATGTTTACCTTACCACAGTAAATGGCAAGAGTAAGTTTGCAGACTACGTGCTGACTACGCTTTCATTTAAACACACATAACCTAAGCACTGTGTTTACATGGGATTTCAAAATTGTTTTCGTAATAATTATAACTACTTATTGAAAAACTATTCATATACCTAACAGTAACCATTTTGTTTAAAGGGCAATACCGACGTACCACAAGATATTAAACTTAAGTTTTTAACGATCTTGTCTTTTGTTACATATGTACCTAATTAATTCTATAATAAAAAAAAATCATTTTACAAATAAATAAATAACCATCACAAATTTATATAATAATATTGACAAGTTTATATCTACGCATACGCTGCTTATCATACCCAAGATATTAAGATTCCAATTTCCAAACAAAAAAATACATTCTCAGCCAGAAACCTTGGTTTTTTAAACAGTAGGTATGTTTGACTAAAAATGGCTGACTTTGAAAAGGCAGGAGGCTAGAACAACTGCATAAGTAGGTAGAGCAGTTTATCAGTTCTGTGAATTAATTTACCATTTTATATACATGTACACTGTTTTTTTTGCTTCATTACAAATAAATTAAGCAACAAATCTATCTACTAACTAGGTTATATTGGCATGCGGGCGCATTACCCGTAATCAATGATGTTCCTCGCTGGATGTTTAATGTTGATCGGATATCTAATACTACCCTATGTTTATAGATTCATATACGAACGGTACTAAAGTCTAGTGCTTAAATTAAACCATGATTCGCCTTATAGTATGATATTTAAGTGATTATTTCGTTATATATCGTTATAATATTATTTGTGTGATGCGTGTAACCTATGCTTTATAAAAAAACTATACATTTAATATCTAAATGGTTAACGTATTTCATCATAATTAATTACTAGGGTAATCTTATAAACCAATCTAACTCATAGGAAATTTGCATAACAATGTACACAATTTAACACGATATTTTAAAAGTAAATAAATATTGCCCTGAACGAATACTTAAGCTGTCAGATGTAAAGTGCCTTCCGTTCAACATTAATTTAAAAACACTTACCAAGTATTCCAGACAAGAGTAACACTATACATTGTTAGTCCGTAAGCCACCGGCGACTATTAAAGCGACTTACAAGAGTAAAATATTCAAAGCGCGCTGCGCGTCGCTTCGGAAAATCGGAGTAGGGACGCGCGTGGGTGCGTGCACCTCAAACGGCGGCTACAGTCTCACTGCTCCACAACATACCACAACCGCTTTCCACCACCACCTTGTAGTGATAACGACCACCATCACAAATAAACGTTATCACAACATTGACAGTACCAAAGCTAATGCACCCATCACGTGACATTATCCCCACACATTATTGTATTAGACCGAGACAAAACAAGTTAACCAAAACTTCTATAAATAATACGAAAAAAAATCTCTTTCATTCTGTGCCAAGAATCTCTAAATTTACTGATGTTACGCTTATTATTATCTTTTCTCAAACATTTAAGACAACATTATTAAAATGATTAATATCCAAATTATAAGCGTTGTTATTATTTTGAGTTCAAAAATATATTATGTTCGTCTATGTCAGTTTTATTTTTATTTTTTAGGCTTAGGTATGTACCTGGTATTGGAATATAAATAGTGGTGTTAATGGTGGTAAATGGAATTGGTGGTAGCTTTTCGCTATTGTTCGTGTTTTATCAATGCGCATCCGGACAATGTACTTTCGTGGTTCACCGAAGCATTACGTGGTCCCGGCTATAAAGCGCATGCCTACTGAAACGATTTAATTAAAATCAGAGCCAACGCTATGACACAAAATATTGAAATCGTAATCCCTCTAGCTCTCTTGTTAATGCGAACGTTGAACAGAATATATATTATGTAGTTCACTAGTACAGTAGTATCTAATTCCATTCTTTTTTATTCCTAATTATTTTTTATTTGCTACCTATCCGGGAAATCCTCTACTATTATTGTTTACATGAGAATCAAAAAACTTAATTTAAATTCAGCAAAAGATAATGGATTTTCTTCTATTTATGACACACTTTTTATCGTGGACGTTGTAAAAATAATAACAACTTCAAATACATACATATACAAAGTTTTATATTCTTCGGGGAAAGTTGTATCTTTTCATAAAACGGACGGGGAATTGTTATTCATGATCTGTTAAATCACCCAAGAAACTTTTGACCGCTGGGGAGGTTATCTTGACAGCTTTCGTCGCATATATAATATTAACAAGGGATTGTATAGAATGGAGCTCGAGATAATCTGCGTATTTGAATCGTATTTTATTTTCAAGTCTATCTCGAAGCTGGTAACTAACACTGCATTGAAATATAAAGCGAAAATGTTTTATTTAAATAAGCCTTTTGACTCTTATACCGGTACGATTGGTTGTTTGAATTTAGGAAAGCCTGCATTAATTGATAAAGGTAAAAGTATATTTTATAATAAATGTTTAGTTTACAATGTTATGGCAGAGAGTTCTTATGTACCTTCTCGTTTCGGAGATAAGAAATAGCCCTTTTTAACATTGCACGGTAAGATATAAGCCGCAAGGGAAATTCGCAGAAAGTGAAAATCAAAGATTTTCTCATTTCTCTTCATGAATTCTTTAACTTATAAAAAAATACTTGTTCTGTGAATTTGAGACCATTCTAATTTCACAATAAGTAAAACCCAGAAACCTGATAACGTTTCCAGGATTACTTTGCAACAACATGATGTAAACCCTCACGTTGATGCTTAGGTTTTTTATGAAGTTTATACAAACTTAAATCATTTCTCATTTTTCGTGCTTTGCCCTAGTCGTATAATTGGATTCGATATTATTTTGATTTATCCTTAATATTGCACTTTCATAGAAATTCACCCCGAATTTTTTCAATAAACCAGGTGGATTTATTGAAAGTTACATAAATAAGGCCTCTGACAGGCCGTGATGCTCTAATGTCTGACTAGTTTAATCGATAGAAGCCCGTAAAGTTCACTGAAATTTCATTCGAAAACATTGAACTGAGTTTTTTTGCTAAAAACATATGGCATAGTAACGAGCTTATTTTGTTCCCTGATTGATGTATAGGCAGGGGAAAACAGTAACAAACGTAAAAAATGAGAGTGATATATAAATTAGACAAGTAGGTTAGTTTTGTACTTGTATTACATTATGACTTATGATATAACTAGGAACAATTATTTATTCTAAGGGATAAAATAAGGGTCTCTATATGGTAGCAACTAGTTCGTTTATAATTTTAATCAAGTGAAAAAATTTATAAACAAAAGAATTAATCGATGTCGAAACATTCCATTAAAAACCCATTTATAGGTACCTTAATGAAAAAAATAATTAAATAACTTTTGCAGCCAGTATTTTAATGAAATTCCTTATTGATCAAAAAAAGCTCATTCGCAGAATATAGATGATATAAAATATATCTATATTCCTTTAAAATAAGCTTGACTATTTCCCAGTATTTTACTCGGATTTCATGTACCTACCTACATTTTTCTACGTAATATTGTTAACGTACCTACAATACGTTTCGGTTTTGGTGAGCGAGTTTATAGTGCCTAACAATATGTACCTACCTATCGTAAGTGTACCAGTGGTGGCCACGGTACCAGTAATGGCCAAAAATTAAAAGAAACATCTAGAATTCGGACATGAGCGAATGTTTTTACATCGGGATCACTGTGACATAGACTTTAGACATCGAACTATCTAATTTTAACGTTTTATTGAATTCAGTCAGTTACATGTACAAATTTGCGCGAATACAAAGTGTAAAGTGATTTGAAATTGACAACGACGGCTTTTCTTAAGGAAATCGTTAATAATAATAATAATAATAAGCACATACGATAACTTAAATAAAAAAGTAGATGACCATTTAGACACTCTTAAACAAAAACTAGCCGTTAAAAGCCACAGATTAGCAAGATACAAGAAGGCAGCAGTTAGGAAAGAAAACAACAAACTTTTTACTAACAACGAAAAGCAATTTTATAGAAAACTTAAAGGAAATTATACAAATATCACAAATCCACCAACAAAAGAGTCACTTAATGATTTTTGGAGCCAAATTTGGTCTGACAATGCTGAACACAACAAAAATACTGAATGGATTGATAAAGAAATAACTCGATCAAATCTAGTTGAAAATATGGCTTTTGAGGATATTAGTTTGGAAGAGATCAGTGTAATAATAAACAGAACACATAATTGGAAAGCGGCAGGCCACGATAAAATTCATAATTTCTGGATTAAAAGACTTAATGTATTTCATGATATACTAGCTAAACAGATAACTGATATTATTAAGGGGAATAGTGATCTTCCCGATTTCTTAACCAAGGGCATTACGTTCATGATACCCAAGAGTGATAGAACTGAAGACCCATCACAGTATAGACCTATTACTTGTCTACCTACTTTATACAAAATCATAACAGCTTGTCTAGCTAATAGAATCAACAGTCACATTGAACACAATAATCTTTTATCGGAGGAACAAAAAGGCTGTAGACGCCGCCATAGGGGGTGTAAAGAACAACTTATTATAGACTCTACTATTCTAAAGTATGCTCAAAAAACTAAAAAAGATTTATATATTTCATACATAGACTATAAAAAAGCCTTTGATAGTGTCCCACACTCATGGTTATTACACATTTTAAATATATACAGAATTAACCCACAAATTATTTCATTTCTTGAAAAAACTATGAGGAATTGGAAAACCACACTCAACATACGCACACCCACGACAAATATATCTACTAATGAAATAGCAATCAAAAGAGGCATTTTCCAGGGCGATTCTTTAAGTCCATTATGGTTTTGTCTAGCCCTAAATCCACTCTCCCGTGAATTAATAGATTCAAAATTAGGTTTCAATATTAAGAGTAATAGACAAACAATATTCCAACTAACTCATTTACTTTATATGGATGATTTAAAATTATATGCTAATAAAGAAACTGAGATCAACAAATTGTTAGATATCACTAAAACATTTTCCGATGATATAAAGATGGATTTCGGACTGGACAAATGCCGTAAGTTAAATATCAAGAGGGGAAATATAGTAGCAGGCACGTACACGGTGAATGAAGAGGAGACTATACAGGCAATGGAAAATAATGAACTATACAAATATTTAGGCTACAATCAGTCACGATCCCTTGATCACACACAAATCAGACACAAAATTAAACAAGAATATTTTAATAGAATTAATTATCTTTGTAAAATGCAGTTAGCTAGTAGGTATTTATTTAAAGCAATAAACACATACGCTATACCAATACTCACTTATTCTTTTGGAATTATAAAATGGTCGAACACTGAACTACAATCCATTCAAATAAAAACACGAACTACCCTTACTCAACACAGATATCACCACCCAAAGTCTGCAAAAGAAAGAGTTAATATACCTAGAAAAGAAGGAGGAAGAGGATTAATAGATATTTCACAGTTACACAAACGACAAATAAACAACTTAAAACAATTTTTCAAACAAAAGAAATTAGACAGTACCTTACACAAAACAATAACTAGCATAGATAAAAATTACACTCCATTAAACTTAAGTGATGAACAACCAATAGAGACAGTAGATAAAGTACAGTTAGTTGAAGAACAAAATAGGCAATGGAAAGGTAAAGAATTACACGGTAGGCACCCTCACGATCTCAATCAACCACATGTAGATAAGGAAGCGTCTAATAGATGGCTTCACTCTGGAGATTTATTTCCAGAAACCGAAGGGTTCCTTATTGCAATACAGGATCAAGTTATCAATACAAAAAATTATAGAAAATACATATTAAAAGACACTACACTTCAAAATGATTTATGCAGGAAATGTAATAACAAGCCCGAAACAATACAACACATCACAGGAGCTTGCGTTACACTTACACAAAATGACTACACACATAGACACAACCAACTTGTTAACATAGTCCACCAAAAATTAGCAAGGAAATATAAATTAGTACGACAATCAGAGCCACACACACCATACTATAAATATTCACCTCAAGCTGTAATGGAAACATCCTCTTATAAACTTTATTATGACCGGACAATAATGACAGACCACACAATATATAACAACAGACCCGACATAACATTAGTAGATAAAGCAAATAAACATACATACATAATAGATATAGCAGTACCTAATACCAATAATATTCAATCGACAATAGCAGAAAAAATTAGGAAATATACAGAACTACAAGAAGAAATTAAAAGAGTGTGGAAAATGAACCACGTCACAATAGTCCC
This sequence comes from Thyatira batis, assembly GCA_905147785.2. Classification (NCBI taxonomy): domain Eukaryota; kingdom Metazoa; phylum Arthropoda; class Insecta; order Lepidoptera; family Drepanidae; genus Thyatira; species Thyatira batis. The sequence goes on along the minus strand of LR990489.1, from coordinate 5,131,115 downwards.
AATTATATTATCTACAACAGGTGTTATACCTAAGCTACTCTTCAAAAGTCTTGAAACTCTGGATCTTCCCAAATATACATATGTCACACTACAGAAAGCCGCGATACTTAACACCTGCCGAATCGTTAGGAAGTTCCTCCAATTAGACTCAACATACCAACCACTGAGTTTTGAATCCCAAAGTTAAAAATACACTTGGCAAAGCCCGTGTACTTTTAATAAATAAAATACCAGGGAAACCTGAGAAAAAATTAAATAAAAACAACATAATAATAATAATAATAAATCCTTTATTTCAGGCAACTAGGCCCATATTATAAATACCTTAAATCTAAGTATACATATTATGTTTATATTAAAATTACAACTAATTAATTAGGCACGTAGAGACGGCGACGTGCTCGCCAGCGAGGTTCGTATTGTTCCGCGAAAACGCCGAAATACGACACCCTTCGGCCAAAAGTCTTCCTTCGTGAAGGTCTCGATATGTTGAGTTGGAACCCGCACCACAAACGAAGTAAAATTTACGCTGTGACGCGATTCCAGCTTCGTGACCCTCAAGTTGAATTTAACTTTCTTTTCGATGTACTCCACAACCTCCTCAGCCTTTGTGGAATACAACAATCGGGATACATACAGCAGCGTCGTCGGAATAGCGGGACGCAGCAGATGGTTTGGTCCTGTCGGGGCAGTACCGCACTGGTTGCGACAAGTAGGCTTCTTGCGTTTCCGCTCTACTTTAACGAAGCCGTCCTTGTCAGCTTGTCCTCTGCAATACGCCTTCGGTGCCGGGTTCGACTGGGTCGTCGGCACCTGTTCGGGTTGGGGCCTTGGTTGTTGAGCGGGCTTGGCGACAGCTGCTGCGTAAGCACGTTGAGGTGTTGACTTACGCGCGCTAAGAGTCGGCGTCACGAGCACAGGTGACGCGGGGCAGGCGGGGCGGGGGGTGCGAGGCAGTGCATTGCACCCGACGGCCGCCGGTGACGAGTCAAGTTTCGCTGACTCGAAACTTGACGTTGATGCATTAAATGCACCTCGACGCGTGTTTACGTTGGAAGCCTCGTGTGACCTACATACCGTGATAGTGTTACGTAAGTCCACTACCTCAGTACGCAGTTCACTGATGGTACCTTTTTTTTTTTTTTTTTTTTTGGGATGGGGAAATCCTACATGGATACCTTCCGCCCTGGGGGTGAGCGGAAGGTTATGTGAGACTCCTACTCACTAAAACCCCACCGTGTCCCTTCGTCGCTATAAGCTGGGTATAAGGGTACGCCCGAGGCATGCGTCCTCGTACCCAGCGGCGACTTGGCCTGGTGCGCGGCCTCCTCGTCTAGTGAGCGTGGACTGGAGCTATGCCCACGCTCTGCCGTCTATGAGTAGTGTGTGGGAACACACACACAACTACTCGAGCCCGAGACTGTTGAGCGACAGACTCCCCCGAGTCTGCCGCCCATGGGCTCATGTGGGGGGAAGGCGGATGAATGCCGCCCTCCGGCGCCCCGTTCTCCTGCGGCGGATGGCCAGAGTGGTTGTTACCTCTCTGACCCTTTCCGCCGTCTCCTTTGCGAGCATTACTGTCTCGCAGAAGGATTGGAGTGCGCCCCAGGACCTCTCGCTGTCGACGATCGCGCCAATCACGCTCGGTAGCGAGAGGTCATTCCCCACCTCGGCGCAAAGTGCGCTGCGCTCGCTTGCCCAGGCTGGGCATTCCTCCAGCGTGTGCTGGGCCTCCTCCTCGAGACATCCGTCGCAGTGGTGACACTCGGTGGTCGGCTCCCTTCCGGCTATACGACACAGATACCTCCCGAAACAGCCATGTCCCGAGAGGATCTGCGTCATCCGGAAGGTAAGAATTCCATGTCTCCGCTCGAGCCACCACTCCAAGACAGGACGGATGGCTTCAATAGTGTTATGGCCCGCACTAGGCTGCCCAAGCCTGGCCTTCCACTCCTGGACTGCAAGCGCACGCAACTGAGCTCTGCGCTCTTCCACCTCGCGTGGCGCCGGCCGCTGGCCCTGAGCTAGTGCCTCCTCGCGCCAAAAGAAAACTGACGCAAGGGCTCTTGCCTCTAAGTCCCAGGGCAAAGAACCGGCCAGAACACACGCCGCCTCGGCGGAGATCGTGCGGTATCCCCGTATGGCCCTAATCGCCACTACCCTCTGGGGTCTTCGCAGTACGGTAATGTTGCTGCGATTAAGGGCTTCCGCCCATACGGGAGCTCCGTATAATACCATTGAACGCACGATCCCCATGTACAGCCGCCTACACACGGCGCCCGGTTCTCCGGTGTTTGGTAGCAGCCGTCCAAGAGCAGAAGCCGCACCCATCACCTTTGGCACCAGACACCCGAAGTGGGCCGTGAAGTTCCATCGACTATCCAGGACAATCCCTAGGTATCGCATTGTCGAACCGATGCCAATGCGAACTCCACTTACGACGATATGGGCGTCCCTAGGTGGCGCACGTCGAGGCCCATGAAAACACAGAGCCTCAGACTTACTAAGGGCCACCTCCAGGCCCAACCGACGTATTCGCCCCACAACTTGTGCCACACCTGTAGTGGCACGATAGGCGGCTGTACTATAACTCGAGCCACGGGCCGTCACCAGAGTATCGTCAGCGTAACACGTGACACTGACACCCTGTATGCACGGTACCCGTAGCACCCAATCGTAACCGATGTTCCACAGGAGTGGACCTAGAACCGACCCCTGTGGAACACCGCACGACATCTCACGTTGACCCCAGCCTTCCAGACATGGGTAGACCACTGATCTCCCTGACAGGTAAGCCCCGATGATTTGGCGCAGGTACAGAGGCACTCTATGATACCGGAGCGCCTCGTGTATGCAACTCCAGGGGAGGGAGTTGAACGCATTAGCAATGTCAAGTGACACTGCCAAAACAACCCCCCCATGGGCAACCGCCTCCTGCGCTTGGGACTTAACCCGTAATAATGCGTCGATGGTCGACCGACCCCTGCGAAATCCGTATTGACTCTCCGCCAAATCTGGACCTATCTCCTCAAGGTGCCTGATGATTCTACCGGCGATCACTCTCTCAAAGAGTTTGCCAATATCATCAAACAGAACTACAGGGCGGTAGCCAGAGGGAGAGTCTATTGGACGCCCCTGCTTACGGAGGAGGACTAATTTGCCTGTCTTCCACGCCTGTGGAAATATGGCTTGTGCCAGACAGGCATCGTAGAGCCTCCTCAATCGTAGTGACAGGGCGTCCTGGGTCAGGGCTAGAGCCAACACACGTCCCGGAATGCCGTCAGGACCGGGGGCCGTTTTCTTTGCACAAAGTCGCAAGACGGCCGCACCCAGCTCTCCTTGGGACACTTCCGGGATCACCGTTGTCACGTCTGGGGATTGTACTGCAGATGGCATTACCATCGCCGGAGGCAGGTGATCGTCCCTGTGCGGAAACAGGGCCGATACAACCTCCTCCCGAAACCCTGGTTGGAGACTCTTTGTGATCGGGGGAGTCCAGGTGCGGAGTTTACCTCTTACGGCCAGATATGGCCTTCCCCACGGATCAAGATTTAACGTTTCCAGTGACTCCTTCCAAGCACGAACTTTGGCTTCAAATATTGCCATCTGCAGTGCTTTTTTCATGTCCATATAGGCGGCGTATAGTACAGCTTCCCGTGCCTCATCTCTACGCCTTCTCCTGCGGTGCCTAGTGTATTGGCGTCTCGCCTCAACGCAAGACTCCCGTAACTGCGCGATTTCCACAGACCACCAATACACCTGTTCTTTAGGAGGACGATGGCCAGTCTGAGGCATGGACACATTGCAAATATTTGTCAATGCGTCCCGAAACCAGACCGTTTCGTCCTCTATCACCACAGGACCATCGGGCGTAGAAGCCCAAGTCTGTACTATCGCCGCCTCTGTTGCTAGGTCCTTGTTGAGGGCCTTAAGCCTCCATGTCGTACCCATCCCCCCAGAAGGGCGGCTTAGGCTATATGGTACTCTCTGGAGCAGGGTGGAGACATCAAATCGAATGTATCGATGGTCTGATAGTGTCTCCACGCGCTCCAGCACCTTCCAGCCTTGAACACGTCGTGCCAGGGCGGAGCTCGCAAACGAAACGTCGACAATTGATCCACCCTGAAACCGCACGCACGTGTCCACCGTCCCCTGATTGAGGACCGAAAGACCATTGGTCAGGAGCCATTCCTCCAGGACTTCACCCCTTGCATCCGTCGCGGGGGATCCCCACGCCGTGGATTTTGCATTGAGATCCCCAACCACTAGCACCGGGTGAGGATAGCTCCGTCCGATCTGGGTCCCAACATCGTCGAGAAATCTCTCAAACTCAACGAGGGGTCTGTTAGGGGAGAAATAGACAGCAATCGTCATTATTTCCCCCAGCAGAGCCGCAACGCTTCCTCTGCCCTTTGCTACCTTTTCAAAGGGAGGGGAGCCCGCGGCACCCCGACGGACAAGAGCAGCTAGGCCATCTCGGTCCCCAATCCAGTCATCGTCTGGAGGGATGCAGTACGGTTCAGCAACCGCAGCCACTTGTATCTGCCACTGTGCCATACTCTGGACAAGTAAATCCTGAGCTCTGGCACAGTGGTTGATATTCGCCTGCAGTATGCGGAGAGAAGCCGTTATGTTGTTGACATCATAACCACCTCCCCGCTCGCCGCCGCGCTGGTGCTTGGCTGCGTGCTGACTTCAACTGCCACGGCAGCTTTAGCCCTCATCCTTCGTTTTCGGAGCGTCCGCTTGCTCATCGGCAAAGATGTGGTGCAAGACTTGCCTCCCATACTGTGGGCAGTGGGCATGTTCGCTGCCGCACATACTGTACAGTAGGGCGAAGCCTCACAGTCCTTAGCTTTATGGCCTAATTGGCCACACCGGTAGCATTGGCTGCCACGATCCACCTCTGCTTTACACTGCTCCCGGACGTGCCCTAACTCCAGGCACCGGAAGCAGCGCATAGGGCGTGACGGCAGCAATCTCACTTGCGCTGACACCCAACCGACGAGCAAACGCCCCGCTTCAACCACTTTTTGAGCACCCGCAGCAGGGCAACTGACAACAATTGTGCCGAGGCCCGAACGATCCTTACGGATAATACCCGGTTTGATGCTTGCCTCGGAGCAACCACTCGACTTCGCCAGAGCCGATTGGACATCCCCAGAAGATATAGAATCGTCCAGACCCATGATGCGTAAGTCCACACACTTTACGGGTCTTGATACGATGATATCCTCCTCCCTCATGACCTCCCTTATCTTGGCAGCAAGGTTGTCTGCGTGGGTAACGCTATTCTCTCCCGACACCAGAAACATACGAGCGCCCGTAGCGGCCACCTTGAAACGGAGGGCAGGGATGCCCAAGCTCGCCGGGTCCATTTTCGATCGAGCCTCTTTAATAGCATCGTCGTACGTCAGGCCTCTCTCAACTGCGGCTGGCTGTAGTTTGAGAACAACAGCCGCCGTCTGCGGAACGCGAATATGGTTCGGGTATAACGTACGACGCCCCTGTCGCGGTTGCTGCGGATTCAATTGCCGCTTGGCCTGAGATTGCCCTGGAAGAGCACTTTGTCTTACTCCCCGTGCTGCCACTAAATTCCAGGGCTCAGTAAGAGACCCAGGTGCTGGAGGCAGAGCACGTGATTCTCTAGGTGCAGGAAGTTCAGGCACAGGGAGATGATGTGCCTTCCTTTCCCGCTTTTTCTTTCTGCCACTACGAGTACCCAACCCAGCAGGATCCACAGCCATGGCTACAGGATTCGCTGGAGCGCTAGACTGAGGAGCTCACTGATGGTACCTTGTGTTAAGGCGGTGAGCAGAAAGTTTCACTTGTAAAATAGTATTGCTTAATTAAAATCAAAATTTGTTTTGTTTGATGTGTTAGCCATAAAATAAAGATAAACTAAGACTAAGACTGGGGCGGCCATTAATGGATTTTCCCTGGCCAAGACTGGGTCACAAAACTACAACTTTTATTTGTTAAATTAATTGAATCCAGATTTGCCGTATCTCACGCGTAACACATTACAAATATTAAATAAGGACTGGACTTTACAATTTCACTATATTCAGTGCTGAAACTTTCACAATTTTGGTAATATTTCACAAAAACCAGTTTTTTTTTCTTAAACTGGCCACCATTGGGTCATTTACCGTACTAATAATTTTATATATAAAAACGATATTCTTTACTCCTATCATGTTGTCAAGGCTATCAGTTTGCATTGCTAATAGTTTCTTCGTAGCACTAACAATACCGAGAGTTTATAGTAGTGTAGTTTGAGAACCGTAGGTGAATGTCGTCAAGTAATTAGACCAATTACACATTTTTTCCAACTCATTTTGTAAAAATAATTGTTCTGCTATTGTATAATCACTTTACCTTGTTGATTTATGAATCTATTGATACGAAATTATTATTTAAAATGTTGGTACAGCTTATAGCTTTTTATTCAAGCTTAGAAATGTCTAGTACCTACATTACACTAGATATAGCTTCTGTCTATTCAAGGTTTTTGCGTAGAAATAAAACTAAAATATAATAAACTTTTTTGTTATTTTATTGTGAACCTATATAGACCTCTAAATACAAAACAACAGAAAAAAATATATGCACGCCTCCCAAACAAAAATAACATAAGGGTACATAAAGATTTTAAGAAAAACAACTCATCGTTTATGTACAAAGTTTTTATCAATACGAATACGATTTTAATATTCAATCAGACATTCGGTCTTAAATTCAATCAGTGGTTTTTGTGTGATTCAATGTCAAACAAACTGACAAGTATTTAAAAAAAGTGATTATACGTTCCACGAGTACCTAAGTACTTACCTATTATTTATTTTTACATCCCAAACCTGTACTACAAAATTAATCTTTGATTTATGTATTGTATCGTCAGTGTTACGTTAACAATCGATTTTATTAGATATGTATATAGATAGGAAGAAGATATAGATAGCCTCGTAATCAATTTCGCGTCTTTAAATAAACACTTTGATGTCATACAACATTATAATAGAGTTACGTAATACGAGTTATGTATTAGGCTCAAAGAACCTCAAAGTGTAATTATGCTCATTGTTAATCAGATTGATTATATATATAGGTATCTAATATTGTCATTGTTTTATTATGTACCTCAATTATATTCCGCCCCCTTACTTCTTAAAAAATGACATTATACTAATAACAAGTAGGTAAGAACTAGTAGTTTTCAGCGTTCCAAATCTCATAGCTGATAAAAAGGCCTTATAAACCTATGTAGGGTACATCCTATAGACATACATGTCTTTCCAACCTCATCTAAAGCTATCCCGTAGAACATAAAGTTTTAATAACAACTTCAATCACCTACATATACCTACGACATATGTATAAAGAAAACTAAAAAAATAATAAGTCTGCTGACTGTGCCGCCTCGTCAAACATACATACACCACTACTTTTTTTACATGACAGCTGGCATAGCTACGAGATCCCTTTGATTTATCACGTTTACGGAATATTGTAATTGATTTTATATTGGTGAATCATCAGTCGGTAAAATCAATAATATATAATTATAATCTTTGTAATAAATCTTACATAGCGACCTTATGTTTTCCGTTAAAACAAATGATAATTATTTCCTCTGATCAGTTTGTCTATCTGTATATTTGATACCCGCTAACAATGCATTTACAATAGAATCGAAGTTTATTTCCGCAACATTTTTAATAACCCGATTAATAACAATAGATTATTTGCCGATCGCTACCAACTATAGCAATTATTTGAGATACCTATTTATTGCATAACAATCCTCTCGGCGTTTCATCTCATGTATTTACGCTAGACATAGGCAATATAAAAACTTTATCATCCCTACGATTGTGACGAAAACATTTTTGATTGAATTGAGGCCCTTTGAATCACCGAAAGATTTTTGTAGTTGCAAAGTTGTATTTCTCTTTTGGTCGTATTTCCTCTTATTCAAATGGATTGAAAAATCGTACAAAAGAGCTAGGGCCTTTGAACGATTCAGCTTCAGCTGATAAACAAAGTAACGGATTAGGGTACTTATATACTTTTTCCGAGGCACCCTTCGCATTCACATCTTTTGAGGTGTTTTAATGCGTGAATGAGTCCATCAATAAATATAATGTACCTATACAAATTTTCTTTTTTGACAGGCGGTTGAAGAGGTTGTAACATCCCCTGACTTATGAACTCGGATTCCCAACCTTTTACCCGGCTTCGGAGAAAGGTCATGACTACGTCTTGTCTTTGTGTGTACCTACCTACCTATGGTCTTTAGTACTTGGTTTTAGTTTTTTAATTAACTTTCTTTTAGGCGTTATATCTTATTAGAATTAAAAATATATTTTTGTCCCAGAATTTAATTTTTTGGTAAATTAACCAAAATTTTCTTTTCACGGCCTAAATATTAGACCTAATATAAAACCTTTTTATTGATTCTATGATCTATTTATTATCCTCGCTCGTCATGGATATAGTCTAGCTAGGTAGTAGTTTCACTATAAACCGGTTAACAGTTTATTACCCTTAAAAAAACTAAAATTATCTCATCTGATGTTTTATCATTAACGTAACAAGCATTGCCTTATAAACAACATAAATAATTTACTTGACGTGGACATAGTTACGTACAATAGAAAAATGTTACTTTACTATTACGCAAAATTACTACAACCTTGGTACTAATGGAAATAGAAATTAGGTCAGTACGACAAACAGTAAAAGTTTTTAATTTCAGAACTACAACACTATACATGAATAGTCAATGAGTATTTTCATTGCAATTTCGCCCCTATGTTTAGAATCATAGTTGCGATATTGAATTCGATACAGTCTGATTGAAAGCCCATTGAACAAATATTACCTAACTATCAAACATTAGTCCCTCTGTGTATTACATTTATGTTTGTTCTGTATCTGGGCGGAAATATCAACAAATCCTAATTATGAAATTATTTTAATAATAAGTAAGATGATACGGTACCTACCTACGAATGATGTCTATCAATTTATGGGCAGTATCAAGACAATTAAATAAATCTATACTAATATTATAAAGGAGTAGAGTTTGTTTGTTTGCTTGAACGCGCTAATCTCAGGAACTACTGGTCGGATTTTAAAAATCCTTTCGCCATTAGATAGTCCATCTATCGAGGAAGGCTATAGGCTATATATCATCACGCTATGACCAATAGGAGCGGAGCACCAATGAAGAATGTTTCAAAATCGGGAGATTAATTTTCCTGTTGAGAGCTTCCGCTGCGTACGCTGCGTAAACGGTTAAAGTTACGCTAAAATGATGTATGACAGAATTGTTCCCCTTCAAAAGTTCTAAAAAAAAGTCCGCGATAGCATATGTCTATCTGTTATGTCTATATGCCAAAAGACATTGTAACTATATATCTATTCGTCTTTATAATAAAATCCTTCTTATCGACAAAAAAATTATCAATTACAATCGGACAGCGTTCAAGAAAACATTACTAGATTGGCTTTTAGGTTTTGATTATAATGCTACAGAAGAATTATTTGCCACAATAACATAGTAAAACAAAAAAATAATAATAATAATAAGATATCCATACTATGCTCACACAAAACTCTTAAAATACATATATAAACACACACACTGACATACACACACACTCACACACAAACTCACACACACATTCACACCTACACACTCACAGTCACATACACACACTCACACATCAACACGCCCACGTACGCACGCGCAAACACTCAAACACACACACACAAATACACTCAGTCACGCACTCATACAATCAAATTGTTTTAAATCTTTATTTTCTAATGATGTGAAGAGCGGGTTTCCTACAACACAGGGAGACCTAATGTGGGAGCCCAGCCCAAATATAACTGTACCATATTTAATGTTAAATAAAGATATTTTCATTTTTTCATTTTTTTGTTAAGGTTGCCTCACTGTGAGCATTTTTATACTAACCAAATTTGTTCGAAAATGAAGCATTATTTCCAAATAAATACGTTATTCATCGCAAGTATTTAATTTAAAACAAAATTGCCGTTTACATCATTCGACTTCAATGAATATCTTAGGAGATATCGCAAAATTAAAATAACATTGCAGCAAAATAATGTTCAAGTACTGTAGGTACTGCGCGCGCCTTTATGTGCTGGGCCGGCGCGTGCAGTCATCAGTTAGCTCTGCGAGACCATCCTTCTACGTAAACGAAGGGGGTTGAAAGTTAGCACTAGCCCAAAGTAACTATTCCACGCGGACGGAGTCGCGGGCAGAAGCTAGTACATGAATATTATATTTTTGACACACGGCAAATTCGATGCGCCAAATTAACAAACCAAATAGTTGAATTACATACACTACTTTTATTTTAAATACATACATATATAGGTAGGTGTTTACATCCAGACACAGAACAAAGAGATATATTCATGCATACAAATGTGTGTCCTATCCTGAGTGGGATTTGAACCCACAATCGGTGCCTTTAAAGTCAGGGTCCCTAACCACAATACCCACTACTCAGTCTAAAATTTGTAAAAAATTCAAATTTAAATTTCTTGCTATAATCATCGTTCTGCTACATACAGAAGTAAAGAATAAAAGTTTGTCACACACATCATAAAGTGGACGAACACCAAAACTCACAGTTTCTGCCGCTTGACCAAGCTGACAGACATTATTTTCTAGTAGTTATTTACGTAAACTATTTATCTTTAAAAGGTTTTTTTAGAGGTGTGTCTGAATGAATAATGTGAACGATCTAGTGACAAGTGCCGCGATTCCCACGACCATGTTGCTTCAAACAACACGAGCTTTGAACATGGTTTGCTTAATTATCCATTAGAATGTTGACATTATTTTAGATCGACCCTCTGCACGACTTAAGCTTATGTGGAAATACATTCACAAGGGTAAAGTAGTGCCTATTTGTTTTCATGTTCTCATGCTCGATAAATAAACCTTTAACAAATCACAATACCTGGCCTACGTTAAGTTTAACGTGCTTACCTACCTCTCAATGTAATTGTGATGGAAATATAGCTAAATACGAGTAATATCCATTAATAGGATTATATTTTTCGTTAGAAGAGTAGGTTACGTAGAATACTCTATTATCTATAATTTAAGTAGGTAATTAGGTACCTATATTTATCAAAAAGTATACCCAACAGAAATTTTAATATCTATACATATTTTTGTTCTAATAAAGATTTTTTGTTTAATTATCATATTAATATTTGCGCATAAATAGTTAAAACGGTTTCATGACATAATATAATCAATCTTACATTCTTACTTAGGTATTGTATGCAAACACTCTACTTTATGTATTGAATCAATTGCTCATTTGTGCATATGCGTTTTGTTGTATTGTCTAGACTTTATTGCACCCTGTGTCTAGACGACATATATGAATTTATACAATAAATAGGGTAAAATTTGCGTAGATAGGAACTTAGTGCACCGGAAAACGCCCACGTCTCTAATTTAGACTAGCAGTCATCAAAAGAGACATAATTTTCGTCAGGAAACTAATTAGCTCCTAATCGCTATTTATTGCAGGTGTTCTATGAGAATTAAATTACTATATTCTTATTTTACAGCTCAATAGCTGTGAAAGATATTTTGTATAGAAAATAATTTTACGTTTAACAAAAATTATCTAATAAAATGCTATGGGGAAAATGAAAATACTTTTCTGGGTATAATTAAACTTGTCAAGGGCGAGTATGAATTCCTCAAGGTGACTTACGGACATGACAGTTGCGGTACTTTATTACACACTTATTGTTCGTGGCCAGTGACGACCGGGAGAACTTCACGTATCTTATTTGCTTACTGAAATCCTTATGCAAAAAAAACTATGTTAGATAGGATTCTTAGTGATAAAGAATGAAGTCAATGTAGTTAGTGGGATTCAATTAAAATACTTTCAGAATTTCCTTCTTTTCCTTCAAGAAAATCTTTGCCATCGTCAAGCCGCCATAAGTGATGCCCTGTTATATAGGTATTTATTTCTGTTTTATGTTAATCCAGTTCAACGCGTTGATATCTATTGGTTCGTATAGTTTTGGACACTATTGCTACGACCACCATTGACTAATAACAGCTGTTATTATGACAGTATCAATATTATACTTGCATCTAACATTTGCACCCAGATTAAATGATATTTGATCTGTAGGTTTATAGTTACATGAAATCTATGTAAAAACAAAATCTAGCAAGCTGTTATTGTCAAATAAAATTGTAATAAGCAATTTTTGGAATCAGCATTTAGTATTATTGCCTAATAAATACCTAGATGTTAAATAAAACTAAAATCTTAAAAAGTATATATCATGATAGATCAGACATAAATAGCCATAAGTCAAGATGTGGTGCATTGTGCCTTCAGATAAGTATGATCACATCATGCACTATTCAAATTATATTATTATACAAAACATTAATAGTAAGATTACAAGCTATTTCATCGTTATATTAATCAAATTTACTTACAGTCAACAAATATTTGTAAGATTTTGCCTCAATGTTTTAATATACGTATAAACTTATATTAATTAGGATAAACTTACATTTAACATATCACTTTGAAACAACATGTGTTTATATCCATTATTTGTTCGAAATTACAGCGAAGGGAAGTGGTATTGAATAAACATTCAATGTATGTATAGGTAACGCCACTACCGTTACCTGTATAATCATATTATTTGTACTATTCTAGTACGTACCTACTATAATGTCTACAATTTTTGTCAAATGTAAAATTTAATTACCTATCTCGTAAAAATAAAAAGTAAAATAATGTATAGCTAAAAATCTTAAATTTAAGCTGATAAAGTTATTGTAACTAAGTTGAATATTTTCAGCATACTATAGTAGATAATCGAATTTATGCGATCAGTGAAACTGATGATTTTATATTTAAAAAAAATATAGGTACGTTGATGAGTAAGCCGAGTGAAGTTAGTTTAATACCACTTGTTTGTTTTAGTGCGATTCGCAGTAGGTAGATAAATTGCTCACCTAATGTGAGAACAAAAATTAAAAGTGAGCTATGGTAAATGACCCAATGGTGGCCAGTTTAAGAAAAAAAAACTGGTTTTTGTGAAATATTACCAAAATTGTGAAAGTTTCAGCACTGAATATAGTGAAACTGTAAAGTCCAGTCCTTATTTAATATTTATAATGTGTTACGCGTGAGATACGGCAAAGCTGGATTCAATTAATTTAACAAATAAAAGTTGTAGTTTTGTGACCCAGTCTTGGCCAGGGAAAATCCATTAATGGATACCCCAGTCTTAGTCTTAGTTTATCTTTATTTTATGGCTCACACATGAAACAACACTAATTTTGATTTTAACTAAGCAATACTATTTTACAAGTGAAACTTTCTGCTCACCGCCTTAACGATTTCCTTAAGAAAAGCCGTCGTTGTCAATTTCAAATAACCTTACACTTTGTATTCGCGCAAATTTGTACATGTAACTGACTGAATTCAATAAAACGTTAAACTTAGATAGTTCGATGTCTAAAGTCTATGTCACAGTGATCCAAATGTAAAAACATTCGCTCACGTCCGAATTCTAGATGTTTCTTTCTATTTTTGGCCATTACTGGTACCGTGGCCACCACTGGTACACTTACGATATGTGATAAATTATCATCTAAATCCCTTCAGCTGTGATCGCGTGAAAGATCGATCCTCACAAACTTTCGCAATAACAATACTAGAAGCAGGAAGTAGGAATGTGGAAAGTAAGATGTTTAGCTACTCTGGAAACACTTATTTAATCTTATGTATATTAAATTCTCGTGTCACAATGTTAGTTACCATACTCCTCCGAAAGTAGGTCTGAGAATCGGGTACTATCTATTTTTGATACCCCTGTGATCACGGGAACGGGAACTACGTGGGTGAAACCGCGGGGCGGCAGCTAGTAGGTAGCTAATATATAATGCCTCAGCTTCAGTTACCAACTACACTTCCATGCTTCTTGACATCTTTATCTCGGCTCAGCGACCTGACATCGATTTGGTTACCCTCGTTCGTTTAACTGCTGCAGCTTCCGTCTTTTATATGGCCAGATACGAATTAATATTGACTTTCTTTCGCTTATTTTAATAATATTCACTTTAAACTGTCTTAGTATCTTATCGTATCGTATCTTATCGTCTTTATCTTTTATCTTATTAATATCCTGGGATATTTTTACACCGATCCCTTACTAGAGCTTATTTATCTTGATGTAGCTTATTCTTATTAATGTACTAGCGAGCTGATAATATACTATATATACTACCTACTTCTTAATACATAAGTATGTATAATTATACATACATACATATATGATTACGCACACAAATGTTAGGGAATTGAAGTCGTGACCAGTTACGCGCATGTGGCCACTAATCACAAAGCCACTAGTAATGTAGATAGTTACTTACTGTGCTTATTTTCAACCATATGATTACATATCATGTCTAATACTAAGTACATATAGGTAAATCTTTGAAGGAGATAGGGCGCAACGGATTCGTCCGTTCGAAATTGGAGTAGCCCGACTGTGGTAGTACCTCCACCTTACAGAAGACCGCAGCCAAATAACACTACATGTAGTGTTGTGTTCCTGCGGTGAGTAAGGTAGCCAGAGCTCCATGAGGAGACGCTGTAGCGGCAGTGGCGGGACCAGGGATGGAGTAGCGTCGTAGGGGTATGCAGGAGTGATACCTATTTAACCTTTCGACGAAAAGTACATTGCGCTTTGTCCCTTTCACTGCCTATACAGTTGCTCCCTTTTTTATAGGGTCGGCAACGCGTGAGTGACGCCTCTAGTGTTGCAAGCGTCCATAGGCTACGGTAACCGCTTCCCATCAGGTGGGACTGTATGCCTGTTTGCCACCCTTGTGGTATAAAAAAAAAAAATACAATATATTTATATACTTACCTACAAAGTAAAATATACCTACCATAAGAATGTATCTAATCTACAACCATAACAGGCCGGATTTTTGCCTCTCGAATTAATTTCGGCATTAACACGGTATGAAAGGCAGTGAGCGAGCATCTGAGAGTATTCAGGATTCGGATGATTATCTCCCCGGTTTTATCGTAGGCTTCGGTAATCGTACACCCCAGATATTATGAACACTGCTGCGCTTTTTTCATAAGTAGCGATTTAGTCTTTTAATCCCTAAATCTTTCTTAATAAATACTTCACAGGATTGAATGATTATAATTATGTACTCTAACGACCAATTATGTTGGAAATAAAGATTTAAACGTCTCACATACCTACTTAACCATACATGTACCCATAGTATAAACTTCCTAATTTCCGTCCGTATTTTCGAAAATCATTTTTGTCTTTCCATACATATATGTGGTATGTAGAAACTTCCTGCGGGATGAAAATGCAATGCCAGTGCACCATTGAATATGGTAAAGCTAGAGAGGCTTTTGAGTAGGGATTTCTCAATGACTTCCATATCTTTTTGATTTTACGCTGTCTCCACTCCATTTTTACAGAAAGTAGCTACACAAAGCATCGTCTTTTGTTTTTATTCGAGAACTTTGTCGTAGTAAAAAACGTGTCAATAAAGCATGACACAATAGCCTCTTTCGGATGGAGGCATTTAAACACTGAAGTTTCCGCCTGGGAAGTCGTTTCGCTGCAAACAGCCTGGGGCAACCATTTCCTCGGAATATCAAAGGTCTAACAGTTTTCAATCTGCTTAACTGAGTCGTAAATTGCTGAAAATGATTATAGCTTACAAACTGAAACGATTTCGATTTTACATTTTGAAAACTCTGGCCTCACTCATTGTTAAGGCCGAGCATAAATGACTAAGCTCGATAATTAAAACTTGACGTACGGTAACCAGGGGCGTAGCTACCGCCGTATCTGCCGTATCAATTATACGGGGCCCCCGAGCTTCTGGGGCCCCATGTGAGAAATCTTTAGCCTTCATAAGGGCCCCCAACCAATTGTTTATACGGGGCCTCGCCAAGGCACGCTACGCCACTGACGGTAACACAGGTACTTCGGTAACTTATTACCTGGATTCCATCACCATTAACCCGCACCAGCATTAGATAATAACTCCGTCAAACACAGTTTATTTTTAATATTAACAAAAAATTTGGACCAGTGCTGACGTGCTTATTTTTTAAATTACTTACAAAAGTCTTGAATTTCCATTTAATTGTTTCTTATTTGTTTTAGTACTTACTTTCCGATACAAAATATATAAATACATAATTTTATTCGTGTTTTCATAATAGAACGTAATTTACGGGAATAAAAAATCCATACACTGTAGGTACCACCTAACTTGGAGATAAACTTTGTTCGTTACAAGGATTTAGTATAGGTACCTTTAATAAAATATTCTTTGAACCATAAAGAACATTGAAATTTAATAACTTTAACGAAGTTTTATTTGTTCAACAACTGCCCAGCTAAGCGCTTTTATGAATCCGCCAGTATTTTGATTTTGTAAGAAAAGTTTAGCTTTGTTAAACGAAGGTATTGAGATATTTAGAAATTATCTTTATTCGATAGGAAAGCGACTCAAATAATCTATAAAACTAGCTTACAAGGAACTAGTAAATCTGAGTAAATAATAAATAGGTAGGTACCACAATGTGCCACTAAGTTCTCAAACAAAGTACCCAAACACTGAACAACAGTAAACATAGGATATACTACATAATAATACCTATACACAATTTATAATAGGTGCCTAATGTTAAAATAGGTGTATCTAACGTACCTAATGTAAAAAAAACAATTAACAGTCAGACAATGTTATACATACCTATCTATTTATCTATATAGGGTGGTAGCCAGCCCAGCGGACTGCAAAGTACCTACGTAGTACGTACCACAAAACCTACTCAAGTAAGATTATTTTTTAATATTTATTAAAAGACTGTAATATGTATATATACCAAAGAAATTTCATCATATTTATCTGAACTAGAATAATCATTCTATCGTCGCGAAGTGGCAGAACAAGATTACGAGGACCCGAATTCAATTTCACAAGTAGGTACGGAAACAGTAGCGACAGTAATCTAAACTCCTAATTAATTTTGAAAGAATCCACGAAGTCCTTAAATTCGGTAGTCAGTCAAACGAGATCTGTTCGCTGGATGTCAATCAACCGGCGAGATAGACTTAACTTTTGTATTCAGTTCGACACTGCGACACACCTTTCACAACTTCCTAATTAAATATTGTGATTCTACCTAAGTACTGTAGGATTACAGAAATATCCATATTAATCCTGAGGAAAAATAACAACGAATTTTGTTTCCCTTGAAGGTTATCAAAAATAAAAGAATTTTGAGGCAATAGATATTCTTTTATAAACGCCTCTTTCAAAGGGTTGATCGTTGTTCAGTATGAGCACAGATAAAAGAATTACATTATATCTATTATAAAAACCTTAAGCACCCTTCCTTATTATATTTAAATGAAGAAATGGCGAATTTTATTAAAGAAACATAAACTTTCATCTACGCACGCACACAGATAGGATGATGTTGTATTTTTTTTATCTTAGTCGAAATAATAAATAGTATATGACGCAGAATAACAATTTTTAATCTACATAGGTACCTACCTACATAGTACTAACTCAAAAAGAAACTATTAACGAGATTGTAGAACTTTAAGTAATGGTCCCTAATAAATATTAAAAACAAATATCTTAGGAAATTCAAGCAGAGTTTTTTCTTTAGCGATCAGATAGTTTTGAGAGAAATATAAGTACATATTTCACTTACCTACTTAGGTACATTCAATATTATACACACCCATGTCACCCATATATGGAACAAACATCCATGTCTATGCACATTAATGTTTGTCCTAGTTGAGTTATGAGTAAAACACCCACCACGGGCGGCTCGAATTTACTTGCAGGCGTAAAATCTTAATATGAATCCAAAGCATAAACTAATCCCCAACTCCCTAAGTACCTATTTACAATATAGAAAAAGGTTTTAAGGACAGATGGAAGGAAATTTTGATTTTGCTAAGTATTTGTCTAGCAACAACTTTCTCGTAAACGTAAAATTACTAAAATAGTCTAAATTATTGTACAGTTCAGTGATAATACAAAAGTTAAAGGAAAATAGATTGTTATTTTTTTAAGTCAGGGTCGTTGGGACCGTTTAGTGTAAAGTAGGTACTTATTCAAATTCATTCTCAAACGTTAGGTATTGATCCATCCAAATTCTTTAAAAGAACAGTCCTGTTTAAGGAATTCTCACAATCTTTTATTTCACCCTTCGACAACATTGGGGTTCCTAAATATTCCAGTTCAAGAGCGATGGCGGGTCTGCAAGGCGAAATGAAAACAAGAGCCCTTAGCCCGCTTTCAGGGATCGCTACGCTCCAAAGCTAAAAGAACAATAACGGACCTACGCAACGATGATTTTATATTTTTTTAAATATATTTCAAAGGGCCAGGACCCTTTTTGTCATGTCACCTCGTGCTTACGCATAATTAACCTCACAATGATTCAGCATTTTTGTTTCTACATCATGGTCGATACTCGATTTCATTAGCAAAAAGTTAGGTACCAAAATATTATACACGCAAAAAGACAATATAGATAGTTTATAAAATAAACATAGCAGAGTTCTTGATAAGAAAAGTTTTTGAAACACATAATTGACACAATCTGAATGAGAATCGGACCTTATTCTTTATGTAGGTAACTACCTATTTCCAGAAGAAGACGAACAGTGACAGTTAGGTATCTTACAAACACCTATTTACTTTATCTAACTACTCGTAGTTAAAGTTTGTCTTTTCAGTCTTGAACAACGCGACGGCAATGTTGTAGCTGCTTGGTATTTCGAAAGTACCTACTCACCTACAGAATGCTGTTACTACTTAAGAGCTATTTCTTGTATAGGTACAAGTTTTCCACGAAGTTTTCTTTTACTTGCAAGAAAGTGATTTCTATAAGAGTACCTAAGTAAATAGAAAATAGAAGGCAACCCACGCAACGTTTCTTTTAAGGACTCTTCTACTTAAATGCCTACAAAGTTATTTTGTTTTTTTTTTTAATCATAAAAGTCTTATACCCGTCGTACTTAGTTGGCAGATATTTCACAGTTTTTTTATATATTGTTTCCAACTGTTTTGTTTTACAAACAAAGCAGTAGGTACGCAGTGATTCCAAGTTGTTTAAATAAATCTCTGCCGTGCGTGAGTATATCTAATATTTACTAAGTCCTTTGGACTGAATACTTGAATCCGACTCGTCGTCTTACATTTGATAGTAAAATAGAACCAAAATGCGTTCTTCGAGAACACGCTAAGCTATTAAGGATTCATAGGAAACCTCAGGAAACCATTACATACATATCGTTTGAGCGTCGTTGAACCACAATAAATTCGAACTCTAAACCCAACCCTTGCACGCACAAACATGTCGTTTAGTTTGATATAGTTTTATGGTTGAGTGCTGTAAATGCGCATTTTACACCGAATTCTCTGTAAACCTCTGAACACTTCGCTTCGTAACTATGTATTACGTAAACCAGCACCCTAAATCGTAGAATATCGAAGTCGGATACATTATGCTACTAGAGAGGTCGGTACATGATACCGATATATATCTAACAATTAATGGATTAATTTCCGCTCAAGCATTTCTCAACTAGGTATGTGTTTTTGACATGCATGTTTTACCTACACACACACTAACGTTTCAAATATATTTTGGGCTAGAACCTACTCAAGGACGTAACAACTTTTACAACTCGTCCCAGGCGCTAAATTAATATTAAAAGATCAAAAATGTTTAATAGAGGCACAAAAAATTAGCTTGGATAGAAAACAATAGGGATAATTTTTTTATTTATTTGCCGATTTTTTATGTTTAGCTAACACAAAGAGAGAAAGAAATACTTATCTAAAGCGAAACTAAGTAAGTATGTATGCATACTTTTAAAGTATGTACTTTAATTCAGAAATACTCTGTCTCTACCTAATAATACCATAGCTAGTCTAATTTGAAAAACTCTTCTACTTAACTACCTATGATCAACGTGGTTTTCGTTTGGCGCTTCTGATTGTTAGCGATCCCATCTGACTAATCTGAATGCAAATCAAGAAATACGCATTTGGGTCGCGTAACATTTCATAGTAAAAGTGCACAATAACACATGCTTTATGATTATTATTATAAGAGTTATTGTGCATCATTATTGAACGGTACTTTATATAAGTATTGTTGGTGTTTACCTATTATAAATGGACTACGTACCTACATTTATTTATATGCATAATTTATATAAACATTGATAAAATAAAACAAGCCATAGGCCCTATGGGCCACCTAATAATAACCACTGTCTAAAAGTTTAAAACTATTATACCACAGGCAAACATATTCAAGGTTTGTTTACTGGCCCGTTATCGGATATTGGACTTCCTCCCATTTACCTAACTGTTGTTGGACAAATTAATTTGTTATTGTACTCCGTCCCTTCAGTTTCAATAAATTATTGTTCCACTGAAGGGATCTCGTACTGAACGTTTGTAATGAAACCCTTAATGTTACTCACTGAATAACAATTAAAAATAAGGAAATAATACCTACCGACCGACACGTCTAAGAATGAATGCAAGTTTACGAATTTTGTGTTTACGACTTCCGCAGGTGGATTTTGGATCGTCTAAAGGACACTCACAATATGAATATAGAATTGTGACATGGAGTTGACAGTAGTAGACACAGTTAACACGATATTCTAGAATATATATAATTGCGATAGGGGTTTATTTACAGGTGAATAAATAATAACAATGCTGTAGATTAATGCTCGAGTATAATATTATAAAATACTTTCAGCCTATTAAAACATAATCCTAGTGGCTCTAAACCAATATTTACAAAGAAATAAAAGGCGGTAGACATTATTCATAAATCTAGAAATGAGAAACGACATGCGCCGCCTGTGAGATCTATGAATTTGAACCGTACACACATAAAAATCGTGACCGGCCCAAATTCAGTGTGAGTATGTATACGTAATATATAAAGATTCTTGTGCACGTTCGCGCGGACCAGGTCCCTAACTGGGGCGCGTTAAAATTACAACAGACATCACAGGCGGGAAGTCCGAACGCTCGTCTACAAAAAGGGCGAGTCGAGTTCGTGTACAACATAAAAAGTGACTCCAACGGCACATCCTCATTTCTAGGTTCATCGGGGAAGGCCGCGGTGCAGTCGCGGGTTAGTCGTCGTGGGAGCGCGTCGCGGGGGCGGGGGCGGGGGCGGGGGCGGGGAAGCCGCGGGCCGACAGCGGGGCGGGGTCGGGCGCGGGCGAGGCGTGCGGCGCGGGCGAGGCGGCGGGCGAGGCGGCCGGCGACGCGCTGCCCAGCGGCGAGGGCAGCGTGGCGTACACCGTGGGCCGCGGCGGCCGGTACGACGGCGCGTACGAGTCGCTGCGCGGGTTGTAGAAGGGGGAGTCGTCCGCGCAGCAGTCCAGGTTGGGCGAGTAGGGCGTGGCGGCGCCGCAGGAGGGCGCGTCGTCGCTGGGCCGGTAGGCGGGCGCCGCGGGCGCGTACACCGTGCGCCGCGGCGGCTCCGCCTCCGGCTTGTGGTGCGACGACGACACGTACGCGTCCGACCAGCGCGCCTTGCTCGGCGTGAAGTCGCCCTTTATGTACAGCTGGATCGGCCGCCGGAACCCCTTGCTCGCGTGCTGCGGCACCCCGAGGATGCAGCACTTGCTGAACCCGACCTCGGGCGACAGCAAATACTCGCGGAATTTGTTCGGGAACAGCTCGATCGAGTTGAAGTTCTCGTAGATTGTTGGCTGTAATTAAACAAATCATTGATTACATCAATATTTTTTTTATACAACAAACATTCTCTAATTATTATTTCCCTACAACAGTATTTCTTTATTTAAATTAAAATATAAATGCTGCTTTACCTAATACAGTAAATATTAATTATTATTTAGTTTGGTACATATGACAACAAGTAAAAAGATAGTCATATTATTTTTTTTTGTTAAAGATGCCCGGGCTTGCACTTGGTCTCTAGTCATATTATAAATCCTATTAGAAAATGTATATTAGCAGCATAACAACAAACCATACCTAAGTATTTTATTATCAAAACAGTGAAATGCTATTATATATTTTCACTGTGCATAAAAGTAAACAATTTAACTGCTATCGATAACGTATCGCGTTGCCATGCGGTACAGGTTCATTCTATATAAAATTGCGGTGAAATTATATTTGATATGATAAAATAACTACCGTTAAACGCTTCTTCTTTTTGTAGCTAGCCCAGTTCTGTGCTTCGAGCACTAATTTGCCACCGGGACGTAGATCGGCGAACATGCGTCGGAAGGCTCGCTTCAGGCCCGCATCGCCCCAGTTCAGGTGCAACCACTTGGTGGTGGAGAGACACAGGATCAAATCAAATTGTGGACTCTCCGCACCCGAACCAGGCGCCACGTCTTCACGGGGAACGTAGTTACCCTGGAAAAATTATATTCATACTGATTAATAAATAAATCCATATCGAAAATATATTATTTTGTAACCTAATCGTAATCCTAACCGATATTATGACTCGGGAAAATTGAAGATCCCGGGAACGCGGGTGAAACCGCGGGGAGCTAGATAATTTTTTTTCGATCGGCGTAATTTTGTATAAAGATAGCTAGATTTTATGTTGCGATTTGCGATAAAAATAAAGGCTACATTTATCTCCATGAGCGAATTTATGGGTGGATAGCCTACAGGCCAAAGTATGGAAAACATGGCCTAACTGCTAACTTATTATGCTGGAGACGTAGGAAAACCTCGTGCCGGAAGTTAGTATTTATGTTAATTTTTCACAAATCTATAAGTAAAGTCGGATACACGACTCAAGTGGGTACATACATTTATGAATTAATAATCTTACATTGACGTCAATGAACGTTTAAGCATTAAAATGACACACTTTCATATAACGAAACTGAGAGTATTAGAGGTATGTTTGTATAATGTAAGTACGTGTTCATGTTCCCATTCTGACCTAAATCTTTGCGCAGCGGAATAGATAAGAATGCAGTTAAACCTACCAAGAAAAACACGGAATTTAAATTCAACGACAATGGTGCTAGGTGTTAATTCGTTCATATGCTCATTTACAACCGATAGATATCCACTTTAGCTACTCTGCGGGAGTCAATCTTTGCAACCACATTTCATAGTTATAAGTTTATTTGTGGCATATTTACATCTCAACACGTCGTTAAATGAAGCGCGCCGGTTGGAACATGCTTATCACTACGCAAACTGATACTATACTACCTTAGCTTGAGTGTTATTTTTGTTCGTTATAACGCGGTTTTTGTTATCAGTGAAAGTGGTTTTGTTATGTAAAGCTTGAGTTAAATATTTTACAGTACAAATGTATTTTATTTTAAATTAAATTGTCACTTAAATTGTCCACTTGAGGATCTTATGATTTAAGTAGCTGCGAAGATGATCGCAGACTTGTTTTTCGTTAAATAAATAATGCTTTTCAGAGACAAGTGTATCTTCTATTATAGTAAGAATCTGTTGTATACTTTAGATATATTACTTTATTACTATTAGCTTTGTTAAACCGGCAACGTCAAAAGTTAGATTCTTATTAATTTTCACTTATAATAATGAACTTAAAGAACTATGAAATAAACTTACATGCTTAAACGTGACATTGTACGGGAACGTAGGCGGAATGGCTTCAGCTGAGTGGTCACCAAGCGGACCGTATAACATCGACATTGACATCGGAAAGAAGAATTGTCCATCCGGTTTGTTAACCGCCTTTCGATTCTTCCTCGGCTTGCGCAGTTTCCTACCCGCAATCTTTTTATCGTCATTTTTGTCTTGTTTATGATCAGTCACGCTGCATTCTTCACATTTCTCCTCCTTACATTTTTCACATTCAATTTTTTTATCTTCTTCCAAATCAGGTTTTTTGTCTTCTTCAACCTTTGGATGTTCCGTCGGTACAGGAATGAACGAGCGAAGATTTTTGCGTGCTCTTCCTGAAAATAAAGACAAATGAAGTGTGTTATTGCTTATCGGAATGAGTTTCGAGTATTTGTCTGTTGCCAATAGATATACATAATATAGTTTTCTATGGTGGTAATTCTGTGATGTTTGGTAAAATGCTCTATGCCTTCCTAAACCTTGTCTATTAAATTTTATACTATGTACTATGTACTGTGGCTCCCCGCGGTTTCGCCCGCGTTCCCGGGGGATCTCCAATTTTCCCGGGATAAAAAGTAGCCTATGTCCTTTCTCAGGCTCTAGATTATCAGTGTACCAAATTTTAAATCGGTTCAGTAGTTTTTGCGTGAAAGCGTAACAGACAGACAGAGTTACTTTCGCATTTATAATATTAGTATGGATGGATGACACAAGCTGTTCGTGCCGGAAATTGCTCGAGATTCTCATACAAAAGCATCATGCAAATTTCCGATGCATTCTCCAAATTTTCTCATTCTCATTTCGCGTTTAATTCTTCTGAGTAATACTTAAAAAAACCGGCCAAGAGCGTGTTAGGACACGCGCTGTATAGGGTTCCGTAGCTAGATTGAGAAAATTCAATACTTTACGTATACATATACGATTTACTTAAACATATTTTTTATATTGAGGTGGCAGCGAAATGGTATAAAGTCGTATTCGGTTGATTTTAGGATCTTTTTTACTTGGGCGACTATAACTCGTTAACCTGTAAAGCCAACTTAACCGTTATAGTTTTCCTTTAAAATTCAACGTATATACTACTAGCATGAATTTTTTTGAGGGACACATGACTCTAACTAAAATTACAGCTTTAAAGCTTAATAACCTTTGCTATTTTTAATAAGCTATCCAACAATATGCCACACTATAGGAATGGAGGAAAAAAAAAATTGTTTTCGTTGTACGTGTATTGTGTATTGGTACCCTAAAAAAATATTTTTCAAGATTTTATGTGTTTTTTTGTCAACGCTGTTAATATCTACTACCATACCAAATTACAGCTCTGTAGTATCTGTCTCTGAGATTACCCGCGGACGGACGGACGGACATGGTGAAACTATAAGGGTTCGTAGTTGACTACGAAACCCTAAAAAACGTAGTGATGATCCTTCACACATTTGTGCAATTCATTGTTACATAAAATTAAATATGTTTCTAAGAATTTATGTAAATGTAAACTAAAACACTTCTGATATGTGCTTTTAAATACTGTTATTAAGGAAACCTTAATAAATAGGTATGCCTACAAAGTGTGGTATTCCGAAAAACATATTTTTTTAACAATTCAATATTGGTACAAACATTGTAATTTGAGCATTGCCTTTTGTTGGACATTATATTAGCACAAGTTTATGTTACCTACATACCTACAACTTGGCTTACCTGTGTACCCACTGTTTCACCCAACGCGATATGTAGGTAATAATTAGGTCATGATATATAACATCATCCCTACTAAAATTATAAATGCGAAAGAAAAAAAAAGATAAAACTTAGGAGTTATTCTTTACTGTCTCCTCATGTAAACAAAAGCTTTCTATATAAAGTCCTGTTAAAATTTTAGCCTGAAGTAACAAACAAACTGTTTAGCCTTCTGTAGTTAAATTTGTTTTTTCCATGGACAAAAGGAAACACGTAAACATTTTCATGAATATTCATAAAGCATGGAATATAAAATTACTATTTTATTGATTCATGAAGGTATGGTTTCTCCTTGTCATCTGTTGATTGATTCATTTGTATTATTTATTTTGCAATAACCTACCATAAGAAAACATAAAATACCTGTGAGAACAGAGTCAATATCAATTCCAACCACAGAGCGAGCTCCAAGTGTCCGTGCCACAGCAATGGATATGTGACCCACATTACACCCAATGTCCAAGACATCTTTATTCTGGAATAAATGCTTGTGCATTTCAAACACTTGCAGCCTTATATCCATCATCGCATTTAAATTGCGGTAACCATAATACCTGAAACATAAAACATTTTATTTTATTTTTAACATCATGTATAATCAAATTTTATTTAGATATTTGGTGTATACTCAATGGCTTTCTTAGCTTAATTTGATCTATTTAAGTTTCTTTTTTTGATAAGATAAAAAGAAATTGGAAATCTATTAATTATAATTTATTATATTAAATTAATGAATAAGATTGGAAAAATAAAGTTAAGTTAGCCTTAATGACCTAAATAACCACCCCACCTAGGTGCAGACCTATGGTAAGGGCAGCCTTGCCATAGGTTTAGGTTTACTTCAATACTAGTGGTATTGTAAGATTAAAATATCATTATAAAATATGGGCCAGTAATATTTACCTATCATAATTTCCATACTGATATCTGGAATTTTTTGGATGAAACGTTGGCAGCTTTTGCTCTTCCTCAGGCTGTCCTTTTGATTTTGTGCGATGTGGTGATACGGGTCGCTCTGGTGGCCCAATACGCGGTTGTGGCCTAGCACGCATCCAAGCCCCTGGCTGTGGCACGACAGGGCTCACAATTTTATCCAAAGAATCCACACGGCGCAACTTTTTTACATCTTTACCTTTCTGTGATGCATTGTCACTGTCACTACATGATCTTTTCCGTGACTTTGATACCGCTGTTGAAGTTGAAGGCTCAGGAGGTAATGGCTCTTTAATACCTTCTTCTTTCACAATATTCACCTCTACAGAGGGAGCATTGTCAGTAGTTCGACGTCTAATCCTAGGCTTCTTACGTGGCTTTCGTTGTTGCATCTCTAACCGTTTCTCATACTCATCATTATCCAATGGCTCCATTAAATTCAGAGGGTCCCTGATGTTAGGAGGTATGATAACATCTATTTTGGCCTTATGACGAGGTGGCGTGGGTAATGGTGATGACTCGGGAGTGACGGCATTCATGGCTCTGTTTATATCTTCATCTTGAAGACTGTTTAAATTCAACGGATCGGAGATATTACCGCCGAGAAGAAATTTTGTTGGTGGAATAAATACTTCCTTTCTAGGCCTCTTATGTGGAAGAAAAAATTTTGAAATAGAAGGAAAGCTTTGAGCCCTCTTCCTGCCTTGTTTAAATTTTAATGCCGTATAGTGAACCCTACGCACGATACTCCTGTCCACATTGTCCTTAGAAGGGGGGTGGCCTTTCTTACCATGACGAAACTTCTTCTTAGCTTTTTTAGAGCCGCTCGCACTAGCGGCCTCACCTTCCTTAGAAACACTTAGATCACCAATTGAACCAGTTGTGTCGATAACGTTAATCGTAGATTCCGTCGTGTCTGCAACTTCAGTCTCTGATATTTCACCAGCTGTTTCATTTTCAGCATTCTCAACATCGTTCCTCTCACTTCCAAAAACACTTTCTTCAGGGCTACCCATTACTTATCTCTAAGTTAACAATAACTACATTATAAAACAAGAACACATTTGAAAAATCAAATTTACCGCCACTTGGTTCTTGCAATAGTAAGTACAAGGACATCCGTCAATGGTGATAAACAGGTTAACAATGCAGTTTGTTATTATTGCTAATACATATGACAGCGCGCTTTCCAACAATATTATAGCGCAATGTAATAAATTTCAAAGATTGTATCACTTTACACTTATTGAAAACTAATCCACTTTCATAAAATGTCCATCACACAGCCCAATATCTTGCTACGCGAAAATGGCAATTTGATTTGATTTACATGAGTTTTCATTTGCAAACATTTGTACAAGTTTATCGAAATCCTAAGTTCTTATTGGCCAACCTAGCATAACCACAAATTTCAACCAATCGTGGCATAGATTATACCGCAGTGCCGAGTAGAAAACGTTAAGAATAAAGAAAACGCGCTACGCTGATAAACTGACTAGCTGGGTGGTGGGTGTGGGACAGTGCTGCCAGATGTTATGTAGTAAATCCTACGAATGAGACCCTATCAAAAATTTATACAACCATGGAATCCAATCGGTCTGCATGGAAAACAATGGGGGACGCTTATGTCAGCAGTGGAGGACTTATGGCTGTGTGAATATGAATCATTGTTTACTGTTACTATTTATTATAAACATAATATAAAGAATTAAAGCAAAGGAATTAAAGACGATTTAACAAGCACGATTTTGTAATGATGCTGTCGCCTGTGGGTGACGGTTAGAAGACTTAAATTTGTTTTACCGGGAACAAAACAGTTCTGTTGACAGATCATGGTGCAATATTAAATATTATTGTGAAATGAATATTGCATCATGTAACATATATTATTTTTATGCTCCTCCAAGTCCGTCACTGATTTTTTTTATGAAAAGGGAACAGCATATAACTACGGCATAACTCTAAAAATATTTGTTAGTTCCATAAATGTAATAAATTCATGACGATCAACATATTGATTATAGCCCGCCAAAAAATATAAAAAACGAATGACAGCGGCACTTGTCGATAAATGATACCACCTTATAAATATAATAATTTTAATGAGAACATGAAGAAGTTAAGCATCCTACTTCCTACTAATATTATAAAGGCGAAAGTTTGTAAGTATGGATGTATGGATGTTTGTTACTCTTTCACGTAAAAACTACTGAATGGATTTGAATGAAATTTGGAATAAAGATAGCTTATAACCTGGATTAACATATAGGCTACTTTTTATCCCGGGAAAATGGAAGACCTCCCGGGTACGCGGGTGAAACCGCGGGGAGCCACTAGTGAAGATATATTTTATATTGTTGGTTGAGCTTTATCTACGTTGAAGCTAAAATATAGTTTACAGAGTAACTTGCCGATAATCTTATTAATTTCGTAGTTCGTCATAATTATCCATAGTTTCTCGCAATAGTTTCCCTTTGAAAAATAGAAATATATGCACAATGTGACAAGTTGACATGGAAACCTTGACAAGACAAAAATAGGCATTACTGACACTGCATCCATATTTATATTAACTAACAATGCTAAAAATATTGCTTTCACTGGTACAAATATATAAATCGTTTTAGATTTTAGTTCTAAGCTGTAGTAATCTTTCTTTATGTATTAAATAATTTTAATGAAGATATATAAATAGTTTTAAAAGCAAAAAATTTTATATGTTTTTATCAATGGTAACAATTTAAAAAAGCGTCACTTCACATTTGAATTTTAAAAATATCCGTTCGTTCGTTTTGTTACTTCACAAACAATATCGTTGATCGTGATATCAGGGATTCGCATCAATTTAAGCGATTTTGCCCTATGTTGTGTTATTCTTCATAATTTATAACATACTTGTCTCACGTGCCTAATGTGCTGAAATAGTATTTTATTTATAATTCTTCAAAGTAACGAAATGAAGCGAGTATTACAAAACCATCACATATTTTGAATGTCTTCATAATAACTGTTTTATAAGACCTATCAAGCCATCTTATACCTTCAAGGAACTACTGTACATATTTCATCATTTGTTATTCAAAATATTCGGCTAACAAGAGCCTCTCTCATCGAAGGTGAACGTTTATTTTTTTTTTTTTTATTTGGTAAATTATTTATGAATTGAAGTTCTAATAGTCTTAATAAAATCCTATTTCTTTGCATATTACAGATGTCCCGAATTCCGAAATTTCCCTCCACTTCAACTAAAGAAAATAGACCAGGGCTGGTGAGTAGTCGCTCATTAAATGGCAAAACTCTTGCCAATTGTCTCAGTGATGCTGATAAAAAGAACCTGATCAAGAACCATACTAGGCCAATAACTACTGCTCCGTCAACAAGTGCTCCGGCACAGCGTTTGAAGCGGTCAGCTACAGTGCCATCTACTGCTACTACATTACCTGCAAAAGTTACCAAGTTTGAAAAGAAGCCCTCCGCTACTGCACCTAAAATACCACCATATGATTTTAAAGCTAGATTTTATGACTTGTTGGAGAAACACAAAACTTTTAAATCAGAGTTTTGTGATCTAAAAGAAAAACATGTGGAAGTCTCAGATGAATATGAAAAAATTAAAGATTCAGTGCAGAGTTGCACAAAAGAAAGAGACACAATAAAGGAGAAGTTATTAAAGACTCTTAATGACTTAAGAGAAAAAACGTCAGAGTTTGATAGAATTAAAATTGATTTTGATATCCAAAAACATGAAAATGAAGAACTTCACGGAAAAACTAAACTACTTGAGGATATCACAAACAGTCTAAAGCAAAAATCTATTGAGTTTGACAAAATTCAAAGTGAATTCAATGATATGACTAGACGCCACAATAGTCTTAAAGAAGAGACTGAAGCTTTGAGAGTTCTTTCTGAACACTTAAAGAAGGTATCAATAGAATATGATAAGTTACAACTTGATTATAAGGAAGCACAACAAGCAATTGTTAAGTACAAAACTGAAACTGAAGCACTACAGAATATATTAGCTAATATGTACAAAGAACAGCGTGACCTCAGAAATACAATTCAAGACCTAAAAGGCAATATTCGTGTTTACTGCAGAGTAAGACCTCCACTCGAATCTGAGATAACAAAGCCCCTTTTCAATTTAAATGTCTTAGATGCCTGTTCAATAGAGGTTGAAAAATTTGAATTGAACTTGAATTCAGCTAGGAAGGGGAAATCTCAACATTCCTTTACTTTTGATGGCATATTGACACCACATGCTTCTCAGGAGGATGTATTTGCTGAAGTTTCTCCAATGGTGCAATCAGCATTAGATGGGTATAATGTCTGTATCTTTGCATATGGACAAACAGGTTCTGGCAAAACATTCACAATGGAAGGTGGATGTGGCACTGAACAGTATGGCATCATACCCCGTGCATTTAATATGATCTTCACATGCATGGATGACTTAAAGAGAATGGGTTGGGAACTAACAATCAAAGCCTCCTTTTTGGAAATTTATAATGAAATTATTTATGATTTACTTAACTCCAGTAAAGACCAGCAAAGCCATGAAATCAAAATGGTCAACTCCAAAGGCATTGATGTTTATGTTTCCAATTTAAAAGAGGAAGTAGTTAAGAGCTCACATGATTTTATCAGGTTGATGATATTTGCCCAACGTAATAGACAAACTGCAGCTACATTGAACAACGAGCGTAGCTCTAGATCACACTCAGTGGCTCAAATAAAAATATCAGCCATTAATGAGAAACGGAAGGAAAAGTATACTAGTAATTTAAATTTGGTAGACTTGGCTGGTTCCGAGAGTGGGAAGACAACACAGAGGATGGATGAAACTAAACACATTAACAGATCGTTATCAGAGTTGTCTAAAGTTATATTATCACTACAGACAAATCAATCTCATATCCCATATAGAAACTCGAAACTCACGCATCTGCTGATGCCTAGTCTCGGTGGTAACTCCAAAACACTTATGTTGGTCAATATCAACCAATTTGATGAATGCTTTAGTGAGACTCTCAACTCCTTGAGGTTTGCTACTAAAGTAAACAGTTGCCGGGTTATCAAAGCTAAGAAAAATATAACAATGGTTGACAATTTTAATAACTAAGTTTTTATCGACTTATTTAACATTATATTTTTAGTAGGGCTGTACAATTTAACCGGCCAAGCTGGCTAAAGAAGTTGGCTAAGTTAATTAGCTAGCTCGTCGATAAGCTTAGATAATTTAACCTTAGCCATCGGCTAAATGGCAAATTCTTTTTTTGACGGTTAAATTGTACAGCTCAAATATTTAGGTCTTAGTATTTTGTAAATAAAAGCGATGTTTTGAAAAGAAATTGGATTACATTGTATTAAACAAATGTAAGTTCAGCAGTTTTTGTTTAAATGACTGCAGTAAGATACTCTTACTCTTGACTTTAATACTTTTTAAAATAATCTTGACATTATTAATTTAGTTAGTTTTGCATTAGGCTTGTTTCACTTAGCGCTATGTTTATTCCGTTAGATATGCCCTTTATTGTTCACATCATCATCCTAACCGCAAAACATTGCGTTTTCGTTATGACAAAATCTACTTGCAAATAGCTGTCGTAACTAACTGTTTAAGTTTTAGTATATCTGGTTGATCCATTATGAAATTATTATTTTAATTAATATTTTATGATTATAATAATTAATAATTGTATGTTTCTATTGATAAATTGTGTTTTAATAAATATAATACATATGGTTTATTTTTATGTTATTAACATTTTCATTTTTCCACAATTTTTGAGTTGAAGATTGTTATACTAATATTATAAAGAGGAAAGATTTGTTTGTTGCTCCGAAACTACCGGACCAATTTGCACAATTCTTTCACCAATAGAAAGCTACGTTATTCATAAATAATATAGGCTATATTTCGACCCCGCATTCCTACAGGAACGGGAACTACGCGGGTAAAACCGCGCGACGGCAGCTAGTTGAATTATAAAAAAATTAATCAAGTTCTTGAAGCACAGCACATTAATTACAGCTCACCACATAATAAGGTACCTAACAAAATGCTATTGCGTGATCGAATGTGTCCGTTTCAACCGCGCGGCCACCTCGTAGAATTTGATGAAACTTTGCCAGGAATTAGTACTAATTTGTTACTTTACACACTTCTTTTCCTGAATTTGTTACAAAAAAAACTTAGGCGCTATGACGAATAATAGTTGGCCGCTAGAACCGCCACTCGCCGTAGTCATCGCCCGTGATTACACAGTAACTATACAATGCAGATAGACAAATGATGTATCAATAGAAAGGTCTTAATTTGTTCAATTTGTTACAAAAATAAAAAACGGGAAAACATAAATAAACAAAAAGTTATGCAATATTTAGTTTTCAGGTTATCAGCAGGTAGTTAAGTCACCATAAACATCAAATTAATTGAGGCTAATATTTATGAACAATTAGTACCTAATTTGTTACAGCGAATAAGCAGATAAAAATACTAGAAAGTAGGTTCAATAATTTGTTAGAGTCGATTTAAGTTGGCCGCTAGGTCGGCAATATGCCTACAACACAATGGCGTTTAGCTCGTTGTCAAAAGTAGGTGTAAGCTTAGTTCGAGTACTAATCGACGGGTAATGCAATCTAGTTTGGGTGAATATGGCGAATGTAACTGCAGCATTCATATTTTAGGAGATATTTACAAAAAACAGTAGTATGAAACCGTATGAGAGTAGGGTGACCATTATCACATTAGTCCAAAGGCATGTTTCTAATGTTGTACTCTGTTTGGACGAATATGCGGTTCGTTTTGCGGCCATATTGATGTCTATTGTTCGTAATTCTTTGAAGTATTATTACACTAACTTCTGCCCGCGACTTCATCCACGTAGAATAGTTACTTTGGGCTAACGCTTACCTACTTTCAACCTGTGACTTTGTTTACGTAGAAGCATGGTCTCGCAGAGCTAACTGATGACTGCCCGCCAGCGCAGCACAATTTGCCTTCTGGGGACACAGCCTAACAGATAGACATAACATGCTGTCGCGGACTTTTCTTTAGAACTTTTAAAGGAGAACAATTCTGTCATACATTATTTTAGCGAAACTTTAACCGTTTACGCAGCGGAGGCTCCCAAAAGGAAAAACAACTCCCGATTTTGAAACATTATTCATTGCTGCTCCGCTCCTATTGATTGTAGCGTGATGATATATAACTTATAGCCTTCCTCGATAAATGTACCATACAATGCTAAAAGATTTTTAGAAATCGGACTAGTAGTTCCTGAGATTAGCGCATTCAAGTAAACAAACAAACAAACTCTTCCGCTTTATAATATTAGTATAGATTTTAAGTTACGGCATCCTGTAGCATCTATACCTATACTTCTATACTAATATTAAAAATGCGAAAGTAACTCTGTCTGTGGGTCTGTCTGTCTCTCTGCCTCGCTTTCTCTCTAAAACTACTGAACCGATTTAAATGAAATTTGGTACACGGTATATAGTCTAAAGCCTGAGCAAGGACATAGGTTGCATTTTATCCCGGTAAAATGATAGATCTCTCGGGAATGCGGGTGAAACCGCAGGGAGCCACTAGTACTTTATGAAAGTATAAAAATAAAACTACGTTAAAAAAAACCGACTTCCAAAAATACTAAAAAGCAAAAAATAACTAACGCAATTTATAACACTTTCCTCTACTTACCTACTGACTACTTATTCTTTCCGCTTGCTGCTTGGTTTGAAGTTGGTGCCATCCAGTTGGTTTATGGGACCATCTGGCAGCTATTTCGCGTCGAACAAAAAAAGAATCACGCGAATCGGTCCATTAACCGCGACGTAATCGATGTACATACATAGAAAAAAAAAAAAAAAAAAATACCGGCCGAATTGAGAACCTCCTCCTTCTTTTTGGGAAGTCGGTTAAAAAGTCAGATATCATTTAAAATTTATTTATTTAGTAGTATCAAAATCACGGGAATTAAATATGAACGAGCACACACTATATTATTCAGCACAATATCTATCATTCACAACAAAATCAATGACAATATTCACAAAAAAATAATACTTCAAAGAATTACGAACAATAGACATCAATATGGCCGCAAAACGAACCGCATATTCAAATCAAATCAAATCAAATCAAATCAAATAATCATTTATTTCGGACACAAGTTCCATAGCAGCAATAATAATACAATTAAATAAAAGTTACATACACGCGTAAAAAGTTACATACACAAAGTTTTAAAAATAAATGTAAAAGTAACAGTTTACTGGACCAGTACTCCAGTCCAATGTTTTAAAAAAGGGCAGTCAGGCCTCTCAGCTTGGTTCGTCCAAACAGAGTACAACATTAGAAACATGCCTTTGGACTAATGTGATAATGGTCACCCTACTCTCATACGGTTTCATACTACTGTTTTTTGTAAATATCTCCTAAAATATGAATGCTGCAGTTACATTCGCCATATTCACCCAAACTAGATTGCATTACCCGTCGATTAGTACTCGAACTAAGCTTACACCTACTTTTGACAACGAGATAAACGCCATTGAGTTGTAGGCATATTGCCGACCTAGCGGCCAACTTAAATCGACTCTAACAAATTATTGAACCTACTTTCTAGTATTTTTATCTGCTTATTCGCTGTAACAAATTAGGTACTAATTGTTCATAAATATTAGCCTCTATTAATTTGATATTTATGGTGACTTAACAACCTGCTGATAACCTGAAAACTAAATATTGCATAACTTTTTGTTTATTTATGTTTTCCCGTTTTTTATTTTTGTAACAAATTGAACAAATTAAGACCTTTCTATTGATACATCATTTGTCTATCTGCATTGTATAGTTACTGTGTAATCACGGGCGATGACTACGGCGAGTGGCGGTTCTAGCGGCCAACTATAATTCGTCATAGCGCCTTAGTTTTTTTTGTAACAAATTCAGGAAAAGAAGTGTGTAAAGTAACAAATTAGTACTAATTCCTGGCAAAGTTTCATCAAATTCTACGAGGTGGCCGCGCGGTTGAAACGGACACGATCGAATATGTGTTGCTTATCATAATTTGGCCTCTGTCGTTTGAACATAGATATGTACTTATTTTAAAAAGTTTGAGTTTACTATTCCATAAAGTAATTACTACTGTACGTACTTAAAGTACCTACATTCACTAAGTACCTCATATCATAGAAGTTTTACTTATAGCATCGATCAACTTATGTACAGCGCTACCGGTCCTCCTGATGTTAAATACATTTTTCATAACGTATTTGGCTGCGCCTACGAGAAGTATTATAGCAGAAATTTTAACAATAGAGTGTTCTAAGTAAATTTATATCGGTAACACAAGCAACAAATTGAAATTGGATAGGTACATATTATTTATAGCAATCTTAATATAATACAAATAGGGTAAGTACTTACATAGATACCTGTAGTTTTTAATTGCTTCTGCCCACGGCTCCCTTGGAATTGATTGGTAATATTCAGGATGAAAGAACTACAATCGAACAATACCTACAAGAGCTTATCAGACCATGCGCAGTGTAATGTTCCGTAGTTGTTTGTCCTAATATGCGAGTGAGAGTACTACTTAGGTATATAACTACTAAAAGCGGGCGATGGTAAGTCGGTAACTGAACAAGGCGAAACTGTAAAGTTTCGAGGTTTACCTACTAGTTAATTACGCGTCGTTATGGATCGTAGGAACAACCATTTTTGAACGTCGCGACGTCTAGGGAACACATACTCACTTTCGCATTTATAAATTAAGTAATTACTGCCTATTTGATTAGACTGATGGGTATTCAAATCCAGCCCAGGACAAATATTTGCGTGCGTTTATTCTGTGTCTGAATGTAACCATTTATAAAGTAGATAAGTATTTAGAAGTCTATCTATAGTAAATAATAATAATATTAATTTATTGATATAATAAATAAATAATAAATAAATATCCTGGGACATTTTTGTTTTTTGTTCCTTTAAAACTATTAATATAAATTTACGCAATCATAATAGTCAGTGACGGATTAAGACTTCTTGATGGCCTAAGCAATCCACGCCCATGGGGCCCCCTATCCTTAGAAACTAGTGAACTAGAATCGGTTTTAAAACCATTTTTGGTGCGGTTTTTGGTGACATGAGAGTGAGACGTGATGCCCTAAGGATGGATTTTTTGTGCTTTTTCTGGTGCCCCCTAGACGTGATGCCCTAGGCAATTGCTCAATTTGTTTAAGGGTTAATCCGTCACTGATACCTAATAGTGCGTAGTATATCAGGTAACTAGTTACCGTAACATAAGCTTAGTTTAGAATCAGATAAGCTATGTCTGAAAAAAGCCCTAGGGCATTTATTTATATCACCAGAAGAAAAACTTTTAAAAACGTTATAATGCTAAATTCGGTTCAGTGCATTAGGCGTGAATGCATCTATACTAATAACAGATATAGGTACTGACTGACAGTTACTTTCGCATTTATTATAAGTAGTTATTATTCTTTATCTTGAGAAAACAAAATATATCACGGGATGCTTATTTCGTCTTCTATTCGTTCTAAATAAATTTTGTATCGAACCCTTAAAATTGCATAATTTGGTAAGTAGGTACCTACTTTAATTAGTATTGTGTGCAGTTTTCTTTTGTATCTATGTTGTGTAGTTTTAAATATGCAAGAAGGTAAATTAAACAAACGTGTATAAAAATATTACATTTATTTAGGAAGTTAGGTAGGTTGGTATCTATACGTATTTATAATAAAGGACTAGATCAAAACATAAGGCGATAGCTATCGCTATCCTCATTCAAAAGCACAAATATGATTTTTTGTGTCCATCTCCGTGCGTCGACTTTGTCGCAAGAAGTGCTGCACGAGGCGCAATGGCCATACGAACGGTGCGGTGACAACGACCGCGGGGCGAGTCCAGGGTCCTCTCGCCTGTCATGTTCAACGTGATACGTCGGGCTCTGTAGTCGCTTCATCGCTATGTGCAGGAAGCTTTGCAGTTTCTATTGTATGTATCAATCTATCTAAGCCGTAAAGGAATCCTTCTTCGTGATTGCCTTGTTGCCAAGGGACGCGATGGTTTACCTTGATACTGTCTGGCACACGCCTAGTCTTAGCAAAATCTATAAGCCAAGCACCGACACGTTCATCATCGTAAATAATGAATATGCTACTTCCGACGATCTCGTGGGATTTGAAAAAGTCCGACCGTTCGAAGAGATCTCTAATTTCGCGAAGGCGAGTGGCGATAGCACGACGCGCACGTTGGTCGCTTCCCAGGAACCGCGCCACCGTACCGGCGAGCTGCTGAGGCTCGCGCACGTTCTGCAGATCCGTAAGTGGGGGTTGACCAGGCATCTTTACAGCTTCAATCCGGAAGCCTTGCTCTGCTGAGGAAGAACGCTCTTCACGGAACTGCATATAGCGCAATTTTGTTACGGCGCGTGCGGCGTGCTCGGATTCAGTGGGGGCGCTGGGATCGAGGCGTACCATCTTTTCATAAAGATCGGTTCGCTCACGAGCGTTACTAACTTCCTCTTCTAAAAAGGTTCGTGTGCCCATTTTGACATCCATGACGTGTGGGTCACGGAAGCCGTGGAGTAAATCTTGCAGTTCGATAAATCGCTCGCCTCCATATTCCAGTTCGCGGTAGTATTGCGGGATAACGGAGCGCATATGCGGACAGGCGGCGAGCCCTTCGTAGGTATCACGCTCAGGGTTGTGGGCGGGATGGTCCCCGGCGGCGCGGCGTTTCCACACAGTACCGGGGCCAGCGGGCGCCAGAGAGCCGGGGTGGCCGGCCAGCTGGAACCATTCTGACGAGCGAGACTTCAGTAGAGCATCTGAAGCGGGTGCCGATAACTCTAATGCATTCTACAACAAAAGAAACATATACATAGGTAATTAGTTATTAGTGTCATTTAGACAATATAGTTTTGTTGACGTTTTAACATATTTTTATGACGTTAATAAACTATTAAGATATGCGTCATTAAACTTATAATAACTGAGAATAGGTATTTCTACACCGTTCAAGGTTTTGGTTAAAGCTAATACATGAATTAAATTCTTATCCTTTGTTCATGTTTTCCTTGTGTGCACTTGCACAACAGAGATAAGACTAAACAAAAGTTGAAGTGATAGAAATATAGTTTTAGAAGGTAGGTAAGTTGACAGTTTACTTACAATAGCTAGGAACTTGAGTAGCTCGGATGGCTGTGCGGGAGGTGTAGTGGGTGCGTGGGCTTGCGCCGATTGAACAGGCGATGCGGTACGTCGCCAACGCTTGAACAAGGCACCATCATTCTTAGTGCGCCAACGTTCTTCCTCTTTACCAGGCACAGCGACCTGTGGACAACCAAAAGCACACGTTTAAACACCAGATCGTTCACTTAGTTACACTTCGAATACACTTTCACAAATATATCAAACACTGCACATTATAGCGATAACGTACCGCTAAAATTTTATTGGCTGCGTAAAGTAGCCCGCCAGGGCCAAGACGACTCAGCACCGACTGGCGGGAAACACTGTTCATCTTGCTGGTGACGGTCATGGCGTACGAGTGCGTGCGTAGACGGCGCAAATACAAATGAGCGATAGCGAGTTAGTGGAGCGCGGGAGAGTAGCAAACGAGCGTGAGCGAACGACTGCTGCTAGCCTGCGAGTGGTGCCAGTGGGAGGGACGGCAACGGTTTTATAGAGACCTCGGATTTCTCGTGACGTAGGCTTCGCGGCCCGCGCACTGCACCCGCGCCATGCTAAGTTTTCCTAGCGCCGCCGATTTCCACAAAAAGTAAAATGAAGTGCATTGATTGATGGGACGATCAGTTAAGCCTGTACGCAAGTTTTGTTGACATCAAATTTAGCCAATTCCTTAAGGATTTTGTTTAATTGAGTTATCACCCTAACAGTCATGGTAGACATATATTATGTGTTATGTACCTTACCTATATTTATAATATTTACCTTATAACAAATTGGTTACCGTAGAACAAGCACTACGCAGTGCGATGGGATTTGGGATGTGTAAGAAAAATATATTTTTTTGCATTTAGTTTTAGCATTATTAAAAAAATTTACATATTTTTATCAATATGGTAAATATTAATCCTCTGGTATTTTTGTTTTATTTTTAACTACAAAAATGCAGAACAATGCTGCCTGTTATGGCATGTGTAAGGAATATCAAGAAATTTTCTGAATTTATTTATTCATAAAAGAAAATTGTATCTACGTGTAACTCAATATTGAAGGTTTATATAAAAACTTGTATTTTCACTTTATTTTTTAGGCACGAAAATGCTACGTAACGGTGTAAACTAGTTCAATAGGAGGAGTCAATAATTTGCTCTATCAGTTTAATGGTAAAATTACTTTTATAAACATTCATCGAATATGCTAGGTACAATATTACACAAACAGTGTTAGTCTCCAAAACTCGTATACCTTTCATTAGAAACTAAGTAGATACTTATAAAAAGTACTGTAAAGACACGATGATGATGGCAGTGCACGTTATCTATGTACGCAAAAGATGGGCCATGAAAAGTTAAAAGTCGTGACGTGTTGACCTTAAGTGTATGTACTCGAATGTATTCGTAAGGGGAAGGATACGAATGTGTATTGTACCCATACAGCGTGACGCGGGACTCTTGAACATGTGACGTAAGTACTCACTTAAATAGATTATACTAAATTCTGGATTAATTACGTCATTACATTAATACATATCTGAGTATTACATTTTTTGTACATTATCTAATTAAACATCTAGACGTTCACTTAATTATTTGATTATATCTGTGTGTAGTTTAATTACATTGACTTAAATTACACGGTGGGTAGGTACGTACTAAGTACATGTTTTTTGTAAAAAAATGTAATCTACTTACTATGTTCTGAGCTGTGTTTCTTTAACATCTGAGTTTTCCTGGACAAGCTATTAGATACATAGTTATTCAAGTGTAGGTACACTCGAATAAATTGATTAGGTAGGTACTGTTTTTATTCTGAAAGATCAGTGGGATTTTTGACGATTTTAATAAAATTTCTGACGCACGAAGTTACATGAGCACATAATATTATTTGCATGGCATTTCCCAGCCACAAGGAAATTAGGATCAATTTTGTTATCTTTTTTATTAAGTATTCTTAAACGACATTATTGTACAGTTACGTTGTTGTAAAAAAAAACATTATTTTAGCCTTAGCCTTTCAAATGAAATGTAGAAATGAATAAATGCCAGTAAATTAGGGGAAGAGTGCTTAAGATGGCATAGTCAGATAAGATGACACACCTTTATGTTTCGGTTAATATTCGCCCCAGAGGTGAATACGTGACGTTTTACAGAGT
This sequence comes from Thyatira batis, assembly GCA_905147785.2. Lineage (NCBI taxonomy): Eukaryota > Metazoa > Arthropoda > Insecta > Lepidoptera > Drepanidae > Thyatira > Thyatira batis. The sequence goes on along the minus strand of LR990489.1, from coordinate 5,090,286 downwards.
ACCTATTAGTGGCGCTAGTGGTGAAGTGCAATATGACGGAGACTGACAGTGCGTTGCAAAATAGTGAACGTTTTTGTGATTATATAGTGAGAAAAAAATATCCAAAGCTTTCGATTGTTGGTGGAAATTCATATAAGATGTGAATATTTTCGTTTGAACTAATATTAATTATAAACAGTGATTAATGCATGGCCCAAATATTAATAATAACGTGTTCTAACCTAAAAGATTTTGTGACGATGTTTGCATGAAACTTTTGTTTACTATTTGGTAAGATGACATACTAGACATCGGTATAAGATGACATATATGTCATCTTGCCTTTATTAGGCGGTCGTATGCCATCTTTTTTTATTCGGCACTAACAGATTTTCATCATTGTATAATCTCTGTTTTTGCACTGCTGAGTGGGACCCAAAAAGAAAAAAAAATATTGTTGGATAAGACGACATACCACATAAGGTCTGAGATGACATAGTGTGTCATCTTTCCCTAGTCTTGTGTCATCTTACACACGTGGACCTAAGTGCATTTAATGTTGTTTTTTTTAATTTATATTCAGTCGATTGCTCTAAAACTATAATACTTTTGTTAATAATTGATTACTTGAATATATCGTAAGGTTTTGATCTCACTATGACTTTATTTATTTTGAATATTTGGTTTGAAACAAAAAGTATGTCATCTTAAGCACAATTCCCCTAGACCAATGCGAAGTGAATTTTATGACACTTAGCCTAGCACTGGGAAATGAGATATAGGTATTAATATACTAAGTATACTAATATACTATACTAATATACTATACTATATACTATACTCTAGATACTGATAGTTATGATAAGTTATGGAAACATACAACAATATGTAATTCGAAACCCATTTTTTAAGGCGATAGGTACTAGTCATCGGTCATTTCCGTTTTAACACCCATAAAAGAAGTTAACCCAAAAACCAAGGCATCCAAGTTTCTAATGTAGGTACCTATCTACCTAACTACTATAAAAGTAAAATCTCGTTATATCCTCCAAGCTCACAGTTATAATGGAATCGTAAAAACAGGAATGTAAACTAAAATATACAAATTGTTTTTACCTAACTATTGGTCATAAGCTGTAGGTACCTTTGTACACACACTGATAAATATTAGTCTAAGGCATTGTATAGCGAAGATTACTTGGATAAGAATTTAGTACCGTGTTGTTGAAGGGTAAATAGGCAGTATTTAACTGCTTCGTATAATCTAGATCATATATCATCTTAAGTAAATAGGCAAGATTTTTGTTGTAGGTGCGTTAATGTTAGGCGTAACTGTAACAGTTGGTGGTTACTCATGAAAGGGTAACTGTTTTGTTCATATTGCCTCAACTAAATGTGGTAAAGAATAAGTAAAATCTTACACCAAAATGGACACAGTCTTCAACTCCAAAATGTTCTGTCTTGACGTCATTAAATCAGAACTTTTAAGTTGCAGCGCGGTCTACAAAATGAAAGGGTAGAGCAACACAATAAGCTTAAGGTCTATTCAATAAATGGGTATGAAAATCGAAGCGATGTCGATATGGCATTGGTTATGTCAAGACTAGCGAGTTGCTATTGCGACGTGTATCTGAGATTAACTTGGATACGATCCATTATATTAGCCGTGGGGAAAAATATCTTAGTCTATTTTATATACCTATTTACTACGAGAGATTTTCTATTCACTTTCAGATTTACTATATTATATTCTTAAATAGAGAAAGAAATCAAATGTTTGCGTTCAGAGTTATTATGCCACTAAGAAGAATAATAATGTAGGTCAGGTCAGGGTCGTGGATATGTGTTGCAGCATATTGCACTGTTGCATTGGTGGTGCATTATGCACAGACTGGCGCGTGGATTTAATACACGTCTCGAGGCCACTACTTATGTACTATGAAGTGCATTATTTTTTCTTTGTTTTCGTCGTAAACGCAAACAATGACCCATATTTTGTCAAAACCTGTAAGCATCCCATAACAAGGTACCCGTATCTAATCCCACCCGTAAAAGCAGTGTTCTCTTAATCTTAACGGTAAAATGCATGCTTGAGATGGTGCTGGTACCGCAGTTGATAGATATGTCGATCTGATTTTACTCTACGCTGCGCACGGTTAAACTTAACTAAATGAGTACTTATAGCTTGTTCCTATTACTGCCCTAGGCAACATAGATAACTGTCACAAATTGTATATAGTGATACAGTAAGAATAACAATAGAAAGGTTAGTTGCATCGTTATTTATCACGTCTATTGACAGTCTCCTGTACTTTTCCGATGTTTGCGATGCCGCTCGTCGTAGAGCTGCCGGCCAGCCTCGGTAATGGCCAAACCAAATACATGTGTTTAACATCAACTAATAGATTACATTGAGTTTACACTGGCACAGACACGCGTTATATTTAATATTCATATCGGTTACGTCTGTTAAATTTTAGAACCCAAACTTTACTTGGTTAACGGTAATCAGTGATAAAAGCGGTAAGGTACGACTAGTTGTAGCAAATATAGTAAAAACAATTAGGTTACGACTGAATATTTATATTCTCAGAATTTTGTTTTATAAAAAACATAACATTAAAACGCAAATAAAATCGAGGTAGTTATAGGTATGTTAAAATAAATTACTTTCTTTCAGCTCTCATGAGAGATTAGGTACAGTCCAGGCACGTATACAAAACTACCGATAGAATAAGAAGATTCAAAATAAAATTTAAGTATTTTCGTGAAAACATGAATAGTGAATGTGGACTAATTTTCATTCACTCGTGCAAAACATTTGTTCTATAACGTCAGCACGGTCGATGAATAATACTTTTTGCTTAATGAATGTAATATTATTCAATGGTTCCCTGACACTGTGTTGTGCTGTGTCGAAATTAACCGTATGACGCAGGGCGATGTTTAGCGACACACAGGTGGTCCGTGTTGGTACAGCTGGCTCCGCCTGAACCACAGTAGGTACGTACGCTCAAAACACTTACAATTAAACCCGAGTATGAGTCATTGTGGACTACAAATAAGTAGGACTAATAAACACGTAGGTTAACTAGATGAGCGCGCAAGACCACGAATTTAATTCCTAAAAATGCTACACTAGACATATCGCTAGTAATGTTCTGAATACCTAAAATTGTTATTTTGTTGTAAAAAAAAAAATACATTGGAACATAGACCCATGTTAGGTCGGTTAAAATAGCTTGTAACTTATTATGTAATTTTATACGCCAATAAGTGTGACAAGTGATTTACTTATGTCATCATTGATCACAAAGTCATCCTATACCACATAAAATGCACGTTTTAAGTTTCTGATATTTTACCACCGTCGTCAAGACCATCCATTTTATATTCTAGTTCCAGACTAGACGAAACAATCGACCCCCTTTCAAAGTTTCTACGAACTTAAATCAATTTTCAGTCGTAAATTTGTATTTCCTCAATGATAAATCTACTTTTTACGTGTTTTATTTGGACAAGGTTTTAATCACTCCGTAAACTCAATAATTAATTTATTTTATTAGGTATCTAATACTGTGATTTAAATTAAATAATAAATATAGTAAAAGGCTATTTTGTAATACCTACATTGTAGTTTAAGTTAAATTGCCAATTAGCAGTAGTCAATATTATCCTAAGGCATTATAACAATTATAGGTATGAACAGTGACAACTGTGACGATTAGAAATAGTGCCATTTCAAGGTTGTATTTACTACTGGCAATATTTTTACGCGTAAAAGCAGTTTAGGTAAATACTTATAATTTTGTTTAAATGAGAAAATATAATCATAAGTAATAGATACATATTATCTTAAAGGGAATGATCATAAAAGGGGCTAAAACAATTTGCTTTTAGCATAATGCACTTATTTCAGATTTTAATTAATTGTTTTAGATTTATGCTAACTTTCATGCCGGGGCTTTGCCCGCGCAGTTATAGGAATAATGAGCCTAACAGTTTAACTAAAACGAAGAGTAAAATAAAAAAATATACGAAACAAATTTTCCATTCATAAATTGATGATGCAATAAAAATCATTTTTCTTACAATTTTACTTATTACCTACGTGACGATATAAAGTAAAATTTGTTGCAATGTTATGAATTAACAAACGGACCAAGAGTTTCACAATAGGTACCTAAGCTACAGGAAACGATCGTGCAGGAATGTATAGGTAATGGGCCACAAAAAACTTGACAGGTGTGGTTAGTTTCAACAGTTATTGTAATATTTTAACGTTATACTACTAACCAGGTTCAATACTATCTTACATTTGGTATTAGTCTTATCTTAGATATGGATATTTAATTAAGATCACTATTCAATCAGTATTCATAGGTGAATATGATACTTTCCAAGTGTCGACACGCCTCCGATTTGCGATTAACATAATCTGAGGGTCTCTATGCTTTAGAATTTAGATTACTAATGCATATTCATAAGTAGCTGTATATTGTTGTAGTAAGTAAGTAGGTATACATTTTATGTCACGTGAATTGGCGACAACACCTATTTACCTATATACAATAGAGTATGTAAAATATAAAGCATCTCGTCTCATTTATTCACCAATGATTCCAGTCGTCCACGGACCATACGTCCACAAATAATACTTTTAAATGGAATAAGATTTAATTAGGAAAACAATAATTTGCTGAAAAAAGTCTAACAAACATATTTCTACAGGTCACACTAAGTATATCAATCGTCTTACATTAAAGTACTTAGCTAATATAAGATGGCAAAGATCTCTAGCAGGTACATAGATGTTGACAAAACAATAAGCCAATTAAACGATTAGTTATGATATGCAACGCCTACTTTGTAATCGATGTTTGTATCGGAGAACAATTGCACGATTGGTGAATAAAATCATGCACAACGAAGCACCTACTTGCGTAGGTACTCGCTTACATACAAAACTCAACTTGTACAATTCGGGGTCAAATGTTAATAATATCGGCAAGCGGAAATCTGTGCTCGCGAATACAAAATAACAAACCAAGTGTGGTCCGAAGCGGAAGATAAGCTTGGCTACCATGGCTTGAGGATAAATGAGGCTAGGAAATAGGGCCAAGGCTCTCATAGGGCTGACTGCTACGAAGGATTCACTAAGTAAACACTAGGTACAGTACATTGCACCCTAGTAACTCTAACCTACGAGAATGACAAAAATGTACAACACCTTGGTATCAAACAATATAAATGTTGGAAGTCAATCGTAAGATTTTTGTTCTAGGTAATCCTCATTGAGGAAATACTGAATGAGAACTAAAGTCCGAATAAGGATACTCAAAGCTGCTACATTAACTAACACAGAAACCATTGCCAGAGGGCAGAAGAGACATATCTAAATGGGTATCACATTTAAGCGCGCTGGTTTCAGCATTTACTTAAATAAAACTATAGCGAAAACTGATTTTATGTAGATCTTGTTACGAAATTACTATCAGTACGATAAACATTAAGTGCTTATATTAAAAATAACTGTTTTTCTTATCACACTGTCAGGTAAGTATCATGCAGGTACCGGTATTGACTAAACAACGTCTTTTAACTAGAAAATTATAGGAAGTAGCATAAAATGTTATCGTCAGAGATAATGTTGGCTATAATACCTCCCGTAAATATTTCCGTTTTAAAACTATTGCAACCCATTAAATACAAGGACTAAGATATTACAAAGAGGACTCGGCAGTTCAAAGCTATTTATTCAGTTGGGCTTTAATATGGTATTTATAAAGGTCAAAACTAATGAAGTTTGGAAGTTAACCTTCAACTGAGAAGGACTGGCATGAAATTTTGCAACATTTTAAGCCATATAAGATTATTTATCCCTTGAATTTTCAGGATTCATTAATAAAATAAGTATTAAATTAATTTGTATGTACAGGTTCAAATCAAATCAGTTCAAATTTCAGCATTAAATCAACTTAAAATTCGTCAAGGCGCATCGGAAAGAAAGGTCCTATAAGATTTATGAAAACGTGTATTTACGAAAAATTATTACAAATCATCAAAAAGGGGCCAATTTGGATTATAACTTTACGAACAATTCGGGTGCAGTTTTTCCTTTAATACTTGTATTACCTATATTCCAACTGTATGAATGACGATAATGGGGCAGCATCCAGTAAGATTTAACTCTTATTTAGGATATTCACATTAATCTATAAGCATCCTCATTATTGACATTAATAAGAAAATTTACACCTATTTATAATATTAATGATACTGAATATTATAAATAGCTTTTTATTTTATATGACCTCGTCTATCTAAGGAAAGTGATGCAATTACGGTCTAAGTTTTCAAACGTTATAAGGGTCAATTTTAATAGAACTGCAGTCATTATTTTATGTTGGATTGCGTAATAATATAAAACATAAATAATAGTAACTACTTACCTAGTATAAGTAAGTATATAAACATACAAGAAGGAAATTGAGTGAGACAGCACTAAAAAGTCATATTATTCGATGAACTTGCATTTTTTAGGTCCTAGTCATATAGGTACACAACAAACGTCAGTTATTGGGAATGTCTTCATCCTATTAGTTTTCCCTTTACGCAAATGGATAATTAAATGTTCATATTATTGAGCGTAATATGAACATTTATATGTGTGAGTAATAATAAACGCAACTGTTGTTTATCATCAGTTTACTGAGAAATATGTCTTTTTACAAAGTTTGTTGGAATTTAATACGAAATAAAATTCCAAATACTTAGTACCCTACTTAATTCCCATTACCTATTTTATCAGTCTCTCAGACCAGTGTATGTACCTACTACCTGAAATTTATGCCATTGTTTTTCTCATATCCTCATCTTAAAGTATGACAATAATCATTCGACAGCTCGTAAAATATATTATCAAAATTCAGGATACATAGCGGAAGTGTTTGACATCCTTATATCCTTGTGAGTATCCTGCTAACCGGCTGATATAAATATAGTGCGATATATCATCAGAGCCAGTCGTAATCATACAGCGTGTTGACGCTATCGGCGAACAAGAAATTCTAACAAACATTAGTTATATTGAAGTTACATTACAAGTTTGAATAACGCGAGGTTCGGAAGTACAAAATGGATTGAAGCGTAAAAATGTGTTCTTTATTCATTTAATTATTTAAAATAATTGTCAGAATTAAGTAGGTATACTTAGTATCTATAGTATTCTAAGAATAATGTCTGAATATGTAGATGATTTGTTAGTTTTAAAACACTACCTACTTACTCGTTTGTCGAAACTATTATTTAACTTTTTTTTGTTTTATATATTTCAACTTATGTGGGTTTTACCGGTCGTATTTATAGTAACTTGTCACTGTGCCTTATCACCTAAATTTGCGAAGCACATCATTCTGACAGGCACTTATGAATTGTCAGATTCTAATTCTAATAGCCGTCAATAAACTATTAAACCTAATTAATATAAATGATTTAAATTAAAAATATTTCACCAATGGAAAACTTAATTAACAGTTATATTTTATTACAGTATTCCTAAGCAGCAGCAGTACCTATGCGGGTAATACCGCGGATGGAAACTAGTTAATATTAGGTAAGTAAAGTTATCACAGTACTATTGCGTTAAGTTAGTATGTTTAATCAATTTTATTACTAAAATATGATAATTACAACCGATGAATTAATATAAATCGGTGTAAGTAGCTTTCTATATAAGCCTGTAAGTTTTTAAGGCATAGTAAATGTCAAGAATATAAGTCTTACGACAAATAATGCTCATGCCTATTTTTATATCATATTACCAGGAGACAATTGAATTTTTACATAGATAATGCCATCCATAATTTCCATAAGTCACTTGAGTCGGTCAACAGTTTTCCGACCCTTACATAGTGGTAAAACATTTTTAGATATAAAGAATGTTCCAGGACCGGAGTCAGATTGGTATTTTTAAGCCCAGGATAATAATTTCCCCATTAAATATTCTATTGTTATTATTACTCTAGGTTCAGAATATACCTATACTTGAAAATCATTTGAGACGTTAGAGTTACTTCGCATCACTAACGCTTGACTAAAAACCAAGTTAAATGCTTATTCATAAGCTCTTTTTACCTGTCTAGGTACTGAGCATAGGCCATAATTCTCTGAATGCTTTGTCTAATGTAGATAGGTTGGTGATTTACAAGAAACATAAATTTATTCATATCAATGGAATCACGATTACCTGCTTAAATTGTTAGAAGGTTAAGTATTATAATTTGGCAAGGATATCAAATGAATATAAATTTTAATTTAATTTTGTGTAACTTCTTCCCCAGTTGGGTACGAACATACGTCAACTACGTTTTTGTAGACAAATATGAAAATGTCTTATCAGCAAATACCTATGTAATATTTAATCATATTATGTCACAGCATTAAAATAATGCAATTTGTAAAAAACCCTAAAATATTATCTTAGCGAACGCGTTCGTATTATAATTTTGAACTAAACAAATACAAACTCATAGCCTTCGATTCCACGATTCAGTTCATTCAACCGCAAAATTGAATTTGATAAATTCTTCGACGTACAGAATTATTTTGTTATCACGCTGTGATTTCCATACCTTTGTACCTACGTAGTAGCTTGACAATTTACAACGGATCTATTCAGGTTTCTACCAATTTAGAAGCGTGAATTACCCTTCTTTTAGGTAAGAAAATTGAGTTCCTAAAAGCGTATAAATTGTTGACATACTTTGTTTTTGGTGACTTTCCACAAGTTGGTTATGAAATAGGGCACATCATCACAAGGCTACAATTTGCGTCACATTCACATTATTCGAAAACATTTCGAAACATTGACTTAAATTTATTGAACAGGAGTCAATAAATATTTATTCGCATACTTATCCTTTTTGCAAGAGTAATACCTATGTAATATGTGTACTTAGTTTTTTGCTACCAATGTGATTCAATAAGTGTAAAAGTTTTCCAGAGCTAGGGACATACTTACTGAGAAAATAATAAAACATTTCAGAGCATCAGAAAATAAAAAGGGTTTCTTAATGAATTACTATTTAAATATTGAGTTAGTAAGATATGTGCGTAAAGTTTTGATGTGTCTTAATTTCGATTATAATTTACTGTAATATTCTGAGACTCCATTGGAGAGTATAAGTTCTTTATAATACTTACCATAACTAAATTATTTGTCGCGATAAAATTGGAATGTGAGCAATTTTATTCGCATTCATGCATAAGTCACACACACTCAATTATTTTAATAATATTATCTAAATCTTTGATATAAGTAAATAATATGAAGCATTTACTCTCTCCCAACCCGAGAACAACAACATCGTATTATAAATTTTGTGATGGTATTATTATGTAAACGCTTGTTTTCCAAGTGTATGAACATGAAGCAAAAAAAATGTGACTTGTTATTCCAAAACATCTCCAGTAATTCATTCCCCCCCAATATGCGATTTGAATCAACACGTGCACTTGTCGCGATACAAGCTCTTCCTTTATGTAATACAAATACATGTGTGTAATGTAATCTATTCATTGGTCAATTTTAACATAAATATATGTTAATCAATTCCGCTGTTATATCACCCAAACTGTTGACAGTCAAAAGCTCTCTAATTTTTCATGACCCATTAAGGACCTAATAATTTATTTATCTCGAATGGCTAAGGTTATCATGTGTATTTTCTGCCTTAAATTAAAAGCTCTGAAATATGTTTAAAAAATGAGATGTAGGTAATCGTTTAATAAGTAGGTACCTACCTTTACCTTCCTACTTACATTGACTGTTCTATAGTTTCGTTAAGAAACAAGTGATGTAACGCGTTGATTATCTTATCGTTTAGCAAGAACAGCTTTCGTAAAATGTTAGGTAGGTACCTATTATGTCATTAGAGATTTCTATTCGTTTTCATGCCGTGCCAATGTCATCATTGTCATCGAAACGGTTTTAGAATTTTCGTTATACGTAGGTATAAGCTTTATAATATTGAAACTTAAAATTTAAATCTCACTCTTTGAATTTAAATTTAGCACCAAAAACCACAATGCGTTGTCCTTGAATCAAGTAACTTTATATTAAATTGTGTCTAAAAAATCTCTGAGCACAAACTCTTCAGTTTTTGTTGCATAACCAAGCGAGCAATCAGTCAGGGCCTCGGATTAAACTCATACGGAGCTCCTCTCCGTTTATATCATGTCAATTAAATACTTACTTACTACCTATATTTAAAGAAAATAACATTAATGACGTAGTTACAGTAACTGAAAGGTTCGAAGTAGAGAAGTTTAAAAATAATATACCTACGAGTAGCTATATATAAGAGTAACTATATTTTTTGTTAAAATAGAAAAAAAAACCTATTCCAGCTTGTTCGTCGCATAAACTGATGAATAGTAAAAATCAGAGTGCATACCTACCTATAGTCGACTAACTGCCCAAATAAGTCCTTCTGATGGTTCGTTAATATGAAACACGTGACACACACGTCTTTATCGGCTAACTTGTGATTTGATTCGACACACCAATCGTATCGAATAAGCCGTAGTAAATTAACCTTACCTCATCAATAATAACCAACGTGTTTAATGTGATTATTTATAAAAACGGAAACGATACAAAAGTATTTTTTAAGTCTTTTACAGTTCAGCCAATCACAACGAAAATTTTATCCGTTGAATGTGTGCCAAAAATATTGAGAAAAAGCTACGAACATTTTAATACAATCCTAATAATACTTTATTTCAGCACCTATCTTTATAGTATCAAAATAGCAATCAAAATGTAAAAAGTTTATTGCACTTTAAATTGCAACAACCGATTTGTCTGTCTACATAAGGAATCGTCAAAGAGCTAGTTTGAACTATTTTGATTCAGGTTTATTAGCATAATAATTATATTTTATTGTGAACTATAACGTACATCTAATTAGTTTTATTAACCGGTAATTTGGTTTTTCATAACAAAATCAGTAGTTGATAATAATTATAACTACTAATAACAAACGGGTTTTCAATTATTATGTGAAGTCTTCAATACAGGAACATAATTTTGCATAAGTGTTGCGGTTTAAGTATCTACTCGAGTTATGCTTATAGCCTACTTTAATAATTCCAAAACAAAAATCCCCGATGTATCATAAAAATTTGTAGAAAATATGCTCCGACGAAAACGGCTGACCTTTTGAACATCATAATACACTTGTTCATGCTTCCTACATCTTTTACGCATATTATAAACCGGTGACGACATCTCGGGGCAAGAAGATGAACTACCGCAACGTCATACTACTTGAGCGGCCGCGATTGGTCAAGCAAAAATTATTGTCCCCTTACCCCTGTCCTCGAGCTTTGTACTTTTGTTTTATATATTACATACGATTTGAATCTTGAACCTAACGCATCATTTATTTTACCATATCACCTCGAAATTCATCAAGTCTTCCCATCCATCATCTTACAATCATCCACCTACTGGGCTGCCGAAACATTTTGGTCCTTCTTTGCCAAATAATTGAACAAAGTCGACGAGCGACCTTTGGACCGTGGGTTGATTGCACGTGGTGATTTGTGAAGAAAACGCAAAATCGCACATATTTGTACGAGTTTCGAAGATATAAGCTAAAACGGAGGCTAAGCGCACATTGGAACTGAAGATTTGTTGGCGTTTCATCGAAGATCACACGCAAATCGGTGGGGCCAATCCTTATTCCTTTCCATCACCTCCCGTTCTATTCATGCTATATTGTGTCTGTGCTCCCAATTTCAGTGAATTACTGCAACTTATTCCAATCAATTATAAGCCTAATAACGTTGCTAACATTAGTGCCGAGTGATTGGACTGACGCCAATAAAACCGTGAGTACTCCTTATTTCACTGACCACCAAAATGCCTATTGACTCCGCTAAATCCCGTGACAAATCTCCGAATCTGCTAAGTGTAGAAAGTAATGAGCTAGTTCGTGATTTAGTCCGAAAACGGGGTATTGTTAAGGGCAGGCTTACCAAATTTAATAATTATTTAGAATCGTTAAAGGATGATCAATCCTTTTCTAATCAAAAATGCATTGATTTAAAGTTGCGAATTCAAGGATGTGCTAGTTTATTTTCTGAATTTAACGTTATTCAAACTAAAATAGAAGAAAGGGTATCTGATAGTGAGTTAGATGAACAATTAAATCAACGTGAACTGTTTGAAGATAATTATTATAGTTTAATATCTCGTGCTGAATTCATGCTTAGTGCTGATGAGGTTACTGACTGCTCCAAGTCTTGCCATAGTCATAATAATAAGCAGACGAAATCCGTTAAGCTACCTACAATCTCCATGCCTACGTTTGACGGGTCATATGAGCACTGGCTGGAGTTCAGAGACACATTTACGTCACTCGTTCATAATTGTACAGACATTTCCAACATTCAAAAGTTCCACTATCTCAAATCGTCCCTAAAAGGTAATGCAGAACTAGTCATTCATTCTATAGAATTCTCTTCTGATAATTATCAGGTTGCATGGGATTTGTTACGTAACCGATATAATAATTGCAGACTTTTGGTTCACAATCATGTTAAAGCTTTGTTTACGGTAACCGCATTAACTAAAGAATCGCCCTCTTTGATCAGAGCGTTAATAGACACTATTCTAAAAAATTTACGTGCACTTAAGATCCTAGGAGAACCTACGGAAACCTGGGATACTTTAATTATTTTTATTATGGTGTCGAAACTAGATAAAGTTACTGAAAGAGAATGGGAGACTCATAAAAGCTCATTGTTTCCAAACACGATTGATAACAATTCAACACGATTAACAGTGGATGATTTAATTAACTTTCTTCGTAACCGAGCGGACATGTTGGAAACATTGCATCGTTCACATGGTAATGACGCACATAACACGTACATTAAAAAACAACACACAAAATCTCACACCATGTCTCACTGCAATGTTTCCAGCGGGCCGAGTAAGTCGAACGATAAACAACAACGCGGTAAATTATCATGTGTTAAATGCAACGCGAATCATCCACTGTATACGTGCCTAAAGTTTATCCAAAGCGATTTAGACACGAAGCTTAGACTTGTACGCGAGCACAACTTATGTGAGAATTGTTTACAATCGGGACACTCGGTAAGCAACTGTAGATTCGGGCCGTGTAGACGTTGTAGTCATAAACATAACTCATTGCTACATAATGATAACGCAACGAGTTCAGTCGTATGCCATTCTACAACGAACACTGAGGTGTCGAGTGCGAATGTGAGCGATGCGCCCGCGCCTCTCCCCGCGACCGCACCAACCTCTGCGGACTCCGCGCCGCCTATCCAGGTACACAAGGCACACATGCAAACGCTATCTATTAAATCTATAGATGTGCAGTCCGTGTTATTGTCAACAGCTATAGTTGAGGTAGCCGATGTACACGGTAAATATCATAAAGCGCGAGCGCTCCTTGATAATGGAAGCCAGCGCTGTTTCATATCTAAATCACTATGTGAATTACTAAAGGCTCCATTACTACAGTCCACAAACGAAGTTCGAGGCGTAGGTGATTCGATAGTACATTGTTCGCAAGCTTGTCATATCGATATCAAGTCCTGCGCCTATAATTCATTTACTACGCGTATTCATTGTTATGTACTGTCTAAGATCACGGGTTCGATGCCTGCCTTATGTAAATTACGCGCACAAGTCTATATTCCAGACAACATACGGTTAGCTGATCCGGAATTTTTAGATTACAAATCCATTGACATTTTAATTGGCGCCGATAGGTTTTGGGATCTGTTAGAAGACGGAAAGATTCGTTTGTCTAGTGGTCCATTTCTACAGAACACCAAACTAGGCTGGATTATTTCCGGACCTATAGTTAATAATACGCGCAAAAATACGCCAATTTATTGTAATATTATTAATTCATTAGATACACAACTTCGACTGTTCTGGGAGATTGAGGAGCTGCCTAGGGTCAGAGACGCGCAGACTGATGAGGAAAGTACATGCGAGAATCACTTTGTTCGCACCACTACACGCAATGGTGAGGGCAGATTCTGCGTGCGCATTCCACTTCGTCAGTCACCTGACACTTTGGGGGATTCTTATACCCAGGCAGAACGTAGATTTTTTGCTTTAGAAAAACGACTGCAACGTTCACCGGAATATAAAAGTCTTTATGTTAATTTTATGCACGAATATATCAGTTTAGGGCATATGACACAGGTAGATTCTTATGAATTCCCGTGTTATTTTATGCCACATCATGGCGTGTTCCGCGAGCTCAGCACCACCACCAAGTTGCGCGTGGTGTTTGATGCAAGCGCACAATCGAGCTCCGGTAAGTCACTTAATGATCTGCAACTAGTTGGCCCTCCCATACAGGGTGACCTCATTGCCATTCTTCTCCGCTTTAGACAGCACAAGTACGTCGCGTGTGCTGACGTGGAGAAGATGTACCGGCAATGCTTAGTGGATGAGGGACAGCGTGGCTTGCAGATGATTTTGTGGCGTAACCATCCGTCGAAGCCGTTAGGTATTTACAAATTAAATACTGTGACGTACGGAACCGCTTCCGCTCCTTTTCTCAGTGTTAGGTGCTTAAAACAATTAGCCTCTGAATCTCCTGATCCTGAGGTCTCTCGAGCTATAAATGAAGACTTTTATGTTGACGACTATATAACGGGCTTAGATGATAAAATTAAATTATTAGATTTATGTAATAAAACCCAGAAAACGTTGCAATCAGGCTGCTTTCCACTCAGAAAATGGATATTTAATTTTAAACGTGATGATGACAGTCGTTCTTCTATTCAATTTAAGCCGTTAAGTTTAGATGACAATGTTAGTTCTAAAACCTTAGGTATAGGCTGGCATAATGCGAGCGACAACTTTTATTTTGATTCGCATATTAATCTTGATCAAAACAAACCAATTACAAAGAGGTCAATTTTATCAAATGTTTCCCAAATTTTTGACCCTCTCGGTTTGCTAAGTCCCGCCATTATAGTGGTTAAAGTGCTATTACAACAATTATGGCTATTAAAAATAGGTTGGGACGACATCGTACCCGATAACACAGCGCGCGTGTGGAACCGGTTTGTTATATCGTTGCAAGCGCTCCACTCAGTCCGTATCCCTCGCCACGCTATAGGTACGCAACCTATGTATATCGAACTACATGTTTATAGCGATGCGTCGCAGACGGCGTACGGCGCGTGCATTTATGTTCGCACAGTTAACACAGATTTAACGGTAACGGTTAGATTACTATTCTCAAAAACAAAAGTCGCGCCGTTGAAACCCATAAGTATACCACGTCTCGAACTCTGTGGGGCTTTATTGGGAGCTCGTTTGTATGACAAGGTACGTAACTCATTACGATGTAAGTTAACTAACGTTGTGTTTTGGACCGATTCCACGATCGTCTTAGGCTGGCTGCATATGCGGCCGAGTCAACTTAAAACGTTCGTCCAAAATAGGATTGCGGAAATACATGAGCTTACACTTGAGGTTCCGTGGCGCCACGTCAGTGGTGAAAATAATCCCGCTGACCTTGCGTCACGCGGTATACACTTGGAAGAGCTCTCATCCTCTTCCTTGTGGTGGGAGGGTCCTGAATTTCTTCGAAACCCCAATTTTTCGATCAACGATCACAGAAGTTCGGACTCATTTAAACATCGCGAATTACCTGAGGTTAAGGCATGCATCACCGCGGTTGTGGCTCAGGATTATAGTGAAGTATCTTTATTTCCATTTCATCGGTTTTCCCAATTTAATCGCATGAGGCGTGCAGCTGCCTTTATGTTGCGTTTCATTCATAATTGTCGAGACAAAACAAATAAGCGTACAGGCGGCCTTAGTGTAGATGAGTTAGACTGCGCTGATAAAACATTAGCGCGATTATGCCAGATTGAATCTTATCCTATTGAATATAAGGCTTTGTATGATAAAGGGACTATTAAAAATAAAAGTTGTTTGTCTAAATTAAATTTATTCCTAGATGACTACAATCTAATGCGCGTCGGTGGTCGTTTAGTTAATTCAAATAATTATAATTATGAAAAAAAACATCCTATTATACTTTCCAGTAAACATTATTTTACTACTTTGGTATTTCGGTATGAGCACATTCAGCTTCTCCACGCTGGTCCACAGGCATTACTATTTCATTTACGCGAATCATGGTGGCCTGTAGGAGGTAGGAACTTAGCTCGCCAGGTAGTACACAGTTGTGTTACCTGTACACGCCTTAGAGGCAAGACACTTACTCCTATGATGGGTAACTTACCTAGGGAACGAGTTACACCTAGTCTTCCGTTTGTTCGGTGTGGGGTGGATTATGCTGGGCCAGTGCTCATTCTGAACCGCAAAGGTAGGGGTGCGAAGCTTATCAAAGGCTATATATGTTTATTTATTTGCTTCGTGACACGCGCGATTCATTTGGAACTAGTCAGTGACCTCTCCAGTGAAGCATATTTATTAACATTAAAAAGATTTATTTCACGTCGCGGTAAGCCTGCTGAAATTCATTCAGATAACGGTCGCAACTTTGTAGGGCTCATGAACGACTTTTCCAAATTCTTAAATACATGTAGTTCAGACATTTTAGAATTCGCAACTAGCGAAAATATTAAATTTCATTTCATTCCCCCTTATTCCCCGCATTTTGGTGGTCTGTGGGAAGCAGGAGTAAAGTCAACTAAATATCATCTCCGTCGCGTTATAGGGAACGCACACCTTACATTTGAAGAGTACAGCACAGTACTGGCACAAATAGAGGCCGTTTTAAATTCCCGACCTCTGTCGCCTCTTTCTCCCGATCCACAGGATTTTTCCCCGCTCACTCCTGGTCATTTCCTAATTGGCCGACCATTGACTGCACCAGCCTGCAATGATCTACGTGATGTTCCAGCGAGTCGTCTCCATCGATACCAGAGGGTGGAACAGCTTCGTCAGCATTTTTGGAATCGGTGGGCGAAAGAATACATTTCGGAGCTGCAGGGGCGGACGAAATGGACGACGAACAAGGACGAGCTTAAACCAAATTCCTTAGTGGTTATTAAGGATAATAACCTCCCACCGTTGAAGTGGCATTTGGGACGAGTCCTTCGCACTATCCCAGGAAAGGATAGCATATCTCGGGTGGCTGATATACAGACGTCATCGGGCGTGGTGAGGCGAGCATACGCCAAGATTTGTCCTTTATTCCAAGATGTGGTTGACACTGATAAAGCGACTAAGGACCATTGAAAGGCACTGCTTCCAAGGCCGGGGGCATGTTCATGCTTCCTACATCTTTTACGCATATTATAAACCGGTGACGACATCTCGGGGCAAGAAGATGAACTACCGCAACGTCATACTACTTGAGCGGCCGCGATTGGTCAAGCAAAAATTATTGTCCCCTTACCCCTGTCCTCGAGCTTTGTACTTTTGTTTTATATATTACATACGATTTGAATCTTGAACCTAACGCATCATTTATTTTACCATATCACCTCGAAATTCATCAAGTCTTCCCATCCATCATCTTACAATCATCCACCTACTGGGCTGCCGAAACAACACTTCTTGTCGATTCTGGAGTTTTACACAGAGAATGGCATATCATTCAGGCGCTAATCAATGGTACCTACTTATTAAAAATAAAACAAGGAATGCCAAAAACTTATATGGCCAACAAAATAAAATCGCCTACGCGCAAGTTCGTGCAATATTTTAAAACACTTAAAATGGAACATCAACATACTTATCCCAAAAAAATATTAAGCTCTAATGGTTTTTGACCTCAGCTGCCACTTTTGGCGGCACACTAAAATATATGGTAAAAGGTTCTAAGTTCTTTTTAAGATATCGACTCTTAATAATGTTAATCATTTTAATAGAAAGCCCAAAAAATACGTAGTATAAACATGAATAAAGCAACATATGATGTACCTAAACACTTGCTAAGTAGGAACTATGTACCTACCTATTATTTTGTGCTTACAGTTCGTGCTAGGCTAATAGTTTTATGACATTAATTCACCTTATTTAACAACCTAAACATCATTCACACGTTTAGTAGGTCGTTTTAATGAGACCTTGTTATAAAAACATTTATTTTCAACATTTTATGACACATAATTTCAATTTAATGGCTAAGATCATATAATGATGTACGTAATTATACGACATACTGGGTAAAATTGATATAAGTTGCAAGATTTATGAGTACATATCATAAATAAACTGAGAATAGATAACAAATTAACTTCGGGTTAAAGGTGCCAACGAGGAAGTGGACACCGACACAATTTCCGGTATTATCTACTGTGATGTAAAAGGTATAGAGCCGACACACATGTCAACTACTTCGTTATTCATTGCATAAATAGGTTTAATATACAGATTTTTAACGCAGTTTCACATGTTATATTTTTCCTGTTTCTTTTTTAATGGTGGCAATAAAACATACGGCCAGATGTGTGTGGCCTATCAAGGTTGCAACACCATTATTTACTTATTTTACTAACATTATTATTTGCGCACAAGTTCAGATTTCGGATCCCCCTTATGTTTGTCCTTTTTTTTATAACCCCATATTTTCAATATAAACATTTTTTTTTCTTTGGTAGTATCTTATACAACATTATTCCTTAAGAAACACCTACTTTATCGAAGTCCAAGTCAGTGCAAAGAAGAGAAGAGAGGTTGGACAAGAAGAATCAATTAAATATATAACCTTGGGCTTGCATAAACCAATATCCCGGAAATTTTCGCACAACAGAAAGCTTTAACACTAGAAGTGCCGAAACTCATGACCCCCCTAGAACCGCCGCTGTGCCAATTTTGACCCATTATATTTTTTACAACGTTCTTTAACAAAAAGCATGAATTATAATCAAAACAATAAGTATATTATATGAAATTATATTTATTTATTTATTTAAGTCAAATAATTAACACTTTTACAACAAATACGTAACAATTAATTTTTTTCCGTAACTAATAGTTTTTTATAGTCATCAAAACTAAGATTGTAATTCTAAATGTAATAAATACCAAAATATCTCTTAACTGTTTATTATCAGAATACCAAATATAACATAAATAATATTCCATAGCATTGCATTTATTACAGACAGTTTTTAAACATTTGAGACTTCACATATGACTTGTATATTTGGTCTTGACCTTACATTCTTCATAATCTCATCTTCTAATAGGTTTTCTGAAATTTCTGTAGAGGAATGGCTGTTTTCTAATATTCATGTACTGCGTATACCTAATTCTTCTCCCCAGTTGCAATAAAAAGCCTCTATATTTTATTTTGCTATTGTTATAAATTTATATAATACCCATGCGTTTATAGCTGCCAAATCAGATAGATCATAAAATGTATGAACTGGCCAACGTCTAGGAGCCGCCTGTACTGTATATTTCCTGGTGATCGAATCGACAACATCTACTCCATGCTTCGTGGTGTTGTAGAATAGTATTGTTTCTGGTTTTTCTTTGAACTAGAACTTATTGTTATTTCGTTGATGTATCCTAAGCATAAGAACATTTTTATTTGGCTTAGTCTGAGAAACAGTCAATGTTGTGTCACCAGTTTTCAGGAGACACGACTTGGATAATTCTTCTTTAGCAGTTTTATGGCCATAGGTATTTCTCTTCGAATTCCATTTACAGTGCCTAAGATACTAGTGTTTTTAGACTTCAAATATTCCGCTAATATAAGAGTTAAAAAAAATTGTCTCAAGGCACATTCTTACCTCTGTTGGTGTAAAGTTCCATCATTTTCTGCACCACCTAGCCCCCTCAACGAAAGATGATCACAAACCTAATTATGGCATTAGGTTTGTGATCGTCTTTCCCAAGGTAAGTAGATGTATTTATAAGGTATATACTTTGTCAACAACGATCCAAAACTTTTGGCCATACTTATCTGACTTTGAGTTCAAGAACTGGGTAAATTGGCAACGGCATTTAGATAGAAACTTTTGAATGAAACTCTTCTGTAACTCGTAGTCATCATCAGAATATCCCGAAAGCTTGCCATTTGATTTGTCTTCTAGAATATCATTCAAACAGGATGCAATTTCTTGCGGTTTCAATATTCTGCTACTTTGACTAGACATAACTATAATAGTACAAGAGTTATGCGTTTGTAAAACAAAAACTTGTACTTTTTACACAAAGCGACGAAGAAGTGAATAGAAGCAATGCTCAACTGTTTATTCACCCCTCCACCCGCGTAATTAGCCACTATACGTCGAATTATTGCATAGAAATTTGGCGGGTCAAAATTGACCCAGCGGCAGTTCTAGGTAAAAAGCAAATTATTTTATTTATATTTGTTTTTATTCAATAGAAAACAAATTGAATTTAATAAATACCATAAATTATTAAAAGTCAAAAAGTTTCACGGCCTTGAGTAGAAAAAATAAAAAGTTACAGACGACGAAACTTGCGGGTGGGTCAAAAATGGAACGCTGGCGCTTCTAGTGTTAAAAGATAGATTGAACAGTGTAGTGAGTGTATCCTATTCGTATTCTTTGCTTAGCTACAGCAAGATCATATGCGCTAAACCTATTTAAAATAAAACATTATTATTATATATACACTATCAACGGTAGAGCAAGGTTTTCGACTGTTCGTTAGATATCACCATCTGCGTCATTCGCATCACATCACAACAGGCCATTCGGCGCTGGAGATAGCCTTGTTTTATAAACAATCCTTACGGCAACGATCTCGTTAAATATGTCTTAAATAACAACGTTATGAGGGTAAAATGTATAAGAAAATATTAGAATTTATCCAGAATCTAAGCTTCTTTGGAATAATACATAATTTATATATAACGACACCCAATTCTTTAAAGTAGTTCATGTCTATGATGACGATTATGTAGCACTACACCCAGTCCAGGTAAGTGCAACGACTGTCCCTTGTATAGAGCACAGAAACGTATGCCTTACTAGTAATACAAAAGTGCAAATAAATCCAAACCATTAAACCAAGATAAACTAAGTAGCTACCAATTACTTCTTAGAGTGGTAAAATTTCTCCTTGACTTCTGATAAATATTTATAAATCTGCAATTTTCCCGATACATTAACCTAATAAAAGTTTAAATAGTGTTACAAATGTATTAGTTATAATAATAATGAAATAGATCCTATAGCTAATACTTCGTATTAATTAATATAGATGGCAACTATATAGGGGTTATCAAATATAATACATACTACGTAATAAGAAACATGCAAGTCTATTTTGGTCGGATAACAATTTATCATCATAATTCATAACCACGCGTCAAACAATCGCGTGATATTATTACAATCATATTTTAAAATGTTATTTAAACATCAAATTCAATGATGAAATATGTTATTTTCTTGCTTTACTATAAATGCCGTAACTTACTTGAGATTCTTGATCGTGAAATATTAATAGGAAGTATTGTACAATATATGGTAGGTATTTATTGTGTCTTCATTAAATTTTAAAGTTTGTTTTCATGATAGATTGTTAGTAATTTCTAAATGAGAAATATTGAAATCAATATTTATATAAACATCGCAGAATTATGGACAATATGATACAAGTTTTAATTTATTTACCAAGGCGTCGATAGGTTTGGCAGTCTCCATAAACCACAGTTATTTGGTACCAACCTATATATTGTATAGTATAGTTACAAAAGTTTTTTTTCATTCTTCGTCATGAAAGATTTCATATTTTGTTTTATTACTAAAGAGAAAAAATCTTTTAGACTACCTATGCTAGTGATCTTCGTCATTAATCGAAAACTATTCAACATAAAAATTATTTAAAATCTATTTAAGCACAAGCTTGGAAGTATTGGCCAATAATGCCCTTTCATACGATACCCCACACGATACAGTTCACTAACTTTGAAGTTTGGACCCCTGTTCTTAGCATAAAGATCTTGTTTTTTTATGATTCTGATTTTTCTCTGTACTTGTAGTATAAGACGATCTAAGTCCGTCAAAAATCTATTTCTCTCTTTTGAGGTACGGAACGCTAAAAATATAGGTACATTAACGTAGCGGTAACAATGGTAACAAAGATACTTATGTTAAGAAAAAATTGTGAAAATCCCACGTTAACTGATGTAGTAATTTTAATAATCACAGAAACTATCATAATATTATTACTATCTAATATGAGTTTTGTTTAGGATCTGTTAGTGAAATAAATACTGTATTTTTCTAATAATGATTATTAAGTATCTATTGTTTAAATTTATGAACCTAATCTACTTCGTATATCTACATGATTTCTAGTTGGTTCGTAGTGTTCGTACCTAATCGTTGTACTGTTTTTAATAGTTGCTATAGGTTGTGCTAAATACCTACATAATTCGATACATAACATACCTATTGCCTGGGTTAATAATTCTGACTTAAGAACAAAGAACCATATTTATGAGTGAGCCGATGGCTTCGTCGGTGAAAGTGGAACGAATGCTAATTTCCTTTGTATTTAAAGCCGGGTACAAATGGAATCAGCATTGTAATCAAATTGATCTACATTATCGTATGCATTTTATGGCTCATACTCATCTCAAGTACCTACACACTAAGAAAATGCTAAATAAAAGAAACACTACCGTTTCTTGCAATGCTATACTCGTATTAATCAGAAACTATGTAATTAAGTGTACTGGTTATAAATACTAATGACTTGTTACGTACGCAATGCGTATCAGGTTCTCGTCTAGATTTCGTTTTATCGAGTTTTATATATGTATAATTATTATTATTTAAGAGCTCGAGAATAAAAAGTTCCCATTAGTTTAGATCGAGTCCGAAACATAAATATGGAATTATTCGAATGAGTCACTGTTCTGTAATAAGTATTCATCTGGACTGTCATTTCAAAGCACAATCAGCACTTTTATTTAAAATATAAAAGTGGTGTTATGTAGGTTCTGAATTCATAAATAGGATTATATTATTCATTCAATTTATAAAATATCAAATGACAACGAACAAGCAATAGATAGTTCTAACAAGTGATCAAAATTCATGCAGATATTCAATATGATATATAAAATATAGGTCAATGTAATAAAACGAATGACGTTGTACAATAAGAACAGGAAGTAATCTATACTTCGGTATAAGGACATACATATTTTAAACTGTATAATTCGCGTAACATACGCAAGAGCCAGAACCGAGAGGTGAAAATCTGCTTAAAGTACTAATATGGTATTAACAAGACTTTCAATGAAGTAAACCTTGACATTGGATCTGCATACGCAACCTGTTTGCTGCAGATCACTCTCGACAGCCTTGCTGACTGATTACGTTGCAAAAATTTTAAACGATTTAATGAATATTCAGGGTTAATAGAGGTTTACCCTTTTATATCTGAGGTAGGTAAAATTTATAGTTCTTAAACATATAAATGTTTGGGTGTATCTGATTAATAATTATTTAGATTATTTAAATTTATGTTGATTGTATTTGTGGCAAAATTTTGACGTCAAATACGACTATTGCGATCGTTTAATTCTACGTAACTTCTTTATTAATAGGTACATGTATGTTTAAGTATACGTAAATATAAATACAGCATATAGAGAAGTTAAGTGAAATAGCGTCATTGTAATTTATTGCTGTTTAGGTGCCAGATACTATCATCCCCATAATATGTTACTGACGCAATGCACGAGCTCTACACCGTACCTAATTAAATACACAATACAGTCTTTTAGCACTAAACATCAATTGATTCATATGAAGTGTCCTTTATAACTCTGGTGTAAAGGCATGCCGTGGCGGTGTAGAAAACTATTGAACTAACTGGTTCAATATTCGTATATTATGCGCGGAAATGTCTAATCAGAGAGAGCTGGTTGTGGTAGGTACTTGTGGTAAGCAGTATAAGTGCGTGACACGTGTGCGTTTTGTGTGTGTCGTGTGGCTGTGGCTGTGGACAGGAAATGTCTCGGACGCGGAAAGGCGGGACGAGACGTGGCCGCTGGCTATGGTCGACATTCATGAACCGGACGATGTCTTCACTCCGCACGGCCGTTATCGATCGGTTCGACAATCCAATCCACCACTCAAATGTATGCATATCTCACTATCAAATAAACTGTCTGCGCCTCCTTTTGACCCATTCTAATGTCAGATAAACAAAACACGCAATGACAATTGATAGCAGCATCAGACTATTATTATCTATAGTTAGTATTTTTAGCTAGGAGTTCAATGTAATAATAGTACTTAAAGCAACATTTACCTAGTTCTGTCGAGTTTGATAAACGAAACAATTTTTTTCCTAAACATTCCCAACCTACAAAACACAATCCTAACCTATATTCAAGGATAAGTTAGGGCTCACAGCCGACAATAATTCATTTTTTAAAAACAGCAGGTTTAGAAAATTATTATTATTATTATATTAATGATACATACATATTACATTTAATTATAGTACAAGTATTATATTTCCTTAAAGCCCGACTAAAGATGCCGAGATCTGAAAAGTCCATATATTTATTGTAGCAAATATGCATAGTGAATAAGAGACAAAAATAGGGCGTTAAGGGATACCTATAGTATATTATGGACCATTTAGATCTCCACAGGTCTAACTAGGTTTAGAAGTCTTTTTGTGTCCTTCACGCGATCAACACCAAGATAAGAGGCGCGAGATAAACGTTGCACCAAGTATGCGTGGGTTATAAAAAGATATTTCGGTTCGACGACGTGTTTCGTATCGTTCGTAGGCGCCCGCGCAACCTTGAGTATGATAACCAAACCCTCGTTTCAAACCAAATTACCTCATGTACCTACCTACCTAACCTTTGAGAAACACTAAAAACATGAAGTATTCTGCAAGCTGAACTGTATAAATTAAATTAACATATTGTAAGTAATGATGTGTAATGGGTGTAAATAATGAATTTCAAGTAGGTAATACCTCAACATGTTACAGAAATAAGAAACTAAACTATGCATAACTTTGATATAGTAGTTTTACCCTTTTCTAGCAAAATTCATAAATACCTAGCAATAGGTAGGTACAAAACATTGCATGCCTTTACAATAGAAGATCAGAAGAAGAAAAAGGTAAGATTTGGAGGAATTCATCCAAGTATATCAAAGTAATAAATAAATTACTAATCGTAATGATTGAATTGTATTGAATGATTGAGAATTTTAATAAACGTTATGAACGCTTAAGAAGTTAACATGAAATGAGGATAACAATAGGATGAATACAACTACGAAAAACTCTTTGCATTGAACAAGACAATCTATCAAGGTTAGTATGTACGCAATGAAACATCCCAATCCGAATCTGACAACATCAAAGCATTTTGGTGTTCATTTAAATGCCGATATTAGCAACTATAATGTTGGGTTGAATATAAATTCGTACGCCACCCTAAAAACCGTCTACCTACTACGTTAACCTTGAAAAAAAAAAGCTTAAAAGCTATACCCACAAAAGCTGATGCTTACTATTGATTGGAAAACGTAAAAGTGCTTAATAAACAAAGCATTCACTCATTGATAGCAACAGCTTACTTTGTCTTTGGTAGCGAGTCGTTTCAAGTCGAGTAACTTCTGGTACTGTCGAAGCGCCCGCAGGTACAGTCTGACAGGTAGCTCCGTCGGGAGGGAGACGGGGTCCGCTTTCCGGGACGCCACCTCCGCGCGGCTCATCGTAATCCAACTCACACAGACACACGTCCCGTTCTTTATTCATAAACACCGAATAACCGTCATAGAGTCGAGCACCATTCGCGCGTCCGAAGTGAACGTAGGTTCAACGCAACACTGACGTACTATCCGCGCCGCGCATGCGAACCCGC
The DNA here is from genome assembly GCA_905147785.2 of Thyatira batis. Taxonomy (NCBI): domain Eukaryota; kingdom Metazoa; phylum Arthropoda; class Insecta; order Lepidoptera; family Drepanidae; genus Thyatira; species Thyatira batis. The sequence goes on along the minus strand of LR990489.1, from coordinate 5,064,418 downwards.
CATGCGATGCGGCGCTTGCAAAAAAGAAACTACAAACCGTCCTCGCTCGAGTAGCTTTCCCTACATCATCCGACTGCTGGCCGCCGCTGTCGAGCTGACCCGCTTTTACTGTAACCAGCGTTTATAGTGCAGCATCAGAATAATACGCACGCGCCCCTAATTCCGAAACAACTGGAGCTTTCGAGAAAGTTGGGCGGATACTCTTACGGAATTAGGTATCATTTGTTGTTTGCGTTGCTACGTGATGCAGTTTATCATTCTTAAGCACATACTTAAGATGAATTGACTCATTTACGTCTTTTAAGTCCCGTCCTCGATTAAACGTGACTAGTAAGTTATAAGTCTACCGAAACCACTCGAAAAGTTGCTAGCGCCAGCCAACTTAATGCCTTTTTAATGTAAAACAAGTTATGAATGATGCTTGATTTTGTATGATTGTTTTTATATAACTTCTTCCACGCAGGTCAAATCAGAATGAATAATGAATTTATTCATTACATGAAATAAGTAATCAATTATTTGTGCATTTTATCAGTTTGTAGTGAAGATTTGAAGTTCGAGTATGTTTTGAATGAAAACAAATAGTAAATCATGTGTAGGTACGATACTCACGTAGTAAGTACACGTACCTAGTAAGTAACAACGCGCGGTATTTACTTATCAACAAATGCTATGCCAGAGAAACTCATGAAAGATCATCGTCTAAGCCAAGTTTTGACTTGATTTTGAAAACTATCTAATTTGATTAAATTTGTTATAATTAAAAAAAAATTACCGTCTGATTCTCATATTCAGCTCATGTACCTACGTCCCCAGTGCAAGGGCATATATATAATATATTTTAGTCTAAATATCGTTTTAATGGTTTGAATAAATTATTGATTAAAGTAAAGCGCAATATTATATTAGGTATGTATTGAAGAAACTAAATAATGAAATATGTCGCTAGTGATGAAGTCACGCCCGTGGTCACGCTGCCCAGACCGGATAATTGAATTGATCGTTATTATTCATTGTGATGAAACAGAACGATGACAACACAATGTTAGTAATTATTTATGGGCATACGTTTTATAGGTACGCATATATGTATATTTTAATTATTAACTTGCTTCTGTCTCGCGGTTTATCGCGTAAATCCTAGAATAATGTCGTAAATCACAATATCAGTCATAACATACCTTTTCACCAGTAATATACCTAACTCTTAGAATGCGTTCACACTATATGAGTAATCCCACCCCTAGGTACAAAAACCTAATAAACCCATATTTTTTTTATAGCTGTTATACTATAACTTTTCCGTATGATATGAGACACATCGGAGAAATCTCTAATATTTAACGTTTTTCTTGAAGAATATTAATTTGTCTCATGATCTAGGATCGTGCGGTAGTAAAATTGTTAACTGTATGCTGATAACTTTTGTTCAGTAACCATAATAAGGGAAGTAAAAAAAACCCAAAACTTTACACTTGTTTCAAGAGCAACACATTATTTCTAAAAGAAAGTTATGCTATTTACTTATTTAGCTCTTTCTGTATATCTATATTCCTCTTATTTCTTACTCAACTCACGTTCGTCCCCACGTCCATACATCCCTAACCGTGGACCTACCCTAACAACAAGGGGGTTTTACGCAGTGGTCATATTCATACCATTTATTTATATCGTTATGTGCATAAATTTGAACATAAATTGCTATGAAAAACAAAACTTTTACTTCGCAGACTCAGTGCGGATTGGCGGACTTTACGTGCTTTCGATTATGACATTTTGAGCATCCATGGACCGGGTTGGGATTTAAATCTCATCGCCGTAAGTTCAATAATATAACAATTAACAAGTAAAAGGTCACCTTCGAAAAACCTTGGAATCCTCTGAAAAATATTTACCTACACATTTATTTTATTTTAATGTGTGTTCTGTCAGTCTGGGAACGGTAAATGTACCTGCATATACTTTGCTAGATGATCAAAATAATACTTACTCGCATACCTCCTTAATTTCGCTTAAACAAATATAGCGCTAAAAAGCCGCAATATGGTACTTTAAACTTATACAAATAATAATTTAATAATGATGGGTGTGTCTTTAAAAAAAATGTGTTGTTGTGTCAAACTACGGATGACGATGGCGTGTTTTTGGTGATAACGTAGCAGGCGGGGCGCGGGGCCGCACATTAATAAAAACTAATATCTATAAAATACATACCTACTTTACTTTATCCGAATAACAGTGTTCTCTCAGTTAGTGGTTGTGGTGATTTTACAATTTCTGGGGATAGAAAACATCGTAAATTCTTTCTGTTTATTGAAGACGAGGTTTATAAAATAAATATCCTTCAGAGGAAAGTCTAGAGAACGTATATTCACAACAACCGATATGTATAAGATATTCTCTAAACATTTTGTGGGTTCAATCTACAAGTAGGTAAGGTATTAGAAAACCACATTAACCATATGCATATTACCTTTTAATTCCGGTTTTCCCAAGATATTACTAACGATGAAAAAATTGCTTGCGTAGGACATAGTTAACATTGCGTTAAGAATTTGGTATCTATTCAATTGGTAGAATAACGAAATACCTATTAAGTTAAATGTTCGAGGGCTGTGGAATGTTTTCGTACGAGAAAACATTAAAAGTTATAACAAGCTGTCATAAAAGTATCGGTTAAAAATCAATTAACTATGTTATTGACGTCACGTAACTACTGGTTTCATTACTACGAATCTTGCCTTATATAATTATTAGTGTACGAGTGATTGTTATTACACCTTCCCAACTTGATAAGCTGGTTATTCAAGAATATATACGATACCTAACGGTTAATAGTTGTTTAAAACAATATTTACCAAAATTTTGGTTCCCACTAAAAAATAATACCACAATGTACTTATAGGATATAAAACGGTTTAAATAAACTGACCACCACAACCTATTTATACTCCGTAGAACAAATAACTGAGTACATAGCTAAGTACGTAACTGATCAAGTTAGTAGCAGAATTAAATCAATGTCATAACCACAATATTATTATTATAATAGAATAAATAGTTGTAGTCACAAATCACAAAATGTCCCATTTTAAATACAAAAGACCCTTGTTTGATGATTTACTATCTAACATCGCGGTAAAACTAGCAACGCTACCACTAGAATTTTATTTATAGTTACTAAGATTAACATAAATGTTAACTACGCTCATTTTAGTCTTATGGTTGTAAATAAATGTATGTATTTTCTATTGTTTGTGCTCTGATGTTAGAATAGTTCAAGGTATATTTAATTATAGCAAATTAACTCACACGAGACCAAAATTCCTCCGTCAACATAACCTCTTCAGTGTTCACAGTTTGCCATACAACAAATCCAACGCATTAAACATAAACATTACACTCAAATATAATTTTATGAATGACACCACTATGGTTTTCACATTTATTATTGTATATTCAACTATTCACAGGTGAATAAGAATGTATACGTTTCGGACGTCATTTCAATATTTCTTGTTGAATGCGCTACAAAAAGCTCTGGAGCTCGTTGATCCCTTCTCTCCCCACTTCGGAAGCGTCCCCGTGCTCCCGTTCGTTAACGGTTATTCTTATTATAGACCGACTCAGCGTAGCATGAGATTTGCCGGATGCTAATATCTAAAAGCGACATTATCGTACTTAACATAAGATAGTTAATTGATACATGCCTAAACGAAAATTGCTTATAATGTTGGTATAACTTAAATTAAACTGCAGTAAGTACGTATTTAACTAATCGCCTTATCATGGCTGTAATTGAAACTAATTTGTTACACCTATCGGAAGCGTGTAGTGTAATTAAAGACAAGATATGTATTAACATAAATACCTTAATGTTAATACTTTTTTCCTAATATTGTCATACTTATTTTTAACAGATTTATCACCAAAATATTTTCCAAATGTAATAATGGGTAAATAATTATCGACTAGCTTAATATGTTTACTTTTGTAAATGATTGCTTCTACAGTTGCGATAGGTCACGGCTGCTGACGTCCAGGCTGTGATATTGGTCGTTAGGTGAAAGTGACAGGCATTAAGATAAGTTTTCTACACTAATGAAAGTATAACTTGTTAGGGCTACTGATATAAAGTAACAGAGTACGTTTGGCGCTGTATACCTAATACTAACGGCTTGAGCACCTTTAGTGTAACTTACCAAAACGTCTTTAATTTGTGTTGCCAAATCGAAATATCGGGACCTCAAAACAAATATCAATGTTGGCAAATATTCTGAACATTGCCTTTGTTACTCAAGCTGATTGAATAAACGGTTAAGTAAGACATTCATTTTGATGAGTTATCGTTTTGTGAAAACGATCCTTAATTTATGACTAACATGATTTATTACGAGTAAAAACCCCTATCGGTCATGTTACTTTGTAATCATTATTGCGGTTATATCTACATTTTTGGCGAGAAATTATAATTGTATAAGTAATTATGAATCCCTAACGTTGTTTTCATTCTCCGGAAGCTCAAGCTTATTAAAGTTAAATCACGAAGCCTTCGATATTCTCGTAGTAGGTAAACAAACTATCAATATCGCGGAGTCAATGTTAGTTACACGCTTGAAATATTGTTTTGCCTTAAGTAGGATTAGAACCCACGATCGCGACATAAATAAAATTTACGATTTTTTCTTTAATTTATAATAATATACTAAAAACTGTAATTAGATATATTATTTGTATAGTTAATTTTATGAGTTGTCACCTTAAATATTTGTTGAATTTTAAGTAATGCAAGTCGCAATACTTTGTTAATAGAATAGTTTTGAAACATAAGTCGCCACACATTAGCACGAAGTAGTAAATACCTCTTTTAATATTAGCGTAACAAATACAGACGGCGTGGCATTACGTAAGTGTAAACACATTCCAATCCACACTTTAACCACTATCTGAAACTGTTGGATAAACTAGTCCTGCTATAGGAATATTAAAACAATGTGCCTAATATTACTTTGTCCACGATGCCGCCACATAGTATTCGATTATTTGCTCAACCTACCTATATAAAAATCTTACTTGCTATAATTTTCATGTTTTTTCATTCAACAAATAAAATATTTATTTTCGTTTACGGTTTAGCTCATTTAATCAAACAAAATACTTCCATAAAAAAGACCTTCTGTCTGTCTTTTGAGGAATGTTTTGTTTAGTTGTACTTGTTTCGTTTTACCTATGAACTTCTAGTTTTAACATTTTCATTATAGATATTATATATCGTAATGTTTTTTATCAGTGCGAATTCAAAAACTCTTTGTTATTTTTTATCACGTCAGTAGCTCTGGGATTAAAGCTTATATTTTTTTTCAATCTAGTAGTTAGAATATATTATCTGTGATTTCAATCAACATTTTTGTTTTCACAGCGGAAACTTGCTACATTGTTTACTATCGATACCGGTATCATTAGCACATTTGTGACGTAAGATACAAATAAGTCCTACGTCAGAGGTCAAACAATAGATTCAACAATAGAGAGATTAAATACAAAAATGTCAAAACACGAAGGTAAGATGAAGCGAAGTGATTAGAACTGTATTCGTAGATAGATACGCGCTCAATTGGTACTGAGTCACGACTTTGGCATTCAGTGGCATTGGCTTTGAAAACTCTGGCGTTACCTATCTTATTGTTTGCTGAGCATAACAACTTTTTGGCCAAGTAACGATATTAATTATTTTGCATATTCCACCTCTAGTGCCAGTAAATCAGTTACTATTTTAGTGGCTCGTGGGAACTTAATTGAGTAACTAAATTCATTATATTTTTTTAAGAGTTCTAGTTCAGATATCACTAGAAAATTATAATAAGTTCTTATATAATAAATACTTTCAAAACTCGAACCAGGATGTAATGTTGAGTATCGCAGTCAATCCAGTACTCTTATCACTGTTGTCATTTGACAAATATTTTATAACAATTGATCAATTTCGTTTTTGTACTTTGACCCCTAACTAATTGTTTATGCACAAACCAACGATCAAGTTATTCAATATTTATACTTATCCATACCATGCGATACAGTGAAAAGAAAAAATAGCTAACATTGCAATTCTATGCGAAAATTAACAATGATAATAAAATTCAAAGGGGATTTTATTGCTATAAAATTTATAAAATGATCAATAACTCCTAAACTAATACGTCTTTGACACTTATTAGAGCTTAGTACTCATTTGATGTTAATTAAATAACATTACTTAAAGTGTTAAATTATTTTCGGACCTTCCATTATGATTTATTTGACCAGAGCAGGACTTAAACCGATACAAAAACGTTGTTTTTAAACGATGTTTTGTCAAATTTAAGGAAACTACTATGAAGGCATAGTAACTAGTATTACTTTTAAGGCACCTTGTTTGTTGATTGTATCACTTAACACTCAGGTGTGAAACCGGACGAAAGCATTATGCCATGTCACTTCTAGGGACCTATAGTTGAAGAAAGTACACTGTTTTATAAAGCTTAACAACACGTTGTGACTCTATGTGTGTTTATCCGGTCAGTCATAAAGTATGTATTAAACTAAGTAACTAATTCATATTATTATACTACTAGTTCACCCGCTTAACTTTGTTAGTGTCACTTGCCAAAATTTTTTTTAATGCTCCGCTCCTATTTGTCGTAGCGTGATAACATATAACTCGATAAATGGGCTATCTGACACTGAAATATTTTTTTCAAATCAGATCAGTACCTAGTTCCTTAGATTAGCGCGTTGAAGCAAACAAACAAACACTTCAGCTTTAGATACTAGTATAGATAGATTATACGTACCGAAACGTATGGTTTTCTATTATACCGAATAATTTGTAAGCACTTAGATTCTTAGATTGATAAATTCGGGTTGTTTTATGGATCGACCCACCTGCAGGTGATGACGTCAATAATCGCGTGCCATGATCTATCTTCGACATTAAGTGCGCACGTGAATTGAGGTGATATTCCGACATATTCGATATATTTTTATTTACTGTTAAAGCTTAATCTTTCACTAAGTTTTAAATGGTACCTACTGACCATCCAGTGCCGCAGCTGAAACACTCAGCATGACACTAGATTTTTTGCGTGAGAGTATCAAACTGCATTTTACTTTTCCTATAAAAACATAAAAATCTAAATCACGTTTGTACCTATTCCAATTTCCTTCCATTGTCCACCACAATTTAAGCCCACTTATTTATACCCATTAAGCAATCGATGTTATAATATAAGACGTTTTATATAGAATATCAAATATACCTACTCGTATGATAAATGAGCTTCTTCGTTGATATCAATGAGTAACATAGAGGGATTTTTATGTCTATATAAAGGTTTGTTATTAAAAAAATAAAGCTTATGGCCAATTAACCGACTTCATTATAATGACAGAAATTAATTGTCTTTAAAAGCTACCAATAATTACAAGCTCCATTTGAAGGTAAAATAACAAAAAAATATTCTTTAATTATAATTTTTTTTTATTCGGTAGGTAAAAATAATATTTTATATCTTCAAGCAGTAACGTATAATTATAAAGCTATAAAATGTAACAATTATCTGTGAGTGATTTAGTCTAATTTTATTAAAGAATATCCTACGAGTAGGTATGTATATGTAGGTGTTTTTTTTGACGATATATTATAAATTGTATGTTATGTAATAGGAAGGTATTTCATATCTAGTATTATAATTGCGAAAGGGAGTTTTTTTGTTTATTTTGTTACACTATAAGGCTTGTATTTGAATTCAATGTCACCATGATAAGTTATGATGATAATAAAAGCCTAGATGAGAATTGACTCTCAAGTGCAGCTGCCCGAACAAAGCCCGGGGGGGGGGGGGGGGGGGGGGGGGCGTAGAAGAGCTAAGAAAAAAGTTATATATATGACGGCGCGACCGTTAAAAGACAATTTAATTATTTATGTGTTGTATATGACGGCGCGACCGTTAAAAGACAATTTAATTATTTATGTGTTGTATATGACGGCGCGACCGTTAAAAGACTATTTAATTATTTATGGGTTGTATATGACGGCGCGACCGTTAAAAGACTATTTAATTATTTATGTGTTGTGTATTATTTAATTATTGTGGATTGTTATTCTGTTGATTTATTGATGTAGAATTATTATTTGTTATTACGTTATAAAATTGGTTGTCTATGTCGATCAGTGATTTATTGTTTAGAATCTGTCAAAGAGTAAAATATGAGCGGGTAACCCCGAATAGAGTAGCAAGTCTGTGCCTATAAATACAATGTCGACGGTCACTCGGTGATTCAGTTGACAGGCAGCGCTCGAGGCGCACGCGTGCTAACCTATTGGCTCATCGTAAATGTAGATGCAAATGGGCATCTAGTGTTGTACGTTTTATTCTGTAATTATGTGAGTCGAATTATAAGAAGTGATTTCTACTGATTACAAACGTGGTATTATTTCTAACGTTCCTGCCTTATCACGCCCACAATGGATGACGGTCGCCAAGACCGCTTCGCTGACCCCTCTGACAATCCGTTATCAGAAGTGGGATTACCGGAAGCCTCCCAGGAGGCAGGAACAACATGCAGGACCCTCTTGAAACATTGCTTCAGCCGAAAGAAGTCAACGCACAGAAGACGCCAACGTGTTTCGATTGCGGTGAACAAGGCCACATCGTAACGCGCTGCCCCAATAAAGATGCGAGCGCTGGCTAGACAAGAATGAACGTCGGGTGGAATATCTGCGCCATCAAACCAGTTGTGGTCTGCTCTCAGATGAATCCGGTGAGAAGTTTTCATTTTGTTTCCGTGATTGTGTGTTTACTGAAAAGACACACCTTATTGGGGTTAGGTAATTCGAGTGTTTTAATGTAGGTACAACCCAAATTCTTGTAACAGTTAGAGTCCAAGGCAACAGTATACTGTTGCAATGTGGTAGGATGTGATGTGGGTTGATATTTCATATGGTTTATAGTATTTCGTTTGAATTATTTCTGAGATTATAATAATAGGAAGGGATATTCGGTCGCGGTCTGAAGGTGTTTATCAGTTTTCAGGTTGCATTCTTTATCAAATTGTATACAGTAAAGACCAAAATACCACATCAAGGTTCTTATTATTTTTTTATTTTGAGTGTTAAAGTATCAATTCTAAAATAATAACCTAATTTAAAATTTGACGTATAACCACATTTTCTGAGTCGTACACTCTTGATAGTGATCGTGGTTGTGAAACAGGTGCGTGTCATTTTTGTTCACTACGACTCTTGCGATGCTTCTCCACCTGGCACGATGTAAGGCGTTGCGTGAACATGTAACCATAGAGTTCTGGACCACTGATTTTATTAGATCAGTCCATCGGATAAGTGATCGCACTCTGGACCTCTTCCCTTCCACCTGACCTTGTACCATCAAACGTTCTATTAAGCCCTCGTTTCTAGAGACGTGGCCGAAGAACTTTAGAGTTCGTAATAGCACAGTCGACGATAGACGTTCTTTAATTTTGAGTTCCTCTAGAGTGGAGTTGTTCGTGCGAAATGCCGTCCAGGGAGTCCTCAAGAGCCTTTTCCAATACCACATCTCAAGAGTATCAATCTTGCTGCGGTTTTGAAGTCTTATAGACCAGGTTTCAGCGCCGTAGAGAAATATTGGAAAGGCTACGCTTCTCATAAGTCGAACCTTTGTGTTTTTGCTTATTTTCCTGTTTTTCTAAATTTTGTTGAGTTTCTCTACCGCACTCCTTGTAATAGCACAACGCCGATTAATTTCGTGTTTGCAGCCTCCTGTTTTTGAGATATTGGATCCGAGGTGGACGTGGTTTTGGGCCGCTTCACAAATTCGCTGTGCTGGGGATTTCGGTTCTGTTGTGCTGGGCTCTATCGACTGTCATCGTGTTTATTTTGTCTGTTGGTGGCTGGTCCGGGTCCGGGACTGGCCACTGCCAGGCGCTTTGGGAGGTCTTCTGTATCCTATTTTACTGTCACGAGCTGTGTGGTGCCATCGGTGTGTCTCGGGTTGCTCATCGTGCGGCCTCCAGCGGAGGCGCCCTTATCCTGTTCGTCGAGCGTAGACCGCATGATGTGTTCGGTGGAGGCGTTGAGTGGAACCGGTGCGGGGATGCACCCTTGTCATGTCGTCGTGCCATTCGCGGATTTTGGCATTTATTGGGAACTGGCTGCTGCCCGCGACATCGTCCGCGTGGAGTGGTTGCTTTGGTCTGGGGCTGGCTTTGGCCCGTGACTTCTTTTCCGTGGAGGGTTGGTGTCTCATGGGGCTGGCTGGGGCCCTCCCTTCATGACTATTTGCTGGGATCAAATGATGTGAACGGTGGTTTTGTTTTCGATTTTAGTTGCCCACTTGTAGACTGCGTGCGACCCGTCCCCTGCCTTGTGCAGCGGCGCGGCGCGTCTGGGCGCACGCGCCCTGCTGCGTGGAAGTTCCGAATCCGATACTATGAACTATGAAATATATCGCCAATAATAATTAGTAAGAACGAACAACCTAAATATAAAATTTCATTGAAATAATGTAGGTAAATACGTAAAACGTACTTAAAATTACCCACGGAATTTGAATTTACATAAAGGGATATCGGGAATAATCATTATTAGGAAGTTCTAACGAAAATATAACATTTGCTTGTTTATTAAAAATATTTGGTTTGCAGATAACTTTTGGGAACGAGTTCAGATTTTGCGTATAGTTTTTGGTCTCGAATCTAGAAGTAAAGAAAAGGTGTTCTTTAACTATTCTATCTAGTCACTCATCTCCTTGAGCGACTGATCTTTATGTGAATAAAATCTATGCTCTTTACCTAGTCAATGACATATCGACTATGCGACATAGATGTGTGCAGGAAATTATAAATATTAGGGTGGTAAACGTGTTCTGACCCCGATTGATTTTCTAATTAAATTTTTTTGTAAGTCTTATTCTTAAATAGGCTGTGGTTTACATATGGGAGTAAAGTAAAAAAAAAAAAAAAATTGAGAGATTAGACAGTGATATAACAGGACATCAAAGACAGAAACTTACTTCATCATTGGCGAAGTATTCTAGTTATTTTGTAAAGGGCACACGTGCCGGAAGGGTTAGCACAGGAATTAGAAGTTAACGCTTTATACGAAAAGTCTGATATGATAAGACTAAGATACTTAAAGATTAAAAAGTTTGTAATTTTAATAATTTGGAAAATCACGAGCGCAATCAAACTACGTTAGATGCTAATTTTAAAGGGCCTTATAAAGTAATGGAACTGCTGGTTGTTACAGTTGTTTACTGAAGGCTCTCAACTCTAATAGAAAGTATTAAATATTCGAACGATCTCATACCCTCTATGACTGAAAGTAGCGTCCATTCAAGTTGAGTGCCGGACTAGAGATTCCGACCAATCAAATAGACATCGAATGTGCCGATGACGGCGCGGGTGAGGTATTCGATTTTCAGAGCTGGTTTATGGCAACTATAACTCTGACGAGCCTGTGTGGCAATGACTAGCCTGTGTGGCAATGACTAGCCTGTGTGGCAATGACTAGCCTGTGTGGCAATGACTGGCCTGTGTGGCACTGACTGGCCTGTGTGGCACTGACTGGCCTGTGTGGCACTGGCTAGCCTGTGTGGCACTGACTAGCCTGTGTGGCGCTGACTAGCCTGTGTGACACTGACTGGCCTGTGTGGCACTGACTGGCCTGTGTGGCACTGACTAGCCTGTGTGGCACTGACTACCCTGTATGGGATTGAGTAGCCTGTGTGGCTTTGAATAGTAGGTAGCAGTGCAATAGACTAGGTTATGTAGGTCTATAGGTGTGTAAGTGTGGATGTAGGCGTAGGTAGTAGCCTGTGTGGCACATAAATGAAACTGTGTGTTATTGACCAGATTTTGTAGCTCTATCATGCTTGACAGCCATGGCATATTAGTGAAAAGGATGTCTGAAGTGTGGTGTTAAGGATTAATTGATTGTGGCAATTTTCCTATGTTTTATTGGTCAGGGTGACCGAGTGAATATTGTGAGATACAAGTGTGTGTTTTGTTTGTCCGCAGATACCGAAAATGAGAGTAATACACACGAGGACGTGTGAATATGCAGGACGGCCGTGACGGCGCGACCGTTAAAAGACAATTTAATTATTTATGTGTTGTATATGACGGCGCGACCGTTAAAAGACAATTTAATTATTTATGTGTTGTATATGACGGCGCGACCGTTAAAAGACTATTTAATTATTTATGGGTTGTATATGACGGCGCGACCGTTAAAAGACTATTTAATTATTTATGTGTTGTGTATTATTTAATTATTGTGGATTGTTATTCTGTTGATTTATTGATGTAGAATTATTATTTGTTATTACGTTATAAAATTGGTTGTCTATGTCGATCAGTGATTTATTGTTTAGAATCTGTCAAAGAGTAAAATATGAGCGGGTAACCCCGAATAGAGTAGCAAGTCTGTGCCTATAAATACAATGTCGACGGTCACTCGGTGATTCAGTTGACAGGCAGCGCTCGAGGCGCACGCGTGCTAACCTATTGGCTCATCGTAAATGTAGATGCAAATGGGCATCTAGTGTTGTACGTTTTATTCTGTAATTATGTGAGTCGAATTATAAGAAGTGATTTCTACTGATTACAAACGTGGTATTATTTCTAACGTTCCTGCCTTATCACGCCCACAATGGATGACGGTCGCCAAGACCGCTTCGCTGACCCCTCTGACAATCCGTTATATATATTTGAAACTTTAATAAAATTGCATTACTATAATCAGAACTTATAGATTGCTTTTGCAATAAGGCCGCCTATATTGTAACCACTTTGTTTTTCTGAGTATTATATACCTATAATTTGTTATTTTTCTCATGGTGTATGCAATAAAGTATATTCTATTCTAACTTCTGTTACAGCTTAACCTGCCGATTTCTTCTATAAGGTATTATGTATGTATTTAAAATTTTAAACTGTTACGTATTTTATTCAGATCCCGGCGAGTTTCATAATATGTTTATAAAATGTGGCTGAAATGATGCGTTTGATATTCCATTCGCAGATTGATAACGGTACCATGTGTTTACACATAACCCAAATACATGATAACTTTTGATTGTTAGTTGGTTTGGTGGCGAGATATTTATTTATTGTATTTTTATGGTTACTTTAGCTTATAGACTATAAAAATAGAAGGGGGATTGAGATTGACGCATAAATATTAAATAAATTGTTGGGTGACAGCAACAGAGCAAATGAGTTAAACTAAGAAATAACTTGTTTAAATATAATTTAATAAACAGTTTATTCAATGATAGCTTTAACTGTAATTAGTGCATGTTTATCAATGGCGATTCAGTTTACACCAGTTTCTCATATCTTAGCACAGTATGGCGCCGGCCTTTACCGACCCCTTTGGTCAGTCCCGTTTAAACTAAACAACTCATATCTATAACATAAAACAAGTATTGTTTTGTATGGTCATGTATGTATACATATCATGTTATATCTCGTAAAGTGCAGTATAAGTAATCGGGTCAGTGCATAATCTTACTGTATATTATTATGATAAAGTATTTGATAACATAATGTGGAATTTTATTTAAACAACAAAGCCTCTAGACATTAATTGTTGGTAAATGTTGACATGACAAATTTTCTTTTGTAGAATCTGATAATAGAAATATTTTTTTTTCTTTTTGCTTTCATATTTATTAGTAGGCCTCGAGGTAGTGTTAGTTTTATTATCCATACTGTAAATAGGCCCCATTTTAATTCAGAAACTGGTGGTTAGGTGATAAAATATTTAAGTACCTATATTTTATGCGATTAGAAGATATTGTTAGCGCATTGAACAAAAATAATTATATAGATTTAAAACTGCAATAGGAACATACAATAAATCTCACTAGTATTAAAAAAACTCACATAATATAAGTAGGTACCTACTTAGTTCTACTTTATCTATCACTAAGGTAACTGCTTATAAAAAGCCAAATTTTCCGATATATGTTATTATGAATACGTAGGTAGGTACCTACAAAAGGTATACGGGAGAAACATGTTTTACATGTAAAACATCTAATTTCGAAGTCATTATCACATTTACTAATTCAATAGTATAAAATGGTTATTATTAGGTTGTCACATACTTTATTTAGGATCATGTGAAATGACGTCAACGCGTGACATTCCTTTAGGGGCAATGAATTACTAGAGAAAAACGGTACCTATCAAACTTGTATATTTGTATGCTTTTTTGCATAAATGTATTTTTTTTATTTAGGTACGTAATATTACAATGGCATTTCTGAATGTAGATTTTACTGGTTTGTGTTTACAGATTATTTTCAGTCCACAACATTAATTTTCATAAATGAAAACGGTTGACTAATTTTATCACAAAAAGCTAGAATAAGATTAGCCCTACACTGTATCCTTTCAACTTATCGAATACGCATTCAATATTACAAAAGAGATAAGAGACCATCGTTTATAAAAACAGTTTGCAAAAGCGATAATTATAAAATAAATGTGGTGCGGACATGCTATAAAACGTCAATTATGATAAGAAAGTCACAATTTATTACTATAGCTTTATACACAGTTATTGGGATTATTCCCGTAAATAGCAAACTATTTGGTGTTTTATTTTTACCATATTCTACGGAATATTCATAGCGTGAGAGCAATACAAAATAAACAGTGTTTTCTTATTCGTAAGTCGTGACTGTGTTAAAATGTCTAATTTTACAAATTGTCACATAGGTACTGTGTCCAAAAATAGATTTTTGTCGGTTTATTAGGAACGAACGACGAAAACAGATTGTTATCTTATATTTAGATGTGACGTCAAGATTTCATTTAAAATTGAGTTCATAAGACTTTTGCGAAATTCTTAATTAGGGATGAGTTTTTGTTAAATTATATTTTGTAATTTGAGTAATAACAGTTATATACAAATAACCTGTTCATTTATACCTGTTCAAACATAAAATCGCTGTACATTGTTTCGATTCTGTTTAAGTACTCTTTCTTATAGGTACTTCTTTAGCCAATTTTATTTCTTGCGCAAAAACAAGTTCGGTGTAGTATTTTAGTTTTTTGCTACATCCGTAAAAAATAAAGGATTTTAAGATTATTGTATAAAATATCAGTACATTCAATAAAGTATCAGTGGATAATTTGGTTTTGACTATTACAACGATCGCCTGTATTGGATACAATAAACCTATTACAACATGTTAATATATATTATATTGTGCTATTACCAACAATACCGTTATCTGTGCTATTACCCCCACAATATATTGAAACATGGATACGTATCGTGATCATCACACATAATGAATTACGGATTGTCTACAAAGGTGAATGGCATGACACCTATATAATTAATTGGGATCAATTAAAGTAAAAATATATTCAACGACTTCAATTAATTACTCCGGCGATAATAGTGTACTTGTATCAACGAAATTGCATCATATGTGAACATCATTATTTTGTAAGTTTGTATAATATTTTTGAAGGATTTAAATAAATTATGTATTTTATTAATTTCATAATTATTCTGCTTTCAGGGTTTTACTACCACCCACCAAAGTACCTATCTCAGCAAAAACAACCTTTCAAACCGAGCATTACAGTCGACGTTTCATAATTGCCTGTAAAGGCCTATTGAAGGAATAAATATTTTATTTCATAATGCCAAAACATTCCGACTTTTAATATATGCAATAGGTATCTGTTAGCATCTAACATATCAAAGCAGTTACGAAAATACATTAAGGATATTTCTTTCCAGGAATGCGGTCAATGAGAGCGAGTTAGAAATAAAACAGGCGCTTGGTGCGTGGTGCGTGGTGCGTGTTTATTGGAAAAGACGAAGGCGTCTCCCACGCGGGTTATCGCGGCCGCGGTAGTTTCCACTGCCACGCTATCACCGACTAGTACAAAGTCACTGTATGTCCTTATTTCTATATAACTCTGTCTAAATATATTAACGTTTTTTTCACAGCAGTCTCATGTCTCGTATCTCGTTGATGTCTTATCTTAGTTAATCTACAAATTTTAAATTATACAAAAATCTAGATATCGTCTGATATTTGTTTGAAAAGTCATTTACTTGCCGTCTTACTATAAATCGAAACCTGATTTGAGTAAAAAATAAAATTAATAGTTATGGTTATATTATGTGTTTTACTTTACACGTTTTATTATCACACTTAATATTTATTATATTTAATATACTAAACAGACATCTGCTATTGTATCATTAGATACTTATTCATTGCAAGCTAAAACGGTTTTTATCTCACGATGCCTCGTAGCCTTTCGTAGATGGTCTACGAAATTAATGCAAATCAAATGTTATTAGTAGATATTATTTAAATATTTAACTTTTAAAAAGGTATTACTTAACTATAAACGTTCCTAGAACCAAAAAATTTATTTATTTGAACTCCAGAGTTAGTGTTAATTACTAATTCCTTTACTAAATCCTAATTGTTTTCAATTTATATCGAGTTAATGTAAAAAAAAATAACTAAGCTTTTCAAGATATATTTTTGATTAAATACAGACAACCTACATAAATTAATATCCAAATCGTGAGATTCTTACCCTTGGTCATAATCATATCGGAGCACGTGAAACGATTATACAATATAATGATCCTCTCGTGCGAAATAATCACAGTAATTACACATGTATGTTTAAAATACCACTTGTTTGGATCTATTTTTAACTGGTAATAAACCATCACAAGCGTCATCGAGAACATTAGGTCAAATAAAAGGTTTAAAACTATTATAATCGCACGAGGAAAATACTTAGACTTAGAGCACAATCACTTCATACACGATATATTTAAAAAGATAAATAATTAATGTAAAGACATTAAGTATAATTTACTCATAAAGTTTCAGTAAGTATTTAAGCCTGAAAATAATCTGAAGCAGTCCATATAAACTGCAACTATTCAGATAGAGTCGTTATTACACTGAAGTTTGTAACGATAATTTACTAAATGTTTTTACTGCAGTGTTACTTTAGAATGTTTAATAACCAATTCAAAATCCTAAAAATAACATTCATTCTAGTATACGGCCAGTATAATCACAAAACTCTAAGAAATGTTTGGTTACCGAAATGTTTTTATTATATACAAATATTTATGGAGATAATATTTCATGGGTTCAGTTCAAAATCCTCGAGAGGTAATGTTAAATATGTATGTCATACTAACACTTTGGCCAGACGGGTTCCTAGACAGGGCATGACCCTTTATCAGTGTGAACGTGAGATGGGACCGCGCGCCGCCGCCGCCGTCTCGCAGCCCTGACATGCATTATTTAATCGTATAACATTGAATCAATGATTTTTTAACATTACACACAATTGATCACCTTTAGATTATTATTTGACAGCCCGGTGGTTAGTGACCCTGACTTTCAAGCCGCCGGTCATAGGTGCGAATCCCACCCAGGACAAACATTTGTATGCATGAATATGTTTCTTGATGTAAATTATAAGTATGTATTTAAGAGTAGTATATGTAGTATATCAGCTATCTGGTTAACATATCGCAAGCTCTGCTTAGTTTGGAATCAGATTGGCCGTGTGTGAAAAATGTCCCAAGATATTTATTATTATTACTTTCACTTCCTCCACCTCTAAACAGGGACGAACGTCATTCTCAATATAATATGTAACTTTAAGTAAAGTCTTAAAGCTATCATATAAATAAATCATAGAGTGACACGATAAGATTCCTGTAAAAATATAGTGTGCATCTAATATGATATAATGTTATATACGTACATAGGTATAGCCGTATTCTATATATACATATAATACATCAATGGATCGTGCGACCAATTTCTCATTATTATGGTTTTGTCGTATTGATAATTGCATTCTTAATAAATCATTAATTATATACTGAACGGTGATGAAAAAAGTACCCAATGTAAATAACGCAATAGAAACCAACGCGACACACACAGGCGGCATGTACATTATAATTTTTATGACATAGATGCTACACCGTAACGCCATTGAATTATTTAAATGATATAATTCTGAATCAACTGAAGGCAATATCCGCTGACGCACGACAGCGGCCTTAAGTATGGGCCTAATCGCGACGAGAATACACTAATTAAAACACACTCGAATTTTTATGACATATAAATAATGCTATCTGTGCACGATCAAATTCATTTACTGTGCAGCAGACTCGTTTTTAATTACTATCTTTTCTCTTTTTCAAAATAAAGGTAAATAAATAGGAGTTTTTATTAAATATAACTAAATATACTATTTTGTCTTCGAGTTCCTGAAAAACCTGGCTAAGTAGGCATTGAAAATATGAAATGATATAGAACTATAGATAGCATATAGAATAATAACTCGAAAAATAGGAAAGTAGCATGCAAATAAAATACAAAACGGCTCAGGTTCGTATTAACACAAAAGAAGATGAGACTCGTTAAAATCCTGTGACGCAGGCAAATGACGCACGTTTCTTTTGTAGCAGTTCTATGTTAGTAACTAGATGTACAGATATATAAAAAATATCGGTCAACGCTCACGTGTCGTGGGCATCATCTATTGTATCACATCCAAAAGGTATCGTAGACAAATGACATAGCCTCAATAAGGCTATGCTCTATTTGGTTGAAGTAAACGAGCGCCAACTACCATGGAAACTATTGAAAATACAAACTATATTTATACATCGGTGGGTGTCGTAACATAAGATACTCATAGGTATCATAAACCACGCGTTTCTAAGTAATTGTAGGAATAGCTAGAATACTACTGACAAGCATGTACCTACTATAAGAAAGTTAAAAAATACCTAAGTAAGTGAGACAGAACTGCAGAAGGTAATTTTTTTTTATTTGTTTCACTTGTTGATTGTAGGGTTGATGAGGAATAAGCGTTATTACAATTAAAAGATGAAAATTGTGTACGTAACAGAGAACTAACAATTTATTCGTAGTTACCGCTATAACCTAAACTAAGTTGTTACTTCTACGTAGTTAGAATATTATTTTACCAAATTATTGCCTTTAATTCGTGAATGCTACTGTGAAATATTATTTACTACAGACATTATAAAAAATCTAAATATTAAGTTATTTAATTGTAATTGTCTATAGGTTATTGTTGATCATTTGTACTGAGATCTACAATAATATAAATAAGTAGTTACGAAAAGTCGCTTCAAAAACTTCAATCTTGATAATTCAAATATTTACTAATAAAATTGTTTACTCACATTTTGTTTGTAAAGCGATACTAATAAAAAATTCAGTTCAGTTACCCGACGATTTCACCTCCAAATATTGTATTTAAATATAGCCATTGGTGTGGTATAACAATATAAAAGTATTTTTTTCAGTTTCTATAAAATTAGTGGTAAAATGCTCTAAATGATTGATAAAAAAATAAAATAAAAGAAAATTTGTGATATTGCAGTTCGAACTACATTCACTCGATCTCTGGACATACGCTCTAATAATAACAATACTCATACACATGCCTCATGTTATATGGGAATTGTTTTAATTCCTTTATCCAGCACGTACATTGTCTTACATATCGTTGCCACACGAGTCAACAAAAAGAGTACCTACTTAAATCTATTGGGATTTAATGTTACGTGGAATTCTCTTCACATCACAATAGCCACTATATGAGAAATATTACAGGTATTCGACTCATGTGCGAACAGATCGTCATTTCAAATAAATACATTTCAGGTTTCATTGACCTTACTTGTGTAGAAATCCAGATGCCGTTAAAAATCTCAAAGCGTATCATGATAAAGTTGCACATTATGCTAATTTACCTGTCACTGACTCCACTACTACATTTATTTAACATCACGAAATGAATAATTACATATGCGTATCGATACAACATTATATAAAATATGTATGCCGTGGTGTCCAATTGACGTCAAACGGTTGTATTGTGTTGTTGCACGCTCCCTGCGCGGCCACGGAACGAGTCGTCGCCGCCGCCGCGCCGCCCGCGCCGCCTGCGCCGCGCCGCTTACCTATGCCCGAAAGGACGTTTACCTCATAATATAGAGCATACTCAGAGACTATTCCACAACTCTGCATAAATATAAATTAGTTGTAATGATTAATTCATATATGATAACAGAGATTCAGATTCAATAATTCCTTTGTGAAAAGGTTGATACCTTTACTATATTATACAATGTTCTCCATCCACAATGTCAATGTGTCGGAAAGTTGGATTGTTGGTCAAACTCGGTTGGCTTATGTTATTACCGCACTACCGATATTATTATTAGGTCCATCGTACTATACGATTTTAATATTAAACCAGTTACAATAGTATGAAAGAAAACCTGAATGTTTGAGTTTGATTTAAGAAACATACCTATATAAATATACACATTCTGGGATTCTTAAGAAATCCAACTTAATATATGTGAGAAAATCTTTAATGTTTGTTTCAGTCTACACTAATACATTCCAGAACCTACCATATTAATATAATATTTGTATCGGTTAGCCGTCACGTATCATAATTATGTAGATAAGTTTTACTATATTTGTAAACGTTTGGATATTTTTACTCATTCAAATAAAGCGACTAAAATGATTGTGATGCAATCAAAATATGTTCGTATAGTTTTCCTTTAATCAGTAATTGTGGAAATGTTGTGGTCCAAAAAGATTATACGCGGCTATTCGAAATGCAAGCTATGCAGAGCGTATACAATGATAAATCAGATAAGTACCTAAAAACCTAAACTTCTATTAGGGTTAGTGTAGATATTTTATACGTTTTCCTACATACTATTGTGTACGGATCTAATCACTCTCAACTATTGTATAGATAACGAAACTATTACAAAATAAGGCAAATACATAATTCATACATAAAATGGAAAATCCTTAAAATGTTGAAGCAAACAATAAAATTCTAGGAAATTCATACACATTGAATATATGGAAAAGCTTTTCCTTCAGAATTGTAATCAGATGACGTGCTGAAAAAAAAATATGGTAACTACTAGAAGAACGATGCAAAACACCTTTGTACCTTACCTGTATGTTTTCCTGCAGGACTGTTACTTTTAAAGTCGATTTGGTAGTCCCTAAACGTCTCAGTCGTCTCATTAGGGTTGTATTTATAAATGTCATTGTTTTGGGAAAATATCCTCTGGCTTCTCTCAATGAGCGGTAAAACAATGGACAATGTCAATGCGCGTAGAAAACAATCGCTCTGTTTGCGTGTTGCAATCTGTTTAAAAAGTTATTAGGCGATACATGTGTGTGTCAAGGTGAGAAGAAATAACTGATACATAAAAAATAACTATAGTTCTAATTGCTTTCATACATGCAGTCGCTTTTGTGAAAAGTACTTAGTACCATGCTGAAATACAGGCTGTAAGATGCGTCTTTAAATTGACAAATTAAGTATAATTAATCACATAAGTACCTACATGAGTATTCATTAGTAATATCTATCGTCACATCTGACATTGTGCAATGTACGTCATAGGATTTACACTTAGAGTGGCATAGCGCGGCTTTTGTACCGGAGCAAGGAAGCCGACGTGACCCGCCTGCTAGTTAAGCTTTTTGCGTTGCCTTTTCATTACGCAACCATTGCCAGTGATTTATGAGCGTTATATATTGCCAAGAAGGAAGAGCTTGAAGTAATCAACTGATTATATTACCCATCAACAAAGGCTCCAAGATTCCGTAATCTCATGCCAAGCATTTGTAATGCCATTCGTAATATTCAATTCTAGGGGAAACAATATTTATTTGAAATATTCACTTTGATGATTAAACTTTATGTTTGATTCCTAGGAAGTAAGCTTAACAGACAAAATGTGAATGATAAAAAATACAATACATTATTAACTCGATGGAAAAATAAACATTAAATAAGGCTATCTACAAACTGTGATCGATAATGATGTGACAATCAGTTTCAATGTGCCGATAACGAGAATGCGTGTTCACTAATCACGATGTCATCGGCGATTTCGAACGGGTCATGCGCAAGCGCAGTGTCGCGTGGGATTATGAAACGCAGCACTCTCTGTTTGACGTCAATGCTGACCGCCAGTACCGCCACAATGCACTTTCTCCAAGAATCCAAGTGATCAATAGTATGTGAACGTAGCCGGTAAAATGTCATAGACGGAAATTTATGAAGTTACTAATAATATTAAAACATAACTCTATTCATGCATGGTACACATGAAAATGTAAACCTAAACAACGCTCTTAGAGATAGGTATTGATTCCAATGTTTACTTTCTTGTATACCTAAGAAAATCTAGTTACAAAATATGTACTATATAATATATTTATTACGATGATTATTCAACTTATTAGGTACCTAGTATTTGTTTAAAAGTACCAGTTTCATAGTGATGTCTACTACATATTGTACTTACAACAGTGTACAAGAATACAAGATGAACTGTATCTTAGTACCTTACACATAAGAACTATTATCAGCAACGGTAGTGACAGAATAAAGACTATTATGGTGTAAACGTTCATTACAAATGTTGATCAAAGTACTATAATATCAGTCCATACATGAAAGCGTGGGAATCGTGCCATTGCTATGAAACAACTCATATTCGTGTTTCTTTGTGTCCCATTGACCGGATGTTCTCATCGCTATCAATAGTGTCTACAGATTGTCCAGGATATACCTACCAACACATTTTGCCTTTTGTTTTTCTTATCATAATGATTTGCATAAAAATCTTTAATACTGTTCATAATTTGGTTAAGGTCGAATGTTTTTTTTATGAACAGCTTTGAGTACAATAAAAAAACATTCATTTTATTAAATTTATCAAACGTTAGTTTACGACTAAACATCGAGCTTCACAGAAACCATGAAATACTGTGAAGAATTTTAAACTTTATGTTGTTTATTATAAAGTTACTACGCAGTTTTGAAACAGAAAATCTACGATGAAATATAACTTCTAATTATGTTTTAGGTAAATAGAACTAGCTGACTCGTGCAACTTCGTCTGCGTCGCATTTTCCGCGTTTTTTGAAAAGTTAATAGCACCAGGGTGTCAATAGTTAATATGATCCTTAGGTTCACTTAAATTTAGAAGATCTATTTACAGACAATTACAGACACAACACAAAAAGAAATAGCAAAATCGGTAAGGCAATTCTTAAGTTATAGCGTGACCAAGAGAATTGGGGGTTCATTTTTATAAATATATAGATAGTAATAGATTTTATTTGAAGCATTACATTACGTTTTCATTCCATTGCCTGTTGCTGCGATTTGAGACCTATGATGACGTTGTCCAGTAGGAATACCATTGAATACCTACCACAGTTGCAAAGTTGCTATTTGTATTCTTCAAGTTTCACATTATATCCACTCGATCGAACAGGTTATTGACGTCAATGGATAAGCTGGTTTTTAAATTAAAACAGTATCCACATCGTCAATCAAATTAATTTTCTATGTTTAGTACCTATCAAATATTCTCGAAGGTAGTGAAAGACCAAAAAAAAATATACAAAATAATAAAGAGGATTTATTTTTTGGGCTATGCAGGTTAGCCAACATTGGCTTTAAAGATATGTACTGTTATGATAACTTCAGTGAGTGATATATTGTATACAATGGATGTATTCATAGGAATTAATATTTCATGATATTATTTGATTTTACTGAAATGACGGCTGATGTGCTTGGGCGATTTTACTTTAAATCTCGCATAGGAAATCGTTATCTGTGGAAGAGTAGATAACTACCTCTCTACATCCGCCCATTAACATAGGTACCATTTATAAAGTTTAAAATAGAAGAAATCGTCGTTACCCATCACATTTTACACAACTAGTAATAATTATTATAAGCCCAATCCCAAAACCTGTTGGTTGTAGCTAAAAATATTCATTTTTTCTTTCATTATCTCGGAACAAATGACTACTATTTAATGAGTGACAATCAACATTAAGATTAAGATTTAATTAAATCAGTCTACACATTTAATTCTCATTCAAAGTTTAAAATAGATTTGATGAAAAGGATTAAGCTTGATTATTTTTATTAACATACAATTTATAGTACGTACGATCTACATGATATTAGAATCTTTATTGGTCGACCAAAAACATACACTTCTATTGAACTGATACAAAGCTTGGATTTAAAAGATATATTTAAATATGATTTTAATGGAGACATCTCAACACGTTAGTAGATAGGTAATAAATTTTGCGATAGATATAATCAAATCGACCACTAAAGAATGCATCTAGATTCTAGATCGTACATAACTGTCTGACTGACTGACTAACTGTCAGGCATTTCGACATCGACAAAATCTGAGTTACCTTAAGTTTTCCAATGAAAAGCTAAAGCTACATAACGAATAATAGGTAGGTATCTATGGGCCCAAGTGTATTCTAAATATAAAAGAAACCAATTTTTTTGTACTCAATAGTCTATCGTTTAAACAAGAAGCATATTAATAGGTAGGTAGGTAGGTATGTACGTGCACTCCATTAATTTTGCTTCGAGGAATGTTCTCGGGAATTTGTGTGAGGTCTTTGTGGGTGGGCTATATAAAATTTGCAGAGGGGTTTCAAACAATGTGGTTAATAATATAACAATTAATATGCTGCTCATACTACACACCTATTTAGGAACACTGTCCACTTCAAGTGAACTAGCAGGCTCACTTGCCTATAATTATTATTTTGTGTGCTATTTATTCCTTCGTAATAATAATCCCTTAGGTTATGTTGGTGATATTTTGATATGATAAGAAATGATGAAAAAGTTGTTGTTATATCAATATCTCATTATGGGGTCTTGTTTAAGACACATCTCGACACGATTGATGGAAAGCAAGCCTAATGCTTTACGTACAAAGTGACTAATAAACCAGCGGGATTTTATTGTTGGTCAACTTAATCCTTTAAAGGGGCAAGGAAACATAATCACGATTATTAACAGTGGGTCATTCAATGTTTCTTAGAAAGTAAGTAGATGGTCAAGTTCTACGAAATGAAACATCTGACTCGTTAGCTATATGACTATGCAGCACTTGCCGCGTTCTCGTTCTCAGCATTACGGATTTGGTCGCGTTTAGTTAGCAATTCCTGGGAGGGTACCTCATCTCTATTTATAGTCGCGGGACTATAGAGTGCATGAGTTTATTCCTCTCCGTGTCCAAAGTGACAGAAATGCAAAACATTGACGTAGGTATTGTATATACAATTCGAGATCTTATGTTTGAGGCATTTTATTGCCGTATCATGAAAATGTGAGTTTGTACTAATAACAATTTAATGTCCTAGTTGCAGTAGAATTATTGTAGAATTTTCCGCTATTGAATTAAACACTCCTTACTAATAGTATTATTACCATACTTCCACACGGACTTGATTTTGCGCATGAATTACGATAATTTTGTGTTTAAACTGAAAATGTTCTAGAACAAGGCAAGAATAGAAAATATTATGAAATTATAATGAACTATTTATGACTAACCAAAGTAGTTTGCTAAGTAGCTTTATCCATGGACTGACTACTAAAGAGTTGTTTTCCACAGACTGTTGTGAAAACGTACTAGGTATATTAGCGTAACATTTATGTGTGAATATATGACTATTGCCATCCTAGAGTGTTTTTGGGGATATCAAACGCATCACAATAGGTGATATATCAACGTCAGGTTGAATCAATTTCCATGTTTATGTATATCGCTTAGTAGAATAAGTAAGGCGGAAATACCTAGAACTAGCAAGATGAAAGAAGAAGTTGCGTTAGGCGTAGTCGGCATGGAATACATTGAACCCAGCCACAGTACCCGGAGAGCTCTGCCCGCCCCGACACTCGGCAGCTTGCCATTCATGCTCCGACCTTTACTTCTATACATATTTATTAATTAAGTCACCAATTGACTAGGATTTAGATAATTTTTTTTTGGATATGTAATGGCTTTTTGTATATATATTATTAATTATTATTCCATGCGGATGACAATTATTTTTATTCACTAGCACTATATAAAATCATAGATAATAGTTTAATTATGCGCAAGACAAATAGGCATTGTAAAATATTATAAGACAGATATTTCACTAGCACCAATAACCATAGAATAGTTAGTGAAAATCGCTGCGATTAATCGCACTGTGTATAGATTGACAGCGAGTCGTAACGCACAAGTACATGGCACGCTGAATGACCGGTCCATGGCCGAGGTCGCGCTGAATATGCAGCCATCATACTGCTTTAATATTAATAGAATATACTCCTTAAAAAAACTCACAGGGGGACAATCAGATCAATAATGAAATGTAAATATCGCATGGAAATGTGGATGGGGCGGTTGACCTGACCGCACTGCCCCGTGCACCATTTTAACGCTTGCTTCCTTATAATATATATTTATCTAATAATAATACTACCTAATAATTATACTAGTATTTCATTGAAAACATAGTTGTGGGAAGAACAAACTAATTTATATTTAAAATCCTACTTATTTTATAAATGCGTTAGTTTGTGAGAATGTATATATAGGTGCATGTTTGTTATTCTTTCACGCCAGAACGGATTGCGATGAACTTTGCTATAAAGTCGAGAGAGTAGGATATGTTCTGGAACAACACACAAATTAAAGATCTCACGGGATCGCGGGTGAAACCGCGGGGAGCCACTAGTTTGTAATATTTATAGTTTACCTAAAGAAATTGAAAACGTACCTATTTATAAATATGCTGTGATTCATATTTCCTTTTAAACGATTTAAAGTGAAAGTCGTCAGAAGCTATGATTTGATGACCACATTAGTTTGAACTAATACAAGTAGGCGACTTGTACGGTTTCCCGTAATCTTGAATTGATAGTCTTGATAAGTTTTGCTATAATGCTTTATTGATAATTAATTAAATGATATTAATGATGGTGAGAACACGCGGTATGATTGCTGTCCGATCGTGAACTGATGATTGCGTTATAAATTCAAAGCTAGCGAGTAAAGTGCTGATGTGGTGAAAATGTATAGTGCTCGAACTGTACATGCTGCGAGCCACTAAAAGATGAGAATGAGATGCTGAATGATAATATGAATTAAAATTACTAACAAGGTGATAAAACAATATTGCTTAAAGTAAAATGATAACATGATTCATGATTGATTAAAATTTAAAACTATTTCGAAGTGTAGGCGACGTCGCCTTGTTCAGAACACGCGCACTTGTCACTTGTTGCGAGTCACACTCATTCACTGCACTATCACTCACAAACTCGACCGATTGCACGTTCGCGGGAAATGTGCAGCGACTGCTGCTGTTGGGTCCAGGTCCGTGGGGGTGTGTAGCCGCGCGGAGCTGCGCGCCCTCAGCCGGCGCCACGCGTACAGGGCGCCCAGGGTGCCGACGACTCCCACTAGGACATAGATCACGACGTAGTGATGCACGTCGTGGTATGAACATTGATTAGTTAACTCTGCTTCGGTTTCATCTAGTACGCCGAATAAGGCATGTGCAACGTTTTTTGTTCCATTGATAAGGCCGCGTTTGTGTCGCGTGCCGGCCGTCAATTGCTGACCGAGTAGAATGTTATTATAATGCTCGAGTTCGACCAGAGAATGTCGTAGTTGCACTAATATGATATTGCAATGTGACATCTGATTTGATTTTACACATATGTTTTGCAGGTGATCCATATATTTGTTAAGTAATTTTGGCGTATTCTCTGGTATTTTTATATTATTTTGATCCTGATTGTTAGCTATGCTTGTTTGTTTGTTGCTCGGTGACCGGAAGTAATGATAACTTGGTAATTGGTCTCTTGATCATTCCGTTTTTTGTTTTCACGGTCACCACACGGACATAACCGTCCTTTCCAGGATGAAGTTCGGTAATTCGACCGAGGGCCCATTTACCCGGAGGTAGGTTAGCGTCATGGATAATAACGATGTCATTTACTTGTAGATTTGGTTGTGGCATATGCCACTTGCTGCGTGATGATAATTGACAAAGATATTCAGCTCGCCACCGATTCCAAATATCATCAAAAATTTTCTGTGTCATTTGCCATCTAGTCCGTTGATCTTGTTCTGTTTCAATTATGGTAAGTATAGGACCACTTGCTAAGAAATGAGATGGTGTGAGGTAATTTGTATCATCGGGATCCTCACTCAAAGCACACAAAGGTCTTGAATTTAAACAGGCTTCAAGCTGAGATAAAAGTGTTGCGAATTCTTCATATGTTAATTTTTGCTCTCCGATAACCCTTTTGATATGATACTTTAAACTCTTGACGGCGGCTTCCCATAAGCCTCCCGCACTAGGCCAGGATGGCGCATTGAAATGCCATTGTATTTGCATTTCTGTTATTGATGTGAAAAAGTTGCTGTCTAAAGTCTTTTTCAAATTCATACTCTCTTGATTGAGAGTTCTGCTTGCCCCGACGAAGTTGGTGCCGTTATCGCTATATACGTGACCCGGAGCACCTCGCCTTGCTGACATTCGTCGTAGGGCTGCTAAAAATGATGATGAGCTCAGATCCGAGACTAACTCGAGATGCACTGCCTTCGTAACCATGCACACGAAGACGGCAATATAGCCCTTTGTTGTCTTGATACCACGCCCCTTGTTCGCCTTGACGTCAACGTATCCCGTGTAGTCAACGCCTGTATGATAAAATGGTCGTGTAGGGTTGGTACGCGCCGCAGGTAAATCACCCATGATTTGGTTTTGCTTGATAGGGTTGTGTCGTCTGCAGATTACACAACCTCGCAGTCGTTTTTTGACCGCTCTGTTACCTCCAATGATCCAAACTTGCTGTCTCAGCCACGCCAGAGTTAATCGAGCACCGCCGTGGAAAGTCATTTTATGAGCATGGTCTATCAGTAGATTTGTGAGATGACCACTATGAGGTATAATAAGTGGATGTTTCATATTATGACTTATGTAGGCATTGTTTATCCTACCGCCGACTCTCAGTAATCCTTCTTGATCTATATACGGGTTAAGGCATATTAATTTGCTTTTAGAGTTCACCTTACCCTTACTCTGCAGGTTACTGATGTCATCTGCAAAGTTATCTTGTTGAACTTGCTTGATTAGATTGTGATTTGCTTTTCTAATTTCATTTATTGTAAGAAATGGTGGTTTGTATGAATCACGTGACAATGCACGCGAAATCCAAGCGAGTACTCGTGTTGCTCGAGTTATGTCACTATACTTGTTAAGTACATTGTTGATGACGTCATCCTCGCATTGTTTAGTTGTGATATTTATTTGAACTGTTTTCTTAATTTCTTCATGAGTTGTGTATGATATTTTATCTTTTTCTTCGCTTAAGTTGAATGTTGGTAACCATTCCGGTCCCTTCCACCATAAAGAATGCTGTTTTAGCTGTTCCACGGATAAACCTCGACTCGCACAGTCTGCTGGATTGTCAGCTGATTTTACATACCGCCAGGTTTCGGCTGGCATTATGTTAGTGATATGTTTGACCCTATTAGCTACAAAGGGTTTCCATCTATTAGGGTCACCTTGCAGCCAGCTAAGAACTACTGTCGAGTCTGACCATCCGAACGTTTGGATGTCATGATTTGATAAATTTTCTCGTACAGAATTCATTAACTTCGACAATAGGTATGCTGCACTCAATTCAAGTCGTGGTAGTGATATATTTTTGTTTACAGGTACAAGCCTCGTTTTCCCAGCTACTAATACGACAGATGTTGTATTGTTTGTTGTTATCTTGCAGTATATAACGCAAGCGTATGCTTTTGTTGATGAGTCACAAAATCCATGTAACTCAATTTTTTCATTTTCATGACATCTTAGCCACCTTTCTACGTAGAAGTGTGAAATTTCTTTTAAGTCGTGCTTCATTTTCGACCATTCAGCATTGATGTTTTCAGGAATTTTGTCATCCCATTGTAGGTTTAGTAACCAAACTCTTTGAAATAAAATTTTTAGTTTTATTGTAAGTGGGGATAACCAACCCAGAGGATCGAATATTTTTGAGATATCTGATAAAAGTGTTCTTTTTGTTGCTAGTTTTGATGATGATGTGTTGATTTTGTCTTGGAACTTGAATTGATCCTTGCTTGAATACCAGCGTAGACCTAATGTTTTTGTTGACTCTTGATTTTTAAAGTCGTATGCTTCTTGATTATTTGCTTTACTGACGCCCTCTAGTAGATCTTGTTTATTTGATGACCACTTTCGTAAGTGAAATCCACCCGATTTGAGGAGGTCAGTTAGGTCACGTTGTAAACTTTGTGTTTTCGGCAGGGAATAACTTCCAGAGAGGAGATCATCCATGTAGAAATCTTCTTCCAAGACCTTAGCTGCTTCGGGGTACTTTGAGCGTTCGTCGTCAGCCAATTTTTTAAGCGTCATCATCGCTAAAAAAGGCGCCGCCTTTGTACCGTATGTTACAGTTGCTAATTCGTATTCGCGTAAAATTTGATCTGGAGAATCACGCCAAATGATTTTTTGATATTGTAAATCATCTTCGTGACAGTTTATCTGTCTAAACATCTTTTCGATGTCAGCAGTCAATGCATATTCATACTGTCTCCACCTTAAAATTAGTGAAAATAAATCTTGTTGTAAATTAGGTCCGCTAAACATTAAGTCATTTAGACTGTAGCCGGACGTGGATTTTGATGACGCGTTAAAAACAACGCGCAATGCGGTTGTCGTGGAATCCGTTCGAATTACACAGTGGTGAGGTAAGTAGTAATTCAGCGATGTATTCGGTTTACATTCCCGCATGTGGCCTAATTCGATATATTCATTGATGAATGTTTTGTAATGTGTTGCTACGTTGATATTTTTGCTAAATTTTCTTTCTAATTGATGAAATTGTGCCACAGCTTTTTGCTTCGATTCACCCAACTTTTCTTTGATTTCGGGCCTTAATGGTAGCTTGACAACATAACGACCGTTTGCTAATCGTTTTGTTTCATTTTGGAATTGCTGTATAATTTGATGATTCTCGTTAGACATATTTGATGAATTTTCTGCAATGTCCTCAATCGCCCAAAATTGTTGTATGTCTTCTATATTATTCATTACGACATTGCATTGGAATGATTGCACATTTCCGCATAATATCCATCCTAAGCGTGTTTGTTGTGCTACCGGTACGGTGTTATTTTGTTTGATGATACCGCCCATTATAATTAATGAATATACGTCGGCTCCCAGTAACATGTCTATGGGGCGACTTATATTAAAATCAGGATCTGCTAACTTTAGGTTTGCTAAATGGGGCCATGATGGTTTCATAAATGTTTGATTTGGTAAATTGTTTGTAAGACAATTCATGATGAGTACATCGGTGTGGAATGTGAAGTCATCGTATATTGCTGATGCTATGACCTTAAGGATACCTTTACAATTGGCTTCCTTGGTCCCAATTCCATAGATTGATCCTTTACACGGCAATCGAGGAAGACCTAATTTCTGTGCTGCATTTTCAGAAATAAGTGAGGTCTGGGAGCCCTGATCTATAAGAGCTCGCATGATATGATAAGTACCATTTGCTCCTAGTACCTTAATTTGAGCTGTTGCTAACAGAGTTTCTGTAATCGTTTCATTTGATACGTGTGTGACATTATTTCGATGACTCTGATCATATGATGCCGCTGTACTTGCGTCATTATTCACATCAGTCGGCGCCGACTTGAAGGCATCGTGTAACAATGTATTATGATCCCCTTGGCAATTGCGACATCTTTTTTCAGAAATACATATTTTTCCTTTATGATCGTGAAGGCAGTTTTTGCATAGGTTAAATTTATTTACTATGCTGCGTTTCATATCCGGCATGTATTCCAAAAATGTTTTACAGTGGAATAACCTATGACTGTCCTTGCATAGTGGGCAATTCTGCGATCCTTGATAGGTTTTTGAAGCAAAATTATTGGCGTATGACCTATCCTTTCCATTCTGATTATTGTTAAAATTTGATTTATTATATTGCTGTTTCTTGAAGGTTGGCACATCTGTTGTTTTTTGATAATCTTGTTTACGTCTTGATGATTCTAATGACATAAACTTTTTTTCTAGAAACTCAAGGAATTCCGAGAGACTTGGTATATCTCTTGGATTTTTTAATGATTCATTGTAATCATTGTGCGTTTGTACATCTAATTTTTGTGCCAATAGGTGAATGATCAATGGATCCCATGTTGATATGTCAATGCCAAGATTCTTGATAGCGTTCAAGCACTCATTAATGGTATCATAAATCTTTTTAATTTGGGAGGCTGACTGTTGCTGCATCGTAGGTATTGATAAAAGTGTGTTGATATGTGTGCTAAATATCAACTTAGTGTTATTATATCTGTGGTTGAGAATGTCCCAGCAGATTTGATAGTTTTCGGAACTGATATTTAAATGTTGAATTAACTTCTCCGCCTCGCCTTTGAGCTTGCTTTTCAAGAATTGCATTTTTTGAGCACTTGATATAGATTTATTGCTGTGTATTGATTCGTTGAATAAATCCTTGAAGGATACCCATTGGTGATAATTACCATTAAAATAGGGAATGTCCATTTTTGGTGTACTGTTTTCTCTGTGGGCGACTGACCACATTTTTATGTTAATATTCTTCTTTAATTCATTAAACTGTTTTTCATGTTCAATAAAAGTATTTTCATATTGCTCATTTTCTTCAGTGATTTCTGATTCAATCTCCCAATGCAGGAGATCGATCGCTGACCATCTTGCTTGTAGTGATTTAAGAGCGTCTTCAAGTTCCCATTTGTCGGAAATTGATTCGAGGTTGATGTATGATATTGTTCTTTTAAAAGCCTTGAAATACGCTGACTGCTTGCGCAGCATTTCATCGAGCTTGCTGTTAATTCCTTGATCAACTTTTCTAGTTTGGAGTGTCTGTTTACCCATCTTCTGAGATATATCTCTTACTCCTCCCAACGTCTGCTCTTCTGTATACTCCACGTCGTCATTACCTTCTGTACCTTGTTTTTTCATCTCACTAGTAGATGGATTTTCCAGTAATTGTTGGTCAATCAAAAATTTTATTGTTTTATATGACTCACTTGTTTTCTCATATTCTCTTTTCAAAAAATATGAATGAGTCTTACTCACTTCGCCTGTTATGCGATCGTGATTAAATTGGTACTCTTTCCAATATCCTTCCAAACTGTTTAAGCACTTTTTCAAGTACTCAAAAGTTCTTCTTTGTACACCTGCTTTTTTGAGATTAATACCAATTTTTTCTATATAACTTGCTAGCTCGAGTTGCACTTCATACAGCTCTGCCATGTTTAATGTTGTAAGTTTTAAAGGTACGAAAATCTCCAAATATATTTCTTATAGTGGAAACCTCTTACTGTTTATTGATATTGATTGGTATTGATATTGATTGATACAATTGATATGTGTTGTACTTAGCTGATCTGCTGACTGCTATCCTCCACGGGTTGACCTTCTGACACAACACAGGCACTTCACTATGCACTGATATTACACGAAGGTCCTGCCTATCCGGAGGCTCGAAGGACCAAAAAGATGTACGGTTTCCCGTAATCTTGAATTGATAGTCTTGATAAGTTTTGCTATAATGCTTTATTGATAATTAATTAAATGATATTAATGATGGTGAGAACACGCGGTATGATTGCTGTCCGATCGTGAACTGATGATTGCGTTATAAATTCAAAGCTAGCGAGTAAAGTGCTGATGTGGTGAAAATGTATAGTGCTCGAACTGTACACGACTCATGTGAGTCCGCTGAATGGAAGAAAGGAAATACATTAGTTTTATATATAGTTTGATTAAAATAATATCATCTTACGTAATATCTTATGATAATGAAGAACATAAAAAGAAATAAAACATTTATGACTAGACTGGATGGAGGACACTTAATTAGGTACGTGACACAGATTTAAATATATACATACTCAAGTTTTACGTGGGGGTCAAACAATACCAGATGAAACACTAGGTCTTAGTTTCCACCTTGAATTATTATTATTATGCGTTTTTCAAAGAATTTAAAATAGCTAATAATCCACAGAAATACAACAGTTATCGCAAAATAACAACTGAGCGTCGATTTTTCTGCAGCGGAGCGGTTATAAGACTGAGAATAGAGTCACCTACCTAGTGCCGTATAAAGAGATTTGTAATTCAGAATACTAAAGAAATACATTAAAATGTCCATAAATCAAATTCTATAATAGCGAATCCTCAATTATAATAGATCACCCAAATGCGTCAAACAAAAAAAAACCTTCAATTTAAATATGATAAAGGCAAATTAAATCAATTTTACTCTTCGCATGAGAAATTGTTATCGTTTTAGGTAGAGAAAATTTGTAATGAGATTTAAATATTATAAATTTTAATGTTCTATCATTAATTATGCCTTAGAAGGCATTTACTACCTAGTGTCACATCCATAATTATCTGTTTGTGTGTAAAGTCAGAGACTATAACCATTATTGTCAGATTATATAAACATTGTTGTGTAAGGATAAAGTGCAATTAGAATGGAAATGATGCTTTCATAAAAACTGACATAACGCCTATTAACCTATACTATGTTAAACATTAAAAAAATATCTGCAATCAATTCTTAGTTTCTTATATAATAATAGAGCAATGTTAGTTTAATGTCTCGTTTCGTTTTGGAGTGGCACGCAGCCTATTGTTGTCCAAGTGTGAGCAATCAGAGTGATTGAAGCGAGTGGCACATGGTGCGCGGGCGCGCCGCACGCGGTCCCATTACGCCCAGATTGACTCAACCGACCATCCGCCGCCCACACGCAGTTTTTTCTCCATAAATTGAGTGTTTACGTAGACATCAGTAATTTTTACACCTCAGAGATGTTAGCCAAATATTAAAGATGATGTCGGTAAGCACAACAATGTTCTCCCTATTCAGATAGTTAAACAGTAGCTTTCTTGATATTGGCACATACTTTAACTTAAAACCTTTAGTCAAGTTACGTGACAAAAATAAAAAGTCGCAAAATAATAAATTCATAATTAGGAATGTTCGGTATTTATAGATAATCCTGTTAAAGTGTTATTTCAAATGGACACCAGCAACATTACATTTTGAAGCGATATTTAGTATCTCGTTACGAAAGTGCACGGCCAGCCTGTCCTCGGCGCACGCGCCTGAGCCGTGTCTTCGTACGCGCATCGGTTTATTGGTTTTATATTAGAACAAGAACTTGTTGCGCCCAATTATCATTTAACCCATGTTTAACCTCAATCGGTAAAAAATACTTTGGCACGAGTGTCTATTATGGCCAATTTATTCTAGAAGGTCTATAATTTGCTATCTATATCTTGTTGTAAACAAGACTTATAATAATTATATTCATACGATTTATAATAGATAGGTATACTAATAAACTAGTAGATTTACAAATGATTATTTAAAAAAAATACATAATATTTAATGTCCATGGCATTGCTTAACGCGAAGTCTTTATGGTTTTCAAACGATGTCAGGGTCCAAGAGCTTCGAGTTAGGTAATACAAAGCATTACTTCCTTCCAGCATTACTTACTAATTACCAACGGCTTACGCAAACAAATTCTAGGTAATGACAATACACATGGAAATATTTTTGAAAATACTAGCATCTCTATGATCCATTCACTATTAATTCCATAATAAAAACCATCTATAGTCATAATATAGCCATCATAGCCATTTTATAGAGGTACATATAGGCAAATGGAATTCGAACCGCTGAAAGTACCTAAACTCTACTTTACAATTAATATTTTCGTAAATATGCCAATGACGTAGACAACATTTATGCAGAAAGCCAACCAGATGTATACCAAACTGGAATAATACTCACAATGAGTAAGATAATTAAATGGAAGCGGGAAATCCTCCTCCCACAGTACAAAGAAATAATCAAGGATAAAATCAACACTGTACGTAAGACTTGTTAGAAGGATTTAGAGATATTCCTGCTTTAATTTTGTTGAATATCACCATGAATGGTTAGCCAAATATTAAATATTGATAATAATTTAGAATATGTTTTTTCTTTATAAGTACACACTACACAAAGAAATTTGAAATTGTATAAATTATTTCTATAAGTGTGGCAAAAATTTAAAAGGCTACTACTGATTTGGATCACATAAAATTATCGTCTCTGTAAATGTAGGTAGCTAATGTAAAGCTCGCTAGATAGCTAGATAATTATAATGAGCGGGGAATGAATATTATTAAATACCTATACGAATTGGTAACATGGACTGACAAGGAAAATAAACAAAAATACATCATATGGAATCATTGGAAGACTGGTAAAAAAATCTACTCTGAATCCAAATCCTTTATTTTTCTCTTGATCTTATATCAATATTGATTTTTCGAGACGATTCCGTTTTGTGTGAATCGAATATCGAATGAAGCTGCACCTGAAAACTGTTTAAAATTAATTTTGCACAAAGCGCTAACATATAACACCTTTTCTTTTAAGTTGTGCATACTTTTTACGGTCCAATCTACTGAAATAACACAATATCATATTACCTACCTATATGTATATTATTTAGAAGCTATTATATTGAAGGCTATAGTAGCTATAGCTGGTTAAGCAATAATAACTGGATTAGTTATCAGTTAAATATTACTGAGAAACGTTAATAGATAAATCAAAAATACCTACTTATTCAATTTTCTAGGGTGATCGAGAGCACTTAACCTTGATTCCGTGAAATGCGATAGAGGAGGTGAAAGATTATACTCTAATTCGTTCTTTATCTTTATTAGATTATCGAGTGACCCATTTCATGAAATTTTAAAAAAACCTGAATTATCACATTTTCCTTAAAGCTTTTTCCTTATACCCACCCTTACTGCGTATATTTTGCGACGAAGACCTATGTCAACGTTGACGGGTTCAAGCGCATCAGATCATCCGGGGTCAATGATGCACCATATAAATAAGTCATGGTCTCAGGGCAGTGCGTTTACCCCGACGTCTGTATTTTAAACGCGATCCCGGATGACGGCACGTTGCCCTTTGCCCTACACTCAAACAATAAACAATGCTGCGTCATCACATACTGAGACGCACTCAATCGTAGTGAATCCTAGTATTAATACAATTAATGTAAGTCTATTAAAAAATTATGAGACATTAGAAACGTTACAAAATATTCAATACATATTTCGAAAGACGACGGCAGTAAGTGATGCCAAAGTTTCCAGACTTCAATTTATAATTTTGACATACATAATACTTATTATTAACTAAAATGTTGGTATGGTGAATGACCCAATGGTGGCCAGTTTAAGAAAAAAAAAACTGGTTTTTGTGAAATATTAATTGTGAAAGTTTCAGCACTGAATATAGTGAAACTGTAAAGTCCAGTCCTTATTTAATATTTGTAATGTGTTACGCGTGAGATACGGCAAAGCTGGATTCAATTAATTTAACAAATAAAAGTTGTAGTTTTGTGACCCAGTCTTGGCCAGGGAAAATCCATTAATGGATACCCCAGTCTTAGTCTTAGTTTATCTTTATTTTATGGCTAACACTACAAACAAAACAAATTTTGATTTTAATTAAGCAATACTATTTTACAAGTGAAACTTTCTGCTCACCGCCTTAATGATTTCCTTAAGAAAAGCCGTCGTTGTCAATTTCAAATCACTTTACACTTTGTATTCTCGCAAAATTTGTACATATAACTGACTGAATTGAATAAAACGTTAAACTTAGATAGTTCGATGTCTAAAGTCTATGTCACAGTGATCCCAATGTAAAAACATTCGCTCATGTCCGAATTCTAGATGTTTCTTTCAATTTTTGGCCATTACTGGTACCGTGGCCACCACTGGTACACTTACGATAGGTACCTAGATATATTTAGTTTTTGTGACGGTGATTTTGTAGAATGAAAATAAAAGCTGTAACACGTTCATTACACGTCTTGTTACTCTAGCGCAGAGATGATGAGGAAATTGACAAATGAAATTCTAAGTGGATTATTAAAAACCAATTTATTAATCGTTTTGCTCAGCAGCCCACGAGATCTTAATGGGCCGACACACTTACGTTTTGTCACGTACGCTTCGAAAAATTAATCAAAAATATATCACCATTAATGGGAACAATAATCACAGTGACCTTAATCATTCAGCAATCATTAGATATCCCTAACCACAACTCAATTTGGCTATTAGAGCGTCACTCTTCACTCGAATGCAGTTTTTATGCAATTATGCCAGTAATATATTTGGGAACAAATAAAGTGTCTTTACATTCACAGGTATTTCAGATTTAAACAAAAAAGAAAATAAATGATTTCAATCATATTAATAACACTATGTCCATTCCTACAGAGTACATGCTTCCTCTATCACTTTTATTATATACGTGGATTTGTTTACGGCTGTGAGCACACTTTAGAGAACAAGGAAAAATATTTTTATGGTAATTCTAAGAATTTACGTGTTGAATAAATAATACCAAAATCTAAAATTGAAAGTTATTTAAATGTGAATAATTCAACTTCTAACAATGGGTGTTGAATTTTCCGAGAATAAAGTTTTATTTCGACGTCATAAAGGACTCTTACCTACCATCTCGATATGAAATTGGATGGCAATAAAGAATTGCGGTGCCTTAGATATCGTATTTTTCTTCTAACCGGTATTCTGTTTTATTTTACTCTATTCAGTATTAGATAAATCATTGTTGTAAAATGCATGATAATCTAAAACTTAACCTTATACAAATATTAACTACCTGCTTTCATTAATTAGCATAGTATTCAACCATATCGTTCATTGTAGGGTTATGCAATCGACTATCAGAAAATTGCTGTTGCAGTGTTGCATAAACCGAATAATTAAAACTGCGCACGCGCTGCAGCGCTGTGCCCTAAAGCCTACGTGACTACCGACAGTGCGCGTCGCCCACCTACCTACGCAGCCCTAATAGATTAACGCTCAGAATTAATTTGATGACCGGATTCTTAATTGCAATAGCAATAGTAACAAAATAAACAAATATAATATTACGAAATACCTTGCATACTGGTATGATATTTATTTAATCCAGTAACTATTACTAAAGTAGGGACAAGATAATAGGTCACTTTTGACAGATGTCAGTTTTATATTCATAGTGAGGTGACCTGCTTAAAAACATCGATTAAATGAATGAATCGAATGAATCGATACAGACTTGAAACATATGTGAATTTTAAAAATGATCATGCGAATCCCTGTCCCATTATTATTTTTTCTTTCATAAATTAAAGGAGCAAAATAAGACAAATACCTACGTAATTTAACAAAAAAATTGCTTTTATTCACTTGAACTATCGGAACTGCTATCTTCATCACTGCTGTCAGCACTCAGAGATATTATTAATTCATTTTCAATAATATTGTCTATTCTAACATCTCGTTCAAAATCTTGTAAAATTATTTTCTTTTAAATTATTTTGTATTTTTATAGTTAGTTAAAAGAATAATAAATATGTATAATTAGGTTTTATTATAATCACAACGTGGTTATAAATTTATGGTGATTTTTCTTCACAAGTAATCATTGCATTCGATTCAACTTACAATCCTATCAGCTTTCGATTTTTAGAGTAACATCCCTAGTGTTTAAAAAGAAAAAGGGTTGACTGACGCAACATTGTAACGACGTTCAGTTCTTTAGATCAGAAATTGTTTATTATGTTTAGAATGGTTTATTAGTGAAAGCAAATCGTAAAATTACTCGTATCGGTCATTATTACAATAAATATGTAAACGTAATTGAAAAAAGTTAAGCAATTGTGCAGTTCTTATTTTATGCCCGCCGTTACAAGGTTACGTTGTTGAATTTTGATGAAATGTCAAAAGTGACCTATTATCTTGTCCCTACTATAACTCCTTATTGACATGCATTCTGGAGGATATAAAGGTAAAAACTTGCATTATGTCGTAGAAGGTCTACGACCAATAAAGCTTTTACAGTAAACCTTACAAAATACAGCCGAAGGAAGCTTATATTTTATTTATTTTAATTAAATATGCAGCCTAATAATACGACTAAAGTACGTTTTCTTTATCTAATTTCAAGTACCTAAAGTAATTTTGATCGGAAAACGAAATCCTAGTCTTTGTCCACAATATGGCAAGTGCTGTTGTGGTCAACAATGGTAAAGCGTTCTAACATAGCTAAGTTCTTACATATTTCATAATATCAATTAAAAAATATTTTACATATCTGAGATACATGCTACTCTGACTTTTAACCCCCAAGTGGTGGATGGAAGTTAGTGGGTTTGATTTCCACCCAAAAATTCTAAAGTATATATGTGAACTTGTTTGTGTCTGTCTAGCGTAATAACATCTAAGTAGGTACTATATAACTAAGTATGATATAAAAAGTAGGTAGTTTATATACCTACTAGTTATCTAGTTAAGGTAGTACAAGCTCTGCGTAGGTTAGCATCAGATTCTGTGTGTAAGGCATATTCCAAAATATTTATTATTTTAATAATCCGATACCAGCGCACCTGTACCTAAATAGGTAAATCCAACCACTTATTTAACGTCCACGTCTTGTTTTCGAACTCTCATTGTAAACGGAGGAGTATTGTATATTTTTCGAGATCGACCACTCAAATTAAAGAAAGATAGTAAATCAAAGCCCAACCTGTTGGTAACCAAATCGATAATACATAACTATGCTTAATTAATAAATCTATAATATAGCAAAAAAATAAGTGTAAACATGGTGCTGATGACGTCAAACGGCAGGTTGTAGGCATGTTATAGGTAGATGACCAAGTTACCTTGCTGTCGAATCGGAATGTCACTTAAATAAGAAATAATTCTGACCCCGCAGGGAATACAACTATTCTAACGTCAACAGTTTTGTTAGCAGTATAATTTATAGTTGGTAGTCTTATTTACTGAGATAACTATAATCAGTGCTAGAGTCTTATACTGAATTTTTCAATTCTAATTCAACTATCGGTGCAATCTATAATTAACAGATGTTAAATAAAAAAATTGTAAACTCATATTAATATATTATAAACTTATGACATTTCCATGATATTCTTTTAAACTATTTCTACGCTCTGATTAATTATCTAC
This sequence comes from Thyatira batis, assembly GCA_905147785.2. Taxonomy (NCBI): domain Eukaryota; kingdom Metazoa; phylum Arthropoda; class Insecta; order Lepidoptera; family Drepanidae; genus Thyatira; species Thyatira batis. The sequence continues at coordinate 5,023,250 of LR990489.1, read as the reverse complement.
GTATATATGCAATACATATGTGTACTGTAGGTACAATAGTGATAAACTTTTTTCCCACATTAATATTCCCCATTGTGATCAGATGAACGTCCTACACAAAGAAATTTACATATCTACTCAAGTACCTCCAAATAGATTAGTTTATCAGGTAATCAAAGGTAAAGGTTCATAAACGTCGTAGGTATATCAACGTTTATTTGGGGAAATTGACTTCCACCAAATAAAAAAAAAACATTAATAATTCAGCCCTAAACCTCAGTTAACAGTTTTAGTAACCACAAGTATGAAGTACGTAGATATCTACTTATATTTTCGTTAACATTTACCTACTTGACACGTAGGAGCCAACGAAAATCCCAGTTTGAATAATTTACAATCGGTATTCCCGTAACACAAAAACTTTTGTTGATATTTAAAATGGACTACTTATATTTGTATTTCAGAGATCGACAACTTTTAGAAGTATTAATTTTATTTATTTTTTAAACTCGGTTCAATCTCTTTTGATAAAGAAATAAAATAAATAATTATTAGAACGTAAAAAATCTGTCTACCCTGTGAGCTATCCTGGCACAGAAATTCTGTAAATCTTTTGTTTCATGTGCTTAAAGGAAGCATAAACAAATGAACATTGAAATGTTGTTTATGACATATCTTGAAGAATGATAAGAGGTACTTGTATAAAGCTCCGTATTAAAAAAAATCTAGAAATGGTTCAGTCGGATCATAAAATAAAAAGACATTCCTGTCGTATACCAGCGCCTGCTCGGGAGCACAACGTAAATACGCAGCATGTATAAAAACCTGAAAACCCGAACCCAATATGGCATTATTGCCAGTGGTCAATCAAGGATAGAACTTGGTTAATTTAATCCAGGCTAAACTGACATGAATTTAACCAAAAGAAAATGGTTCCTAGTTGTGTTTGAGTAACAATATATAAGATCGTGAAACCCAGATTTTGGATGTTGCTATTAAAATTTCAATTCAACATTTATTGGCGCCTGTTTGTTTACTCTGGAACAAACACTTGCTACTAAAATACTTCAGGCAAATAAATACGTTTATGCCTCTAGCGAGATAGGTACCTACAATTAAAAAAAACTTTTAGAATGTAATATGTATTTGAAAATAGAAAAATACCGAATGACATAATCGAATGGCGTTAATCACAAAGCAACTATCTAATTAAACTGTTGTAAAGTTCCATTTTTTGTGACACTACGAGTGATGATAACAAATAGGTAGATAGATACTTTCTAGAAACTAACTTACGCATACGTATTATATCGATCCTAAATTCCGTAACAATCATATAATCAAATAAAAATGGAAGCAATTATTTATTTAAAAAATTTTCAATTTTACTATGTATGACCCAAGATTCGAACTTAGGATATGAGATGGGCTTAAGGCAGATAAGTGAAATAATGGGATTATTTTACATTTTTGCGAATATAATTCTAGCCCTATATTCGCACCACGTCCAAAGAACATTAGAGTACACGGTTCGATTATTTAATTTGGCAGACTATTAAGTAGACGGTTTCTACTAGTCTAGGAATAAGTGCATTCGCGAAGGACTAGGACGTGGTAGCGCGTCGTCGATCGCCAACTCAGTGCGGCGCGCGCGCAGCTCCGGTCGTCGCATCGCGTCCGGTAGGTATAGTACCTACTCCTACAATGTGATCACGTGATCCCATTGACGTCAATACTGACCTCTGCCAGCGGCATCGCGCTTGCCTCCCGCCAGCTTATCGGACTCGAAATACCAACACATGTTACAAAGCGAATTCAAGCTAACAATTCGCTGAGTACTTAGTGAGACACGACGGGGCACACACGACAATGTTCAAAATTGGGACACGCAGTTGCATAATTGATTTATGACGTCAACTGAAAACAACACAATAGTGATAAATAGTCAATAAGCGATACAGTATAAAAACATTTTTGCAAAATATTTGTCCAGTCAGGCAGGTTTCTCATCTTCTAGTCAAGCCACTCACTACACTACACATACCTACCTACAACGTATTATAATTTAATCGGATCATTGTATGTTTATGATAAAAAATATTTTGGTAGTTAGTAGTAAAACAGAATATACCTATTACGATAAATAGGATGTCCGAAAACAACAACATCCTTCGACAACGCGAAACATTCCGCGATGGTAGCTGGTCTCCATAAATAAATAATATGTTAAATATTGATCAACTTACTTTGTGATCAAATGATTGGGTGTAAAAAGAAAAATCACAGGACATTAACTTATTTTTTTATCCTTGTTATGTAACGAGCATTTAAAAAAGTTACATAAATGCACTGTATGTAATCAATTGCAAATATTTAAGATTTAGTCATGATTCGTATCGGACTGTAGAAAGTATCTAACAGTAAGTATCTAACTACGCTAAATTCGGAAATATTTTGATGGTTATGCAAATTTGGATACTATAACATCAAATTCTGCATGAATTTAAACTTATTAGTACTCTACCATTATCATCTATTATAATAAAATTAATAAGCATCAGAAATAGTTATACACCACTCTCTAAGTTTTTAGGATGTTGCAGCAAAATAAGAATTGGTTAAGAATCTATCATTATCAACAACCAACCCGAGTTACAAGTCATAACAGCAAAAGCCGATAAACACATTTGGCAACCAGGCTTTAATGTTGTGTTGTTGTTATTATAAAATTACTGGCGCCAGTACAGGACTAATCAAGATCTCAAATGATAAAATTATCTCAAATATTCTAATTTTATTCTTCAAACACGTTTTCTTGGCGAGTGACCACAGTTCAATGTATCCCTAACTTTCACAAAATGTGCTGAATCCACGTGAGTAGTTCATTTACTATTAATGTATTTCCTTCGTTCAGTTTCGCTTTTATTCGGAAAATAACATTGAAAATTTTAATGATTTAATATTAATGTATAATTTTAGCAGTCAATTTTATTTACCCCATTAGTCTATCTTCGTGTCCAGTAAAAACAATAATAACAATATTCGTATACCTAATAGCCAAAAGGAAAAATAAGTTTTGGAAGCCTTGAGAAGCCAAGTTGTTACCTTGAACTTAATAGTTATTTGTTATACAAGAGTGCAAAGTTGCTTTTTAACCGCGTGTTCAATTTTGATGACCGAGCAAGCGAAGGATTCTAAAATTGAATCACGAGCGCAGCGAGTGATTCAAAATTAGAATCCTGAGCGTTAGCGAGGGAATCAAAAGAGCACGAGGTGAAAAATCTTTGCACTCGAGTGCAACACGTAACTTTTCATTCCACCTCAGCGAGGAAATGACTAAATGCTCATTTGCGCATTATTAACAGTTTCAGTCAATTCTGTTGGCGTCAAGCAAACTTCCTCGTCGCTAGAATCACTCATTTTAGTTTTTTCACTTGTTTTCAAGTTTCTTGTTTTTAATATAAGGTTTAACAATGACGTGAAAAAATGCCGCGCAAAGAACCGCGTACAAAGCAAATTGAAAAAAGAACACCAAGAAGGTGCCGAGTCTGAGTTTTTAACAAATTAAAAAAAAGTTGTATGATATATTCGGCACCATAGAGGTAGCAGTAAATAGGTTTAATGTTTTTTTTAAATTCACAAACTTAGTGCACACGATGTTCCAAATTCAATTTACTTTATCCTCTAGAGAATAAAAACGGCTTTTCCACTCAGATATTGAAGATTAAAAATACTCTTTCCGAGATGGTGGGATGAAAAACATCTTTATCAAAAGCTATTTTTCTAGAATACAATATGGATTGAGATAAGTTGATGGATTCAAAAAGTTTCAAAAGATAAAATGATTTTCAAATAATATATTTGACAAATATGTGATTAGAAAAATGTCTACCGTAAGCTATATGTAACTTAAATAAAAATATTTATGTATATTGTAACTTCTTAATTTTTTACGGTCAGAACATTGTTGCTTAACATGCTTAACAGGTAATGAGGAAATTTATTGGGCGATGAAATCTCAAAATATGATATGGATATAAAAACCAGTATGAATCAGTTAAATTATTGAGAGTTAAGTATACTGTACCACCCGCAATTGATGAGCTGCCAACTGCTATTTAAGGCTTCATCTTCGAATATGTTGAAAGAAATACTACGAAAACACTGTTCTTATATCCGTAGCATAATGGAACATAATAACTAACTCAATACATATTAATGTTATGTACAATGAAGCTCATATTGTAAAATTGAATACAATCGACTCTAATCTAGTTAAACTAATTTTTGTTTTTCATGTAGTTAGGCACTCACCTTTACTTTTGTCAGTGCTTGTACTTCATGAAAAGCTATGAAATAACAAGACAGTCGATTTACATTTCATTACACTCAAGGAGACATTTCGAAATAAGAAAAAAATCATCGCACTGTCCGTTTACCAATTCCAATAACGTCTAGAGCATTAAATCGATTCTAAATCCAAATTGCAATTATTCAGTCACGTGCTGGTCAACATTCGTTCGTAAAAGAAAGGAAATCACCAATGCATGTATTGACCTGTGGGAGAAAACGTGAGCGGGGATCACTTACCGTAACGTGGTCGCCTCATACGCGTGCTTCTATACTTTTCCAGAATAAATTTTAAGTTACAATGGGATTGGGAATACAATACACTAAATATTTATTTATGCTCTCAAGTGTAAGCACATTCCCGGGTCTCCACTCGTTGTGAATAAGTTAAAATGTAATAGATACTTTATTAGGGCTCCGTCAATTTATTAAAATGTAAAATATTGATTTTGATGACCTTTTACTTATTTATTTGATATCCCCATCGATATATATGTACTACGTACTAGATAGGGCGTTCCGAACACTCGCTTTGGTCAACTCAACTGAACTGCAGTCCGCACACCCGACTTTAGTGTGGCTTCGACATTCATTCAGTGCGGGTGCGCACGGAGCAGCGTTAATAACAACGATAATCCGAATCAAAGTGGACCCTGGACGAAAATAACTAGTCAGTAGTCAACTAAGTAAAATTACTTCCTGTTTAAGTGAATTAATAGGTGATAATTTCGTAATTCCAGAGTAGAAAAACAATTTATCTATTTAAATACCACGCCATTCTACAATCATATACTAAAACGTGCAGATGTTCCCTTAAAACTGGTTGTAGGTAAAAATATGTAACTGAACACAGACTTGATATGTTTTTTTAGAAAGTGTTTTAATTTGATTAATTGTTAATGAGTTTTTAATTAGTAGTGATAGTTTGATATTTTGAATAATTGTTTTATGTTAATTCAAGCCCTGGCCCGTACCTCTGAGTACTCAATTTAAGCCATGTGAAGTCCGCCAATCCGCACTAGGCCCCCCTAATATTAATATAATACATTTTGAAATCGAGTTTTATTCTAATGAAGTTTAGTAGGTAAAAAAGATGTGTCACATCTGCGGTGTGAACTCTATAGAGACGACATCTTAGTGTAGTTAACTGAACGAAACGCGTAAGCGCCATGAAATTTGTGGCGCTTACGACGTTTTGGTCGCGAGAAAACTATACTCTAAGCAATCTAACGCTGTATCTTTTAAAATAGTTTGGTTAGTTGACACAGCTTTATACAGCGCTGCAGCGAACTTTAGTTCTAGCTCTTACCAGTTTTTAAACAAATGTTTTACATGAACGTTCTTGTCTATCGATAGATTATACGTCAATGGATATCCCTAATAATCCCATGTGCCATGTCATATTGGTGTCAAATATCACAAACAAATGGCAATGTTAAAATTTAAGAAAGTATTCAGATTGTTATGAATATATTTCATGGATATTAACTACGTCTTCTGAAGAATAAGAAATGAGCGCAGCGTAATGTATTTTTAAAAGAAAATATAGAATGAAATTACTTTATTTGCCTGAGACACAGTAATTATATTTTCCGGCTAGTTTGCATTACTATAATATATTATACTTATAGGTATATTTAGAACAATAGTGATTCTATGTATAGAGCTCATCGACTGTTTTGTACGATATTTAAAAATATTTGTTCTAATAAATTACTCCTAAATAATTTAAACGGTAGTGTTTGTAAGGGATTTCCCATATTTGCACTTTATAAGTATTATGAGTAAAAAATGTGAAAAACCATGTCATAGTTGAACACATAAATTATTATTGATTGACAAACATTTGAAGATCTATGACTTATGAGTGTTATTAGGGACTTGCACACTGTCATGAATATTATATTGAGAAGTTTATACTATAATTTTGTGTCATATAAAAGGATGAAATATTCCATATCTATAGCTTGGCAATGCCATATAGGCGTATATCTTTATTCCAGTCCAAATAACAAAAGACATCGTATTAATTAAATATTGGAACTGTAGGGAAATCCCAAGTCATCGTATTATATTTACTCAGTAACGTCAAAATACTTGTTAAACATACTCGAAATAAGTAGATATGAATAATACATAGGCTTAAACGTGGAATGAAACGTGGGCCTATAACCATTGTTATATTTTCTAAGGGTAACAGTGATAAAGTGAGTCACCATTAAAGGCTATATATGGGATAATTTCTGCCATGGGTTTGCGGCGATTTTACACGAAACATCCATGACCTGACTTTGCATTTATCTATAGAGAATGTACTCGTACCGTACCTTCATCTTTAGAAAATTCGAGATAGTCCCTTCAACTGCGCTCCTCATAATATAGAACTAGTTTCAAACGCAATCAATACAAATATACCTACATAGTATGCTTCATAAGTCAGGTTTCAGTGTAAATGTTCATAACAGTTGATTTATTTAGGGATTTAGGTACTGTCTATAGTGTCTATAAGACTAAGTAAATCTGCTACGAAATTCGTAGCAATGTTCGCTTGAGGGAAAGTAAAACGTAAATAAAACGTAAGTTCCTAAGTACGCGTACTGTGCAATTGTTTCTTCTGATTAATTTGGCGTGTATGTCTGATTATACTAATATAAACATATTAACAGATCAGAAGAAATGAAACAGATGTCTGGATAGTCCTTTATGGGATAGTCTTACGGAATCGGGAATACACAAATTTACAATGCATTTGTCGTTGTAATGTTAGTACGCACATACCTTACAGTTTGCTGTATGATTTTCCTTCTGTTGTTTTTCATTCCGAATAACATTAATGCCTTTTCTGAACTGAAAATAAAAAAAATATACGTTTAATATATACCTGTATATAACTTACTTTGCAAGTACTGAGTCTATTTTATAATCATTAACCGACGTAAGAATTTATGATATGACTAGCTTCTGCCAGCGACTTCGTTCGCGTGGAATAGTTTCTTTGGGCTAACTCAAACTTTAACCCGCGACTTCGTTCCTAGATCCTCCTCCTTTTTTTTAAGTCGTTTAAAAATAATCCTTAAAGCATGATTTAGTATTCACGTGTGACGACGCGATGGCTTATTTCATCTATAATTTTGGTGTTTCTATACCGATTTCTATGGTTCTTTTTTATTAAATAGGTAATAATGTTAAATTTTTTAAATTAGGGATGAGTGAGAGTATTATAAACGTAAGAGTAAACAAATATAATCAGAATGCTCCGAACTGCTAAGCTATCAGGAGTTACACGTGTTTTTCTGAGTCAACTATAAAAGATAGACATATGCTGTTGCGGGATATTTTTTAGAAAATGTTATGTAGAATATTTCCGTCATACATCATTTCTATGTAACTTTAACCATTAAGGCTGCACACGCAACGGAAGCTTAAAAAATGGAGTAACTTCTCCCGTTTTCCCAAAATTTCCCTTCACTACTCTGCTCCTATTGATTGTAGCGTGATGAAAAGTATCCTATAACCTGCCCAGGAGTATGAAGAATAATTGTACCAAGTTTCGTTAAAATCCGTCCAGTAGTTTTTGTTTCTATAAGGAACATACAGACAGACAGACAGACAAAAATTTTACTGATCGCATTTTTGGCATCAGTATCGATCACTAATCACCCCCTGATAGTTATTTTGAAAATATATTTCATGTACAGAATTGACCTCTCTACAGATTTATTATAAGTATAGATATCATTTTATTACGAAAACCTGTATTACTTTCAATTTAGGTATAGCATGTCAGTAGGTAGAAATATACCTAACTTCGTATGTTTACCACCTAGGCGCTAGGGCTCCATCTGACCTCCAAGTACAGTGAGATTTCGATAACCATTAGCCGGTTGTCGGTTTCAATTGGTACAGGTAATGCAATATAACTTACCGCGCAATGAAAACAACTGAATATTGAAGAAGTCGATGTTCCATCGCCGAAGAGCGATGCTGGGACCGACTCGCACGACTCACACGTTTTGGATGTCAGCACCACCTGATGATAGTAGTAACCTTTTTAAACGTGTTAATGACTCTAGTGTGAATTATTAGGTACTTTTTCAAAATTTCTCCTAGAAGGATGGATAGACGTGGTACTCGGATTATATTCGCGTGTACCTATAACGCGTCAACTTTTAAAGTATGTACCTATCTACCTACACGCAACGTCAATAACATGCAGTGAAGTTAAATTCATTCATTAGGCAAAGCCTAGCCAAGAGTGAACAAAGGTGTATAACCTTTGTATAGCGATATGGCGTTGCCCAAAGAGATCCGAGTGGGAAGGTATTCTTTGACTAAGCACTATTCTGGCAGGCGATATTGTTACCTAACCATATCGCTTGCGTAGACCTAGAAAGCCTCTTTTTAAACCTAGATCATTTCATGACCCTCAGAAAAATATAGCATGGCTAAGTAATATACCCACAAATCATTCGGAAACAGGTAGGCATACATTTTAATTAGATAAGAATTTTATATAGAATGTGATTTAAATCCACACACCAGGTAGACAAATACCTACCTATGTGACAACACTTTGATTAGCATTCCTATGTGACTTATCGGTGTCCAGTAAAGCCTGTTTGTAAATATTAAAACACTGTTACCTTACCTATGTACTTACAGTTAACGAAATGATTGGTAAAATTATAATCTTATTCTAACGTCCGTTGTTGATACTATCTTATGTACCTACTATATACCTAATGACCTTGACGAAATACCAGAACAAAGCTATTAAACTATGTGTAGAAGTAGGTAAGTATATAAAAAACGAGCTCTTAAACAGCAGTCAAAGACTAAAATTGCTGTATTCGTCTAAATAATTGAGTTAGGTGATATAATAGTTGATAGTCAAACTACGATAAGCATGACTGCCGGTTATCAGAGTTATAAGTTAAAAATAGACATGGCTAGCTCGACGTCTGTGCGATGCCACTCGAAGCGGCATGCGGTGCGGGGCGGCCGACCGGACCCTAGCCGGTCAGCTCGGCGGTTGTGCAAATATTGATCCGTTCTGTTTCACAAAACGAGTTGAATGCACCGGGGCGCAGCGTCGCGACCTTGTCGATGCGCATACGCACGCCGCGCGCCAATAACGACGCCTCTCACTCACCGGTACTCACATTCGTATTCGTAGTTGTGGTTCCGTCAACACTGTAAACGGCAGAATAGCTCTCCGGTGGGAAGTTAAATTGCAGAGGCATCTCACTCGGAATTCACAACACTGACACCGGTTCACGCAGAGAGCATTGAACGGCACGAGCACGCAAGGATCAAATTGCACATGGGCAGTCTGCGTCACTTCGGTTATTCATTGTTCGTTGTGGAACAGCACGCTAGGCCGGGCGCGCGGGCGCAGGCGCGGCAGGAACGCAAGGATATACTGAGTCGCAACACAACACCGGTCGGCGGCGGCGCCTGCACATACGCGGATTATCACTCTTTACGCCGATAATGAGTAGTACACACTTCCCATAAAATTATCGTTGTAGCCGTCGTGTGGCAATTGTGTACTATCGACGGCGAACGCTATCGCTAAACCGGCCGCGGTGCGACTGGTTACGCGAGACGTGTACTTATTGTCAGTTTTAACACTGGCCACTGTGGGTACGCGTTCCTCCTTCCATTATTTATACTATAAGTACCTACACAATGTTCAATAAATAAACAATTGACGTCGCTGCAGATGGAATAAGCATCGCTAAAACCTACACAATGGACGTTGTTATCTCCTCAATGTACCTAATATTTCAATATATATGAAAATAAACATTAAAAATATAATAATATGAAAAGTAGTAGTCTAGAAAACAGGTTATAAGCATAGTACCTATTTACTGTTACTGTAAAAATATTCCGGAATAAAAATATAACGGAATACCTGGTATTTGCTATTTTCATTAACAAAGAAAAGAACAGAGAAACATTTGGGTCCTGTTAAACTAAAACCATTTTTGATGACTAAGGTACAACACACTAATTGGATTCAGCTGTGAAAGAATTTGAATAAATAAATATTTAAAGGGTTATAAAAACTATTAAAAATATAAAAAGACAAAATTGTATAACAAAAGTACATTTTATTTCATTTTTCATATTTGCAACGTTATTGATCAGACTTTAAACAAATTAATTATTATAATACATTGAATTGGTCCACTTTAATCACCTACAATTTTAACAACAATCGCACATACAGTACTTGTCATTTTTCTCAATCTATTTCTGAATTAACTCGAGCAGTAATCCAAAATGTAAACAAGTTACGATGTTAAGACCAAAATACACATAGGACACTACCAAAAGTCATATGACTTTCACTAAGCTTAGCATTACATGAAAACCAATGTTGACACATTTCATAGCACGCGCTTTTTATCTGAAGTCATTTGAATGATGTTTATATATCAGCAGGGGTCGAGTCCCGTGACAATTAGTAAGGCAATATTTACAATATTTACTTCATTTGTATACTTCCACTACCACTTTTATAATATGAATTACTAAAATTCTAATGAAATATCATACCAAAACAAATTTGTTAGTTCTAATTAGAATAAAAATGCAGCTTGCCTACACGTATTGACGTCAATCAAAGACAGAATAATCAATTATAAACGTACATAAATAAATTGGTTTTCATGGTTGGAGATTCAACAAAACAGGCAAATTAGGCAGGAATTAACGCTCATTAATTAAAATAATTTATATACGATTCTGAACAAATTTCTTTATGTAGTGTATGTAAGGTAGGCATTCCCAGTAGGTAAGCTCTAAAATTTCTATTCACATATTGGTGTTTCCATTACAATTTTTTTTTTAGAATCATGGATTGAACAATGGTCAATTTATGTAATCGCTTAAAATTTTAAAGACAGTCAGCAGTATATATAAAGGTGACACGATGTTATGTGGCCTGCAACACTGTGTTAGTGTACGTGAGTAGTTGTAATGCCCGTTGTGATGACGGGTTGGTGGGCAAGTGATGGTACCGCTGCATTGTCGAGTGCACTGCGGCTGACACGCCAGCACTACGCAGAAGCAGCTTCGCCTGAGGAGAGATTTTAGAGATATAAATTTATACAAATGTCATTTTAATGTTGTTATTAATGTTATATGTAATTTTAACGGTTGGATGTATGGATGTTTATTCCTCTTTCACGCAAAACCTACTGAACGGATATAGATGAAATTTGGAATACAGATAGTTTATAACCTGGATTAACACATAGGTAACTTTTTATCCCAGGATAATTGGGAAAGAAAAATATCAGAAATCCCTCGGGAGCCACTAGTAGGTATAGGTACTTATATGAATTATGTTCTTCTAAATTCTATAACAATATATAACTAGATTTAACGATGACATAATATAGGAATGCAAAAGATACCTTAAAAATGTAATCTCACACTGATTAAACAAAAATTTGCATTATCTCATATACCTAATTGATTCTATTATCTATTGTAACTATTTATTGGACAATTAGTAATTTTGTTTTTAACAATACCTTGTGATTGTTAGCAGCTAGCGCCCACACGGCTCGAGCAGCCGACACCACTTCAGCAGTCTCGCCGGCCAGTAGAGTGCCCGATATCAGTTCTAGCAGTTCATCTGTTAGTGACAAAAATCACCTTACTATTTTCCAGCACTATCATGAAACATAGGCGCTTTGGTAAAATTCTATTTTGAGCCATATAATCGTATGCAAGTTACTTTGAGTACCTTTACAGAACAAATTGAATAAAAGAACCACAGCATATTTTTTCTTAGAAGCTCAATTTATGTACTTTTAAAATTAAATTTAGCTGCCCGATTCTAAAATGATATATCGACAAATTCTATTTGACAAATCAACAAACTCCGCCGTGAAAAATGGCGTGGATTTTTTAGCGCCCACATTTTATATGAAGTACAAACAAATAATAAAATTATGTATTCTGTCTTGGTTTAACACATTAGAGCAATTTGAGTGTACTTGGAAATTGAATGTATTAAATTACTACATAGTAATAGCAATATAATGATCAATTTATTAGCCCATAAAAGGAATAAACTAGCAGATGTTATCCGATATTTTCCAATTGATCATTGTACAAAGATTAATTCTTAGGTAGGTATAATACCTATTTGTTAGTGTTAAATAAAACATTCGAAGTAATTCATAATTTTTGTTAAATATTTTTCATGTAGTTGGATCAACTGGAGAAATTAATTGTACTAAGCATACATGACGTTTTAAGCTGGACATGCAATATAATTTACAACCATATAAAATATGGAATAAGCTTTAGGGAACTGTTGAGACATAACATGGTGATGTTGCTGCGCGTGGGACCGCGACTCGTGAGAATCAAACATGCATATTCTATCACTATAATTTATGTAATTGGAAAACAAAACCAATGTTTGTGTTTTGCTCTCACGGTAGGCAGCATGAAGGAATAGTTCATCAGGGTACCCATAACATTGACTAACATTACTATTATGACTCACGTCACTGTAGAGCGTAGCAACTCTTTTCACATGAACATTCAAAACATTCGTTACTGTGAAATAATAATTCATTGCTCTATTCGATATATTCATCAATTCATTGCTCAAGTAGCATTAAAATATCACTTTACAATTATGTATTTAAATTAGTGCAATTGTTTTTTAATACATCAATGTTATTAATTAATAATAAAACATGTCGCTACATTGATATAAGTTAAGTTCTATGGAATCATGATAATCATAATAATGAGTACCTACCTATTAATTTTATTTATTTTGTCCCTAAATCAACATGGTGGTTAAACCGCAATGATTTAAATCCGTCGTCTTTAGGCGAGACATGTCTCTCCAACGTGGACTAGCATGAACCAATACGTACATTAGTGAGCTATAAATGGCTCGCACATCTTATGTTCTATGTATATTAGCTGTTGGTCCAAGCAAAATAATTGTAGTCTTACTGGACTGGAGGAAGGTTAGTCGGTGGTGGTGCGCGGCGTGTGCTAACGCGGGTAGTAGTGCGGCGCGTACAGGTGCGGGGAGGGCGGCGTGCGCGGGCCGCAGCGCCAGCAGCGCCGCCGCGCCGTCCGCGTGCCGCGCCGCCGCCGCGCACGCGCGCGCCCACGCCGCGCCCGCCGCGCACGCGCCGCGGACGCGCTCGCGCACGCACAACTTGTACATGCACGATAGTACCGCACTCTGACGGACATAACGTCACTTATTTATGCAAATAATGTTATATATCACGAGAAGCATTTAAAGCAAAAATTCAACATCCTATGAAAACGTATATAGTTGTTCTCGAATAAACAAATAAAATGATAATTTTTTTAAAACTACAACTTTAAGCTTCATTTTAAAGTAAAAGCAAACGCGTCACTGATAACTGTTGAAGTAAATTATAAGCGTGGACATATTTATATCCAAAATATAAATATGTCCGCGCGTGAATCGTCCCGTTATTTATATCAATCATGAAACTCAATTTGTGAATGTTCAAAAATCACATGAAAATTTGTAATTGAAAATTATAATGCAAAAGACAATTGGTAAACATCCCTGTACCCACCCAACTAATATTATAAATGTGAAAGTTAGTATGGGTGTTTGTTACTATTCCTATAATGATCAAAGAAATTTAGATGAAACATAAGAGTAAGCGACCCGAGCATATCTATCTTGTAACTATCCATTCATATACATTGTATGGCATATAGTACTTGAGCTGTATTTTCATCCATTTACATATAGCATACCTATATACATAATGGTTATCCCATAGACATCGAATACTGATAGACATTTAATTTCAACTGTTTTTATTAAGGTACTATCACACGTCATCAGCAGAGGAACCTAATCAAAAAACATTGTTACCTTCAAAATAATAGCCCTGCAATGATGATGGTCGAGACAGCGTCGCAGGGTATGTAAAGTGAGCAGTAATAGTTTGTCTGGACGCGGACGAGCGTGGAGCGCCGCCTCCCTCACGCACACCGCACACACCTCACCGAGGAGGCTTCGTCCACCCACACACGTGCACATCGTCGCCCATGCTGACAAATAAATAATAAATCATAGTTACTAACTTAACAGTAATATTAAATGCAGTATTACAACTCAAAAATTAAGCTATTGATGATTGGTACCTACATAAAGTGATTATAAGTCAAGGCACATTGACATTACTTATCCATAATTTGATTTAAAAGTTTGAATGTGTAAAAATACGAAGTCAACCTATAAGGTTGAAATATTTTCCTCTCGAATAGATAGGTAATAATATGAATTATTTTCTATTGTTAAATTTTACCCTATTCAGGCAAGTTTCAGTGCTAATACAATATAGTAATTACACATTTGTGCGGTTGTTTATAACCACAAAACACAAATAAATAAACACCTTCATTTCTAACATGACTAAATTATTATTCAAACAAACTACACATTGTATATTCCTATTACACATTGCAGTCGTAAATATATTTTATTACAAATTTACTGTAGACGTAATGCTTGGGGAAGATTTGTTTTATGTTATCAACCTTGAGCCTGACAAGAAACTAAGGACAATGTAACAATTTAGACGATAGTTTTTTAATCTTAACACCTAATACAAAAACTGGTGAACGGCATAATAATAACTAGTGGCTCACAAAAAGTAGCCTATGTCCTTTCTCAGGCTTTAAACTGTGTACCAAATTTCATTTAAATCGGTTAAGTAGTTTAAGCGAGAAAGACAGATAGACAGAGTTACTTTCGCATTTATAATATTAATAAGGATGAATAGGTACCTACCTTCAGGACAGTCGTTAGTAAAGGTAAACAATAGATGGACCACGGTTAGCCGCAACTGATCTGTCATCATGCACCACGGCCAGAGTCTATTGAGGGAAACTGCTATATTATCTTCTGCGAAACTTTCCTTCGCAGGCCGACACTCAACCATTAGACAATCGATTAGAGTCAACAGCCAGTAGAGGGTGCACAGGACTGGATTCTGTAAACATAAGTTTAACTGTTTTCAAAGCCGGAACGATTTATATGACTTGAGAATATTTTTTACGGTCACTATAAATCAAGCATACCTTGTGGTAATGTTACCACCGGCATATATTATAACTATATTCCGCCCCGCGGTTTTACCCTTTCCCGAAGGAGTACAGGGATAAAATATAACCTATACCTTACCTTCCTAGACAAATGGGCTATATAACACTGAAATGGACCAGTAGTTGCCGAGATGAACGCGCTAGTTCAACCAAACAAACAAACTCTTCAGCTTTATAATATTTAGTATAGATCACTAGCTGTGGTTCAACATACATGGCAGAACATTTTGACGTAAGCTTACATTATTAGCATTCCTTATGACATCAGCCGGTTTTCCGAGTACAGAAAGGTGGTCCCTCACAGCTTGTAGACCGACCAACAATGTTCGTGGAAGATGTCTATGTACTCCATACAATCGGCTGCGTGGACTCACACACAATACCGATGATAAACATGAACATAACCGCTTCCAGCATTCATCTGGAATAAGAATTAATAGGAAATGAATAGGAATTAAATAAATCAATATTTTGGGGCTGTTGTTGCACACGGTCACCACAAAACTATTAATGCATACCAAAGTTTATTCTGGATAGGAATTGATTACATGACCAACAGTTTGAAAGTCTGAGAGCTATTGCTCGAGTCTATTGCTTTAGTGGGCTACATATTTAGATATATATGTATATATTATTTATTTCTATATAATATATTATTTTGTATTTTTATAACCGATACCATAAAATTATATAAGCGGCAGAAGTGGCAAAGTGGACTTGGTAGTCACCAAACTATGCCTAAGTTCCAGAAACACACAAGTAGCAATTCACAGTGAAATAATTAGTTTAATGAAACATTTTATTAAGATCATTGTTCAGTTTGGGCATGTAACAGACTTTTTACTTTTAATACAACGGTATAAAAATATTTCAGTATTAAAAATGAATTCAGATGTTTGATTATCCAATGTCCACTATCTGACTCGTGCGATTCGCTCTTCATTGATATACCGTAAATAGGTACTTACTCTTATATCTAACCTCTTCATAAAAGGTACAAAGATTGTTATCAATGCAATGCTGCTCGCAGAATTTGACACTTTTATCGATAAAATACTCTCAAACTCCATATATATACAAACACAAATAACAATTCTGCCAAAATGATACTAAACTATTTTTATGGTGTGTACCTAGATCACGATAAGTAATCTCATTCTGCACAATATAATAAATTCATACATCATACATTAAGATATTTGACTGAGAGGAAACATTGAAGTAGGACATTGATAATTATGCAACTTGCATGCAATCTATGAAACTGCTAACAGAACTCTTGTTTTAATGCATCTTTCAATGATAAATGTTTGATTTGATTACCTTAATAAATCGGCACAATAAATTTTATTTGACACAATGACTGGTACATTGTACATAGACATGTTGTATGTATGAAATGTGGCTGTTAAGCAGTAATCAAATAATAATAAGACACGGTTATGTCATAATGTCAGTAAATAATTATAATGAGAGATAATGAGTCTTTAGGGTGACCTGTGGGTCGTTATTTACCTTCACTCAACAGATACATTTTGCTATCCCCAGATAACTTCTGGTACAGTTTAATCAGTCCTTTACACAGTTCTTCAGCCATATATTCTGGTTGACAATCATTGCTTCGTGCGCTATCCCCTGCGCCTTTTAAATTGATTCCACTTTGTTCGAATGGCGATTTCAAATTATCATAGAACTCCACACATGAAACATCTTTTGTTTTGTCAATATGTTTCTTATGAGTTATTGATTGAACCAGTTGAGTGAGACAATGTAAGCCGGCGTCTCGAAACTCTGAAAGATGCATAGAAAATTAACATTGAATTTAATTAAAGAAACTTCCAAATTTGTTTCTGTCTACCCAATTTTAACTAAAAGCAATATAACTTAGTTGATTGACCTCTTTAATACTGTACATAAATAGGTATCGATAGGAATGAGATGAGAACTGATCCACCTGAGTATTCAATTATTCAAATGGTATGCGTCCATTTCAGAAACACTTTGCATCTGTCAGTCCATATAAGAAATTCAGAATGCATTGTTTCCCAGCGATGGAAACTAAATTATGATGATTATATCTTATGAAAATGTATATCTCACCAATTTCATCACTTTCAAGGGATTGTAGTATCAAATGAAAAATTTCGACAGATTTGCTATCTCGCAATTCGCACCACACAGTGTCACTTGTAGTTCGCTCGGGGAGAAGCGACGCAAGGAGAAGCAGAGCTTGGGTTCTGGACGCCAAACATTTCGCATCATCGCCTGGAAATATTGTTAAAAAATAACATAAGTTTGTTTCTCAACTTGTACATCAGATAAAAATTTTATTATTTCCGAATATATGTAGTATTGCACAATAACATGCAAATCTTCAAAATCAATTGATAGTGTAACTGGTACGTGACAGAGATCAGATGTTTATAAACAACTCATTCCGTGAATACGAGTATAAATCCAGGTAAACTTTACGGAGCTAATATTAAAAGCTATAAATAAAATTAATACTTTCTAATAACAGTGATTTATGATTTTTATTTGTATTCCTGTGTTTTTTTATGTTAAATGAAACACTTTTTTTCTCTCGCTCTGGACGCTTATGATGCTTCAATATATATGACTCACACCTACTTAGTTTATGATAAAACCCTTTCATTTGGTTCTGATCGTATATAAATTATATGAATGCCCTTCTAGTGCTCTTCATATTGAGTTGTAGGTATCACATAATAATAGTACACGAACAACGTCATTTAACAATTCGTGGAAGTACATGTACATCACTTATGTGACATTTTCACATCACTACTATTTTTACAAACAATGGATCTTTAAATATGAATTTTATTTCGATTGATACCTACAAATAGAAGGGGAAAATATATTTATCGTTATGTATTGTTATTATTGATTACTCTAGTATGACAAATAACTCCATTTCCATTGCTTTGTCTTTGTCTCGTGAACTACATTGAATGATTTTCAAAAGTATTTTTTGTGTAATGAGTTATGAAGTCAAAATTGAACATTATTTGTACGTGACTAAAAAGCAGCAAGTAGTACAGAAACCCACCAAGTTATGGCGCGTGAAAAACGGCCATAAAGTTTTGTAAAAATGTGTATAACTATATACATCCCACACAACTAAATCAATATTGTTTGTGCTATATATCCTCAAAATACCAAATTATCTATATTTAAGTTTTTTTTCAATAGTTGCATTTGATTTTATATAAATTGATAGTACATACGACGAAGCTGTAAATAGTATGTTATTGGAAATTAAATACCTTCAGTGATTGGAGTCAAAGTGATCAGCAAGTTTTGCAGGCAATCTTTAGTCGACGCCAGAGACGTACACACGCACTTGTGCGGGGTCGCGGCTACTAAAGCTCTGCACGCAGCGATGCGGACATTGTTCACTTCGTTTGATGTCCCATTGGACCAAGACGCACATCTGTAAATATAATATTTACATCTTAAAATTATATACTGAAAATTCCTATCTTGACATAATATGAAACAAACTCGCTTCCTGCCGTGTGTACGCTTAGGCCTTTTTAAATACGCAACAAGTTTTAATGAGGTTTTTAATAAAATATAGATTGATTCTACAAAAAGGTTATGAGTATGAGATGTTGAATATAGAATTTGTCAAACGATAAGAGATTGGGAGTTAAAATGTTTCTAGTATGTACTTGAATCTTGCGTGATTGAAGTCGAAATATTAATTTTTTCCTCAGTTCGAGGATTTTTGCTCGATACGATTATGCGAATTTCTAAACACTGCCCATTCCTTTAAACAGTCTTGGAGCACAAATATCAATATAGTAATCTGATGCAAACAAGATTATTTCTGATAGATAGCGAGTTGGTAAGTACGAACAATAGAAACATTTTACTTAACTGCGTAGTTGTACAAACCACTTGTAAATTGAAAACAATGTTTATTATTGGCGATTAATAGTAAAACATTTTATGACAATACTGTCCTACAAATCATGAATTCTATTACCTATTAAGTATGTAGGTACGATTCACTATTGTAAAAGGTACTTACAACTGACAATATTTTTTATTAGTAGGTATCTAGCAGGCAGGTCTAAATTATAAATTTATTTTCGATTTCCGTAGCTAAGAATATTGGTATATACCTAAACAATAGACGATAAAGTCCTCTTTCCGTCCACGCCTGCACAGGACACCGAGCAAAAGCACTAACATTGTGCAAGGTGTCGGCGACCGCAGACACTAAGGAGGCTGTCGGCGGCGGCCGACCTCTAAGCGTCGTAAGTGACGGACTTACAAGCACATCCCCGCATTTTTCAGCACGCACTTCTAGTTCAGAACGACGCTCTAATAGTGACAGGGATACATTGAGATCTGAAAAATAAATTCATTGTTTACGAAACAATTATTTATATATAACCTACCTGACAGTTAAGTATAGCAATCAATTTTATTACGATAACAACGAAGAATTAACGATATCATTTTACCAAAACAAAAATAAAACAAGCTTTTATCATCTTTATAAGACCATAATAGTCTTGATAAAGAGCCTAAATCTTATTTGATCATATCCTGATTCCTTATTCTGCATTCTATAGTAACTTAATTTATCGTTGCTGACGCAAGTATTTCATTAAAATTCTATATGCACAACATTTTACGTGAAACAATTATCATCTAACAGCTAAAGTAATAAATTGTCAATTGTACCTAAATTAGTTTTAGTAAACGACAAGAATCTTCAAGAAGTTCCATTGCAAGAAAATTTAAGGCGATCTAGTACATTTATACTTAGTTATCTAATCTTGACCCTTGATCTGGATACTATCTAGTGCTCATGATAAGTTTTGAGTTTTCTCACAACTGCACAATGTGAAGAGTCACTTACCGAGGGATTGATTATATTCCTTGGAATTGCAAAAGTCAACAAGTATGTCAACGCAGTTCTCCAAGAAATTATTATCTTCAAGCTGCTGCAAAACGTCACATTCTAGAACCTTAAACAAAGACGGAAGCTAGTTATTTTATTATGTTTGAGTGAATAATTTAATATTCTGGTATAGTCGAGTCTCAGTTAATATTACCACAAATACCACAATATAAAAACAATGTCGTAATCTAATTTTGTGTTACTGTTAAATAATATGGGAATATTGAATGATGTATATATAGGAAAATACATTAAACTATCTATTTATTAATATATGATATTACGACGAGTAAGAGTTGCGAATACTGTGTTTTCGTCATAATCCATAAAATTCAATTTAACACCGCCATACTAACAACTAACTATATAAAATACTTAATCACTTTCTTTTGATCGCACTCTGTCACAAAACTTTCTAGGAATCGTATGATCATTATCTGTTAACATTTTATGATTCTGATGGTAAGGTAAACATAGCGCCGATGTCGGTTGGGAATCCCAACAGCTGGTAATCGCTTTAATAACATTTTAATTCTCGTCGGGTATTGCCCTGATGAAATAAGTTGGTGACTCTTTCATACCAATATTGTTGTAATAATAATCAGCAATGTCGGTAATAACACTCCCTATAATGACCAAGGACTACTATTTATAACAATGAACAACGGGATTTGTATGTAGGTACGTGAGTATTTATTGCCTGTTATTTTTTAAAATAAAGTAAATTAAATCCTTGCATATGCTTTTATTGGATCTTTTAGTATCAGAAGCGTCAATTGAAATTATCGCAACATATTTTACCTACATCCGTTCTTCTTAGTAATGTGAATAAGTACAGCCGGAACTTTCTTGGTACATTTTCAATTATTTATATTTGTAATCTTATCAACAATTTATCGATGATTATAATATCATACATCAGATAGGTACATACGAGACAAAATAACTCCCATAATTGACAGGTATATCGAGCATAAACAATATAATCTCCAAAATAATATTAATATGAACGTTTCGAGTTGCATTGACGGTCATAGCGACAAGAGAAAAACATCATATTATTCTAAAATCAACATAAAACGAGTAAGTATCTACGCATGACATGCCAAAATGTCCAAAAGCAGGTACTTGCTTGAGTCATATACCGACATATTCGCCAGATTGCCCGATGGCCAGATCCGATTAATTATTGCAAATATGTGAATGATTTAATTTTATACTTGTATTTTCGCATGTAAAAAACATATACTATTTTTAGTTGTAATAAGCAGAATACTCAATCCTGTAATAAAATATTTTCTTTTGATTTAAGGTGATACTATTGACGGTCGACCTAATATATAAATATCCTATGTATCCAGAAATCTCCGTTTGTCAGATTTCGTCCAAATTCATTATAATGTATTTGTTTGATTACGTTTTAATAAAAGTTTTCAGCCCGACCGTAATTTTACTACATTTTTCTTATTTCTCTAGCATTATTTCAATAACTTTTATGCATGACTACATCAGAAACATACTTTCACGAACAAAGATAACATAGCGGAAACTTAGGTTCAACAGCACTAGATATGAGAAACTCTAAATTAGAAATGTGGTGAGTGTATGAGTGTACATTTACCGGATCCTAAGTACAAATTTCCAATAATCATGAAATAATTTTCAATAAATGCTTTCTGACGGATATGGAATTAATCAATTATTGTACATTTATGATTGATATTTGAAAACACAGAATTTTTATTTTTAATTAAAAAAGTAATGACTTTTTGCCGCAATGTTTATTATTTCACTAATGTACCTATTACTTGTATAACTACAAGAAAAGTAAGGTCTTGTGATTTAGGTGCAGATCATAAATTTATGACACAATTTATACGTTGTAGGTATACGTACGTTAATAAAATGATTTTACTAATAAAAAATAAAATACCTACTTGAGTAACACGAGTCTTTTGCCAGAAAAACTAATCACTGGTGAAATTTCCGAACGGTAGCGGTAGTGTAATAACATTATAATGTATATACCTTATGTAGCAATTAAAACAAACACAACCATCAAATTAATTTAAGCTTTTATTCTCATTCGATAAATCTTAAGTACTAAGCCCGTAAATACAACTAGATAATAAGTAATAATACAACGCACTTAATTTAAAATAAGTACTAAAAAACATGCTTGCTTTTTGCAACGATAATCGAGTCTTATGATGTCACTGCTATACCAAGTAACTTCAAAGTACTTGTAATATATTGGAACATTTAAAGCTATATAGTGGTAAATTTAAGCCATATGCCTCCTTTGTTTTTAAGCATGACGCTGCGAGGATCATAATGAATGTGCGACGTTGTCCTGGAGCAAGGCTCGACCGAGAATGTACTGAGTACGGCCGCTAAACCGGCGACCGCCGTCAACTGGGCGAAGCGAGCTCCTGCAATAAAAAAAAGAAACATCGACTGTATTTTTAAGCAACAAATAGGACCATTCTTTAATGGGCTCTGCCCATATTTTTATACATGATGGTTAAATTTAGATTCGCTAGTCGGGGTATTGAAATACACTAATAGTAATTCAAGTATACTAAAGGTGTAGGGACTTAAAATTTTGTAAATTCCCGTTATTTGTTCAGTGAGTGATTGACTAGACTTTTTAAAATACAATTGTCTTTCTCAATTCGTAAAAATGTTTAAATAACAAAGTGGTGTTTTGTCTTTCATGTGTGTTTATGTTTTATTTGCTCGGCTAACAATGAATGAATCTAATGAGACAATGCCCCCAAGTTTTGTAAATATGTTGGATTACAATAATAAAGAAGAATATTTTGGAAATATAAATCTTCCCACGATTAACCAGCATTACCCGTTGCATGTCAGTTTCTTAAGTAATAGCAAAGAACTTATTCTAAATTGAATATCATCATCTATTGCCTCATACTTGAAACTACAGTATATACCTACTATCAAAAATTATAAATATTTGTTTAGAAGGATACGTACCTGGACAACTTCTTGGTCCATCACCAAACGCCATAAATCCAGGCGGATTCGAGTCATCTTTGAAACGGTCTGGGTCGAATTTATTGGGATTTGGAAAGTACATCGGATCCCTTTGAATAGAAGAGAGCGGTATGAGAATCGGATCCTTAACTTTAATATTTAATTCAGTTCCACTTAGTGTGCAGGGAGCTGTACATAGCCGCGTTGTAAGCGGCGTCGGAGGATGCAACCTTAAAGTCTCTAACACGGCATGTGTCACAGAACGCATCGCACACACGGCCTCATAGTTCAATCCATTGTGCCGTTCAATACTCTCCATAATTTCATTTCTTAAAGTTTGTTGCAGTTCTGTTTCTTTAGCTAACTCATATAAACAAAAGGACAACGTGGTAGCCGACGCTTCCAGTCCAGCCAACATGAATATGAATGAATTAGACGTTATTAAAGCATCCGTCATCGAAAAATGTGTCTCAGTTTTTTGTACATTCAACATCAACTGAAGAAAATCGTGTCTCTGGATATTATTGGATCTTCTCTCGGCTAAGACTTGACTGATGATATTAGTGAAAAAAGCTTCAACATCAGGCGAGTATGTTCGGAGATTCAATAATTTAAACATTCTCGGGAAAAATGCGCGACAGTACCGTTTTAAAACAGTAGCCCTATCGATTTTAAACATTTTCTGAGACATCTTCAAGAATGGTGATTCAGGGTCTTTAAGTGCTCCCGGATCGACGCCAAAAGCGCAGCTTCCAATGACATCCGTCGTAAAGCGCGACATAATATTTGGAACATCAACCTCGACTAAGGATTCTTTAAGCAGTATATTTTTAAGAACATGTGCACATTCTGCTATCAGAGGAAACATTGCTTTCATCTTAGCAGATGAGAACGTGGGTGTCACTATCTGTCGCATTGCCTTCCAATCAGCGCCGCTCATATTCGCCAGATTTCGAAGCAACGGCTCCCGCTTAGTGTCCGTCGAAACAGACACCCGATCACTGAAGCACGGGAAATCCTTCTTTAGTATATTTTTGACCAAATCCAAATCTATAATCATCAGCGTTGGCCTACGAGCCTGAAATATACCAACGTACTTTTCATGTCTAAAGTTATCATAAAAATACTGTAGCATTTTCGTGTAGCTCATTCTCATCGTAAGCGTAGCTCCAAAATTTCCGAATATAGGGCACGGCTCCCTAAAAGGAACATTTTTGTTAAGCCAATATTTTCTTCCCTTCGATGCGTAGTGGAAAACCGCTAGTAAAAGAGTCAGTAAAACTAAAATCACTAACAAAATAACACTGATCCACATTTTGTACAGATTGAGTTCACTAATCACTCGTTTTAATATTTTTGTTAAAAGTCCAAGGTACGATATATTAACCGAGCCGGCATTTCGAATGAAGTACTTTGTGTGTAAACAATACGTTGCGCGGGCACGCGCAGCGATGTGTAAATATCAGCTTGCTATAGCGCCTGTGTTGGCGGCAGTCAGTGCTCAAGTGAACTAACGCAGCCAGCGAACGCCAAGATAAGCCCTACTAGCCACGCAGTCAAGGCCGCGCGTGCTGAGGTACTGCGCCCGTGATTCGAATATATCCACACATCGATTCTACGACGACCATTGTATTCCGAAACGAGAATAGTAATAAGAAGTAAATTACTGTGACGTTGTTTTAGCTCGTCATCGCGAGTGCACAGTAAATTAAAATAAATTTAAAATCATAATATTATTATTATTTCCTTACATAAATAGTTTTGGTAGATCAAAATCTTTAGTACCTAAATAATTATGTTCGTAGCCAGTGCGTCATTGCCAGTCTTGAATATTATCAAGACTGGCACATCTTGAAAGAAATCTGTGTTTCTTATGGTTTAAAAACAAACGATTGAATAAAACACAACATATCGGAATAGTTGAAAACGATTAATCATAAGCTAAATTACCTACCTACTAAAGTATAGCAAATAAGGTTATCATTTCTAGTGCCCATTCATGGTTTTGTTCCCAGTTTTGGGTCAGTGGACTTGCTGCAGTTACAACAACAGCTTATTGCTTCCTGGTAATTTACATGTTAATGTAAAATGCATATTATTATGCGAAACAATTAAAACGTAGGTATAATATTTGTTTACACAAATCTCTTATACTAAACAATTAACTTACAAATCTACTTAATTAATCAATGCAATTTATTTCAAAATATTGTAGCAATGGAGAGTCGGTGTAAAGGTTATCTGTGGTGTATGACAACAATATTTTTTGTTTAAATAATAAATAAATAAATCCAGGGACATTTTACACACACGGCCAAACTGATTCCAAACCAAGCAGAGCTTATAGGTAAAGCAGCATTTTCTTTATGATATGGAATCGACGCGGCGACGGTTGACTTGTGACCATATGATAAACGATTAGGTCGTAACTCAATTAAACAAATCACTCAATACAGGAATTATATTTAGCCACGTATATAATCAAATGGTAAAGTTTATAATCACGCATAAACGGCCGGATTAAAATGGAGAAATAATGTTCAAGATGAATAATACAAAACTAAAACGGAAGGCTTCAATTTCAGAGAAAGTATAAGATCATCCATTCATCCGGTCAATATTGTTAAATGAATACGTAAAAAACTAAAAACGTATACGATGATAATGTACAGCGCTATAGGTATAGTACATTATTAGCATGGCGAGCGTACTTTCCGGCGAGCAGACCTTAGAATCAGGTTTCGTTTTGAAAGGAGGCTCACATACACAGACAACCCGTAACGGTTGTTATTATGCATCTTTTGCCTTTTGTTTAAAATATGGATTTTTATCCTCGAATATTTTCACTCACTAATACGATGAATGTGAGTTACGTCTGATGGAATGTTAAGATGTTTATAAATCATCTTCGCATATGAGGCTTAATTTTTTTTAATAAATTCAAGCCTAAATACAATCACTTACGAGTACCTACCATAGTGAGTGCAACAACTTTAAGCATTGTTAAAAATTGCGCCGAGGACAAAACTTTACAAAGATTATGGTATACATGCATTATCCACAGCAAACGTACAAATTTACGATTTAAAATAAATTAATGGAGTTCAGCTTGAACGCATTTAATTTATTATTTGTCTATTTATAAAAAAAATGCCTGCAGTACTTCTCTAATAATAAACGTAACTCAGTAGGTGGTCTAGGATACAATTATAGCGACGACATTTGCGGATTATTTATTGATCATTATAGTAACGATTGTGTATTGATGTAACGACCGACAGCCACCGCAGCTAAACGTGACAAGTTAATAAATTCGTTCCAGGACCTTATATTGAAGTCAAATACTAATTTATTTTGTAGAGTCGTGCGACAGGTCGTTCATTTCCCTAAAATATGGCAGGGAGGGCAATGGCTTCGACATGCGTCATACTTGTGAACGGGTGTGTCAGTAGCAGCCATTTTAATTTTCCGTTTCCCAACAAATAAACAATTTCAGTAGGTAATACTACAAAATAGTTTTAAAAAGAGTATGGAGCAAATTTCCAAAAGAGCATCTTCATCAAAAAACCTAACAAACCCAGATCCGGAGGTCGCGTAATTCCTGTAATACGATTATTTGCGCATAGATATCTATTGTCGAAAAATAAAAATAGGAATTCGACAAAGTGAAAACCCAAAAACAATGTTGTCGTGTTTGATTAACACTATGGTTAACATTAAATTGGCAACTTCTAACCACACTGTTAATAATAATTCAAGAGAACAATGAAAAACTAATAGCTACCTGTCACGCTTATGATGTTTAGATGACTTATTTATCGTAGACATGATTTTAATTTTATAAAACAAGAAGGAAAAATATGACTAGAGTTCTAACTTCTGAATATGCAGGCTTAAAATATGGCAATAGGGCTTTGAATCATAAATCCACTGCCATATAAATTCAGGAAAGTATTTATTTTTTGTACAGACATGTTAAGAGTATCAATGAACGAATATTATCTCGTATGTCATTTCCCAAAACGCATAAAAATAACATCACATAAACGTTTAGTAATAAAACATAATTGTTATGGCCTTACTGCATTGAATACTGGGTACTTTTGTTTTTTTGCTATCAACATCTCTAAGACAGGAATGGCTATACTGACATAGATCTATATCTGAGGTACACGCACTTTTCATGCAAAAATCTGGGTCGAAAGCATCGAGCATGTAACCAAGGTCGAAAGCGTATGTAATGTACCTAGTTTTAAGCGGGTAGGTAAATTATGTATGAATAAATCAATCTTAAAGATCGAACCTCGCAGCCTCAGTGAGAGCAATGGGATAAACATATGAATGCACGTCAAAATAATTAAATTAACTAACTTATAAATGCAATCTGCACCCTACCATATCGGTAAGTACTTAGTACTTTAATAGCCAATACGTATATAACAACATGAACATACTTAAATCCAATATTAATGCATTAGTAATAGGCATGAAATGCAATTTGCATTTATCTTTTTCTCTTTATAAAATACAAGCTGTTCGCGTCCGGAATTTTATTGGATAATACAAAATGTCGTTCTGACCAAATAAGTTGGCGCAAGAAGTTAACGCGAACCACAAACGACCTATATAAATTTTTATTGTCACATAAAATTTTAACGAAATTGATATAGGTACTTTCGTTTATTACTTCGCTAGCTATTTATCTAGTCACTTTATATCTTGCTCCAATCCACATAGCTAACATAATAAACAAGTTATCTAAGTAATTACACATATTTAATTTGTTAGTGTCAGCTTTTATCATAATAACGATAATATCTATGATGTGATACCGAATAAAATTATGGTGACCATTTGTAATTCAACCAGTACAAGGTCAATTAAATTTAAACTACATAGGTATTGAAGAATGAAAAATGTTATTCAATCGACTCGTAATTTTCTATTTCCTTGGGGTCTAAATAATGTGTTTAATATTGTAGTAATTAATCTCTTAATTGAAGTTCGCTAGACATCAAGCGACTACAGCAAATCCTATATAACGATCAAACCCATCTTTTGAAAGTTATATATTTACAGAGAGAAACTAGTGAAGAAAGAAGGTAGAGTCATATCATTTGAGTATCCCGTTTGACAGGCGTTGTCTCGCAAGTAGGTACAGCAACGAAAGAGGTGAGCCGCGAAACTCACTGTTTGTTTAATAGTCGGTCTATTGAATAGCAAAACATAATTTATAGTATGTTTATATTGCCATACTCTACCGGAATCTTTGAAATTTTAATAGTAAGTTTCATGAAGTATAGTTGTATGAACTATTTTTTAACATTGCGTAATAAATAAATCACGACTATTTTAATAAATCTCTTCAAATATGTTTACTTACTTCGGACCGCGACGAGGCTCGGGAAGAGATTGCAGTCAGCAAAGCAGCGGCGGCGGCTCGCACCACGTTCGCTTCGTTGTGTTGAGAGAATATTTGTGCAGCAAACTGAGATAGTGATTCCTCTTCGATGGCTGTAGAAAATTATCACATTAGAATTAAAAATATAAATAACTAGCTGCCTCCGCGCGGTTTTACCCGCGTAGTTCCCGTTCCCGTGGGAATACAGGGATCAAATATAGCCTATTTTGTTACTCAGTGATAATGTAGCTTTCTAATGAAAAAAGAATTATTTAAATCGGTCCAGTACTTTTTGTGTTTATTCGTTACATACAAAAATACAAATCTTTCCTCTTTATAATATTAGTGTAGATAATAGTATATAAACAATAAAAACAATTAATTTATACCTGTACTATAAAGTATTCATTCGTAACAATAAATCTATTTCTCAGCCTCATTGTTTTCTGTTGAAATATAAGACTTAGAATTTTCGCTAATGTACCAAAATTGCAGGATAATCCGAGATGCGTACTCATGAAATATTGTAGACCTATCTAAAATTAAATGCTTATTAATAACTATGCGTACATAATAAACACACATCTGTGTGTATTTTTTTTTTGTAATGTGGTACACTGTTGATGTGTATTTTGCAATAAATAGCACTATAGATTTTGAAAATTTATCGAACAAAAAAAAAGTCTTAAATTTTCCTTACAAGACAAAAAAAAATATGAACCTTGTAGTAAATGTGGTAGTAACTGTGCGTAGTGTGCAAGCGCCGCGACCGTGTGCAGCGCGGCCGCGCGCAGCGCCGCGAGTGGGCCGCGCGAGCACGCCGCCACGGCGCACACCGCTTCGGGCTCCCAAGCCTCGCTCCAACGCTAGACAAACATACAATAATGCAAAACGTCATTTAAACACATCATCATCATCAACAGCTCATATACGTCACTACCGAGGAGCTCGAGCCTCCCCTAACAACGAGGGGGTTTAGGCCATAGTCCACCACGCGGGCCTAGTGCGGATTGGCGGACTTCACATGCCTTTAATTGTAACATCTCGGGCATTCAGGTTTCCTCACGATGTTTTCCTTCACCGAATTAAGCCAGTGGTGTGAATCCGTACGTAAGTTTTTGTTTTAAATTAGAGGTACGGGCCAGGGGTTTGAACCTGCACCCTCATGATCGTGAGTCGGCGCGTTCCCAACTGAGCCACCACGGCTATAAGACATTTAAACACATTTGAACAATATTTTATCAGGAGTAAAAGGGAAAAACGAACATATAAATATGTTGTAATACTTAAGTAAATCAATAAACAAGAACCTCGCGGTGAATGCAGTTCCTTTCATGTTTATAGGTACGTGTTAATATTCTACAGTCTCAATACAATAAACACAAGCTTACAATTAGTTAACATTTTATTAAATTCTGCAAACCGGATAGTATATTCAAGACACGGATCTTCCTGTAAAAGCCAATACATACCGGAACAAGTATGGACTCCTCATGTATCTGCCGAAGAAGAGCGAGCAATGAAAGCAGAGCATCCAATCTGCACGCCTGCCCTTTACGCCCACCGCCAGACGCGCAGCCGCACAAAGTTTTCGTCAACAGCTTCATACAACTAATGACCGTGTCTTCAGATAATTTGCAGTAACGAGAGTTTAAAGCGTAACGTATACAACGCATCAACTCATTTAGGTATCCTAAAAATATTTCAATCAATGTTAGATCATACAAATTTATTGTACAATTTGAGCTCTGAATAACAATACAACTAACCTAACATATGAAAATTCTTCAAATCGATCTTCTGCAAGCAAGCGAATAGAATTTTCACGAGGCTCTCCATCTTGTTGCTATCATAGTCATCATGCTGTTCCACCATGATAACGCATCTCAGCAAAACCTTTACAATATGTATGTGTAATTGTGTCACTTCAATGTTCTCCTGAACAGTCTGCTGCGGGTAGAACTGGTCGCGACTAAGAAGTGAAATCACTGTAGCGTCGTTGCCAATAAAATATGATTTAACCCATGACATGGTGCAACCTATACAGAAGGAAGAAATAACACTTAATAAAAGTTTTCAAATACTCGGGTTATTAGACTTAGTTTCACCCAAGTACCCTGGAGATCTTCCATTTTGACGGGATAAAAAGTAGCCTTTAGTCCTTTCTCAGGCTCTAGTCTAGACTATATGTGTACCAAATTTCATTTAAATCGTTTCAGTAGTTTTAGCGTGAAAGTGAGACAGACAGAGTTACTTTCGCATTTATAATATTAGCATACGCACCATCTCTAGGAACATTGTCCACATATGATATGATGAAGTGCAACAGTGAGACAAGTAGGGTGGTGTCGCGGGACGAAGCCGGAGGGGCGCAGAGGAAGCGTCGCGTGTGTTGCCATGGCAACGCGGCCCACTCCCGCACGCTCACTGACGACCACAGCAATACATGTGTGTAGCTAACAAATAATGAAAAGTTTAATTAAAAATATAAGGAAGTCATAATGCAAGGTAATTATAATATCTGGCTCTTGTTTAAACAAATTATGAATATGATAAAATAAAACACAACAAACCTTTCCAACACATTAAGCGCATCATTAACTTGTCTATGGGACGTAGCATTCTGCAAATACTGTAGAGCTTTTGTGGTACTATAGAGGGGACATGCCGCCCGAAGGCTTGCAATGTCTCGGGTGGAGGGGCGAAGTACGAGAGGCGCCGGGGGCAAAGCATCTCCCGTCTCTTCTAATAGTAAACGAGGATTCCCCAAATGTGTATACCACCAACGAACGCGTATTGCAGCGCGCCAATCTTCATCAGCTAATAACCACTCTGAAATAAATTACTATATAAATGTATCGTCATAAAGTCCTTAAATGTCCACATTCTTCAAAGTACTTCCACATAGGATATGAAATTCATATTATAAAAATGCATTCCCAAATAAATAAACAAGGATCATTGTTGATCAGATTGCAAGAGAATTATGTCTAAATATCATTTCATTTAATATTATCCTTATAATAAACTAGCTGCCTCCCCGCGGTTTTACCCGCGTAGTTCCCGTTCCCGTGGGAATACAGGGATAAAATATAGCCTATTTTACTCGGGGATAATGTAGCTTTCCAAAGGTGAAAGAATTTTTGAAATCGGTCCAGTAGTTTCGGAGCCTATTCATTACAAACAAACAAATCTTTCCTCTTTATAGTAGCACTAGCTTTTGCCCGCGACTTCGTCCGCGTGGAATAGTTACTTTGGGCAAACGCTAACTTTCAACCCTTGACTTCGTTTATGTAGAAAGAGGGTTTCGCAGAGCTAACTGATGACTGCACGCCGGCCCGCCCGGCACGTAAGGTGCGCGCATAGCATTAGTATAGATTTACGAACCTATACACGAGTGTCCAGCATTAGGGCTAGTTTTCCAATAGCTGTTGACACTAAAAGGTAGTGATGTTCGTTCCGTGACACTGAGCGGTAGTGCTGGGACACGGCGGCGAGACGCATTCAACTCCTGTAGTGAGAATCCCGCCCAAGCAACTAGGGATAACACTTGTGCTGACATTAGAACTGCTGAATCGTTGGCGGGGAACACGAGGATTACTGGAATACAATTTTATACGTTTAGCACATATATACTTAACTAACTTTTGCTACTTTATCTATAGTTCTATACTAATATTATAAATGCGAAAGTAACTCTGTCTGTCTATCTGTCTCGCTTTCACGCTAAAACTACTGAACCGATAAAAATGAAATTTGGTAGACAGTATAAAGCCTGAGAAAGGACATAGGCCACTTTTAATCCCGGCAATATGGAAGATCTCCCGAGTACGCGGGTGAAACCGCGGGGAGCCACTAGTATCTCATAAATTTAAACAGAAAAGCAGGTGACATTGATAACCGCCTCCTATATGAGGTCAGTTTAATATGTTAACACAAGCGTGAAAATTGATCTTTTAATAACTAAGGAATAACATAAATTAAATACTTGCCTCTAATCAATAGTGCAGATAAATCGGTAATTTTAGCTAAAGTGTGCCGGCTTCCAAAACACAAACTATTCAAGATGGACACGCAACTAATCGCACACTCGGGGAAAGCGAGATAATCGTCCACCATAAGAGACATTCTGAAATAATATATTTAAGTTAGTCATTACAATTTAAATCTCAGGCTATTCCCATCATTCATTTTGGCAGTCCGGTTGGTTTTGTAGTTAGAGACCCTGACTTTTAAGCCACTGGTCGTGGGCCCAAATTCCTCCCAGGACAAACATTTGTAAGCATGAATATGTCTGTTTGTTCTGTGCCTGGGTGTAATTATCTATGTAAGTATGTATTTAAAAAGTATGTAGTATATCAGCTATCTGGTTACCATATTACGAGCTCTGCTTAGTTTGGAATCAGATTGGCCGTGTGTGAAAAAATGTCTTAGGATCTATTAAAAGTTAGTTCTTACCTCAAAACAGCAACAATAACTCTCAAGCCGTCATATTGCAGGAACGCTTCGTGCAAATCCTGCTGGCGCAACATTACTGACAGTTGCTGCAAAGTGCTCCGCCGCAACGACGGCTCTAATGTTGGCTGCATATTAGAACGAGTTATATACTCATCACCGTGCTCGTCCAAAATCAAATCTTGTTTTACCACTTCTAATATTTGTAATAAGCCTGTAGTCTGAAAAGTTGTAAGTTATTTTTAGAAGGTGGAAAATGTATGGAGGCACTTAAGTAAGATTTATAACTGTGATGGTACAAAAAATTTCAATAAATTAATTAGTAGTTAGACAATTGTTTGCTTACCTGAGGAGATTTGGATGGAGAGCTGCTGTCGTCTAAATTAAAATCTTGCGGTTCTAGCCTTTTCAGGGCGTTCAATAAAATATCTGCTCGAAGAGTTTCTCTCGGTGGTAGGTACCTTTCGTCGTCTGAAATATTATATTTAGTAATCTCAAAGGCATCAAAACAATATTCAGAAATATATACAGACTAGCTGACCCACGCAACTACGTCTCCGCCACATAAGAAATAATTCCCGTTTTAAAACATTTTTCATTGGTGTTCCGCTTCTATAGGTCTTAGCGTGATAATATATAGCCTTCCTAGATAAATGGGCTATCTAACACTGGAATTTTTCAAATCGGATCAGTAGTTCCTTTGATTAGCGCGTTCAAAAAAACTGTTCAGCTTTATACATTAGTATAGATTGTCAGCTTCAGTTTAAATTTAATTTAAAATAAGACTATAATATCGCTTAATAATGTTAATCGATTGATTAATTTGTTTGTCAAACTCTCATTCTCATATTGGCTTATAGACTTTTGTTTAATTTGAGTATTGCAATATCGCTTGATGTTGCAATCTCAGGGTATAAATACGGCTCCGACATGAATAAGGCCTCAGTCCGTCGTCGGCTGTCGGAGCGGTAACAACTATATTTGTGGTCTAGCGTCTAGCGTACGCAGACCAAGGATCGTCCTTGCCGAGTCTGACGACGAAACCACCAAAATTCAAGACCAGCTTGCAGCCGGTAACTCAGGTCGCGATACACAACCCCACACTAATACACAAATCCGATTCCGTCCTCGCCGGCGAGGACCGTCGCGACGTCCCACCCAGTCTCGTCTTGTTAGTGCGGCCCGTGCCGCAGCAACGACCCAGTCCGTTCCCTAAATCATCATGTCAAGTGAGTCCCCACTTCCCCCAGTGACGCCCTGAGCCGAGGCACGGTCCCGCAGGGGACACCCTCAGCGCTGTCGCTTAAATTTTCCTTCGGTTGAGAGCCATCTGCGCTCACCGAAAAAGTCCGCGTAACGGTGTAAAAGCCATCTGAGGCTGTCACCTTATAAGGCCTCAGTCCGTCGTCGGCTGTCGGAGCGGTAACAACTATATTTGTGGTATACCCTCGTAAATATATTTCTAAGGAATATTATGTAAGTGCTGTTGAAATGTAAGTATGTAAAAAGTATTTAAATAAAACCTGGATAAATAAATAGATAGATTGGCGACCCGACAATTTCATTATAATTTATATATGTCATAAAACCACGGCCTCGTAACATTTCAGAAGTGGGATAAATTTATCGCTTGGTATTTCAATTATTTAGGTGATTTTTATTTTTTTCCTATATTTATTTATTACTAGCTGCCTCCCCGCGGTTTTACCCGCGTAGTTCCCGTTCCCGTGGGAATACAGGGATAAAATATAGCCTATGTTACTCGGGGATAATGTAGCTTTCTAAAGGTGAAAGAATTTTTGAAATCGGTCCAGTAGTTTCGGAGCCTATTCATTACAAACAAACAAACAAACAAACAAATAAACAAACAAACAAATCTTTCCTCTTTATAATATTATTATTATTATTATTATAAGTATAGATTACTTGGACGGAAGGGTCCTATATTTATTACTTGGACTTGGACGGAAGGGTCCTATATTTATTACTTGGACGAAAGGGTCCTATACTTATTACTTGGACGGAAGGGTCTTATATTTATTTATTATTTGGACGGAAGGATCCTATATTTATTATTACTTGGACGGAAGGGTCCTATTTTTATTAATACTTGCTAAATGATTAAACTTGACTTATGATTAAATCAAATTTATGGATTTGCTTATAAAATGATATAAGCTTGCGTAATCATAATAATACATAAACATTAGTTCAACTTTTTAAGGGTGATCTCTCAAATTAAAACATCTTGTGATTTATGATTAAAATTAATTGATTTATGTTTGAATAGGTATTGTTATGATATAAAAACATGAGGTCATGCTTTATTTAGGATGGCCGAATGTCAGCTTCAGTTTAAATTTAATTTAAAATAAGACTATAATATCGCTTAATAATGTTAATCGATTGATTAATTTGTTTGTCAAACTCTCATTCTCATATTGGCTTATAGACTTTTGTTTAATTTGAGTATTGCAACATCGCTTGATGTTGCAATCTCAGGGTATAAATACGGCTCCGACATGAATAAGGCCTCAGTCCGTCGTCGGCTGTCGGAGCGGTAACAACTATATTTGTGGTGTATTTAAAGTATTTAAATAAAACCTGGACAAATAAATAGATAGATTGGCGACCCGACAATTTCATTATAATTTATATATGTCATAAAACCACGGCCTCCTAACAAGATAGACTACCTACTTACCTAACAGTCGACACAGTGTATGCGCTGCATCAAGCTGTACTGCAACACAGCGCACAAACATCAGCCTCACCAGTCCAGCCATGACATCTGCTCTACTAACTCCCATGCAATCCGCTATATCTCTCTCTAGAGATTTACAGATAGCTTTACCTGTTAAACATACGAAAATCCAATAGATTAATGACTTTAACAGGGTTGGCTTTGTAGTTAGTGACCCTGACTTTCAAGCCACTTGTCGTAGGTTCGAATGCCAACCAAACATTTGTGTCCATGAATATGTCTGTTTGCTCTGTGTCTGGATGTAAATATCTATATGTATTTAAAAGTAATATATGTAGCATATCAGCTAACTGGTTACTATAGCAAAAGCTCTGCTTAGTTTGGAATCAGATCGGCCATGTGTGAAAATGTGTCAGGATATTTACATTACTTCATTAAAATACACAGCAATAAACAAGATAGGTTACCTAAATGTGTATCGTGTGCTGCATACACGTGTAACAGCGGCAGCACCGGCAGCAGGCTGGCCAGCAGCCGCCACCAACAGCTCTCACTCAGAACGAGCCGCCCGCGCAATAAGAACAACATTATTTCCGATGCTCTCATTTCCACCTGTAAAACACACTCAGATTTAATTTCATGATTTTAACTTAAATTTCCTACTA
Organism: Thyatira batis; assembly: GCA_905147785.2. Taxonomy (NCBI): domain Eukaryota; kingdom Metazoa; phylum Arthropoda; class Insecta; order Lepidoptera; family Drepanidae; genus Thyatira; species Thyatira batis. The sequence continues at coordinate 4,986,606 of LR990489.1, read as the reverse complement.
TTATTATAATGCGAAAGTTTGTGAGTTTGTTTGTTACTGTTTCACTCCAAAACGGCTGAAGAGATCTTCTTGAAATTTGGCACAGAGTTAGAATATGTTCTGGAATTGTACTAGGCTACTTTTTATCCTGGGAAAATTGAAAGTCCCCCGAGAACACGGCTCAAACCGCGGGGAGTCTACAAGTATATGATAAAGAAATACAGATAATAACATTATATAAACTTCGAGTTCTACACAATAATGGATCAGACCTTTAGAGATCAAATAAAATGCAATAATTGATTGCCAGTAAAATAAATAACGTAAAATTCAACTCACGTCCTTTGATTTAGAAGATAGTCCATGGCAACAGATTTCAGTCAATATACCAACGTCGTATAATAACGTGAGACACTTCTCATTCTCAGCTTGATGTTTTTCGTCGCCCACTAGGGCTGTTTTCACCATTTCAGACATCATAGTATAAAACTTTACTCGAACCCATTCCAAATTATGCGCCATTAAGTTTAACGCTATGACACGAGCTTCGGACCATTCACTGTCGTTTAAATCCAAATCTTTCGCTTTCTTTAGCAAAACATCTGCTATATCTTGGAAAAATAAATCACTTTGAAACAGTTCTAGTGCAGAAAGAGACTTTTTTATATAACCGAGAACTTTCTTAGATGTGCGACACGAGTTGTGATTTTTCATGAACTTAACTGCATCTTCCATACCGACGAACAGTTTTTTTAGTTCTTTGTACTTGCTTTTGTATTCTTGGTCTACTGATATTCTCGTATTCTGAAATAATAAAGAATAAGTCTTTAAAATAAGTTTTATTATAAATGTTTCGTTTATCATTATTTGATTTAGATTAATGAAGTAGTAATAAAATAATAAAAATTCAGGCAGAACTATAAATACGTACCAACAAGACTACACTGATTCGTTTACTCAAATCCGGATAAAACAAATCGATTGCTGGATCCAACTGTGCGGTTTGCAAAGCAGCCACCATAGCTGAAGGCGGCAGTGCAGAATCACGAGCCCAATTTAAAAGTCTTTCGGCGCACCACACTAGTCGCAACCAGGCTACGCGGTGATGAGATCGGTCGGGATCTTCAAAAAAAGATTTTCTGTAAATTTACATAAAATTGTGAAAACTTTAATAAAACTAATCAATTATGTGCAATTAATATTCTAGTAATACAATACCTGTATTTAGTTAATAAATCTCCCAGCAAACGCATGACCATACAACTTTTATGTGATATATCCCTATGAATTTTGACATTGTGATCTTTACACCAAAAATCGTCACTGACACAGTCCAGTAACAACTCAACAAGATGCGCCACTAAACTCAAACATGTGTTCAGTTCTTTCTGAAATGAAAATAATAATAAAGTAGTGTGTGAATGATTAAGTTAAATATAGTAATCAAATCTAATTCTATGTGTGTAAAGAATGTCGCAATGTAATTATAAGAATGGTAAAACAAACCATATCCAATATTTCACATCTATCATTTGAGTTGACCGAAACAACACTTCTTGCCATAGTAGATAATACTGCATGTAAAGTATCCAGGGCGAAAATAGGTGCCGGTAGTTGCCTCAGTGGAGCCAGACCATCTTCTACTGGAGAGTTTGAAGGTACATATCCAGCTATCTGTTCAAGTTCTAAATGTATCCCATCATCAATCCCTTGGTAATCATCTGAAAACTAGTACGAAAAGAAAATTAAATAAATATCCTGGGACTTTTTCTCAAACGGCCAATCTGATTGCAAACTAAGCAGAACTTGTGATATGGTAACCAGATAACCAAAATTAGTGAATCATAATAATATGATAAATAATATCTTGTAAGTAAATATTGTGTGTATGTTATATTTGGTTTTTTCAAATAAAGTCAAGCTTATCAAAACAATCTTCACTGTGTTGAACTGTGTTTAACATTTACAATGCAATAATATATCATTATTTAATTAAAAAGAAAGAATTTCTTACCTTACTTGCATCGTGAATAAGATCCAAAGACGAAAGTTGTGAGATTCGTGACCGTAAAGCGCGTGTTATATATAATAACACATTTAGAGCTTCTTCAGGTCGCCCGCTGTGACCTCCATCCGATATTGTTAGCAAATTCTGATAAAAGTTACAATTAAGTTTTAGCTTATGTTTTAAACAAGGATTACTTACAGGAGGATTTATGCATGATAGTATGTTTTTTAGTTAATAAGAATGTTCATATAATATAATATAGTACTTATTTAGATACCTTTATAATCTCTGGTCTATTCAAAAATATTTCCGGAGGAAAGTCACGCAGAAATACATCACGGATAAACCTACAGCACCTCCGAGTGGACTTCAGCAGTTTAAGTGCATCTTCTACAAGAAGCATTGTCTTTGAATCGGACGAACACAATCTCACCCAAGGAAAGAGGAGTACTCTTAAGCCATCAGTGGCCCTTGACCTGAAACATATCCCACAAGCATTAGTTTCCAGAGAGATGAGATAAACTTCTTAGCATTCCATGGATTCACCGTGTGGGTGCCGGGTCCATTGTGTGACACAGAGAGAACCTCCAAGCAGATCCCGAGACTTGTGACATGGGTGTAGGTTTAAGGGGCTATTTATATAGAGTAACTAGCGGACCCGGCAGACTTCGTTCTGCCCACCAGCGCCACCTACCGGGTCCAAATTGATGTATTATACATAAAAACCTTCCCCATGAATTACTCCATAACTTGATGAAAACCGGATGGAAATCTGTTTAGTAGTTTTTGTGTTCATCGCGTTCAGACAGACAAAACGGACTATGTTTTGTTTATTAAATACGATTTATTTAATGTTACATTAACTATTAATAAATGTACTTTATTCCCAATTTATTGAATGTAAAAAAATATTTATTATAGTTGTCTTCAAAGAAATTAAAATATGAATAGTTAATAAATCCTTCCATCAGTGTATTGGTAAAAAACAGTGACATACGCCCGATGTTAATAATCTATCTCCAATCCGTAATTAAAACCAACGAATTGTCAAAACGGACGGATAGCTTATTGGCAAGCAAAAACTATCATTTTCGAACGATCGTAGATCGAAGATAGATTGATTTTAAAGCTTCACCCAGAAATTGGATTGATATATCAATCTTAGATAGCAAAAAATGGATCAGGATTGATTATTGACATCGGGCGTTAATATATGTATTGATAAGATATGTATCTATTTTCAAAATATCTGTTTTTTTTTTCGTTTTATTGAACTAAATAATATTTAATTGTTTTTATTATAACTGATCGATTGATCGGTTATCGACCGGTGAAGGCGAAAGATCATATTGATTTGAGAAAAAAAAATGTTAAAAATAAAAATCGCGATGATAAAATAGGGGTTGATTGTAAAGGGTTGAAAATTCAGGGTTATATGTATTTACTAATGCTGTATCATAAAAAAATTAAAAAAAAAAAAAAAAAAAAACAACAATTGAAAAAAAAAAATTTGGGGTGGCTTACCCTTAACATTTAAGGGGATGAAAAATAGATGTTGTCCGATTCTCAGACCTACCGAATATGGATACAAAATTTCATGAGAATCGGTCAAGCCGTTTCGGAGGAGTTTTACCACAAACTTCGCGACGCTAGAATTTTATATATTAGATATAGAAATCGTAAAAAAAACATGACAATCTAGATTTGAAAGTAGTAGTTTTCAGCAATCATGGGTTGACCGGGAGGTGATTTAAAAATAATATCTGGCTGAAGCTTACATGGGCCCAATGTAAATTGAAGCTTACTTTAGAATCCTATTGGCTGTGAGTAAAAAAATTCCCCAGGATATTTATTCATATATTATTAACTTACTTTTCACATTGATTTAAATCTAAATCATCATTTGAAATAGAAGTCTCTTTTGATGACTGGAAGTTTGGACCAAGGTTATAATAGCCACTACTTGAACCACATTCACTTTCAGAACTGAAAAAAAAACAATGATTACATTAACAATCATGCTTTGGAATATCTAACACACAACAAAATATCTGATTATTCCTCAGTACAAACCTTGTGACATCTGGAAGAGAAAGCCTTGGTACAGTCACATTTACCTGTGACTCCAATGTATTTAAAAACCTTAGGGTTTCTACAATGTCATCATATGTTTCTATTGCATGGACATCTATTTTATGCTTGAACCTGTTCATGTCTTCAAGTAATTTCTTTATACCGAACTCTTTAGCTATGTAATTGCCAGCTTTAGTCTGAAAGCAATTTTTTTCTGGATTCAAAGTGATTTAATAATAAAGCTAGTTGACATTTACACATATTTTTAATATAATTGTATTCGAGTTTTCCATAAGAAATAGATAAGTATTGTTAAAAGTTTGCTAAGTATCATAGTAAAGTTGAAAATTTCTAGCACTACATAATATAATAAATAGGTGGCAAGCAGCTATATAATTAAGTATAGAAAACAATACTCTTACGGTCTTATTCATAATAAAACGCTTATCGAAGGTATAAACCTATATTAGTTAAAACGTCTTTTAAGCTTATCAAACGTTCGATAAGAATCTTTATTCATAATCGTTTGATAAACTTCCGATAACTAAAATGGCTTTAATGAACATAATGTTGCCTGTTTGTAGAAAAGTGGTGAAATGTGAATGGTAGAAAAATGGTTTCAGGACATTTTGTCCATGGATCGGTAAAAAAAAAAAAAAAAACTTCATATTTGAAGTTCGTGTCAAACATTTTGAAAGTGTCAACAAACTGTAGAATATGTACCGTAGTGTTTTAAAATAAATTTTAATCCAAAAAAGGATAAAGAAGTGAAAATTGGCTAAATTGATATGGTAAGTGTAATTCAAATATTTTAATTATGGATGTAGTGTGATACGGGAATAAATAATTTAACCATCTTTGTTTTTATCATGACCATGGAAAAGATAACCAAAATAAAAATATTCAAGAGGTATTTTATTGTATGAGTAATTGTTTCATATACAGGAGTCACTTATTTATCTAAACATTTATATATGTTCAGTTCAGATCCACCACCTGCTCCAATGTTAGGTTAGGTTCGCAATTGCTGGGTCCAAAACCTAGAGAAATAAAGAAAAAGGTGTATAAATTATATCCAATAACCAGAAAAAACATGTTGTATTAGAATGTTTAAACTATATTGTGTTGTTTCAGATCCTCATGTTAAGCATATAAGTATTTTCACCTGCAGAACAAGTTGCAGCTTGTGTAATTGAATGCAGAAGAGAACAGCATATGCTGCATTTAAAAAATAAAAACTTAAAAACAAGAAAATTTGATGTTAATGGAGAAATTATTAAAATATAAAATAAAATTGAATATTTATATTATAAAGAAATAAATAGATTAAATTAATTATCTTATTTTGTTTTATTCAATTAGTTACCTGCAACTAGGGAGAACTTTATTCACTAAAGCGCCTTGCAATAAAAGCTTGTTCAATTCCCCTGCTTCAAAGCGTTCTTTAAGGATTGATTCATTGAATATCCCTGCATTTTTAATTTTGTTATGGGTGCAATCAATACAGCCAATTACAGATGCCAAGTTCCTAATTTGGCGGAAGTCTATCATCAGCTTCTGTTCTTCTGCAAAAGTGGTAGGCATTTTTATAACATACATTTCACGCGCCACTCTATTGCATATGCGGCTACTAGTGGCTTGAGACAACCCATGAAGGTCTCCGGCATCTTCTTGAACCTAAAAAAATCATTTATTAAAACGAGTAAAAAAGCATTAATTACGAAACTGATGAAAATAATGTATAGGTTCGCATACCTCACGACGTCCCCAACATCTTATTGCCGTCTATACTTGCAACTCTGGTGAGGTACCACAACCTTTAGCGTTCAGCTGCAAGTCTTCGCGGACTAAATTTATTATAAACATTGCCGTCGGTTTAGTAAAACGGTACCGCTTTCGGAATTCCTCATCGTCCAAAGAAAATGGATTACCTCTTCGCCGATACACTTTTCTTTTCTGCGCCTATTGATAACATGATTTTCAATCACCGCAACAGTTTCCAACGTGTGTAAAGCTTGCTTATTTAAGAAAAAATACGTAAACTTCCTTTTACAATAAAAACGAGATTTGCGTTTAGTAATCAATGTCATTGCAATGCAAACGTCAATAATCAGCTGATCTAAATTGGCCATGTTTTTGGCTAATAAACGTTTATCGAAGGCTTATAGTAGGGTCTTAGGTTGTTTAAATCCGAGACACTTTATCGGAGAGTTATGGAACGTTTTAGCGCTATCGGACGATTATGAATAACACTTTTTGACAATCTACTTTTAGCGAGCTTTTAAACCTCCGATAAGTCATTATGAATAAGACTGCTAGTTTATATAGGTACATCATACAGCAAGTACATTCATGAACATGAAATACAATCAGGTTCTATGTTCAAACTAGCATATGCCCAGTTTTACTTGCATTAAAGTTACCTATCATATATGTATACGAAGTTTAATTTATTGGTTTGCTAAGATTCATCTAGCCCTGTTTGTGTGATACAGTAACATATGCATGTATGTTACTGTATCATAACATGACCATTTGTGAGGATAGATGCATATCTATCCTCACAAATGGTCATGTTTATAATACTAATAGGCAGTAGGATACGATCAGCTGCTAACTTACTTTAATAGTTGTCAGTAATAATCCCAAAGCTTCTTGCTGTAAAGATGGTCGTGGTACTTCGAACCACAACAATAGAGCTTCCAGAAGTCTTCTAGTACTTGCCAACTCATCTTCTAGCTCCCACCCTAAATTAAGCTTTGTTATCAACAACTTCAAAGATCGTTCACGTATTTCTTGCAAAGGATGACCTGTAATCACATAACTTACAGTAAGAAGATATATTAATTTGTAGAATTCCAAGAACCTGGTTCATTGTTATTATATCGAACAGCAGCGACCAGCAAAGAAATATATGAGGCCAAGGTATTTAATAAAATAAAAAATATAAGATAATGATACGAAACTTACTAAGCTTAGCAATGTACACCGTAAGAACTTCAGCAGATGTCATGTTCACAAAATAAGCATTCCTATGTATGAGAAGAGGCAAGAAAGGTCTATATCTAATTAAATTTAAAGTTTTGAGGCATACAATACGGCAACGATCAAAAAAATAAATTTAATTCATCAAACAAAACAAATCAAATCATTGGTTGATCGGCACATTCGTTCGGCACAGACAGATAAGCTGACCACAGAGAGGGAGCTGGCTGAGAGACCGACCACAGACTAAGTTCTTTTTTTCTTTATTTTTTTATGACAGCCCGGTTGGCTTTGTGGATAGTGACATTAGTGAAACTGACTTTCAAGCCGCGGGTCGTGGGTTTGAATCCCACCCAGGCAGGACAAACATTTGTATGCATGAATATGTCTGTTTGTTCTGTGTCTGGATGTAAATATTTATAATATGTATGTATTTAAAAAGTATTATAGGTATGTAGTATATCAGCTATCTGGTTACCATAACACAAGCTTCATTTGACGCTTACTTTGGAATCAGATTGGCCGTGTGTGAAAATGTCCCAAGATATTTAAAAAAATATTAAAGAAAGGGGGTTGACTAAGTATTATTAACATTTATATTAGCATTCTATTGCAACTTTACACAAGTTTTTAGTCAGTATAGTAGCGCAGACCCTTGAAAACATTTGTAGTTAAAAAATCAAAGATCCAGAATAGTAAGAATTTCCACTATGTTCCAATTTATTACTTGCAAATCCTAAAGGATTTAAAAAAAGATTTGCTAATAAAATACATATCGTGATTAGATCCAAACCGTTAATTTCATTCTCAGGCTCATGCATCATTTAAACATAATTTATTTTACACATAGCGCATGGCACATATGACTATATAAGAAATCTTATAGAAGTAGGTCAAAGTTTTTGTATGAATATAGTAAAAAATCGCGGTTTTCAATAATACGTAAAATTTAGCTTAGCGTGATTTCAAAACATGACCGCTTTTAAAATGTTAAGTACGCTTCCAAACCATATTTTACCATGACACTGGCAGTGACTGACAGGCAACGATCCCATAAACAACAAAACAAATCATTGATCTAGTCAACTCCACTTATTTGTGTGATCTGTGATGTGATTACAGAAATAAAAAATAAAAATTTCACCGACTTGTTTTGGAGATTGCCGATAAATATATTGATCGTGTTTATTTAGATAAACTGCTTTAAGAAATCACTTTACTCATTTATAATGTAAGTACAATACAACCAGCTGATTCTATCCCATTTTTGACAGGCTGCAGTCTAATTTTATGAATTCCTCGGTTCATTTCATTTAGCAGTTAGGGGTATGTAGATCTAAATATTTTCAATTTTCATTATTACATGCATTAAAATGCACGCCCCATATGAAAATAGATGTACAGGTGCCTATCTATTATGTACATTATTTGTGACGTTCCAGATGGCTGATATCAAAGCTTTGCTGAAGGAAGCAAGGAAGTTGATAAATGAAAATCAATATAAAGAAGCTCAGGAGTGTTGTAAAAATATACTAAGGAAAGATAAGCAGAATTATTTTGGTTTAGTTCTCCTAGGAAAATCACTTCAAGATTCCGACCAGGCCCCTTTAGCATATCAGAAAGCAATTGCAAATAAACCAGACCAAATATTAGCATGGCAAGGTCTGGCGAACTATTATGAGAGAAAAGATGACATCAACATCAAAACAAAGCTTTTTCCTGTTTACCATGAAATATTACAGTTACAATTAGAGGAAGAGAAAGCACTAGAAATTATAGTGAAGCTTGGTCAACTAGGCTGCACTTTAAAAAGCTCTGAATCACTTCAGATTATTACTAATTTTATTAATAAAAATCCAATTTCTATATTAAAAAATGAAGCTGAAAAGCAACTTGTTGATCTTTTGAATGCTGATATTACTGTTAATGATAACAATATGCTCATCCTAATAATTAAAATCTTAGAGGAGATATATCAAAGAGAGCCTAGTGAGTCTTTAGAAGTTTTGCAAGCTAAGGTCATCATGCAAAAAGATGAAGTTCCTTTGGCACTTGAAGAAGTAATTAAGTTAATATTTTTCTCTAAGAATGTAGTGTTAAGAGAATGGCTCTGTAAACATCTTTGTATGATATTTATTGAAAATAAGTCATTCTGTAATATCGATATTGAAAATAATATTGAGTTGATTTCTGAGGGGGTAACTAACTCAAAGTATCCCAGTCTCTTAAAAAGCATGATATTATATGATAAGGGTTTATATTTAGATGCTTACAAACAATGTGTACCATTGATTAATTATAATGAGGCAGATAAAATAGAAGCAACTTTTATAATATCATGTACAATTCAACTTAAAAAATGGTCCATAGCCCAAAAACTTGCATCAAATTTTTTGACCAAAGTAAAAGATGAGAGCTTTGCTGTTGATTTGAGAAAGTTTTTGTTTCTGGCATTAGTAAATCAAATGAAATGGAAACAAGCAATATCTGTTGCAAATGATATACCTTTGGATTCATTATGTTTATCAGAACAAGCCAGACTTGTAGAATGTTATATTGAAGAAAATGAAATGGCTGACCATCTGATGGTGAACTTGGAACCAACTGATTACTATACTCAACTGAAAGCTTTATTACTCTTAAAACAAGAAAGGTATGAGGAAACCATAAACCTGGTACAAGACAATGAGAATCCAATAAATATCTTTTACCTTGGAAAGGCTTATTGGTTTATCCAACAATTTGACAAAAGCCATATAATTCTTTTGAAAGCAGCAAAGCTAAATCCTGATCATGCTGACACATTTCTATACTTAGGCCATTATTACTCTTACAAAAATGTTTTACAAAGAGCCAAGAAATGTTATGAAAAGGCATATAGCTTGAATTCTATTGATTCCAATATTGTTAAGAATTTAAGTGAAATCTACATCAAATTGGGGCATAAAGAGGCTGACTTAGAGCTACTTAATAATTTTAAAAGAACACAAGTTAATGAGCCATGGATACACTTTCGCTTAGGACTTCACCATTTAAACAATAGAGAATGGGAAAATGCTATTATCAACTTTCGTGAAGTTATTAAAATCAACCATAAAGATACAACTGCTTTTGAATGCCTTGCAGATGCTTATTTTTCTCGAGGATCTTATACTTCAGCATTGAGGGCTTATAATAAAGTAATGTCTGAGGACTCAACCAAAGCACCTCATTGTCTCACTCGAATTGGCTACATTTATTCTTTATTAACACAATATGTAGAAGCAATTTCTACATTTGAGAAAGTATTTATTATAGATCCCAACTCTGTATTAGCTTTAAAAGGTATAGCTGAAACATGGATGAGAGTTGCAAAACAAAAATTTACTGCGAAAATATATGGCAGTGCTAGAGACTGTGCACAACATGCTGTAGATTATATTTCAAAAGCATTATGTCAGCAGAATAGCTTTTCATGCTTCTGGAAATTGATGGCAGATACACTTATGTTTATTACAAAGCTGCCAAAACAATATTCTTTTGTATTAATGCCAGAATTATCAACAGGCAATCTTTCAGATAAAATAAGAATGGAAAAAGTGGAAATCTATCCACAGGCAATAGCCTGTTACTCTATCATTGCAAAACAAAATGGTCAATTGATGTCTTACGATTTAGCATATGCTTATCTCTTGTTTTATTATGAGACTAAAAAAGAAGCTAACTCTCACATATCTTTTAATTTAGCTGTCTCTTGTATCAAAGATAAACCAACTCTTTGGCGAAACTGGAACTTGCTTGGAAAAACATGTTTGATCATGAAAAAATATCAAATTGCGCAACATTGCTTTATCAAAGCTCTGACGGTAACTCGTAAATGGTCAGTGGCAAAAATATGGTGTAATTTAGGAACACTGTATTTAAAATTAAAGCTTTATAAATTAGCTAACTATTGTTTTTGGCGCGGTCAATCAACTCTACCATCTTATCCCCAAAGTTGGATTGGTCAAGGGTTGATAGCAGAAATAATTCGTGAGGAAGAAGCAATGGATCTATTCCGGCATGCTTCTCGCTTAGGCTACCATCCAGAGAGTGCCCTTGGCTATGCAGACTGGGTCTGTAGAACCTTGAAAAACAACAAAGGTAAAGAAAATGCTGAGTTAAAGTATATAATTGATGGTCTTTTTGCTATACCATACACAATGGACTTGATCGAGTGGTTTAACAATTTTGAACCAAACAATGCTTATTCATGTAATATTCGCGGAATTTTGCAAGAAAGAAGTGGACTTCTAGGAGCAGCCTTAAAGTCATATCAAAAGTCTTTACAACATGCTGAAGAAGATAAAAAGAATATTATTTTGTTGAATATTGCTAGAACTCTAGTACGACTGGAAAAGTATGAGGAGGCAATAAAGGTTTATAAAGCTATAACAGAAGCAAGTTTGTATTCCACCACTGGGTTAGCCCTTGCTCTTTTAAAGAGAGGTTTATTTGAAGAAGCTTATTCTGTATATGACACTGCCCTGCATTGGCTGAGTAATGATGATGACGAAAAGGCTGATATACTCGTAGCTATGGCTGGTATTGTTTATATGTTCAAAGGCATCGATGACGCTAAAACCATACTCTTCCACAGTATTCAGATATCACAAAACAAACCTACTGCAAATAGTTTATTTGCGATTTGTTCATTAGGATTGATACATTCAGATCAAAGCTTGTCGAAATTAGCTATTAGCGAATTGCGAAAATATGATAAAGAAAGTAATTTCGGTTACGATATAGGTTTTCTAAGATCTTATGTCTTTGTATGTGAAGAAAATATTGAACAAGCTATAAAATTGCTAAGCGACTCTTTACACGATCATCCTAGTAACGCTCAGTTATGGTTTTGCATGGCTCATTACTGTCTCAGAGCTGCTAACGCAAGAGCAAAAGTTGCCAGTTGTTGTGCACAAAAAGCATTGTCTTCATCGCACTACGAATGTGACTTCAACTCTGCTAATATCATAGCCACTGCCAGCATTGCTGAACAAATTGCTGGAAATCCAAAAGAAGCACTTTTACTTGCGAAAAAAGGACTTCATATGTTTCCTAGTAATGCAGAAATGTGGGCTGCCCTCTTATTCTCGCTTATGTCGCATAAAATGTTTGTCGAACGGAAAAAGTGGATCATCACAACTGCAGGTTATATGCGCAAAGAATTAAATATTTCACGACAATTGAGTAGATGGGTTAATCTTATAGAGAAAAAGTTAAGTACTTAAATAATGTTAATAAATACCTATTTAACTGCTATACAACTTTATTATCATTATCTACTACGATAAAATATATTATTTATAAATTTCATTGAACTGTTTCAATCATAATAGACCTAAGATGTTAATCTTTATAGATAGGTGATTAGCTCTGCGGTTTCACCAGGGTTCCCGTACCTTCAATTTTGCTGAGATAAACAATGTATGAATGTTTGTTCTTCTCTCACGTAAAAACCTACTGAATGGATTTGAAAGAAATTTGGAATACAGATAGTTTATAACCTGAATTACCAAATAGGCTGAAAATTTAAGATCCCGGGAACGCACGCGCAGCCGCGGAAGCCACTAGCAAAATAAAACTCAGTTTTTATCTTGAATATAAGTATGTATGCCCCATTTTTAATGGTACATATAGGAATTAAATTACAACAACATCTGATATCAATCAATTTAAGCAATTCTCCTAAATACAGCAAGATACTTTTCTCCATTGTTCCTTGTTACTTTTTGGCCTTCTTCTGTGCTCGCGTATAATTTCTCAACTATTGGATCTGTTTTCTGTAATATGAGAATAATATGTATGTTGAGCATTTAATGTACATAACTACAATACTATATTCCATATTTAGTTAACTAGCTTCCGCCCCACAGCGTAGTTCCTGTTGACATTGAAATATGGGGCTGGAATATAGCCAATGTTACGCCCTGATATTTTTTCTTTCTACATAAGAAAGAAGTCAATAAAAATAATTACGTCAAAATAGATCCATTTCTAATTTGCACCTACCATGCAAATAAACTTAGGTGTATAGCAGTTGAGTGCGTAAAACGAAAAATCATAAAATTTTGGCTTTGCTAAAGATAATGAAATGTTTGAGAGTAGAACCCATTGATCAAATATGTATTTTAGTGTTTGTTAGTTAATACTTACTAAATCATCCTCAGATATTCTTTCAAATAATGGATGCTCTTCAAAGTGTGTTACCATCCATTCATTTAAATCTTTTACATCTGTAATTGTGTACACAATACCCTGAAAACAACAAGCTCAATAAATGGTGCATAGCATACCTCATTATCATGTATTTTTACTGGACTACAGCAACAAGGAGGGTTACAATTTTGACTGGTATGTATTTATATTCATTTCTTCCCTCGTCAAAGGGTACTAATGTAATTCTACATACCTATTACTTGAGTTACTAACAACTCTTGTAAAAATGTTTAAAATGAAATTTGCATCCATAGCCTTGCCTCCATATACACAGTCTAAAAATATTTTAAATCACCCAAGTTCATCTTAAACTATCAAACTTATTTTTGGATATAATTTCAAGGAAGTGTAGTAGTATGAGGAGTTTCTTGGTAATATTGGTAGTACTAGTAGTAGTACCTACACAGTAATAATAGGTTCAACATATAACCACCATAACCTTTGTTTTAAAGTCACCTAAACATATTTCAATAAATTATTTTACCTGTTCAGCTAAAACATAAGCATACTCTGAGAGTAACCATTTGTTGATTATCCTCCATTTATGTTTTGCCTTTTTAAAGTGTGGATCTGGATACAAAAAGAACATTTTTTTTAACTGTAACAATAAAAATTAAAAAAACTGAGTAGGTACATGAACACAAGGAATCTTAGGGGTTTGTAAAAACCCATTAAACATGCACCAATTATATCCTAAATCAGCAAATTAATTGAAGCTCAGATGTAAACATTTAGGTATAGTATTATAATATGTATACATACATTGATTATGGAGAATATTTTAATAAAATTATGAGATGCATTCATATTTATGTCATCCCTTCAGAAAGCAATTTATGGATTAGAACAACCATTAGGTACTAGTACTTGTATCATAAATAAAAACTCACCTGTCCTTTATGAAAAAAGTTAGGCAAGTATTTCATTGCATTTGTTCTTAGTACAGCAATATTTTGATATTGATCAGGATTTTGTATTCTCAGTGCTTTGATTCTATCATTGACATAATCTGATACTTTGACACGGATCTCCAATCCCAGAATCAAATTACAAGGAAACATTGATGATAGTGTAACTGTAATAGAATTATACAAAAATATTAGTAACATTTATCAATCTAAGGTATTAGTCTATTCTTCAGTATTCAGCCATATCCCAATATAAAACATACCCAATAGACCTCCATATCCACAACCAACATCTAAGAATTCCACTTGATTTTCTTCATTGATATTTTCCTTTAATCCTGGGTACAGTCCGGACCAGTCGTAATCATTTGGATGAACAGGGCTGCAATATTAAAAGTTCTGAGTGGTAAAATAGTTATAAAATCCCCATTAAAGATTATCACAATACTTTGCATGCACACATACTCCATTAATGTTCGATTTATATGCACAATAGTATGTAAATAAACATTTCTACTAGTTTAAATATCCTATTGTATTAGTACAAATATCACTATCTATTGATACCAATTACTCATCCAATCCAATAAATTATTTTATTAGGAAATAGTTTTTGTAACTATCACGTCCACTTACTATTCAAAACAATGATCTGCAATAGGGTTAGAATGAGCACGCTGTCGATAATACTTCTTCTGGGGAAGAGACATATTATAACCGATAGCACACTAAGTGAAAACTCGAATCCGGGGTCCCTTTAAGACATAATTTAAATATTATATTATGGCAGACAGAAGGACAAAGAAATGCCCAAATGTACAATTCACCAAGTGTACAAGTTCTCATAAACTTGAAAACTTCTAAGTCTATCTATCTTATTCTATCTGTTCTATAGGTAGTACGTAAATAAAATGAGTAGCAGTGTTGCCAAGCAAATGCCACATTACGCTGTACGCAGTAAATAACTTACGAACCAAATGTAAAATCAATCAAACACAAGGCTTTTCAAAACTTACATTCTGAGGCCAAAAGAAAATCACAGTTGAATACTATTCATTACATGTGAAGTTAACGAGTTTCTATCTTAATTTTGTGTAAAGGGCAATGTTATAAAGTGCAAACACTATAAATAACATCTGTGGTAGGATTCACGGTCACCACGTCTGGCAACGACTCATGACTGCTGTCATCATGCCGAGTTAATGTCAATGTCAAAGTCAGTAAAACAAATTGGTAATATCTACCTAACAAAAAACAGTTTCAAATGTGTATATTATTCGTTTTACCCTAATTCCTTGATCAATCGATTAGAAACATAAACATAAATTATCATTAAAACTTAGTAAACAGCTGTGTAACATGTAAAACTTATAAAATTTGTGTGTGTGCTGTCTATTAACAGGTGAGTGAATAATTTAATTTATGGCGTTAGTTTTCGAGACCACAAAGGAAACCGCCGAAGTAAAAGTACGTATTTCAGCAATCAACTTTAAATTTAGGTACAAATAAAACTTAAGATTATCAACAGTAGAAATTCAATTTATAGGAACTAGAAATTCCGTGGTAATTAAGTTTAATTTTGTAGTTTCGAATTGTCATACAGTGTCTGATAATAACAAATTAGTATTCACTCGAGCTTGGGCAAAAATATATTTATTGCATCAACTTTGAATTATATTTTCACATAATTATAATGCATTGTAGATACAACAATTAAAAATCAATTTATACCTAAAAATAAATAAGTAAATAGGTACAATGCAGTAAAAAAACTAACAAAATGGAATAAATTATTTATACCTATAAAAACTTTATAAATATGAATATAAACTTAATATTAGAAAATAGCTTTATAAATATAATAATATCCACACTTATTGTATTATAAATGAAAAAAAAAATACAGAGTTGATGACTGATGTGTGAAACTTTCTTTTTTAAAATACCCAGGATAACTATTTCGATTTATTTATGTTCAAATTAATAATATTTTAATATACAAAAGTATTATATTCAACTTTACACAGTTTGAAACCTGTAACTTATTATACTAAATCTTGATAAATACTAAGCTTTAGAATACCTATATAAAAGTAACCCTTATTATTAGTAGATTCAACTAGAAAAATACCAAAAAATCAAAAAGGAACCCTGAAGAGGTGTCTTGAATGTCTGTTAGTATGTTGCAACATTTTCTCTTTGTATGTATTTAAGTTTTTAACATGTTAAAACAATATTTTCATAAAATTTGGTGATGAAATCTGAAATTAGCCCTGCTAAATCTGATCAATGTTAGATTAGAGATGTAAGAGTCAATTAGTACATGTTTTTAATCATAGTCATAAGTTAGTCATCTGTTATCATTTTGGTAAGCAACTGAGTTTAATCTAAAAATTTCTCTCTGACTATGTAAGTTACTTACTTAATTTAAAAAAAGTGGCAATAATTGTAATGGATTTTAATGTAAAAAATTCCCTTATTTTTCCTCATTATCTAAATATACAAACTAGTTACCAATTAATTAACATGCTTTTAGTTGTTTCCTGTTAGGTTGAACCACAAAATCAGTAAAATCTCAGATTACAAATTAATTATCTTTTTTTCCTGTTTAAAAGTTAAGTCTTTAATAGTATACAGATTGAATAGAGAATTATTAGGTAGAGCTTAAGTTGTAATTAGCCTGTTTATTTTAATTTAGTGTATATATTTTATGCTGAAGTTTGAGTTCGAAATAGTGTCCAAAGTTTACTAACATGCGGGATACGAGTATGCGCTATCTGTCAACCGTAGTAAAAGGCGGCGATGTGTTTTGACGTCGCGTAGTCGTCGTCGCCCACGTGCGCCCGCCACCGCGCCGCACCCGCAGTCAGCAGTCTGTTGCCGGCGTCGATCGCGGCCGCGCCTCACGTCCGTTCACGCAGTTAAGCGTCCCTGTGTTTGCGAAATGTTATCAACACTCAAGCTTTCACTCTTAGTGCACCTAGAGTAACACCGCTGTTTTCTCATGTTCTATTATCAGTGTTCACTTTCATTATGATGAAGGAAGATTCCCAGAGCAGTTTAGGGAGAGGAGGACGTGGGCTGAGGCCACCACGGCTGCTCATGGATAGTGTCTCATCAGATGAAGGACCGGAGACGGAGCGATTGCTCAACTCGCAGCTCGCGTCTGTGGTGGTGGCTGCTGGAAGCCATCGACGACTGTCATTGACGGCTCCACCTTCGCCCACAGACTCCCGGAAAAAGCGCCATCATAATTATATGAACCATTTGCATCACCTTATCCACTGGCGCGATATTTGGAGTGGAGAACCCAGTAAAGGCCACGAGGTACCTCTATATAGGTTAACGCTCTCTAGTAGGTACATTATCGGACATATCCTCGACAACAAGTCTTTGTTTCTTTTTCTGTTTGAGTCAGTGGTAGGTAGTTAAGTACGTTACTTATTATTCGTTGTATCGGAGCATTATTATATTTTAGAAAGAACGAAATTCTGCATCTTAAACAGGGCTCTATTGGTCTACCCCAGCACAAGATATTGGTTTACAAATCTTGTGCAATGAGTTACCTTTTAGTATACATTATTTTCACTTGTATCTTAATTGATTGCACAGCTATATCCTGGGGCATTATTTACGTAGAGTTCTTAGTAGATATAACGTAGTGCTCTTACCATGGGGACCAGATAAATTATGCCATGGCGTAGTTCCAACCTAGTCGACGTAACTTACTTGACATAATCTTTAACGAGCATCAATTGCTATAATGTTGACTATTTGCTCTTCATGCTGGCCTCGTGATTTCGTCACTTGATTACAGAAACGGACCGTGAACGGAAAGCCTGACGAACATAATTAATTGTACTAATGTAGTTTTATTTTTCTGTTGGCTTGGCTTACCAAGGGTTTAATAATATTTCAGGAATAATGAAATTCACAATTCAAAATCAATCTAAATTCACTGTTTTTTTAAAAGTGTCATCTCTGCTATACACTTAAAGTAATAAGTATGTAGGTTTATCTATTCAATTTATATTGTCTTGGCCTGGTAAAATATTGTGTTATACACTTATTTTGCTTCTCATAATGTTTAATTAGTTCTAGAGCCAGACTCGTTACCTACCTACCTAACCTACTGCATTTCAGGCGTTATTTCGTAATGAAACACCTACTGACTTTATTGACATAATGAACACGCACTCCGGTTACACGTGCGGTAAAATATTTTAATGCCCATTGCTTGCCCTGATACCAAGAAAATTATGCCTATTTAATGCAACCTTGGCTCTATTTTGAGTATTTAGCGTTAATTTGCAATTGACAATTTGAGCCACTCACAAGTTGCTGATATACATGTCACGTTACAAATGATCAAATTAATCATAAAAGTCATAATTTTATGAATGGTTTCTATTGACCAGGACATTAGTTTACATTCACGAGGTTGAAATGTATGTCAACATTTATACAGCTTATTACATTGTTTGTGGTACTGGCGGATGCGTAGCCAATGAAACACTGCATTTTATCGATAACATTCGACTGTATTGCTAGTTCGCTCTGAAAACTTAATCCACTCATTTCATAACAAGTGGATCCCTAAGTCGACCATAATGAAAATTAATGTACATACCTACGTACATACGTGTATAAATAGGTATGTAAGTACTCGTAGTTTATTAGGTATGACTCGCGTCGCTGATAAATTACCCACCAAGTACCGAGCTGCGTACACTCAATTTAATTCCAACAATTTAACTCTGTGCCATCGTTCAAGTGATCATGCTGGCTAGTGGTTTGTGTCATTCTTCTTTACAAACATAACAATAGAAATAAATGTCACAGTCTAATCACCCGTTGCGAATGAATGAATAAGCATTGAATCTAATTTAACTAAGCAATTACTCTTGGTACTGTTTCAGCAGAAGGACACAGGTTTGAACGTAAGCCATTTATGCTATGATGATAAAACCATCGATATTAGGTGTTACCATGTGCAGAGGCACATGGTAACACTAGTTATGTTATGGACAGTTTTTGGACCAACATTCAGAAGTAAGATAACTAAGTTTGACATTTTTTATAAGTATCATTATGAACTACATATTTAGTCTAGGTACTACCAACACGCTACCCAAAATTACTTACATATTTTACTTACGCATTATCTTCAAAAATAAATAGTTAGTCCACATATAATTATATTACGGTAATCATTTTGGAAAGCTTTGCGTCTATAATGCAGATTTCTTGGCAGAGTTAATAGGCAAGGTCCTTATATCCAGCACATTCGAGTAATTCGTAAGATTATGTTCCAAGATTGGCATAATTATTACACACATTTTGCTGTTCAAATATTATAGGTTTATAATATCGGCCTTTGGCATAATATATTGAGTCTTTGGTGCTCAAAATATAATAGATAAATATAATAGATATAATATAAAGATATTAGATACAATTTCATTTCAGAATCAATTTGAGAATTTCCAGTTTTTAAGTGGTCTTGATATCGTTTTTTGATTTTGAATAATATCTCACCCGAATACAAGAAACGTGTTCGGTGGAGATTTCATTCAAATGTTCTTCCAGGAGCAAACTGCTACATTGCTACTTAACTTCTAACAAAAAACAACAATTGCGACATGCTGACCGGTACATTCTTTATTGTCTCGACTGTTAACAATGATAAGTATATTAATTCAATAGTTTCTGTACCTCTCTTGGAAACATCTCATGTGATTCAAACAACACAAACCATTGTATTTAATCATAACTGTGTCAAGGAATTTACTTATAAACAGTTAATACGTTTTTTCATTAAAATCTGTTTTTCTTTTAATGTTGTTTGCATATTTTATCATAATTCCTAGCCTGTCTCTACCCAACCACTTGTGCGGTAGCAACAAATGTTATCTTTTATTCGCCATCTATGATTATTTGGTCATCAATGTAATCAATATACATAATATTTATGACAATGTGATCCTATCCAAATCTTAAAGGAAATAACTCTGACAGCCGAATTCTTCGTGAAATATTACAGGTTTATCAAATTTCTGTCCTTTCGAACTGTACAACAGAAATTGATGTCATATCGATGCCGAAATCTTTATACGGAGTATTATGAACATTTAGAACTGCCTGTTTACTGTAGGTACGAGACGCGGCTCTAGTGATAAGTCTGTTGATTTCAAGACATAGATTAATATTTGTAAATGATTCTTGTTTATGACTCTACTAGCTGCCTTCGCGCGGTTTTACCCGCGTAGTTCCCGTTCCCGTGGGAATACAGGCATAAAATATAGCCTATGTTACTCGGGGATAATGTAGCTTTCCAAAGGTGAAAGAATTTTTGAAATCGGTCCAGTAGTTTCGGAGCCTATTCATTACAAACAAACAAACAAACAAACAAATCTTTCCTCTTTATAATATTAGTATAGATTAGTATAGATACACTAAGGTAGGACCGGTATCAAATTAAATAAGTAGGTAAGTATTACAGTGACTAGCATTAACCAAAACTTTTAGAAAATGTTAGCTAGCATTTGGTCCGCGGTAGTACTCACGTACCTATCAAGAGATATATTGCTGTTTGACTTTCTCGATAAATTCTATTCGAGACAAACACTTGTGTGCATAAGCTTGTCTGTTTGTTCTGTTATGTATTTTAAAGTAAAATGTAAAGTACCAGCTAGTGTATTAATGAGCTTGCAGAATATTACCAGAATTCAGAAAAATACGACTCTGCATAAAAAAAAAAACAAAACGTTAAAAGCTCTCTGCAAAAAGTATTTTTTTTATTAAAATCATCAGCGAAAGTAATTCCCTTGAAAGCTATAAACAGAGTAGGTACCCGTATAAAAGCCTCTTCTATTTTTAAGCTATTGCATAGCTTTTATCGCGGGCTCTGAGCGCGGCGACCGAATCAAGAAATTCCGTAACGAAAAAAACCTAACACATCGTCTAACGTCGTTTAAGTTCGGCAGACTTCGGCACGGTGTTTGTTTGCTATCTTCTTAACTCTTTGACGTTTTGAAAAAATGGCGTTTGACATTTATAAAAAACAAAACTCAATTTCCGTATTCGCGCGTAATTATTTTGTTTCTATTTCGTGGCAAGGGTACCACGTCATAAAGCCTAAGTACTCAAATACGTATGCACATCAGAATGCATATTATTAAAAAAAAGTTTTACGTGACAACGACTTTGAGTGGTAAAATAATTTTAATGTGAATATTCATTCGTATAGTAGGAAGAAGGATGAAATAATAGTAACAATTTAAAACCTAACGTGACGTGAGCGGAGCGTAACGCAGTTTCTTGAAGTGTCACCCGGCAAACCAATTTATAAGACGTTGTCACGTCAAAATATATGCTCAAGTATTTTTACAATGTACAAGGCGTCCTTTCTAACCTAACCTTTGTTTAAATCCAAATGTATCATTTATTTAGTACATGTAGCGGCCATTTGCATTTCTAAGCACGCGATGTTGGCGTATTGGTACAAATGTTTGTACGTTGGGCCAACATGGCAATGAAATTAGACCTTTTCTCTAAGATTTATATGAGCTAGTACTTATATATTTTTAAGCTATTGCATAGCTTTTATCGCGGGCTCTGAGCGCGGCGACCGAATCAAGAAATTCCGTAACGAAAAAAACCTAACACCCCCCACTCCGACGGGCAAGGAGGTGTGGCTTGAAGGCCGTGCATCGTCTAACGACGTTTCAGTTCGGCAGTCTTCGACAGTCGACACGGCGTTGTGTGCGATTAGACGTATTGTACGACTCTACGAAACTCGCACGAATCGAGACGAGCTGCTCCGAAATCGGACGAATACATAAGCTGCTTATGAGAAAGTATATAGGTGTATATGTATTTATGTACAACAGTGAATAGCTGTACTTGTAAAATTTGTGTATGAAGTGTTTTGAATATGAATGAACAAAGTGCATTTATTATTAAAATAAATAAATAAAATTATAATTGCATAAGTTGATACAAAATGCTATGCAATGCAATAGCTTTACCGCGGCAGTCCCCGAGTGCCTCACGTAATTTTTATTATTTTTGATGTGTTGAGCGACGTGCACAGTCACTGGACCCTATAATTTTACCTACTTTCCTATAAGGGACCTATCATAGAGTGGACTATGTATATTGGATACCTACCTTATACAAATACAAATATTATAAATACTTTTATGTTTAAAAAGAAATAAATGCGCGATATTTTGAGATGATAAATGCTTATCTTATTACATGACCTTTGTAAATAATCAGGACAAGAATTTCATGCGCTTGTAAGATTTCATTTTCAAGGTTTCGACACTTGGGCTTGATATGTTTCACAATGAGAAATGATCTGACGTCTATGTCTCAATTTTTATGACGCAAAAACCATTACAAATTTCCGTTAGTCGGACATTTTTCAACCGAAAATATCGTTCGTATTTCATCGTTGTAGAAATGCTCCTTGTGATCTCAGTTTATACGCAAAATAAAGTTATATACTAGGAAGTTCTAATTGTTATTTTTATTCGGCACGATTCTTAGAAGACAATGGCGTGCCTACTTATACCTACCTAGTATCCAAGATGTCCAATTCATTTTGGGAGTTGTTTACTATGTTTTCAGCATCAGTTTACCTACTGTAACGGCCAATGATTTGCGTTTTTCGCACAAAGCAGCCTTAACGATACACGACACGACACACGCAACAACACCATTGTCATGATAATGGAATCCCGGAAATATTTTTAACATATTTTCAATATACATACCGTGATAATTAAATATACTGCTACAGTCTGTGTATATCCGGCCAATCTGATCCCAAGTATTGTAAATGACTGTTATTTTCTGCAAATTGCTCATATTGTATAACTGTTATTGTTCTTTAATATCGGGTAAATTTTAGTTTAGAAACCTCGTAGGTATCAATATATTTTTTTGCTAAAGGTATTGAAAATGTTATTTGTACAGTCATAGGGTTTGGCTTTGTGGTTGTTTGAGCAATACAAGGTCGTCTCTTTATCACGTCGAGTTCATCATTGTTCCCGCCAATGACATCACCTTGTCTACCCAATTTGTAAAGGCTTTATTTTCACACATTACAAGACGCCGATTTTCTAAGCCTTAGGTACCTAACGACACGTAACTTGATACGAAACTAATATTATAAAGGCGAAAGTTTGTATGGATGTTTGTTACTCTTTCACGTAAAAACTACTGAATGGATTTGAATGAAATTTGGAATAAAGATAGCTTATAACCTGGATTAACATATAGGCTACTTTTTATCCCGGGAAAATGGAAGACCTCCCGGGTACGCGGGTGAAACCGCGGGGAGCCACTAGTACGAAATAATTTAACATTTCATGTACCTACCTACTATGATTTATCTTCTAAGTCAAATTTTAAGTTAGTGATTTCAAAACCTAATTTACTATGGACGTAAATTTACATAAACTTAGTAAGATACTACCACAAACACATGTTTTAAAATTTATTATGTTTCAATATTTAGAGCTGAAATTATATGCAAAGTGTCACAAAATTTTCCTTAGTTACTTAAAATAAACCATTCGTATCGAACACTATTTCGAAGTGAGAAATATATTCTAATTATTATTCAATTAACATAACTTAAGTAATACTTGAAATCACTTCTAAAGAGCTCTACTAGTTCTTAGAGCAATATGCGTCCGGGGAAGTACTACCCCCACGTTTCCAACGTGCAGCAGTAGTGCGCACTACGTTCTTGTGACAAAGAGGAAATAACCCTAATTCCCCCTGTGCTTGCGTGTTTCCTTTGAAGGCTAAGACGTCTATGATGCGAAGATATCGAACCATTTTTAATCCCTCTTTACCTGTATCCCAGTTCTTTGTCCTCGCAAGTTGATTCATTTAAATAACAGTATATGTATGTTTTTCGACAAATCTCGATTTATTATATTATATTATTACTAGTGGCACCCCGCGGTTTCAGCCGCGTTCCCGGGGCTCTTAAAATTTCCCGGGGTAAGAAGTAGCCTATGTCCATTCCCAGGCTCTAAACTACCTGTGTACCAAATTTTATTTAAATCGTTTCAGTAGTTTTAGCTTGGAAGCTAGACAGACAGACAGAGTTACTTTCGCTTTTATAATATTAGTATAGACTTGAAGTTTAATTGACTTTAACTTAAGCGACCTGAGTGATGTTTTTCAGAATAAGCGATTACGTAATCAGTTTGCGACTTGTTTGATGCGTTAGAAAAAATATTTGCTATTTAGGATTTGCGAATTAATTAGTCTCTTCAGTGCAATTAAATAGGTACTCACCTATTGATAGGTACTAATAAGTACTCACTTGATTTGCTTTGAACAGGATATTAGATCAATTATATAATTTTATTTGTAAAATAACGTATTTGCCGACAAACATGACATTCGCATGTCCAATAAATTACTATGATGTTATCAATTGAAATATCCTCGTTTATGAAGGTAGGTACTAGGCTCTCCTACTGAGTATGAATACTGTGATAAACATGTTACTTATACTCGTTATCTTTAACATGGAACCTAATCTACAGTTAGAAATTATGACGAATGATATTGCTTAGATTTACCTACACACATTCCATTTAATATTTTTTTTTTACATGCAACTAACTCTTTTAGTTAGTTGGTTACTATCTGTGATACGGTATGATAACCATTCAAAAGTTATATCTTATTCAATAATACCTATTATAGTAATATAGCAAAAAGTTACTGTAAATGTACTGAATCTTGTTTTGGAGAATAATAAACGGGTGGTGATGTTATTCAATTGCATTATAGCAACTGACAGCTTTAGATAACCCATATTATATTTATACACAACCAATTTATTCTCCGCACATACAATTATGGTCGAGTTGTCACACAGGAAAATCGGTCAAACAAACACGATAATATAGTCCCACATATATATGGGATCATATATAGTAGGTAAATTGATGTGCGACTTGTAAATAATCTTCTGGCCCGCGGTTATGCTCGCGTTGCCGGGGATTCTCAATTATCTCGGAATATAAAGTAGCCTGTGTGCAGGGTGAGAGCTAACTCCATACAATTTTTTATTAAAATCGCTCCAGCCGCTTAGACATGAAGAAGTAACATACATACATACAACACACAAACTTTCGCCGTTATAATATTAGTGTGATAAGTACTATGAGCCATTGTCAAACGTGAAACGCCAAAGACAAATGAAAGATGGACCAAACAAACTATAAACTATATTAATAGAGTTTATTCTAGTCACTAGGCATGCTAATGTACAAAGCTATAAATGTATTTATTTCGTTATGTATATCTACACTAATAATCTACACTATCTACACTAATATTATAAAGAGGAAAGATTTGTATTTTTGTAACGTAGTTTTGTATGTAACGAATAAACTCAAAAAGTACTGGACCGATTTTAATAATTATTTTTTCATTCGAAAGCTACATTATCACTGAGTAACATAGGCTATGTTTTATGCCTGTATTCCCACGGGAACGGGAACTACGCGGGTAAAACCGCGCGGAGGCAGCTAGTTGTTAATAAAGATAAGCTGTTCCGTATAACCCACTTTTCCTCTATGAAGTGATTTATTGCTGGTGTTATATATAATATAATAGATTACTAAGTGCAACGAGGTTTTGCACTAGAATAACATTATTTAAATAGAATATTTCCAATGCCATTTAAGATTATGCACAACATGACAAAGGAAACAATAGTATCATCCCATATAATAAACTCACTGAGTCACTCGACAAATTAGCGTACTTATCCAACTTCCTAATAGCCTTCCTACTATATAAAAACTTTGTGTTAACTAAAGGAGAGTCAATCGCTTTTTTTCCTTTAGGCGATGTCTACAGGTGCTAAAGTGCTAATATATAAATGTTTCTCATTCATCCAGAAAGTATCCATCACATCCACAATAATTACATTCAAGATCATGAGAGATATAACAAAGTTAAGATGTTGCATATGAATGAGCGTGCTTTCAATACCACCACAGATTATCATAATGCATGTAAGTGTTACCACTTCGCAACCTCTGTGAACCTTCAAATATTGCTTGGTGTCTGTAAACAGGTGACATTATATTCAGAAATCGACAAAACTGAATAACAGAATACATCAAACATAATAAAATATTACACAAAATTTTTATACATCATGATAAAAATGTATCTAAGCTTAACATCTTAAAATATATCATTGATTGAGTTATCAAATATTTATCTGTATTCTCTATTGGGTAGCTTATTGATTATTATAGTTTAGGTAGGTATCTTATTCATGCCCTTAGATACACGCACATACTCGTACAATACCAACACTGAGAACAAAAAACTAATGTTTTATTACAATGTTAAAGGTCAGAGGCCCTAGTCCCTCCTGTTATATAAAAATAATTTTAATCTTACTTACTTTTGGTTTCTCCTACAAAGTTTGTATAATAACAAATTACAATTAAATGTATCTAAATACTGTAATTTATTTTCGTTAGATCAGTGATTTTCGTAAAATGGAATTTAAAAGCAATAAAACTTTGTTGTTACGTTTGAAATTTTATCTTTCCATAAAAGAGCATTGCTTTATTGTATTCGTAAACTACGCAATTAAGTCTTATGTCATTTTAGTTCTACCAGTTTAATTATTCGGTGCTAGTTCTACTCTACTTTTCTTTAAACATAATACCATGTTGTTACATCCAGACTGTTAATTTCTTAATCGTTACTAACCTCACCCCTATGATAGTGATGTTATTCTGTGTCAGAGCGCATAATTTACGTCTTTTGTTTAGTAATTCCACCACACTTTACTTTATTATGTGTGAGAACAACATAGGTAGGTAGGTACCTGTGCCAATTGCCAACACTTCCGCCTTCTACTAGTGGCAAAGCATTGATTGTAGGGTCAATGAGATCATTTATCACATAATCACGTGGTTAAAGGGGAATTCAGATCGCCAGGTCAAATTAGAATAGATAGCAATCTTATTTTGTTTAATTAGTAGACAATAACTCTTACTCTTAATAAAATGCTAAGTTTAATGTGTGGAACGGAATCCTTTATTTAGGTAATTGATTTTCTAAAATCAAATAGGTGAAGTATGTACATACGAACAATGATATTATACTAACAACATATTCTTCTACCTATGATATTATGTTGTTAACATCCTTTTCGGTAGCAGCAAAGTTTCAACCGTGATTCCAGTGACTCAGCTGATAGTGAGAATAATTGCTTGTGATTTTATTGTGTCATCATCGTAAGTTATTGTTATTGTCAACTAGCAAAAAATATCAATCCAAACATATTATACAATAAATACCGATTTATCAGCTTCAAAAGTAACAGTTGTCAGATACAGATAAATTTGAGCTGAGATTTATCGGATCACGACAGCAGACGTGGCTATTTACAGATTAATCGACATCTCAAGACGTATTCTTATGATATTTTATCATGGACAGACTTGGTATTAATAGTTTGTATATAACGCCATCTACCGGAACTTGAGGACATTCGAAATGATTTTTCGAACTATGATCAGAATGCGCGTGGTTACAAAGTTTTATCATTGCTGCTTTGTTAATTCCAATGATTTTCACTAGATGGCGCTGGTCACTAGAATTAAGGCAAATTGAACATTTCTTTTGCAGAATCCTATCGATGCTTGTATCGATTTTGAGTTATGTTTTAAATTAATGCGAAATTAATGTGTTTATGTCGTTTCTTCTTTATGAAAGATTCTTTAGTATTGTCTTCTGTATCTAGTACCTACAATAGTTTTTCAACAATCCTTAGATACAACCTGAATTATTCGGTAATCGTCGTATTTTGAGGAATACCAAATATGTATAATAAAGATACCTAGTAGTTTTTACGTGTAAACGAAAAAGCAAAATAATTATGATACATTTATCCTTTATGCTAACTTAGACTTTTTCAATTAAATTTCTAAGCATTTTACAAATACATATAAATAAGTACTTGTTATGTAGGTACATATATGGATAAGTTAGTAATAGATACAGTAAATAACACTAGAAAATAATCTGTAGGTATACATCCTTCTTCTTATCGATCACACAACATAATTAATTAATATATTTGTTACTTTGTACTAGTTTGTGTTATATATTCTAATCAATAATTAATGTACCCACTCAATTAGGTAATTAATTTTATATTAATAATGGCTAATACACGAGGGTACTTATTTTAGAGGTTTTAACTTACTTCCAGATGATAAAAATAAAATCAATATCGAGGGACATAGGTAAGTATAGTTCAACCAACTTCAATTTTCACACGTAAACAGACATGAAGTATAGCGTAGGCTCAACAAATAAACCGATAAGTTCGATAAGAGTTGCTCACAATAATTCAGTTCTATTACTTTACTTCAAACAAATCTTATCAATAAAACTTACTTGCTGGGTGCAGTTTGTCGGAGTGGGTAGTATCCGTTTAATTGATTTTAAATCGAATGTAAACTACCTGCCATTTTTATATTTTTGAGGTGAACTCAGAGTGGTTAGTTTAAAATTGGAAGTGGTGTGTAGAAAGTGCAAATGTGGATATGGCACTCGCCGCACACAATGTGTTATATTGAAAGTGTTCGGACTAGAAGAATAATTGTTGAGATATGTCTCGGAGAGACGTGGCCAGGCCATCCGCACCGATGGCCGAGCGGCGGCCACTCATGTTGGCCCTCAGGGTTCCAAGAAGCTACGGAAGCGTGTTCCCATATTACAAATTCGTGAGGGACGCCCTCAATGAATCTGTTCATAACGAGGTACATATTTATAATGATATTTCTGATATTATAATATTTTAGTTCCGTGTTTAAGTCAAGGATTTGCTAAGTAACTTATCATTTTATATCTCCAAAACACGGAGTATAATTGAATATTCATATTATTTTTGTGCTATTTAAAGGAGGTTTGGAAATTAAAAAACACGATTTAGCATCTTTTCAAGGAAGTGCATGAAATATGGACTTTTACTGGACGAGTACCATGTGTAGGTACATCCAATGTCGCACGTCGTTTAACCGCCTCGAAATGGCTGGCAATGTCCACACGGTATGTCTCAAATACCAATGCCCCTGTACTGTCATAAATTAAAATTATCTTTATGAAATATGGTACCAGTAGTGATGTTATGAACAGTCTATATTTATCGGTAGATATTTACTTCTCGGATTTTGGCATAAGATTAATCCTTCCGCAATTTTAGGTTAAGATTTTCAGTTTTTGTGGATAAAATATTTCACAGGAACCAACTAACGTTACTGCAATGTCAATCAACTAACCTTTTTCAGCACCTTAATCACATCAGGATTTGTTGTGGTTAGGTATCTTTTGATATTTCAAGGCCATTTTTAATGGACTTTTGTTCGTTTCTAAGCTAATAATAATTGTTTCACAATTTAAAATCTCAGTTTCTTACCAAAAATAATTCAGGTACCTATTAAGGTATCATTTAAAAGCCTAATATATACTCGTAAATGACAATTAAAAACCAACATTAGTCTGAGGAGAGACTTCGCCTCCCTCTGTGTGTTTTACCGCATGTATAACGGACTGTCCTGAAGAACTGTTTGACATAATGCCAACAGCTACTTTCTACCATGGCACTTCTCGCCATCGAAGGGGAGCTCATCCTCACACTCTGGAGCCGAATTGGTCTCGGACCCTGCGCTTTCAGAGGAGTTTCCTGCCACGTACACTCAGGTTGTGGAATGAGCTCCCCGCCATGGTATTCCCAATGGAGTACAGTATGGGGTTCTTCAAGAAGGGAGTGAAGAGATTTTTACAGGGTCGGCAACGTGTGAGTGACGCCCCTAGTGTTGCAAGCGTCCATAGGCTGCGGTGACCGCTTCCCATCAGGTGGACCGCCTGTTTGCCACCTTTATGGTATAAAAAAAAAAAAAAAAAAAAAAAAAAAACATACACTGGAAACAACGTCTTATTTGGTTGATTTTCGTTGGAAATTGGATATAAAAAAATGTGGTTTTGGAGATTAACATCTTCGGTCTTCATAATCTCTAATAAAGGTTATGGTAATTTCTCAATTTATATGTTTGTATAGGTCCACCTCATCTCATAGGTATATCTTGGCCTGTAGTCAACGAAATTGAAAAAATAAGACATATATCAATGTCGTACCTAGTAATATCCGTCGATCCTATCATCGTCCGTCAGTTTACACGTTTTGATTGGCAAAGACTAATCGATTTATTGAAAGCACAGCTCTTTAATATAATATACTGACCCATCTTCTTGCTTGAACATATTACATTGATAGATATCAATGTACCTACATTAGGTACATAGTATATCTTTGACAGATCAACCTGGGACATTGTGACGGCATATTATTTCATGCCATAACTTGAAACCACGTACTTTTGAAGGTACACAAATTATATTTAGATCCTTATAGGTAATTAATATATAAAATATATGTACTTAAATTTTATTTAGAATTTCTAAGCTACTAGTACGAAAATAAGTAAAATATTTAATGTAGAACCGAATACAAAATGAAGTTATAGGCAAAGATAGATTTATAATACTTACGCAAATATTTGTCATTACGATACGCTGGCCTGGCTATAATAATTTTAGAACAATAAGAATTCTTTTTATGTATCTTCACACATCTTTATCGTTTCTTAAATAATAAACGTTATGTAACAAGAAATAATTAATTCTCTATGTAAAAATTTTCAAGGTCATAACTACCTACTACGCCGAATCTCAATGATGATCCGTGTTGAATCCATTGATATATGGTTTTTTATATCAATGGTTGAATCATTAAATCTGTCTTTGAATGAAACCTGTAGGTACTTTATTGATCGGAAATTTCGTTAATCATAATATCATATTCAACAGGAAGGATAAAACGGACTAATCCAACCATCCAAATGAAATCATAACAACATGGTTGCCAGTAAACATTATTATCGTTGCATATTTATGACCATGTGCAAATTATTATGCTAACAATCGTATTTTTCCCGTTATCAGTTAAATCTTTGTTTAGACAACAACGGCAATAATCTGATATTAGCTAAAGAGTTAAGCTTTCTCAAAACATTATAAGGTATAAGTATTATGTCCAGTAGCCAAAGTATGCAGTAATACCTACGAACTTGTTCTGATACCTACGGTTTCTACGGCATATTGGGTTTTAATTGAAATTCTTAATCGTCGTTATCTAAGTTTATGTACATGCAATTGTGCTGGGATGCTTCGTGCTGCGTCTTTCATAAGGACGTATGGTCTCGGACAGGTATTGCGTTATTTATAATGTAGGCTTATGAGAAAAAAGTTCAACGCACAGTGCCAGTTTTCCGCTTGAGTGGTCACAGCGGTGGCGCTGGCATAGCGCTTGACTGGGTGGAATCCTGTAAGCCCGTTAATCTTTTTGCTCCGCTTATATTGCGGATCTTCACCTCGGTACTTTATTCTCTTATTGCACGTCATGACTAAGTAGATCGTATGAACCGGTTGTCTTATACATAATACCAAGTTCATAGTAAAGTTTTAATGTTACATAATAAAATTGCGGTTTATTAAGCTATTGCATAGCTTTTATCGCGGGCTCTGAGCGCGGCGACCGAATCAAGAAATTCCGTAACGAAAAAAACCTAACACATCGTCTAACGTCGTTTAAGTTCGGCAGACATCGGCACGGTGTTTGTTTGCTATCTTCTTCACTCTTTGACGTTTTGAAAAAATGGCGTTTGACATTTATAAAAAACAAAACTCAATTTCTGTATTCGCGCGTAATTATTTTTTGTTTCTATTTCGTGGCAAGGGTACCACGTCATAAAGCCTAAGTATTCAAATACGTATGCACATCAGAATGCATATTATTAAAAAAAAGTTTTACGTGACAACGACTTTGAGTGGTAAAATAATTTTAATGTGAATATTCATTCGTATAGTAGGAAGAAGGATGAAATAATAGTAACAATTTAATAAAACATAACGTGACGTGAGCGGAGCGTAACGCAGTTTCTTGAAGTGTCACCCGGCAAACCAATTTATAAGACGTTGTCACGTCAAAATATATGCTCAAGTATTTTTACAATGTACAAGGCGTCCTTTGTAACCTAACCTTTGTTTAAATCCAAAAGTAACATTTATTTAGTACATATAGCGGCCATTTGCATTTCTAAGCACGCGATGTTGGCGTATTGGTACAAATGTTTGTACGTTGGGCCAACATGGCAATGAAATTAGACCTTTTCTCTAAGATTTATATGAGCTAGACACGGCGTTGTGTGCGATTAGACGTATTGTACGACTCTACGAAACTCGCACGACTCGAGACGAGCTGCTCCGAAATCGGACGAATACATAAGCTGCTTATGAGAAAGTATATAGGTGTATATGTATTTATGTACAACAGTGAATAGCTGTACTTGTAAAATTTGTGTATGAAGTGTTTTGAATATGAATGAACAAAGTGCATTTATTATTAAAATAAATAAATAAAATTATAATTGCATAAGTTGATACAAAATGCTATGCAATGCAATAGCTTTACCGCGGCAGTCCCCGAGTGCCTCACGTAATTTTTTTTATTATATTCAAAATATAAGCATTTTGAGAATAAATTAATTCTTGCATTTTCCGTAATCGTGAGACCTTTGATTAATCATACTTTCCTTTGTTCTAGACATTATTTCTATTTTTTGTCGCAAACATGGTATAATATATCATAAATAACTTTTTCACTAAAACATGAATTTATATGTACCGATACATTTTACTTTACGTGACTTCACAGCAAATACATATATAGTATTAGTTTAATATGGTACATTTTATAGATATTAAAATAACTAACTTTTAAATAATACTGTGAGTATTAGGTACTTTAATGCTTTGTTTACGTAATTACGAGACCATGTTATAATTGATGTTCAAACGTGAAGAAGAAATACATAATGGGAGTTCGGCGGCGGGGAGGGTTTCGCCTCAGCGCTGACCTCTCAGGCGCCCAGTCGCCGACACAATTCGATCGGACACCGCGCAACATGCTGCCCCCAGAGCGAGCCGTACAACGCAGCGCCTCCGCGATCTTCAAGCGCATCTCCTTACGCGCTTACAGCACATATTCTCTCGTATGTATCATTGGACGAGTTCATTCATAGTGGCGGGCCGCCCGCGAGCCCTCCGCTCTCCGCCCGCCCATCACCACGCCACCCGCGCCGCGCTCTAAATAGTAACCGCCCAACACGACGCGTTGTACTTGCTCGTAGCGCGGTTCAGTCACCACATTCACAAATCTGTCACAGGAGCCGTGCAGTGTGCCCGTCTTATTATGCGGGGAACCGAGACAACATGTCTCTTCCGCCGCATCTGCCGGCATCCAGAACCGGTGGTGACGAGTATGTGCATATTCGTTGCCTCATCGCCAACCTTCACAAGCCAAGGAATGTTTCGAGGCCGCCGAGTCTGTCGTCGGAAACGAGACCGGCATTGGAAGTGGTCCGGGAATCACCGACGTCCTCGGATACGGAACGTAGTGGTTCAGGGTCAGAAAGATCCGAAGACACAATTATGACGGAAGAGGTGATACCGCAGCGTGCGAAAAGCAACAGCTTCGCGGGGTCGATGTTGGCGCCACCGATTCTTTTGCCTCATAAAAAACGCAGACCATCATTCCTACATCTGCAAATTGGAGGACATACGGAGCATGCGGGTCCTCAGTCCGCGGGCGCATACCTAAACGTGCCTCGAATGACTGTCACGGCACCCCCTGGAGAGCAACACCGGCGGTTCAGCCATGGCTTCCCTGCTTTTCACGGTTTCGCCCTTCGTCGACACTCGAATACGGTCTGCGTAGTATAGTAAAGTTGCAAGTGTGATCGTGGTGTGTTTTTTAATAATATTGGATCATGAACCTCCCAACTGTGGATATGGTCTTTAACAAAAACCCTATGCATGCACGGATGATATGTTTGATTTAAAAAAATACCTTTTGGAAACAAGTGAGTTGTGCATCAAATTAATTTATTTTCATTGAAAACAACGATATCAGATAAAAATAATAAAAATTACTCTTTAGTTTTATAAAAGCTTTGTCAAATAATATAACATGCATGCTTGTGGATATCAGAATCACCCTCAAATAGAAAACCTATACCTATTGCAAACGATACATGAACTGTAAAATTCCGTTGATGATAAAATATACTTCACAGTTTATCTCCTTGCAATAACGTAATTTACTTTAACGTTTGAAATAGAATCCTGTTCCTTTGAGAATGTTGGCTGTCGTATTGAGTGGCATTTTAACTTGCAATAATAATAATAAGTGTCCATAAGTTAATCGAACAAGTATTTGTTTCATATAAGTGTGTTGCTATTATCGCATTTAACTGAAGTAGGTATCGGAAATATATGTAATGATTAGTGCAACAATTCATTTTAGTAATTTATCCTTCCGACTACGACGTACAACGTTGAGGAATTTTAAATAATATAGGTAATGTGTGTTTGTTGTGTATACTTTATTGGGCTGCCTTGTGATATCATTCGTTATCATTATATCAATAAATTATGTTCATTATAAGTCGCGATCTATGTCGAGTAAACGTTTACTAGCTCTTGTGTGTCTTGTGCTCAGCATTGTTTCACCATCGTTGCGTTCATATTGGATTTGTCTCCGGGATCAAAACGTTCTGAAATTATCTATACGGTTATCAATACTAAAATGTTACGCTGGAGTTTACAACCCAACGAGGTGCTTATGAATTTCTATTACATACTTATTTAAAAGAATAAATTAATTAATTTCTAGGATAAATTATTTATTGTACGCTAATATGACAATATTATTCTCCTTTGCTATCATCATGTCTGTATTGCTCGTTTAGCGAAATCATGCATAACCAAACTTGCGTGACTTTAAATAAAATCTTGTGATAAACTATTAATTTTATTCGCGTAATCAGTTATTGTTCCGTATATAATAACTAATCGTACGTGTTTACTTCGATGTTCAAAGAACACGGTCATTACATTGCTCATCGATATTAATTTCAGTTTGATCGCTTATCTCGTTGCAGCTTTCGAACGAGTTTGTTTTTTGTTGAACTTTTTATGTTTCTTTTTGCGTTGCCTCATTTCATGTATTGATATTTGATTTTGTGTGCAGAGCCTCCACCGCAGCGAGTCGATGGTGTCGCTCGCGTGCTTCAAGACGCTCTCGCAGCTGGCTAACAGCGACGACACCACGGAACTGCAACAATACCTCGCTGCCAACAAGAACATTAACATTGATGACAGAGATGAGGTAATATGTAATCCTAGAGTCAACACTTTTTATCAACGACTTGACAATACTATAACATATTTACGAGTATATGCTAAGGAAGATATTACAAATACAAAGTGAGTCGTAAGGTGGTAAATTACGTGAAGATACTTAGTTTTACGCACCAACCTAATAGGTCGTACGATTAGCTACCTACAGATAAGTTAAGATCCATAAACATGAGCTGTCTTATCTTTAAAATTACGTTAGCGTTTAATAATTCGAACTAAGTAGGTACATAGCGTCATTTCTCTGTCTGTCCGTCAGTCAATGTTTCAGAGCCATGTATTCAGTTTAAGTCCTAGTAACATAAGACGCTCATAGCTACTAACGGTTCAGAAGTCAGTTTTCAACTGTGAAGAAGCGGCAAGAGACTCCCCAATCCCCATGGTTACATTTTTAGGGTTCCGTATTTATAATCTGTCTAATACTGTAATGGGTAACATTAATTCATTTGTTTTCGACTCACACTTATTTTTTTCATTATTTTTATTATGTAGAACGGTACATCAGCCCTTATGTGTGCTTGCGAAAATGGGCGTGGGGCTGCGGCGCAATTATTGTTGGCGACGAACGCGGACGCGGGCGCTGCAGACGCAGATGGATGGACTCCACTAGCATTCGCGGCCCGCGGAGGCCACCTGTCCATCGTCAAAGAGTTGGTGGATGCCGGCGCACGAGTAGACTCGAGAGACTGTGTAAGTCTTAACCACTGTTCAATTTATTCAAATACTTGTTTAACAAGTTAATCAAGATAAATAAACATTTTGGTTGTCAAAGGAAGAATTGTATTAATCTTGTTGTTATTGTATTTGTGGAATATTTTAAACCTCACACACACCATCTGGATTATTGCTCTGTGACATGTTTTTAATGCATCGTGGCAAAAGTTCAAAATGATTCATTAGTAAAACGTTAAGCATAACATGTCAAGAAATTATATGGATGAAATGTCTAGACGGTTTTCAAGGACTTCAAATACCTAAGCATGCCAGAGAGTTGACTCCGGAGATGACGCACCCAATTTTTTTGGATTTGCTGATTTCACCAAGACGTACCCTCCATACAAAGAAGGGAATAGTTTTTTGTCATTTAGATCCTCAGTGAGTTTTTCGGTTCCTTGCCTATACGTAAATGTATTAATGCAAATGTTGTATTGGATACAATATCTGTAATCATCACCAGACTGCCTGTCTATTGATATAAAAACGTTGTGAATATTTTTTTTGTTGATATTTTTTCAAACTTGATGCGTCACTCACTGCAACTGCACAATACATAACTGTGACCTAAATAGTTATAATAGAGCAATGACCAAAATGTATTCTGGACTGTGTACTCAAAATTAGTATATTTATACTTGACGTGGATCTGTGCCAAGATGTCACTGACATCCACTATAGTCGATAGCACATTCTGAAATCTGACTAAAATATAGTATATCGTCACGGTTCACAATCGTCGTGGAATTGTAAATAATATATTCCAATGTTAAACATATAAATTGATTAGTTTGTGTAGCTTTTGCTTGACAAGATATATCCATTCAATACTAAAATACATATGTACTTAATTTATTCAAATTTCGATTTAATTACTTTATGAAATAATTTATTTCTTAAGTATTAATATAATAACAAGTACTTTTTGTAATATTCCCACAGTTGGCATAATAATAAATAAATGAACATAAATTATTTTAGTTAAAACTCCATCATGTGAGTATAGTATAACCCATGGATCTGAGATAAATTATATTATTTTTATATTTCAAGTCATTGTTCAGTGTGAACATTAATATTCCGGTTAAATAATCTTCATATCAAGATAATGGTACCACCCCGATTTTAGTCTTTAAAGTCTTTTTGAATACGTGGGCTTCACGTTTTATTGTGTAGACAAAACAAATTAGGTCGGAAATAGATTTCACTTACAAAAATAGCTTCATAATAAAAGGCTGCAAGAGACAAGTTAATGGTCATTATATATTATTAAAAGAGAATAATATTTAGGTCGTGGCCAGTCAGAATTAGGTCAAGATTTATGTTATAGTTTGTGAAAGATCTTTCTGACAAAATTAATAACTAATTTCGATGTTAATGAATGTTCGAGTATACAGCTTGCTCATATTTTATATCAATGCTATATGTATTACGCATTAAAAGTCACAATAAAAATAATGACAACCGTTGATAGTTCAATAGTTTTTTTTAAATATTATTAATATTATTAGTCTGTGCTGTCCCACTGCGGGGCAAAGCCCTTATTACTAAAACTATTTCTCAAACATGGGTTACATAAAAATAAGTTATTTTCTAATTAATAATTGCGTTTCTGCTTAATTGTTTAAAATATTTGATATTGTGTATAACAAAACCTTGGCGAAACGGCTGAAATAATTTTTTGAAAACTGCTTACGGATTTATCTCAAAAACGACTGTAGCTGTGGAGAAGTTAGTAGTTATTAAAATGTAATTATTTAATCTACGACACACTAATAAAATAAAATACATATTAACAAAGATTTTATCCAGCGAAACTAGGTTAGTTAAACGTTAAGAACTTTTAATGTCTTGGAAAGAGTTTGGAGAAAGTAATATTCATCAATCTCTTTGTTTGTACCTATATTTTATCCAAATTAAGGTTATTTATGAATGTGCTTTCGTAGGTTTCCGATGTCGTGTCGATAATAATATCAAAGAATATTTTTATATCGTGAACCAATGCTCGAACCTGGCCAGACTAGTCTTGCTGAGATAATAATTAGTTCTACAAGGATCCTTATAAAATTGTTTTATGTATATATCTGTTTGATAAAAACTTGTTAAAATACTAGTCACGTGTATTTGAGGATAACAGATTAATCAAATTTATTATTACCGAGTTAATCCTATTGCATGTTTTTTACTGTTCCTAGAAAGACGAAGAACGAGTCTCAAAGAGTAGAGATCTCGCAAAAACTTTTGGTTTTGTATTTTAAAAACGGTGAAGGATAAATATACCAAATAATATGTTTCGATGGTCAAAATTTGGTTTTTAATTTGAAATTATTTCTTAAACGGTGGGTCATAATGTTAGTGATGCGAATAAAACCGGTTGTAATAAACAGTTGTTTTGTTGACAGGGTGGGTGGACGCCGCTCATGTGGGCCTCGTACAAGGGCCACGAAGATGTCGTCGCGTTCCTCTTGGAGAAAGGAGCCGATGTCCACGCTCACGGCAACTACAACATCAAGTATGCAATGCATTTATGTTATTCTAACTTGTAATTTCAAGTTTACTACCGTCATCACAGCTAAATAACGCTAAACAAGATTGTATTACGTATTTGCGGTTTGAGACGAGATGTTCTTGTAAACATTATTGCGTATTGTCGCGTGGAACCCCTGTTATTTACGTTCCATTGACGACATAATTTTATATGACTAGTTGATCAGTGTCAAGTTTTGGCAATGAAATTGTATACACTTAATTATGATAATTTGTCGAAGTATATCTTTGCTACTTAATTAGCACATATGCTTACACGATAAATGTCAAAATCGTGCTTAAATATCTCGGGTCGTCAAATGATGTAATAAAGTATTGTTGTTATTTGTATTTATATGCAAAAATTACTATATCTAATCTATTCGTATTCTTGAACTTGACCAATATTTCTTTAAAAACCGTTAAATTTATCATATTTATATTAGTTTTCCTCTAAAATATAGGTAGGTACATGTTATATGTATAACATAAATTTAAGATTTCGATACAAAATTTATTTATTTGAATATCCTATAAATATTGTTGTCATAGGTTTCTAACGAAAAGTTGAAAGTTTATTTGTCGATGCTGAGATAAACAGCTGTGACGCACAAATTAACAACTATGGTTCACTATTGGGGTTATTTTAAATTCATTTATTATTCTGTTTCGCATATGAGTAATATTATCGCAAAGATTTTATCAATTGCTCGTAGGCGTATAAGATCGAAAGAATGACGAGATGAAACACGACCAGTTTGTTTTTTTTTTGCGATTTATAAATCAGTTATAAAAAATGCATGAAATACGTTGTGATAATTTTTTATCATGTCTTTGGTTCAATAATTTTGTTTATCACAATCTGTAATTCGGTGGGTAATATCAGCTCAATCGTTCATAAGTACGTGTACCTATTCCCGATAGTTCGTTGGTATGGGCGGCGGGGCGGAAGCACAGCGGTGTGGTGCAGAAGTTGCTCGGTGCGGGCGCGCGAGCCAACTCTTGCGACAAGTACGCGACGTCGGCGCTCACGTGGGCGGCTCGCGCTGGGGACGTCGCCTCCTGCGCCGCGCTGCTGCAGGCCGGCGCCGAGCCCAACACCGCCGGCATGTACTGCTGGACCCCACTGCTGCAGGCTACACATGGTCAGTCTTGTCATCGAACCTCGTGAGTGAGGCGCTACTGATGCGCACGCTTCACGACCTCAACCTCATTTTCTTTGGAAACCGAACTATTCTGCTGTGCTTTATTTAGTGAATTCACAAAGATTGCTCTTTTAATTATATGTTTTTGATAGATACTATTCCATTAGGTTAAGACCTGTAATAATAGTTTGCAATGGGAATAAATAAATAGTAAACAGATACGGTGCTGATACTAACAGTAATCTATAAACGTTAATCGCCATCTCATTGCCAATAAGAATATTTTTGTTTAAATGTGTATCTGCGTTAAAAATACAGATTAATTTGATTTCGAAATCGGTTATTTTCACCATCAGGAAATCACTTCGAAATAGTACAAATGCTCCTCGAATACAAGCCTAATGTGAACGCGTTGGACAAGGACGGCTATACGGCGTTGGCGGTAGCGTGCAAAGAGGGATATTATGATATCGCCCTGGCTCTCATCAACTCTGGCGCTTATATTAATGTTCAGGTAAATATCCAACATTTGATGGTTGTTTCTGCAGAAAGGTGACATAA
This sequence comes from Thyatira batis, assembly GCA_905147785.2. Classification (NCBI taxonomy): domain Eukaryota; kingdom Metazoa; phylum Arthropoda; class Insecta; order Lepidoptera; family Drepanidae; genus Thyatira; species Thyatira batis. The sequence continues at coordinate 4,946,074 of LR990489.1, read as the reverse complement.
TCTAGTTAAGGTTTAAATTCTTACTGACTTCAAACATAAATGAACAAGGTAAACAATAACAGTGGTTCTTGGGTTGGGCCTATGATCAATCCATTTCATTGTTCCGTATTCTGTTAAAACTGCTTAATATATTTCTTCTATATTACATAATTGAATTGGAAATATCCAATTCAGGGTACTGACCAAAACAGAAATGAAGAATATATTATGATAAACATTATGACATTCACTTTCCTGCTTTTAATTTAGAATTAGCTCACAGATTATTTCATAATGGCCCGATATAGAGGCCGGTGTCGCCAAATTCGGTGTGCGTCGCGACGATGACAATCTTTATGTCTTTATTTTGAAAGCTTACCATTAATTACTATATTTTATACCGGTGATATTTAACTTGCGTTTTCACAAATATTATCTTATAAGGCTAAATTAAACAAAAGTGAAAAGATGTATTTCTTGCCAGTCACGGTCGGGTCACAATTCCAGATCATTTTGGAGGGTCTTCAGATCTTTTTATTTTGATATATTTTAATGTTATTTGGTCGTTTTCATACTTTATGCATAATTAAGTTTTTATGGGTCAAGGAATGGCACCACAAATCAAAATCAATGAATTATAAAGTAATGTTAGTACCCTTGCCCTTCTTCTGTGACATGCGTGTATTAACTTAATCGGTATTCATGTTAATAAATTTTACATCTTTATCGTTATCATTAAAAGTCGTTATTTTTCTTCAGGACCAATCGAAAGACACGCCCCTTATACACGCAGTAAAAGGCGGTCACAAGAACATTGTGGAGGCTCTGTTAAAGAAACACGTGGATGTGGACTTACCAGGCAAGGAGAAGAAGACCCCGGTCTATACAGCCGTAGAGAAGGGGCATCTAGCTATAGTGAAATTACTTCTGGCATCTAATCCTGATCTCGAACATAGTACTATTGTAAGTATTTACTTATTATAACATGTATTATGGAATGTTCATCCTACACTTCTCTGTTTTCAAACTAAGTAGACCTCGAATATAATATTACATTAGTTTGATTGCCTCTGAGTTTATCATTATCTATTTATTTTCTTTTCAGAGTGGGGACACGCCGTTAATGCGTGCGGTGCGGTCTCGTAACGCCGAAATTGTACATTTACTTTTAGAGCGCAAAGCGCGAGTCAACGTAGCGGATAATAGGGGGGACACTGCCTTGCATATAGCTATGAGGGCGAGGTCCAAGGTAATTATTACTATGTACTGTATGCAGATAAACTTTAATAACTTGTTATATTGCATTTCAAATAAATATCTGTCTATGTATCACGATTAAATAGAATAGTAAAATATTTTTTCTTTCTTTCAGCAAATAGTAGAAATACTTCTTAGAAATCCAAAAAATAGTCAGTTATTATATAAGCCGAATAAATTGAACGAAACGCCGTACAATATAGACATGAGCTACAACAAGACAATATTAGGACAAATATTCGGCGCTCGTAAGCTTAACACGAATGAAGACAATGAGAATATGTTGGGTTACGAGTTGTATAGTGCGGCGTTGGCGGACATGTTGTCCGAGCCGAGTCTGTCGGTGCCTATTACCGTGGGGCTGTACGCTCGGTGGGGCTCCGGGAAATCGTTTTTGCTCAATAAACTTAAAGGTAAGCCAAATATATATTATCCACTTACAACTATAGCATAATCATAAAATATATCACTCGGGAAAGAGTAGATGGTAGTCGTTTTCTATCAGTGAAAGAATATTAGGAATCGAATGTGTAGTTTTGGAATTACCTGTAGCGTACACGTATTTCTTTATAATATTAGTAAAGTAGAACTAGGACTGTCCATTTATCATCATGATGATGATGATGAGAACTAGGACTGTCCATTTATCATACATAAGATATTACTCTTCCGACAGCACATCAGCATGCAGTGACTAACGTAATTACCTACGATCACTTGGTTATTCAATAAAACCGCAAACAAACGTATTACTTAGATGATTATGACGTCGAGGGATTTATATTTTATGGAATTGCCCCATGTTGATCTTATTAATCATCCATTTTTTACGCTTGTAGGTATTCATAAATCGCGGTTTATCCAAATAATATCCAATTAGTGACGTCGTTCCCGTTTATTCTTATAAGCGAATCCACGTGGCAGATTAATGGAACAGTTAAAGTATAACTGACATTTTGCTATTTCAAGCAGTAAAACAATTTTAAAAATACAAGCTATTTTACTGAGTTTGTTTACGAGAACATCTGAAGGCATAAAAATGAATGTGATACCAAAATAGAGCCAAGCATTTCAAAGCGATGTGATCCATTACATAATAGCTCTTTACGCTTTAGTTGAAACGCTTTGAGAATATTTACAATGTTTGATTTGAAAATTTTGTTTACATATATTTTATGTTGCGATGGATCAAAATCGTTATATTTTTGCATAAAGCTAACTGCTCATTAACATAAGTCAGACGTGTCACTCGGTAGCGTCGCGGCATCGCGGCGTCGCGGCGACGGTCGGTCTCGGTGATATTCGGGTGTATAACGGTGGTAATGATGTGTCGGTGTCGCAGAGGAGATGAAGAACTTCGCCCGGCAGTGGAGCGAGAGCGGGTGGGCGTGGTCGTGGGCGGTGTGGTGGGGCGCGTGGCACGCGGCGCTGTGCGCGGGCGCGGCGGCGGCGCTGGCGGGCGCGCCGCCGCTCGTCGCGCTCGTCGTGTGCTTCGCGCTCTTCGCCGCCATCTATGTGGCGCTATACATACTGTGGTATATGGGCAATAGGTATGTCCTTCATGTTTTTGTTTTTTTTATACCACAAGCATACGGTGCCACCTGATGGGAAGCGGTTACCGTAGTTATGGTGTTATGTTTCTAGTTATAAATGAAAGTCAACTTTATTTCTTATTTAAAAAAAAATTACTAAATACATATATCTATATACATTTATATGCTAATGTTTGGGAGGCAGTAAAATATACTCATATCCTAATGTTGGAGTTGAAGGGTGAGGTAGGGAGCATAAATATTGCGGACGCGACAAACAGTCATAAATAACCGCCAGAACACACCTAGCTATGATGGCCAAACAAAACTTTTAAATTTGCCTAAAAATACGCTCTATACCTATTGAAATCCTCTTAATTGTGTGTGTGTTTTTTCAGATACGAGTGGTGGTGGGCGGGTGGCGTGGTATCAGCTTTAGGACGTAAATTCAGTTCGCTGCTATTGGTTTTACAAGTGGTATTCTGCCATCCGCCCGGACCGAACGATCCAAGGGCGTTACCTGCTACGCCTATAAGGTATGCTTGTTTTGGTATTAAACATTTTCATAACATAAGGCATAAATCAGTAAGTTTTAATATTTTTCTAAATATTGCTTAGACTTAATATTGTTTCGTACGAAATGTGTATTTCAATGAAAACACCACCCTATAGATATATAAGATTTCATGACATTTTGTCGGGTACCTTTGGAACTACCGAGCACACCCCTATCAAGCTCACATAATAGGGTAGATAAATGTCATGGCATAATTCGCAAATCCATAACAAATGCCAAAAAGTACAGATCATTGAATGCAATAGATTATTTTACGCCATGAATGTTTATGTATGTTTAGATCAGTAATTTTTATTTATTTATTTACCAACTACACTTTATGTAACAATATATATTAAACTAGTCACTGACTTCGTACGGTTGCAACAAAGCACCGTTATAATTCCGCCAAATTGCAGAACAACATCAAAATCCACATAAACCTCTTGAATCACTATAAGTATCTATTGCTGAAAACCACATTAAAATTACGTAGTTTAATAAATCTAAGCGTGTAGACTGGTTTATACTATGTAAAGAGGATTCAATGATCTAGTCTAGTAGTGGACACACGTACGCTCCTCCCTGTATTGACGTGTTGTAGGTTTCACTTCACAGAGGGCATGAAGAGCGGCGGCGGTCAGGAGGGCGAGGCGATGGTGGTGCAGATGATCGCCAGCCTCGCCGAGGCGCTCGAGTGCCAGTACGGGCGCGTGTGCACGCGGCTCGCGAGGGCCTTCCGACCCAAGCCGCTGTCATCCACCTCGGGATGGAAGTAAGTCGAGATTTCACGAGTCAGCCATGTGGCCAGCTGGCGCAGTTGGTTAGCGAGCCTGACTGATGGTCTCAGAGTTGTGAGTTCAAATCCACACTCTGAACATAAATTAATTAACTTTGTTAGTGATACAAATTTATAAATGTCGTGTATTGCGACTGCCGCCCAGGATAAATTTAAAAGTAGTATATCAGGTATATATCCCGGTTAGCCATAATAAAAGTTGGGAAAAATGCCCTAGGATAATCGTATTTGTAGAGTTTATATATGGATAGATAGACATATACCGGGCTTAAAAACTTACTCATATTTTATCCCACCACCCTATAGGTGCAAATTTATCTACCCAAGTTGGTTCTTAATAACAGAATGAAATATTTGATTATTTATCTACAAAAGATAGCAGATTTCTAATATCAGCCATCATTGTTTCAGATGGAGAAAAGTCTGCTGCATTCCACATATTGTCACGTTCGAGTTTTGCTTCACATGTATTTTCCTCGGCTTGTGTGTACTTATTATGTACTTAACTGATAATGAGCCTGACTCCATCGAACAAGGAGGAGAGGAACCGTATGTATTTTTTATAATATGAATTATAACTTTTTAACGTTATGTAGGTAATCTTGGTAATTGTAACTGGCATATGCCGCTGCTCAATTATTTCACTCGTCACGTTTTATATCGTGATATAAGATAGCATTTATTTGAAATCTTATAAAGTAACACGTTATAAAAACATACAAAAAAAATGGACGTGATTTGTAGCCATAGTTAAAAGAAATATATTTTTCAATCTTGTCAAATAAATTTTTCATTTCATTTTCAATTACATATTTCACATTTAATAGCCGTGGTGGCTCAGTTGGGAACGCATCGACTCACGATCATGATGCAGGGTGCCGGTTCAAATCCCTGGCCCGTACCTCTGAGTTTATAAAAACTTACGTACGGATTCACACCACTGGCTTTCGGTGAAGGAAAACATCGTGAGGAAACCTGTATGCCCGAGATGTCACAATTAAAGGCATGTGAAGGCCGCCAATCCGCACTAGGCCCGCGTGGTGGACTATGGCCTAAACCCCCTCGATGTTAGGGGAGGCTCGAGCTCCTCGGTGGAGACGTATATGAGCTGTTGATGATGATGATGATGATTTCATATTACCATACAACAATGTCAACAAACTACTCTAAAATACGAAATTGCAACACCGTTATAGTCAGATATAGCATCTATTTATTTGCGGGAATTTAAAATAATGTTTTTTACAAAACTTACAGCTATCCTTACAGGAAAAAACCTAATTCGATAGTGTATCTTACACTCTGTAACATTAATTATATATTGTTTGGTTTGTGGTAAATAATACTATGGTATCGTTACGTTGTTATTGCAGTATAATATCGGTGAGCAAGCGGCGCGCCATCCAGCAGGGGTTGTTGATAGGCGCGGGCGCGCTGGCTGGCGTGGCGGTGCTGGGCAACCTGTACACGTGGGGGCGCGTGCTCGCCGCGCTGGCGCTGGGCCCGCGCGCGCGCCTCGCCCGGGCGCTGCGCCGCGACGCCCCCACGCTGGCCCTGCGCCCCGAGGTGCAGGCGCTCACGCACGTGGTAACTACCTTGTCATATTATGTTACTAGTTGACCCGCGCAACCAGGACAAACATTTGTATTCATTAATATGTCTGTTTGTTCTGTGCCTGGATGTATTTATCTATTTCAGTATGTTTTTTAAAGTAGTCTGGTTACTATAGCACAAACTCTGCTTAGTTCCAAATCAGATTGGCCATGAGTAATGTATGTCAGCTATCTGTACGGAGTCTGCTTAGTTTGGTCGTTGACGAGATATTACTCCTCTGAACTGAGAGTCATCTGAGTTACTTGTAGCATGTGAGGTCGAATAAGAAACAAAGGTCTCATCATGGCCTAAAATATGAAGCAAAAGATAGTGTAGAAACTATATAAAAAAATGTAAAATGTTTATATTATTGTTATATCCATATTAAAACTGTTACGCAATGCAATATAAATATGTTTCAACAGTATCGGGGTCCAGACAAAAAATTATGAACCAGATTGTAATGTAAAAATTAACCCTATGTAAAAATTAATTTTGCAAACTTCATTCTTAAATTTTAGGTATCCTGTCTGGATGCGTTCACGGGCCAACAAACTCGTCTAGTGGTGGTAGTGGACGCTCTCGACAGCTGTGAACAAGAGAAAGTCCTTGCCCTTTTGAACGCCGTCTACGCTCTTTGCTCGGACCCGAAGAGTCCATTCATCCTGCTGTTGGCCATAGATCCTCATATCATCAGTAAGGTACGATATAAGACTTACTATTTTGATGAACTAAATGAATGATGTTATCACTTCCTAAAATTTTAGTTAATTTTAGACCCTAAAAACATTTAACAAAAATTTTTTAGGGTCCCTATTTACTGTGTTGTCGTCGTGTTTAGTTTACAGTATTGCCATTATTATGAAATTAAATAAAAACGCATGGGCTAAAGCTATACCCTGAAAAATAGCTACGTACAAGAGAGATTGCCGTCTAAAACTTTACGTGTTTCTTCCACCATTTTTTTAAATTAATTAGTTTAGTAATTAGGCAACATTAAATTGACTAAAGTGTTTCATGCAGGTTGCTTGGATGGAGGTTAGTTACCTAACGTGACATTGTTTGGTGTTATCTCCTTCAAGATTGTTGTTGTGTATTCGGATCCTTATTTTCACTCTTCATGTATATGTGTAGTACATATATGCATGGTTTTTACCCTGCCATTTATTGGCGTATTATTTTGTATATTACAAAATAATCTGATTTTTACTATGTATTTATGTTTTAGTTTTTGTGTTGCATGTGTCTGTGAGATATTGTGAAAATAAATATGATATATTTTGTATTTAAATATTTTTTTGGATATTAAGTACAATTGCGTTTTTGAAGGTTTATTTAATTAAGTAACACTTGTAAGTTGTAATACCTTCGTGATATAAAATCACCTACAGTACAGTATTCATGTGGTGAACATATTTTGTATATATTGGTTATATGAATTACATTTGTTTTTCTACTTCTATCAGGCGGTGGAAATAAACAGTCGACGTGCGTTTTCCGAAAGCAACATCGGCGGATGGGACTACTTGCGCAACATGGTGCAACTGCCCTTCTACCTGCAGAACTCGGCGCTTCGTAGAGTGAAGACCGCTCAGCAAACCGCCATGAAGAGGATGCAGGCTATCACCGCAGATGATTTCTCAACGTCGCTCCAAAGATCTGTAAGTTGGATAATAAATAAGCCCTTATAGAGCAGACCGAATTAGAGAATGTACCTACTAGAGTATTCAAAAACAAATTATATAAACACGAAATCTTAACGATATTTATAAATGTACTAATATTTTTAAATTTAAAACAGCTTAATTACCTACCAAGCTAAAAATAAACCTACTGTGAACTACCTAAATAACTTTCTTTTTGGGCTCATATACATAGAATGTAACATAACAAAATCAATTTCATCTTCAATCCATCAATCATTCACTTGAAGGTGTCTGCCCGCCGTCTATCATCGACATCGGAGCTGATGTCGAGTCAGGAGCGCATAAAGAACCAGCCGGGCGGGGTCGGGGGTGGGGGCGGGGGTTCCGGCAAGGAGAGCGCGGCGGCGGCCCGGGCGCGGCGTCTCCGCCCCTCGGAGTCCGTGGCGTCGTCAGTCGCGTCGGGGCTGCACCGCGCGGCGGGCGGGGCTGCCGCGGGGGCCGGGGCGGGGGCGGGGGCGGCCGACCTCAACCGCGTACTCCTCACCGACGACTACTTCAGTGACGTCAACCCGAGGAGCATGCGCCGACTCATGAACGTCTTGTATGTCACCGGTGTGTACTTATATGTATTAATGAATCCCAATTCCCCTTGGTCACGCCGTGATTTGGTTGTCTAATGACAATCTTTAAATGTTTGTAATAGTCTAAATTGTAATAATAATAATAGATCCTTCGGGAATGTTCGAATTTACACCTACGGAATGTTTTTATTGAGTATTAAATATGTTGGTGTATATCTTTTAAAAATGTGCTAGTGTAACTGGTTACCATATTCCCCAACCCAATAAAACTCACCGTGAAATCTAATGAAATCTTTTGAAATCTGATAGCAGTATGTAATGAGTGCCCATTAGACTGCTGGATTCACTCTTTCTGAATATACATAGCCACTTCATTTACTTATCACTCGTTATAACGACGTGAAATTGTTACAGGCCGTCTACTAAAAGCATTCCAAATAGAATTTAACTGGTACCAGCTCGCGTCGTGGGTGAACCTGACGGAGCAGTGGCCGTTCCGCACCTCGTGGATCATATACCACCACGAAACATACGAGGAGCACATTGATGACTCCAAATCGCTCAAACATATATATGATAAGTAAGTTTTCATACATTTTTCAAGATAAACAATTATTTTAATTCCCTCTCATTCGCACGAGAGATGTACGATTTTGGGCGTTGGAAATAGAGCAGTACATGGGAATCCATTTGTTGTATTTGAACGCTTTTTTAAGTTCCGTTACAAAAACCCTCGTGCGAATGAGGCTTTAATAAAGAATAAGATTAGATATTATATTTAATTTGCATTATTTCTTGATATGATAATATAATATAATTGTGCCTTTCAGAGTAAAACCCCTAATGAACGGTCTCCGCGAAGCAAGCACGCTCATGGAACTAGATCGCGACGAACGTAAGCTTGAGGTGTTCCTTAGCTTCCACCGCTCTACACTCACCGCTGCTGATCTCAAAATATTCCTGCCATTTACTATTAATCTAGACCCGTATATCAAGAAAGTTATCAAAGGTAAGAAACAAAGTAATTTTTTTTTATACTTCATTAAAATCAACAGAATATGGGAAAAGGTGCGATCAATTTCCACGAATAAAAATAGTCACGCTATTGTGTCCTACACCGGCCTGCTTTTCAAAAGACTATTCATGTTTTATTTTATTTATACGGGATTTAATCATTTTATGCGTTTTATTTAGAAATTGAATGTTTCTTTTGTGAGTGTCCTGATAATATGTCTCCTATAACATTTTAGAAGAGCAGCTACAATCTGGTGTCGAAGAAGACATCGGAGCCTCCGGTGCAGCTAGTAGCATGATGTGGGGCACTCCACAGCACATGCGTCAACCACACTCTAAACTGTTCAATAGGAAACATGTACGTTACAGTTGTTTATCTATTTATTCCATTGAATACAATATACTGGCAACATTCAATTGATATGTAAACAGAGTACATACACACCTGGCGTGGCGATAGCTGGTCAATAAATTAACCATTATTAAAAACATAAATTCTTCCTTGTTATTTCATTCCGTATTTCAAAATTGCTAATATAAAACACACTTTTAATTGTCTGTATAAATCCACAAAACATTTTTATATACTTTGCTTTCGTTTCATACTCTAGTAGTGAGTGAAAGAAAAATTTAAAAAACAATAAATTGAGTGATATTATAGCGTTATAAACCCTTGTTCTTATGACTCATGTGGCAATGTAAGTAAGGTCTTCTAATGTTACAGCGCACGTCCCCACCGTCGATCCCCTCGGGGCTGGGGCTAGGGCCGGGCCTGGGGCCGGGGCCAGGGCCGGCGTCGGGACTGGGCCCGGCGAGCGCGGCTCCCATGTGGGTGGGCTGGGCCAACGGCGGCGCGTACATGCCGCAACCCGTCAACCAGCACTACCAACCGCAGCTACAAACGGCGCAGGCGCAGAACCCCTACCTTATGCTGCGGTCCGCTTTCCCAGGCCTGGTGAGTACTTGTTGTGATTGCAGATCTCTTATAGTCATCAGGTCAAAATTATATTTTTTTGTCTGAGCCAACCTTAAATATACACTTAAAATTCATGATATCCTCCAAGCATTAGTGCTTAGTGTTTGCTTGAAATATTAAATGGTTTTTTTGGCTCACGCATTAACGGACTGACTTCTGGTAGATTGACTTCTAGTCAAATAAACTGTAAACCTTATCGATAAATATACCTATTTTGAGCATAAGTAGCATTATTTCGAATATTGTATTACAGGTGGACGTCCCAAACATTCGTCTGTCAACACTGAGCGTGGAGCGTGTATGTGGCGTAGTAAGAGAAGCTTTGGGCGCGAGTGCGGGCGCAAATAACGCTTGTAACGCGCTGCAAAAACACCGCGTTTGTGGCTTGGTACTAGCCGTGTGTCGCCTGCCGGACCTTGAACCGGTTAGTATCCTGCGATGTACTTTACACATGACTATTTCATCATAAACTAAACAGACTGTAAGGAGATAACAGATACACTGCTTTTTCTACACACTGTTCATATAGATGGTTGTGGTATGATACACAGAACAAACATATATGTTTATTCTTAAATATTTGTTGTGAATGGGATTAAGGAGTGTATCTAAGGTATGTACCTTACGTACGGGTTGAGTGAATAATTGATGCGTTAATTTTTCATATAAAATATGGGATTTAAAGAAAATGTTTTCATTTATAATTTGTTATATTAATTTTTCAGGTCCTCGAATTGCCCTTCGGTGATTGGGAATTATTTAAGCTGCTCATTTTGAACCTTCGCGAATTGGAAGCTAACATGCCTTCTAGTGCCCCAGCTGTGACAGGTGACTTACTGATCTCATGAATTTATAATAGATAAAATTATCATTGTCAAAACTCAAACTAACTAAATATATTTTTTTCCGTGTGAAGTTATTACAGAAAAGGCACCGGAATCTGAAGCCGACTCGGTGAAACCTAGACCTGCAATAGAACATCAACGCAGTCGCCCATCGAACGTAGAGAAACAGGTAAGACTAACTCTAAAGATATCTAAATTACAAATATAAAATGAATAATGTGGACCCATAATGTGAATTATTCCTGACCACTTATGTTTGTTATATGTTTTGCAGCCTTATACGGAATATCAGGTGATTATAAGTAGTGTACTTGTAGCAGTCATTCAATACGATTTTGTTTCATGAAATTAATGAGTACTTTTAAATAGTGTAGCAAACCGATAATATTAGAAAAACTCACTGGCACTATGGTATACTACCCACTTACACTAGGTACTTAAATAAGGTAGATGTTTTCTAAGTAAATAGTATTCTGAATAGGAACAATAACTTAAAAAGAATATAATTGGCAGGGTGCTGAAAATATTTGTTACATCATTTCATCATTATTTTTTACAATACTTGGACAGTGTAGCTTGGAATAATGTAGGAATACAGCATGCCTTAGTGAAAGTTTTAACAAATTCACTAAAACTATTAGTATAGTAGAGAGCACCTAGATTTATAAAACTTGTGTGGCTACATGCCATGAATATCCTTATTTCTAGTTTTTATATATTTTTGGGGATTTTTATATATACATATTTATTTGTTAACATACCACAAAGTTCTATGCTGTTTTTTAGAAACTTTGAATGCAGAGTTGGACGTAGAACACTAATGTATCCCGAGAACCTAATGCAACCTGTAATATTCTCAAAGCGTCAATTTCCCCAGGTGACACTCGAGGAGCAGATGATCTGCGGTGCACTGCAAACGTTAAACGAGGAGGCGATGGAGGACGTGTTACAGTCGGAGCCCCCCTCCCACCCAGGTGAGCCCCACCTCCGCACCATCCGCGAGAACCCGCTTCCGCCCGCCTCGCCCCCTCCCTCCCCGCCCTCCGCCCTCTCCGCCCCCTCCGGCCCCTCCGCCCCCTCGCGGCTCGAAGACCCGACCTCGTCCGAAGAAGACACCGAGCATCGAGACCATGTCGTCCTCAACATAGGTGACGATGTCTTCCTCTAAGGGCCCATAAGCTGCCAATTTGCACAATCATAGCTGTATGCGCAACCCGAGGTTGCATTTCCTTTGAAGTTGAGCGAACACGTGTGTTTTCGAAACGAACGAAGATGCACGCATACCATCGCTGCATGAGCGAAAATACGACGTTCTCATATGTCAAGAAATCCTCGACATTCTTCACTTCAAACGAAACTTATCGGGACCAATGATTTGCAAACTGAAATTGGAAAAGCAAAAAGTTGTATAATCAACTGTATATCAGAAACGGCTAAGGATGGACTAGTATATTAATCACAGCAATAGCCCATTCTTGTTTTGATAATGAGCCCAATGAGTATCTACCCCAGTATAAGTTTGATTCTCAGGTAACTTTTTCTATCATTTTATAAATCGACTTGTTTAATATGTTTCTAAAAATATTGTTAGTATTTGTCAAATTACATCTGTAAAACATGTTTGCTTAGGCCAACTATGGCAAATGCGCTTTGGCCCACAATTTCTGTAAGGTCGTATGAAGGCGATATTGTATAAAGTGTGACTCGAAAACATAAATTCAATCTGGAAAAATCATTACGATTATGACTTAATTAAGTTTTAAGTCTTTATTATTTACTTCTGAAGATCATTCAGATATACATTAATCTGTGCATTATTTACACACATATTAAAACTTTATTTGAATTCTTTTAGGGTACAGGTACCCAGTACAAACACTAAATCGTAAATATAATATCGTACCTATGTGTGGGTACTGATACGTACCTACTGACTGATCCAATTATTTCACACGATGTTATTTGATTACTTTTGAACGGTCGTACATTGTGCCAAATTTTAACGCAGTTATTATTTTCAATTTAAAAGAATATGGGTAAAAGAGACAGGTGTAGACGATATAAAAGTTCACATTACTACTGAACCCTTAAACTGAGCACAACACCTGGGTATTTTTTTTCCTGTTTACTTAAATGTATAAAGATGTCACGATTCTCAGTAAAAGACTTACTGTTATTTCCCTCACTCTAGTATTTCATAGCAATATAATATCGTGGTAGCTAATTCAATTCTGAATATTATTTAGGAACTTAGTTGTAGGACTTGTAGGTGTCACACTCACAGTATTACTAGTGATTTGTTTACCTTTATTTATGAAGAGCGAGGCATTAATTTAAATTATATTTTTCGTTCGTATGCATATCGATCTTTTTGTTCAAATATGAAAATTATTGTGATGATCCGCCATTCCGGTATTTATATCTTGATTGCATGAAAAATGTACATAAAATCGGCTGTGCATTTGTTTTGTTTATTGATGTGATATTCATAATTATTGTTAATTTCTATGTTGAAGTAACAATACTTTTAAGTTAAAAATAATAAATAATTTGCCATACCTACCCTTGATCTTAAAAATGAGATGCATATATTTTGGTACTTAAACTTTTTCAAATCGTTAAGGGGCTTCAAATATTTTAGTAAAATCATCTATTAAAGCAAATACATGATGACGCAGTGTTTAAGGTGATAATATTATGTAAGATTTAACGAGTTTTAAGGATTATTCAATTTTAAAAGACATTAAAAAGACGGATCAATAACTATTATGTGCCGTCGAAGCTTATATTTAGTAATAATCGCCTTAAATTCTTATGTAATTTATTATTAGATAGTATGTGTAAGGGACAGAACTACACATTTTCATAATTTGTCAAACTTGCAAAGGCTTTTAAAAGACTTTGGTTTCATGTATAAATTTCAATATGGTGTAGGTGATGTAAATAGTCATAGGTAATAACTTATATCATAGCATTAGGTTCCAGTACTTCCATTGTTTTATGTCACATAGGGAGTATCGATCATTGAAAAATAATATTGTATTATCTAAATGAACATATCCAATCATTCCTTCGTAGTTAAACGTTTACAATTCCTATAGCAATAAAATATACAAAAGTTAAACTGTGTAGTTTTATTTTCAACAACCGCGTCGAGTCTCCGTTTCGCAGGTCTCATCGTCAGCAGAGGCGGCCCACGCGTCGACGGCGGTCCGCTCGCAGGTGACACTCCTCGCCTCGGCGACTCCTCTCCCGCTCGCTTCCTCATCCGTTTATTTACTAGTTATATTATTTTGTCGATTAACCGTGTCGGGTTGATACTCTAGCGTATGATTACAGACGAGGAGAGCTCGCTGCAGCTGCGCGCCGCGCCGGCGGGTGTGGGGGCGGGTGTGGGGGCGGGGGTGGTGGCGGCGGGGGCGGGGGCGGGCAGCGCGGCCGCCACGCCGGCCGGCTCCCCGCGCGCGCTGCGCCGCGAGCCCTCCCTCCGCCGGCCCGGCAGCTTCCGCCGCCGCCCGCTCGGGGACCCGCCCGCCGTCACCTTCAACGTCGAGAACGAGGACGACTCCGACGAGGGACAGATCACGTTCAGCGCCCGCCCTCGGCCGTCCGCCGTGCACTACCGGCCGCCCCCGCCGGCCGACGGGCCGCCCCCCGCGCTCCGCTCGCGCCCCTCCTCGCTGCTCGTGGCGCCCGACGACGCGCTCGACGTCGCCCGTCTCGGCGCCAGGTCGATGTCCGTCGAGGACTCCACCGGGACCGGTTCGCCGATCGTCGATCTCAAACTGAGGAGCCTCCGCCGCACCGCCGAGATCCTCCGGAAGGTGAGCTCCGCGGAGAGGCTGGCGCGGCTGAAGGACAAGCTGATGTCTCGCAGCGGCAGCTCGCGCGAGCGCAGCCCCGCGCGGGACGAGGCGGCCAGCGACGACGAGTCCGCGCCGCTCGTGTCGTCGCCGGAGCCGAGCCGCGCGCCGGCCTCGTCGAGCTCGTCCGTGACGTCGCCGGGCAGCGGCGGCAGCGGCAGTAGCGGCGCCGGCGGGGGCGGGACCCGCAGTGCGCTCGACGTCACCGTCAGCGCGGAGCTCTCGCCGCGCTCCGACGTCACGGAGCTGGAGTCGCCGCGGGAGGGCGAGACCGCGTTCGACCTGCTGCCGGACGCGAAGAGCGACGACAGGCGCGCCCCCGCCACGATCAGGTTCGAGAGGGAGGACAGTATCACGTCGTTATCCAACGTGGAGCCGTACAACATGCGGCTCCTGGCGCACGGCTCGGAGAACTCCCGCATGATCCTGTGGCGCCAGGACGCCCTCGACGCGGACCCGCCCTGGCCGTGGGACGAGCCCGACTCCGCTGTCTGATTTCAATCTAGTGCGCGGGAAGGCTATATTTGCTACTTCAGTTATGTCGCTATAATCCAGCGCTGCGCGTCGCTCGAACGAGACTGTAGCGCTCTGATATTACTGCTATTAGAACTTTATTAGACAATATTATTACTACAGTAGATAGGAAGCTTTTTGGCTGAGACTTGGCAAAATATTGTTCCGATAAAATAGGAACTTATATCGTAAAGAAAGTACTTACCTAAATGAGCAAAAAGAAGACAACTTTTTTAATGCATTTAAATTAATACCCATACTTATATACCCAAAATTGTGATATTATTTTGTCTTATCTATATTTTTCATGGCAGATAATCAATCGATCTGTTTGTACATTCTTGTTTCCTGCATGATAATCTTTTAAACTCACAAGCTAACCGTGGTTTCACCGGTTGTTTCTGGGGCTTTTATTTCTAGGGACAGAAACATAGGCATATAACAAGAAAATAATGTACCTTATTAATGATATCGGATATGTACTTTTGATGATTGCCCGTCACACCCAAACTTTACCTCTTTATAATATTTATATAGATAAACATACTTCATGATCACTCCGCTTATAAAAATCAATGCGTGTTTAAACATTCTTAAATAAAACCACAATTGTTGTTTTGATAATTTTTCTTGTTATAAACATCCACAGCTACCGAACCGAAAATATACAGCTTATATATTAGATTCAACAATCATGTAGCTAAGACAGTGGCAAATAGATCACATCGCTAAAAAATAGTATTTTTTTAAACAAGGCGGCTAGATATAATTGCTCCCTTTTTGTTATCCAACCAAATCAGTTAAGTACAAATATAAAACAGAGAGCTTCTCTTAGATAAATATTATCATGATGAGTAATAAGAAAACATAAAAAAGCCTTTTAATAAAAACATTGATCGAATAATATTTCTGTTACAAATGTAATTCATTCAATACATTACAAAGCTATCCACGTCTAGAATAAAATAATATAGGTTCTATATAATATCAACAACAAACTAAATTTTAGAGATCACATACTTATACAAAGTCTACCACAGTAAGGCAGTATTTAAGTATCTACATTTTCAGATATTATACATTTATTACCTTAACTTACATATTAAACAATCTTATAATTAGTTACTACTGGTACTCTGATCAATAGGTATGATTTGAGTGTAAAAAGTATGATTACAGCAAAAGCCTCTAACAGGTTAAGATAAGACAACATTGGAAATAACAAGATACTTAACAATGACATTATTGTAAATTAAATAGTCTAGTACAAGACTGGAATTCGATTTTGCCTGAGATGTGCGAGTTCATTCCTTTGCTTAACTCAACACAAAAATACATGCACATCTATTAGAAAGCAACAATGACCATACACAAGTACTGTACCTATAAAATGTATGTACCTAATCATTAAGTCAAAGCAATATATTATTATAAATATTTTGATTTGAATTTCCATAAGAACATTGGTTATAAAAGTATTTTTTAAATAAATGATTATTTGATTGTAATGCAACCGTTTCGCTTCGTCAATGTTATTACATATATCACAATTACATGCTCAATTACAAGTTAGTTTGTGCCAGACTAAATAATATTTGAATGCGTAATAATAACTTCATACTAATGTAAACTAAGGAATAATCTCACGGAATTACAATGCCTACGCTACACTAAAAAGATAAATATATTGAATTCTATAATAACTGAATAATATTTACATTAGGAAAACCCGGTTCTACGACACAATCGAGTAAGACGACCGGCATGACTAGATTATCACGCCGGTATCAGACGACTCGTATTTTGGCGACGTCAGTGGGGGGGTCGTCTATGGTTTTGTCGGGTGGTTCGGGTGTGGCGGGTGTCTGGTTGCGGTTGTCTTGGGCGGCGTCCACGGCGTCGGAGGGGGGGTCATCTTCAGCTGAGGAAGGGGGGGCGGGTGCGGGGGCAGTGAGCGCACTCCACCAGCCGGAGAGCGCGCCCCGCGCCTGGGACAGCGCGCCGCCGACCGCCCGCGACGTGGTCGCCACCGCCCGCCCCGTGCTCGCCACCGCCGCCGTCACCTTCCTACCGCCCTCCGTCGTAGACATTGTACTGTACATACAACTACTATTTACCAAGGGCGATACCGAATCGTCCGGTAAGTTACGGATTAATCTATATAATGTTTACTACTGTGAATCTCATTGGGATCATGATAAGACTTTATTTATTTCAAAAAGTATATAGATATTATAGAGTTACAAACATAAACACTTGATATTAGGACAATATAGATAACAACGCCTAATTTTTCAGCACTACAACTTTCATAGGGATATTATTTGATATCAAGTGATGATATGTTTTATTCAAATAGCCCACTTATTAATAGCGAGACTATTAACACTCGCTTCGGAAGGTAGGTCGATAAAGAGCAGCAGAGAAATACCATTTGAATTTTGTAGGCAAGCTTGAAGAACTTAATTTTTCAATAGTAAGAAAACTCGTATCTTATTTCCTTTAAAAATAAGATTCTACATCATCACTTCCTCGATTTGAGAGGAAACAATAACTCTAAACAAACATTCAATACTTACTGAGCAAATTTCAACTTCATATCGGCTACTGATAATTGTCCCGAAAATGGGTGCAGGGGCATTAGGTTCATAAAAGCTTCTACTTCGCCATTATTGGTAGTATTCAACCACTGTTGATAGGCTGGTGTGGATTTGAATGCGGACATAAACTGTGCATTGTAGGAATCAATTTCACGACTACCATCTGAAAATGGTGGTCACTATTTGTATTATTGTCATTATATGTAGTGACATATTATAAAACAAAGTCGCTTTCCGCTGTCTGTCCCTATGTCTTCTTAAATCTTTAAAACTACGCAACGGATTTTGATGCGGCTTTTTTAACAGATAGATTGACTCAAGCAAGAGGAAGGTTTTTATATACAATACATGCATAATATGTCGGGCGGGTCGCTAGTATTTTAATAGGGTTATTCTTGTAAGAAGTTCACTGTATGCTAAAAACTTAGCACTCCACAAAATTTTGGATTAGGCTCCTTGCTAGCCGCATCCACCTTTATAGGAATAAACATGAGCAACCCATTAAAAAAGTAACTAATCCTCACAAACGCTGGTATTATAAATGCCCTTCCATAACATACATAAACAATCCAATAACGAGCCTGATGTCAATCTACGGTTTGTTAGCTACATCTGTTATCTCACTCCATATACAGGACTGTTGTGTTGTGAGACATAACCTAAGAAATATTTAAAATAGTATATAATATAATTGCATTAAGTTGTAATTAATTTACCTGGCAGAAGTGAAGTTCTCAAAAGGTATATCAAGTAACTTGCGAACTGATCTCTTATCCATTCATCTCCCTGTGTAGCCCCATGGCGCACCACATGATCTGCAAATCGTAAGTCTTCAGTGCCCAGTGTCAGTTGTCTTCTCAGAACCATATCGGCCGTTTCGATTCGCATTTCATTTAATTCGACTAGAACATCAAATAACTGCCTTTTCTGCTTAAACAAAACATTGGACGCACCGACAACAAAGCCTTGTACGGCCGAATCTGACAATAGATCTAAATATTGCAATGATAAATAAGGTAAGCAAAGATAACCATCTTCGAATAAGGGTAATGGAAATCCACATTCAGCTTGGTCAATTTGTCCTGTCATATTATATAAGCCATCGACACTCATATCTCTCGCCATTGTAGGACTCTGTTGAGCTTCTGTCATTGGTTTCTGTGATTTATATTTCTCACCAATACTGTGACATTTCTCTCTACTGGCTGTCAGTTCTTGTCTATCAACTACATCAGTAAGGATAGTTTCATCAAAACTCTGGCGACTAACTCTATCCTTCTCGTCTAACAGATTGCCGGTCTCTTTAATAGAGAGTTCTTCTAATTGGTCTGAGCCATTTAAAAATGTCTCTGGTGAGATTTCTATGGCCTCCTCAACATTATCATGGTTTTTGTTTTCAGAAGTAACAGCCACTGGGGATAAAGGTCTGGATAATCTATAAAGCAAAAAATTCAAAATATAAATAAAATTTTAATGAGGTAGGCAGTAAACTTTATGTGTTAGCTATAGTTTAAAATGATGAAAAATCTGAGATGAAACTTACACAACATTGGCTGAGCGAGAAATACCATACTCCAAACAGCGTGGTAACAGCGATATTAGTGTTAACAATGCTGCTGATAGTGTTCCAGCTGGACACCCATAAATAAGCACCTTTCGTCGTAACAAAATAAGTTTAAAGAGCAGCAGAGCTTTATGACGCCAATTTTCCACAAGTCGCTGAACTGATAAACCTGGATATAAAAATATTCTTTTGTGAGTTATTTGAAAGTAGTAGCAATTTCATTCCATCAACAACCCAATAGATTCATCTACATACAAATGCATCTCAACCATCATTACAATCCATCTTTAAATTTATCACAGTCACATCTACACAATGTTTAGAAGAAAAATGTATCTACACTAACAAAAGAGCTTTACATAACCTGGCTTATCATGTAAAAATAGAAATGAGAAAGACAAGCACTCACATTCTGGAACATTTTGTTCAAATTTTAATAGGCATAATTTTAAACATACCTTCTAGAGTTTGATCCATTTGAACAGGGCAGCTGTTTAAATGTATGAATGCTTCTTCAAGAAGTTTTGTTTGAGAGAAATCACCCTGTAGAAACCATGCCCGCACCACCAACTCCATCTTGACAGCAAGTCTACCAAACAACGGTGCACGGCAAACTACACATACACTCTTTTGAACAGAACTTCTCGTCATATCTTCTGTCTTTTGTACTACTTGCTGGAAAAAAAATGTATACATCAGTAACAAGCACTTTTTAATTTTTCACAACAAAAATAATATTATAGCTATAGACAATTATATAAATAAATAAAAATTACCTCAACAGGTATTTGACGAAAACATGATATACCATAAACAGTGTGTGCTGGTTCAGTTAGACCTGGCAAGTTGAAAAATATTGTATCTGATAGATAGTTGTGTGAGCCATCTGGTAAAGCCAATGCTGGCAGATGTCGCCAAGCGACTGGCAGTTCTGTTGGGCGCCCTGGCACTAGTTCAGGGTAGCAATGTTCCACCTACAATACAACAATATTTTGTATATTTAATGATATAACAAAGGAACTCAAGTTCATGAAAATAAATAAATGTAAAGTTCATAGTGGGTAATTTTATGAATCGCCAAAGCCATAATAAATACAAAAGAACTATGAATTTTTTCGTAGCACAGTTATTTAGAAACAGTAAAAGCAAATTATTGATTTATGATTAAGTGACGCCTACACTTACCTGACATCCCTTTTTATGATGAAATCCCACTACAATAATGTTAAGCACGGGTTCATTTATAAAAGACATGTTTTCATATTTGTAATATTGCAGTTTAACTTGAAATTAATAAAAACTGTACTATTCCAATTCCAATTTGTTGTTTATGGCTTCATCGTTTGTTGACGATGATTTTGCCAATGTCATAGTCAGAAAACACAGTGTATATATATATATTGAAAAAAAGTATAAGAAAGAAGATAGAATAGAGTAATCCTTTAAGCATATTAGATAATATATAGAAATTAAATGTAAGAATGAAAAAAATAAATAAATAACAGAAACACATAAATAAAGCTAAAGACTGATTTCATTAATAGCTAAGAATTTGGCTAGTATTTTGACATAGGGTGTGTGAACTGAGGATAATAAAACATTAATATTCACAGGACGGGGAAATTGGGGACCTAGAAGATCATATAATGGGGTAGAAATTTTGGGGCAATTAAAGAATAAGTGTTCCAAGGTACCATCTTCAAGTCCACATTCACACAAAGAATGATCAAGAATTCTTAATTTAGCGAGAAATGCAGGAGAACATACATGGCCTAATCGGAGACGAATGATAGTGGATGTAACTGATTTTGAAAAGCCGCGAAATTTGAAAAACCATGGCTTAGTAGGTATTGAAGGTTGCAAAAATCCATAGTTCTTCCCTTTAACTGCCCTAGAAGCTTGCCATAAAGAATCCCAAGATTTCAACAAATTTGGTTTCGCAGAATTTTTCAGGTCTCTCGAGAAAAACTTTTTATGAGTTTCAATGCCCAAATGAACAGCCTGTTTAGCACATCGATCCGCATTTTCATTACCAATAATGCCACAGTGTCCAGGAATCCAGGCCACGACAACATCAATACCAGCGGAAAAACATTTATATAAAATACTTTTTATTTTTAAGGTAAGATAAAATCGTTCTTTGGCATGAAAAGGAAACTTCTTTATGTCTTGAAGTAAACTAAGGGAGTCCGAAAAGATTATAGTTTTATCAAGAGAATGAGATTCTACATAAGATACTGCCTCCAATAGAGCTATTGCCTCGCCAGTAAAAACAGAAGTAAGAGGAGGACATTTAAAACTAAGAACAATTTGGTATTTCGGAATCCAGACAGCTGAACCAACGTTCTCCTCGTTTGAAAATTTTGAGGCATCAGTAAACATACAGAGCCATCCACTAAAGTCTTTTTGTAGCAGTCTATTAAAATTTTGATTAGCACCAAGGTCGTCTCTTTGGATACCAAAGTTCAGAACTATTCGAGGTTGAAATATGAGAGAATTAAAATCAAATACAAATAAGGGGTCTTTGTCCATGCAGAAAATAGGATGACGAATACTGGTATACTTATTAAAACTTTTAACAAGAGGAGTAGAGTCTTTATGAGCCCAATATCTGGATTCAGAGGAGAGGCGAGATAAAGAAAAAAGTTTATCATACAACATATGGGATGGGTTTTGGAAAATATTAGAAAAAAACCTATCACACAGATATTGTCTACGAAGGAAAAGAGGGGGTTCCAGGCATTCTACTTGGAGAGCGTTTGTTGGCGAAGACTTCATAGCTCCCGTAATAATGCGCAAGCACTTTGCTTGGATCCTATCCAATTTAGCGAGGGCAATTTTATTGCATGGCTCTAAAATAAAACAACCATAATCAAAATGACTACGAATCAATGCATTATAAAGCAACTTTTGATTGTAAGGATGCGAACCCCATCGGACCCCTGATAAAGATCGGATGACGTTCACACCATTTTCACATTTAACAGTAATATATTTAAGGTGATGCAAGCCGGACAGTTTGGAATCGAAAATGACTCCGAGGAATTTAACTTTATCTTGAAATAAGATAG
Organism: Thyatira batis; assembly: GCA_905147785.2. Lineage (NCBI taxonomy): Eukaryota > Metazoa > Arthropoda > Insecta > Lepidoptera > Drepanidae > Thyatira > Thyatira batis. Next base: position 4,923,685 of record LR990489.1, on the reverse strand, counting down.
GCTCATCATTGACGGAGAGATCTAAGCGAGGGATTTGTCTTTTCCGCGAAAACACGACTGCACTACATTTAGCAACAGAAAGAGAGAGATAGTGCTCACTGAGCCAGATGGATAGGTATCTTAAAGCTGAATCTAAAGAATCAGTAACGTTAGAGAGAGATTTCGAGGAGGCATATAAGACAATATCATCAGCGTACTGTAATATGTGACAAAAACAGTTAACGGTCTTATCAAGGTCTGAGGTATATAAGTTGTAAAGTAGAGGACTCAGCACTGATCCTTGCGGAAGACCCTTCCAGACTAAGACGGGAGAGTGAAGCTCGCCGTTGACTCTGAGTGAGATGGAGCGTGACATGAGAAGATTACAAATGACAGTTATCATCCTAGATGGGATGTTCAAATGACGTAGTTTTTCCTTGAGCAGAGGAAGATGAACATTGTCATATGCTGATGAAATGTCTAAAAATACGCCAATCAGGCTCTCATCGCGAGAAAATGCAAGACGAATATCAGTTGACAGGACACTGAGGCTATCCATTGTACTCATACCGCGTCTAAAACCAAACTGGCATCTAGGCAGGATTTGTTTACTCTCAACAATCCACTCCAATCGATTTTTTAAGAGATGTTCAAAAATTTTTGATAGAACCGAAGATAGGGCAATGGGTCTATAGGAGGCGGACTCAGAAGGATTCTTCCCTGGCTTGAGGATCGGCACAACAATTTGGTTCTTCCAAGATGCTGGAACACTACCTGATATATAAATACAATTAAAAATATGCAAAAGAAATAATTTGGACGAAAATGAAGATTTAATAATAAAAGAATATGGAATCCCATCAATACCAGGGGAAGAATCCTTAAGTTTGTCCAAAGCACAAGAAAGTTCATCTGAAGAAAACGGCTCATTCATTGGGTCATGAGGGATAGGGGAAGAAGTAGAAGGATAGGAGGGAAAGCTGTCTTCACTAGGAACAAAAGGAGGGGCTAATTTATTTTTAAAATCTAAAACCCATGAAGTGGGATCATTAGAAGAGATATTGTAATTGTTGGTGAGGCTTCTACGAAATGATTTAACTTTTTTCCAAACAAGAGAAGGAGGTGATCTAGGTGAAAGAGATTCACAAAATGATCGCCAACCTTGAGATTTTTTTTTGGATAGTAATCTCTTTGTCTGAGCGGAAGTTTTTTTAAAATTAATATAGTTTTCCATAGATAAATTTGATGAAAATATTTTTTCAGAATTATTTCTCAAACGGACAGCAGTAGTACACTCCGAATCCCACCAGGGAGGAGATGAGATCTTACCACGAGCTGAGTTTTTAAAGGGAATCGTCGTATCTGCAGCAGAAATTAGTGCATTAACGAACTCATCATATAATAATAGATAGTTGTCCATATTCACAGGAGGAAGGGCTAAAATATAACAGTCAGTAGAACTGGAAAATTTGTCCCAGTCAGCAAGATTGAGTCTATATTTTAAAAGGGGAGAAGGATCTAAAGTAGGAGTAAAAGTGCGATGCCAGTGAATTAGAATAGGAAAATGGTCACTTCCATAACAGTATGGAAGCACAGACCAAGATAATGAGGGAACAAGGTTGGGGGAAGCTAAAGTCAAATCTACTGCACTAATATTTTGAGTCGGAGATACTCTCCTAGTTGCCGAGCCATCATTAAGAATGCACACGTTTAAGTCATCAAATAAATCGAGAAGAAATGAGGAAACAGAGTCACAGTAATGTGAGCCCCATAGCAAATGATGAGAATTAAAATCTCCTAAAATAATAAAGGGACCTGAAATGAAGGAAAAAATGTGAGATAACTCATTAATTAAATTAATATTAGGGTGAGGAACATATATGGAAACAAAAGAAACATCAAGAACTCTAGCGGCAACAATATGTATAGATGGACTATGAGATGGGAGAGGGATTTGAGAGAAGGATAATGATCTATTGATGAGAAGAGCGCAACCCGCCCACCCATCATCCCGATCATCCCTAAGACATGAATAACCAGAAATTCTAAAGGGGGAACCAGGTTTTAGCCAAGTCTCTGCAATCGCAAAGACTAGAGGGTGGTGAATATTTATTAAATTGATAATTTCGTGTTTTTTGTGACGAATGTTTCTGCTATTCCATTGAAGAAGATTTTGAGACATCTTTAAAGTTATAAGTAGTGAAAAGTTGTTGAAGAAGAGTAAAACTGTACTATTGTAAAGTTTAGCTCCGCGCTTTTCTGTAAAATTGCTTTGGCATATTTGTTTGACATTGACGTTTTGTCACCGGAGTGGCAAGCAGTGAAAAAATTACGTATCTGCCAACCGGATAATCTCCAGAGAATCACCAGTAATAGGTAATCGGTGAAAACCGTAGACAGAGAAACTAATAGACTAAGTGACGATTCTTTCTCACTCACACAAGAAAGGGAGCGAACATTTTAATACGAATGCGTAAGACAAAGATGCAACTAGTACATTTTCTGTCTCATCGTGTGAAACCAGTTTTTTCAAGTGTTTCGCAACTTTAATTGCGAAACAAACCTGACAGTTCGTGTTTACATTGTGTTGGATCTGCGAATTTTTTATGTTTTAGTGTGTTAAAACGATTCTAATATAGTGAAAAGACTGAGAAATTTATACTATTATAACGCCAAAGGTTAAATTATACAATGGTGCGTTGTCGTGTAATTTCATGTGGAAGCGATAGTGAGCAGGAAATTGCCGGTGTCTCTTTTCACGCGTAAGTACGACAGTTTTTGTGGTTTATTGACCACAAATATGTGTTTTCAGGGTTGATAACTTATTTGATAGTATTAATTAGCTAAATATTGCGTTAAATTATGAAAATTAAAGCGTAATATCGAGTTTCAATCCAAATAACCTATAAACATTATTGTGGAAGTGTTGCCAGCGTCCGGTAAAAAATCTCCCATTTTTATTGTAAAATATTCTCTTGAGAATGTGTATTAAAAGAAAGCAAATTAACATGGAATCCAATTATCACAGTGTTTTCTAGCAATAGCCCCGATATTTTTTATCTAATATATAAAATTCTTGCGTCGCGGTGTTTGTGGTTAAACTCCTCCGAAACGGCTTGACCGATTCTCATGAAATTTTGTGTGCATATTGGGTAGGTCTGAGAATCGGACAACATCTATTTTTCATCCCCTTAAATGTTAAGGGTAATCCACCCCAATTTTTTTTTTCAATTTTAGAAAAAAAAAATGTTTTAATTTTTTTATGATACAGCAACAGTAAATACATATAACCCTGAATTTTCAACCCTTTACAATCAACCCCTATTTTACCATCGCGATTTTTATTTTATCTTCCGCCTTCACCGGTCGATAACCGATCAACGATCAACCGATCAGTTATAATAAAAATAATTAAATATTATTTAGTTCAATAAAAATTAAAAAATACAGATATTTTGAAAATAGATATATATTTTATCATACATATATTAAATCACTGTTTTTTACCAATACACTGATGGATATTTTAATTTCTTTGAAGACAACTAGGTATTATAAATATTATTTTTTTTACATTCAATTTATATTTATTTTGGAATGAAGTACATTTATTAATAGTTGATGTAACATTAAATAAATCGTATTTAATAAAGTGATAGTTACAACTGAAGATAATTAGCAAGAATTGTAATTTAAATTTTAAATTTATATTTTAAATTTAAATTTAAAATATTTTTTTATTATTAACAAATATAATGTACTATTAACTTAATCAGTAGGCTTAATTTTAGTAATAATTAGCTTGTGGTAACTGAAGTAGGACACATGTTTGAGATTAAATTTTAATTTAATGTTTCCCTTTCGCAACGCGGGATAAGGAACTCCCTTCCAAAATGGGAAAGTCGGGCACTGTGGCAACACACGCTTACACTATCTCTGTTTCAGTCGTGGTTACAGGGTACCTTAGTCTATTAGTTTCTCTGTCTACGGTGAAAACACAAAAGTTAAACTGAATGGTCTCACTATCTATAGATAAATTACTACACTAGAGATACATTGCCATAATAGGGCTACATGATAAAAATAATCACCATGTAATATAAATAGTATTTTAACAGTAAATAAAGCATAATTAAAAACAATTTACAGAATTTATACATAGTAAGTTAACTTTATAAAAGAAAAAAATACAGATTCAACAGCAACTTGGAATGTAATTTTGAGTCTAAAATATCGAAATGGGTCATTCGGCTGCATCATAAAAGACCCAAGATATTAAATATTACTCTAAAATAAATAATTTCATAGTAGCACACCGGTGAAAATGAAAAACCTTCAGTCGGGAAAAAAGTTAGGTGCGATTTTGCGTAAACAGCCAGGGCTGCTAGAAAGAGGTTTGGCTGATGCTTGTTGCCGTCTTGTTATTGCCATTTAATATGGTAATTCAGAGTTATGAATTTCTATTTCATTACTCATTGAAAATAATTAATAATGAATACTATATCGTCAAATTAAGTAGGATAACATCTGACAGTATGCTGAATAAATAAAAATAATAGCATTAAAAGAAAACATAATTAAGTCTTTTTCAGGACCTAATAAATTTGAAATAGTTTAGTACTTCATGACAGTACGCATATTTATAAATTTGTAATCTTCTGAATAGCTATATTTGGTACAAGACTAGTTTAATTATTAATATAGTGGATGACTCGATTGGGTACTCGATTATTATGTGGGGAAAAATTTGAAACCCCATCTGTCCAGCCCTATTGCTACTGGATGAAAGAATTTTGCTAAACAAAAAGTTGAGACAGTTGCGGTTGAGAGTGAGCGAGTCGTTGAGTGTTTATTTTTGTTGGATGTACTTAAATTAATCGGTACTTGTGATAATTATATTTATTATTGTTTAGATGTCAGTTGTTATATCATAGTTTAGTCATTAGAATACTTATGATCTTTTCAAGTGACATTTTAAATTATTATTGGCAATTTTAATCGTACACACATACGTCGCCATTTTCTTATTTGTGCTGACTTTTTTGGATTTACAGTGATATTCCATGGATAATTGCGTTGTGGATGTTGTGAACTACTTAGTGAATATTTGTGAAGGAAAAAACTCATAATTTATTGATCGTGATCTTTAATTTAGAACATGGTTGGACGTTGCTTCAGATCTGAGGTTAGAAAATCGCTTTGTTATTTTCGCTTCTTACTGCAATAATAATAACTTTATCGAATTTTCCAGGGCTTAATGTTGTCATTGTATTGGATTTGGAAGTATTGGTTAGGTAATTATGAGGCGGTGAAGTATTTAACCTTAGATGTAATCTTATTTATTGAGATCAGTAGTTGATAGGTAATTGTCTTTATTTGACATTCAATAAATTTACCATCTTGCGGAATTATTGATATACCACAAGTATTGTCACGTGAAGCTATTTAAGGTAAAAGGTGAAGGCTTTATCCAAATCATCCTACATGGCTTTATGTGTCCATAATACGTCTGTTTATTTAGCAGTAAAAATAATTATAATATAAGTACCTATTACATACCTACTAAGTAGACAAAAACATACTAAGTACTAAGGAAATGAAGTCATACTTCATGATAACAATATGTTTTCACTTATTAGGTACCTATCTAAATTTAGGTACAGGCTTACATTAAAATTGTATATTATTTAAGTTATGCAGTAAGTTGTAAAAAAAAAAAACAAAACTGGGAGTAAATCAATATTTTATCTGTTTGATGAATAACTTTAAATGACTTTTGAACTTTATAAATAAAATAAAGTAACACCTAAATATGTGTTACTGTTAGAAATGGTGATAGTTCTATTTTGTTTGTCTTTCTCGCATGAGAAAAATATTCAGTGAGTTTGTGACCCCTAAAAGTAAAGTAGTCAAAATCTAAGTGCCCCATTATGACAAGTGGATATCTCATGTCAGATGTTAAGTATAATATTATGTGTTGTCAAAACTGGCCTTGTATTCCAGTAAGGGCCAATACTATTAGTACCAATAGCATTGGAGGTGACAATCCTTATATCCACATAACCTACATTCATTACAAAGATATTATATTAGGCACTGCAGTAGTATAAAATGCGTAAGTGCAACAATGTTATTGTCTATGTGACTCGAGTCATTAATCTTTACAATTTAATACAGAATAATATCTGCTAAGAGTTCCCACATAATAACAGGACATGATTTTGTTGGAAATGTGTTTGTTTACATAATCACATCTAAGGTGTAGTTTTTAAATCTTTAAAATAATTGAAATGTTTTATGGTTTTTGGTAATTAACTCAACAATCAATCCATATCCTCATAAGTTTATACCTGTTATAACTTTCTTTTACAAATGGCAACACAGGATAAATACATGATATCTATTTATATGTTGTATGAACCATTAGTGCCCTTCCCCTGTATCTGAATGTAAAAATATTAATATCTAAAGTAATAAACCATATCTTGATATAAAAACCTATTTAAGTTTATCAAATAGGACGTTTCCATAGTGCAAGTTGGCGTAGTATTGAATCAAATGACTATGAGTAGCGATAGGATATTTTTTATCAGGTTGCCAAAGAAACAAGTACTTATAAATGTGTATTCTCTAGAAATCTCCAGTGTGGTGATTTGATCAGCACTCTTGTGTTGACAACACATATTTCTGTTTGCTCCCTGTCCACTATAGTGCTCACAGCACATATAGATGTTGATATGTATAGAAAAATCAAAGGATATTAGAGTAAATAAATAACTGATTTTCCTTGCTTCCATGATTTCTTGCAAGTGTTATTAGTAATGGATTGCCATTAATGGACAAAGCTTTCTGGTCCAGAAAGTCTTCAGGAATAACACCAAGGACCTTTTCATCACCTTTATTTAAATTATTTCAGAAAATAAGCTTAAACGTAAAAAATTAACTATTCCAATATTAAGAACCTACTATAAAGTTTCTTGAAGTTTTCTTGAAATAGTTGCGAGTTAGTGATATATAAGTATTTGGTTCGTAATCTGAGCAATTTTTTTAGATAACCATCATTGGCAAAGTTTGATTTAAAATATTAGAAAATAAGCACCACTCGTATTTTTTTACTTCATAAATACAGGATAATCAAATAAAATATACATAATTTTAATAGTAAATATTTATAATTTGCCCGTACTAGCATAGCATCAAACATTGAAGCCAGTGTGGCCAGTTTAGTTACTTCCAATAAAAATCTTGTTAGTGTTATTTGAACCCTTTGTACCACCGATAATAAGAATGAATGAAAGAATTTGAACGGGTGTGGTATTTAACCTACGTTTATTACTATTATGAGGTTTTCTAGCAAAATCATAATAGTAATCATCAATTAGATTTAAACATAGAAGAAATGCTCCTTAAACAAACAGAAAAGTTTGATCTAATCCTGCAACAAATGAGTATGTTAATCAATCTCATAACGACCCTAGTCACTAAGATGTCACAATGACTTCCCTAAAGATAGCAACGTGGAACCCAGCGGGGCTATCTCCAAACTTAGGAGAGGTAGAAGTCCTGTTACATACTCACAACATAGACATACTACTAGTGCCGGAATCTCATACAACCGCAAACAGCAAAGTGAAGATACATAATTATGACATCTACTCCACTGACCACCCAGATGGCACTGCGCACGCCGGAGCGGCCATAGTAGTAAGGTCTAGCATTAAACACTACGAACAACCACCATTTAAAACTGAGCACATTCAAGCAGCTACCATCGCAATAGATGATCGAAATGGGACATTTAATGTGTCTGCCATTTATTGTCCACCCAAACATAAGCTGAAAGAGAGGCAATATGATGAATACTTCAACACACTAAGCACCCGCTTTATAGTCGGTGGCGACTGGAACGCCAAAAATGTTCACTGGGCATCTAGACTAACGAATACAAGAGGAAGAGAGCTGAAAAAGAGCATAGACAAAAATCATCTAAAAACAATTTCTACTACTGACCCTACAAACTGGCCCACAGACCCGAATAAACTTCCAGATGTCATAGACTTCTTCATAATCAAGGGGTTGTTCAGTCTTTTTCACCATATAGAGACGTGCTTAGATGCCAATGCTAACCATGTCCCGGTAATACTGACGATTGGTACCACGGTTCTAAACATTGAAAGAAATCCCAAATTATACAACAAGCGCACAGACTGGAACTCATTTCGTGAAATGGTTGAAGATGGAATCAACCTCAGAATATCACTAAAAACTGAGACAGAGATTGATGCTGCTGCTAAAAATATAACCTCGGTGATTCAAGAAAGTTGCTGGAAATCAACGCCAGAAACCGCCGAACGACCTCCCAAAACCAAAATATACTCAGATATAATACGGTCAAAAATCATGGAAAAAAGGAGACTACGACGTGTATGGCACACAAGTAGGCATCAACATGATAAAACAGCACTTAACAAAGCCATCCGAGAATTGAAGATTCTTATAGCTGAAGCAGATGGTATAGCGTTAGATACCTACCTCGAAGGTCTCACAGCAACAAAAACAACCGACTACTCTCTCTGGAAAGCTTGTAAAAACCTGGATCGACCACTCCATCACAAACCACCGCTGCGAAATCAAAACGGAGCCTGGATCAGAACTGAACAAGACAAGGCAGATGCATTTGCTTACCATCTCAGCAATGTATTTAAACCAAACAATCCCAGACTAAATGCGGATGAAACTGATATCGACCTAGTCCTCGACCAAGATTACCAACTGGACCTACCCATAAAGTCAATAACACCCAGAGAGATATGTGAGACTATCAACTCAATGGACAACAACAAGGCCCCAGGCTATGACCTTATTACCAAGAAAGTTCTTCTAAAACTTCCTCGCAAGGGAATCGTGTACCTCACAATGCTATTCAACGCCATCCATCGTGTAGGGTACTTTCCAGACATATGGAAAGTATCACAAATAAAAATGATCCTTAAACCTGGCAAACCAGCACACGAAGTCACCTCGTACAGACCAATCAGTCTCTTGCCGGTCTTGTCAAAGCTTTATGAAAAGTGCCTATTGCAAAGAATGTTACTTGTCCTCAATGAAAAGTCTATTGTTCCTAGTCACCAATTTGGTTTTCGTAAAGAACATGCCACAATCGAGCAAGTTCACAGAGTGTGCAGGACGATAAGAAAGACCTTTGAGAAAAAAGAGTACTGCTCAGCTGCCTTTCTCGACATACAACAAGCCTTTGATAGAGTCTGGCACAAGGGTTTGCTGTTTAAAATTAAAACCTTATTGCCACACACTTTTTATGGCGTACTGAAGTCCTACATTACGAATAGAATATTTCAAGTAAGAGAAAATCAAACTACCTCAGGATTCTATGAAATTAATGCTGGAGTACCACAGGGTTCAGTTCTTGGTCCAGTACTGTACACTTTATTCACTTCCGACCTCCCACAAAACCCTCGGGTCACAGTTGCCACCTTTGCAGACGACACTGCCCTACTTGCTTCGCACAAATGCCCAACACAAGCGTCTCGCATATTACAGAATAGTCTAAATGAAACAGAAGAATGGCTAGCCAAGTGGAGAATTGCAGCCAGCGTAGCTAAATCTGTTCACATCACATTTACTCTTCGCAAAAATGATTGCCACTCGGTCACCCTAAACGGTGTTCAGCTACCACACCACGAGTCCGTTAAGTACCTGGGCATGCATCTAGACCGCAGGCTCACATGGAAGAAACACATCCAAACCAAAAGAGACGAAATAAACCTAAAGTGTAGGGGCCTCCATTGGCTGCTGGGAAGAAACTCAAAACTAGCAACGGACAACAAGCTCCTTATATACAAGTGCATACTTAAGCCAATCTGGACATATGGCATCCAACTTTGGGGATCAGCCTGTGCTTCCAACATACTCATAGTGCAAAGAGTACAAAATTACATCTTAAAGCAAGTATCAAACGCACCTTGGTTTATTAAGACTTCAGAGATCCATGAAATACTAAATATTCCGATGGTCAAGGAAGAAATAAGTGCGCATGGTGATAAGTACAAAACCCGACTGCTTAAGCACCCGAATGAGCTTGCGGAGCAGCTTACAATTCCTGAAACCATTCGCCGTTTGAAGAAGCGGCGAGATATTTTTGACCAAACGAATCAGGCAGACTGATACTTAAAAAGAAAGGGTTGACTCCAATGGGAGTAGCGCCCTACCCGACAAACCAAATTCCAACACATCTGCTTATAGTCTACAGACTGATCGCATGATAAAACCAGGAAAAAAAAAAAAAAAAAAAAATCATCAATTAGATGATCGCCGTAAAGAGAAAGTTATGCTGTAGCCATCTGGTGGTCGGTTAACACAACGCGTAATAATGAGTATACAACCAACTGACAATACATTGACTGAATCGTAGACGTGATATGGTTCAAATTATTTAAATAAATTGCTCACCTGCTATGCGCTCTACAGTTTTTCCCGCGACTTCGAAGAATTTGCGAAGTAATTCCCAAAACATAAATGAAGTTGCAAATATCGTTTCCTGTGGGGATTTATAAAGTGCAGGTAAAGTTTTTTATTGTAACTGGTGAAGTGGGTGAGTTCACGCACATTGTGTTGAGTTGCGTTTCTCTAAGTGGAAGGTGCAAGATTGCATTCTATAAATCCTTACATCAAATACAGCGGCGCCAGGTGGCGCTGTAAGATAGTAGTGAATGCTTTAAAAGGCAATATAGGCATAGTAATTATCTTTATGTATAGAGCAGATATATAAACTAAAGCTTATTACAAGGAGTAGCACCACGGCTGTAGATAAATCACGTATTTCACGAGTTATAGTTTACCAAACACAAAAATAGACAAATTGACTTTTGTTATGTAGCTTCAAGCCGTGTTTGGATTGTAAACATCCCCTTATTTGTGTAAAAATACAGTCTTCGAGTAGCCAAACCTCCGAAGTCTCTTGTCTATTACTAGACGTTCCGTGTACGGTACGGAGGAATCGGGCGAGTTAAATCATCGATTCAATTAAACCGCATTTATGAATACAAGCTAGAAGATAATAAGGCCGCGGAAATTTGTTGATCTAAATGGTTGGTTTAATACAAATAATTTACCTTGAAAACCCGAGAGTTTAGACCTGTATTTCCCTTAATACTTACATTTGACCAATTTTGTTTTCTTTTTAACTTTTTCGATGTCATATTATAAAATTAATAATTTGAGAACAGCATAATTTTCCTTGTCCACAGGATTCAAAGATCAGGTCCAAAGAGCCGTAGGCATGACGGAGAAGGTGTTATACCCAGGTAAATGGAGAACTACCTAATAAATAATTATTTAAACCTTTCAAAGCTAGGCGATATGCTGTTTCGATGTCGTCGTTATCGCCACTATAGTTAGTCATAGCTGTGTAGAACTAGCACTACTCAGATCTTTCATAGCCATTAGTATATAATACAATTTTACATACCACAGCTTTAAAACTCATCGCTGTAATTAAAGTTTTATGTCGCTTATTTTCCTTTGTTTATTACAAAATGCTTGCTTATGTAGGGTATATAGCACTTATAAGTACTGATGTAGAAGGATCTGCTAAAGTTGCTAGAAATCGTTAGGGTCACGTGATAATGACGTCACAGACGAGCCGTCACCAGATCAATAAGGACTCGAGGTCATTCCAGTCCAATCCAATCCAACGAATACGCTGCCCCGCCACCCGCCTGTTGGATATTACACGAAACTTGAACGGTCTATTTCTTTACCTAATACGTTTGATTTTGCAGAAGCAAACACTAGCTACAATGCCAAACGTACATTAATTCAGTAGCGGACATGAAAAACCTCAAGTGTTCCTATTGATTTTTTCCCCGGCTTACTCAAACTTACTCAAATGTCAATCTGCTGCTATAATATTCTCCACCACTATTACCACTGCAGAACATAATATGACTTACCTAACTAATGGGTATAACTAGAAGGAAAAACAATACTATTGTAAAATTTATATAATGAAATTTTTTTTATGTAGAAAAAGCGAATGTGAACGTAAATGAGTGAGTAAAACGAGCTCTGAAATTATTCGTCTTGCTTGTGTTAGTTACTCGTAACTTACTTCATGGAGGGTTTATCAAAAAAACGAATACACTAATTCAGTACATACATAGTTAAAAATCTTGCTTTGGTGAGTAAGTTGCAGAGAAATTAATATTTTTGTGCCATACCGACAAGTCTGGAAGATTTTTCGTTATTATAAAAAGAGTTTTAAGATAGCATTTTGTGGTTAACTTCTTGCCTTTCTTGTTAAGCTTACGCTTATATTAATGACTCTAAACATAAAACGGTATACGACATTATTAACAACTGCTGTTACCAATCTTTGATTGAGACGAAAAATTATTTTGAAATTTACATAGATATCCGATTATTTTCCTGTCATATTTAAAGTGGCATCAGGCATATCAGGCATTTAACAATAATTCTTTAACAATAATGCTTCTATTTTCATTATTTAAATCTAATTAATTTCCTTACCTGTTGTTGTATAGATATTTTCGAAATGTTAATTCATTATGTTAAAAATGTTAATTCGCTCAGTGGATCTAACTAATAAGATAAGTACATATAAATATGTTTATATGTATGTAATAAACACCGGAGTTTCTCTACATAAAAGGTCATCGTTTCAAGGTTGTAACTATAAAACGATTGGTTGAATAAGAATGAAGTATAGCGATGTCTCTGGCCAGATCTGTCGGTCGGTACTTAGGTGCTATGCGGGGTGGGGCAGGGGTAGTGCGGGGCGAGATGCATGTGCCTTGCATCGGTTGACGCATCGCGGTTGAATCTCCACATAGAACGCGAGGAAGTATGTAAAAAGGCGTACATAAGACGTGGATCGATGTCGGAGCCGACACCCACCTTCTATTCAAGCTTTTAATACTGACTGCCATGACGAATACCGTAAGAGAATTATTCTATTTCGATTGTTCGTATAAGTTCACAATGTGTTTGCGACTGTAATACAGTTATGTTTCGATCTAAAAATATATTACTGCAATGCCTCATGAGAGACGTTAATTTCATCAGACGTTTTCATTATTTTTATTGTATAGGTACTTACCTAACCTACAGATTATTGAAGAGAATTTATTATTCTCACCCAAGTCAAATTAAGCTTGAGTAACAAGTATTTGTCTAGTCGAGATTGTAAAGATTAGTTCTGAGGAGGACATGAAAAATCTTTAACACCCAAGTCACCGCACATGCGCGCTTTCGTGACCTTGACGATTTGTGACGAACTAAGCGAATGCTGTTTGCTTATTTACTCTTATAACTCTCATGTTGATACTATTTGAAGTTTCAGTTAAAATTTCTGCTGTTGATATTGTATACTCTGGATTACCATGGATTATTTTTAAATTTACTATACTTTATATAAACGTGCCGTTCTTTTTTAAAGTCTTTGCGATGATTGTCATCGCGGTTGGTTCCTACGACGCTGCGACGTCAGCGAATGGCGTGGCTGTCTTGTTGCCACGTTTACCTGTGTTCGTTTACAAATAAATTCGCAGCTTGAATGTAGCGCACAGTTGCACCATCATTCCAAACTCTATTCAGATCTATTCAGCCTTATTTTCGGTCCGATGAATGTCGTGTCTTGCTGTCTCGCTCACTCGAAATGTTATAAAAATTGAAGGAGACTGAACAAGTTTGGATTAATGTGTCACGTGTCCAAAAGTTATAAAAATAGGTTTCTGATGCTAACAATTAAATATTTTTTGTAGAATTATTAACGATGAACATAAAGTGTTTAGTTTACAGTAGTATACTTTATCTTCCGAATACAATCACCCTGCTTTTAGCACTCTTTTGTATTGATTGAACAGAAAAGTCTTCTCCACTGCGGAGATACTTCCTCTACTTCCTCGCCATTTGCAGCGAACTCAGTTTGGTTTCCAATCGTTTTTGTTCGCAATTTCTATTGCGAGTAGTTTTTTTATACGTTTGCCGATATACATATTAAGTAATATTATAGGAAAGTATGTTGGTTGTAACTCATAATAGGGCCAGTGAACTGGGCGCTGTTATACGAGTGAAACCCGGCCGGCTTGAGGTCAACGAACTGTTCATTTCGCTGCATCCGTTGCAAATACTGCGCGCGGCGCATCGATGCCGCCACCAATTCTGTCGACTGAATACACCACTTTTTCATTTAACAAAGTGAAAAAGTGGTCTGAATCGTAAAGAAACTGCGAACGAGCAGGTTGACTTGCCAATAGAAAGTTGCACGCGTATTATAACAATTGCGTTCTGCTATGATTGTTGTTTACTGTCATGTTTTAAGTACTACATTTTGTTTCACTAATTGTATGAAATAATTATTTCTTATGATTTTAATTCAAATTATTTTATTAATTAAAAATGTAGCCACTAATGTATTGACTATTTACTTAATAAACGAGACGAGATTGAGATAGATGGTAGCCTGTTGACTTGGCTTTTTTCACAGATCGAATTATTATTAGACGGAGAGAATTTATCGACCAGACGCGGGGTTAGTTCGCAAGTAAACTTTGATTTTGGCATTGTGTTTAAACTTCACGCTCACCTCTCAATTTTCTTGACTTAACTAAAATAATCATTTTTTTTTTTAATTTTAGCCATACAAGCTACGAAGCACCAATACTGTTATTTTATTAAATGCAGTCTTATACCAACAAAGAATTGGAAAGAAAAGTATAAATATCCTGTAAATTTATCCAAAGTATTTGCGGCAAAGTGGCAACCCTAACCGGGTTGGGCGGTGGCGGTCGTCGGTGGCAAATAGCAATGGGCCGCGCGTCGCCTATCGCCAACGGGAACTGGTTGCACGCAGAGCGTTTGTCAACTTGCGGATTGTCCTTATTACAAGGCATTGTTAATATATAGGTACTTAATCATCGTGGATTTATAAATTAAATGATGTACAACCATTTTTCATTCGATTATTTAATTACCTGGTACCCTACCAAGATATATATACTGGTTAAACAAACATTGAGGTTCGTGAAAGAGAAAAAAATAAGCTTCCGTCGACATAGGCGGCAGGGGGAACTGGGTGTTTAGGGGGTGTCGGTGGTAGGAGGGATTTATATGTATAGTGACGCGATCACGTGTACATTTTGCAGCCTGTATTGATCCTCTCGTCTTTTCTTGTGTTACTGCGTGATATCCCACAACCCTTTTTATATTTCAAACTTATATTGGGAAATCAAAACATAATAATTGGATTAATTGATCGTTCGTTATGTCATTTGCAAAAAGCTTCATTCAATACATCATATCAAGAACATAAATAAGCGGATCACCTGTATTATTATTGTTAAATGTTTTCATAATTACTTTTTAGTACCACCAATCATAATGAATTTATATTACCAACCCTAATTTCGAGAAAATTTTACTAAAAATTTGTTTTCTTTTTAAGGTAGAAATATAACCGTTCCTCTGGTCTGACAGTTACAAAACATGTAAAATGAGAGACAGCCCATTTTAGTCCTCAATGTTGTTAATATATAATGTTGCTAGTTAATCCCAATTGTACAAAAGCCAGAGGTATTTTACATACAAAAGCATTACATAGATGCTAACTGTACTGGGTAGAATATGCCTATGTATTTAAATAAATGATGTGGTCATACAATGGTAGGTTGTAGCTGTGGCGCGCTCACCGTCCGTCGACCTAGCTTACTCGCACACAATGATGCCCTTCGTACATATGCGCTATTTAGAAACACTTACACCTGCACCCGACAATTGCTGCTGCGCATTTATGTCTCAAAATGAAATCTATATCTTTAATTTATCTATCTGGTTACCATAACACAAGCTTCATCTGAAGCTTACTTTGGAATCAGATTGGCCGTGTGTGAAAAATGCCCCAGGATATTTATTTAAAAAGAAAAGAATTTAGTTATAAAAATGGTATGGCAAATATTTTTAATTTATTCACCAAGATTAACATTTTTGCACTTATATTGTGATTCTGATGCGAAAAGACTCTTGAACCGCAGACAGACACAGCAAAGTCTTACCAAAATACATTTTGCCATTATTATAACAGCTAGTCTCCTAGTTTGCTTCCAGGCTTCAAATTGTTTCTATGTAAAAAATTACGTGAGGCACTCGGGGACTGCCGCGGTAAAGCTATTGCATTGCATAGCATTTTGTATCAACTTATGCAATTATAATTTTATTTATTTATTTTAATAATAAATGCACTTTGTTCATTCATATTCAAAACACTTCATACACAAATTTTACAAGTACAGCTATTCACTGTTGTACATAAATACATATACACCTATATACTTTCTCATAAACAGCTGCTTATGTATTCGTCCGATTTCGGAGCAGCTCGTCTCGATTCGTGCGAGTTTCGTAGTCGTACAATACGTCTAATCGCACACAACGCCGTGTCGAAGACTGCCGAACTGAAACGACGTTAGACGATGCACGGCCTTCAAGCCACACCTCCTTGCCCGTCGGAGTGGGGGGTGTTAGGTTTTTTTCGTTACGGAATTTCTTGATTCGGTCGCCGCGCTCAGAGCCCGCGATAAAAGCTATGCAATAGCTTAAAAATAACATCAAGCATGTTAAAATCATGTTCATAGTTATAAAATTAAATCTGTCATTATTATTTTGTTATTATATATAATTTCAACTAGCTAAATCGTCTTCAAAGCTCGACTGTATCAAGCGATGTCACATTCATTACCGGCACAAATCGTTAACTAAAATTATCGGCTAGGAAAATGCGCGCAAGCGGTAGACAACAGAAGAGGCGTGAGAGTTAAGTCGAGTTGAACGAGATGCGAGATTGTGTATGCGCGCTCTATTTCGGTCGCGGTGGCGCACTCGGCACGGCAGCTAATCGTCGCGTCACGTGACGAGCGCCGGAAGGACGGGGCCGGGGGACGGGGGGTGGGGGCTCGCGGCCCGCGGGCAGGGGCGTCGGAATGCAGTCACCACACCACACCACCGACCGCCATGCTAAGCAACCGCCATCGCTCGATGCACACCCCGACTCCTCAATTAATCTTCAAGCAGTCCTTGCTCATCTAGACTTCCCTTAAAATATCATTACATTATTAAAATAATGATTAAATGATAGCGATATACACTATTGAAAATAGTATTACAAGATTTACAAGATAATATTTTACGTCGTAATCGCTTATCATATTTACTAAATTATGAAAAGTTTATATAAGGAGTAACCCTGCGTCGTAATCATCTTTCATCGTGTTCATTTTCACTGCATTATTTTAGGGGCATTTCATTAAAGACATATAGGTATGGCTTCAAATGCATAGCTTGCATAAGCATATTTAGCATGTCTGTGGAAAAAAACTTAAAACAAACAAAACTAGACGACAGACTGTAAAAAAAACAGTACTCGCGATTCAGTTCTTTCATCTCTTTCTTGTCCTTAAGATGAAAAGAGTGAGGAGTTATTTTTAGCTCTGTCAATTTGACTGAACATCTATCAATGTATTTTTACACAATGTTAATTCGCAACAAACTGTGCGATCTTGTCACCATTATTTTTAAGAAGCGTGTCCATATACCAGAAATCGCAACTGCTTTTGACAAGACCGTTTTCAATGTCAGTCAATTGTGGGTGTTCAATTAAAGCACAATAATTTTAAACGAGCAAAAGTATTTCGCTCTGATCTGAAATAGGATAGAATTGTGGAGTACAAAGAGGTAATTGCAGCGTGTGGATTGCAGGCGATTGCCCCTCACCCCGCCATGCCGCCCCGCGCTCGAACACCGTAAGTAAACAGTCTGGTGTTTATCCGCGTCTCGCTCGCACCGACCGCGTCGCGTCGCGCCTCTGAGGTGCACTCGCTGTTCCTATTATTTTCGTGACGGGTATTGCGCCGAAGCCGATTCCCGCATCCTCGCCCCCGAGACGCGAGGTCCGGTCTCGCGGCGGAGGCGGCGGCGGCGGCCGTTCGCATCGCGCGCCAGTCCGTGCCCGAGGCCGACTGTCGCATTGGTTCGTGCCTATGAAACTTTCGGTCCTCGACGTCGAATTGTTGAAATTGAAAATGCGGCACGTTTCGAGTGTATATCACGGTGGGTGTGGGTGACGACTACAGAGCGCGCGTTACGATTTGAATTAGGTACCTACTTCGGAACCGTGACGTGTTGGTGACAGTGAGCGGATTGTGTATTGGCGTGCCGATGATACACGTGAATGTGGATGGAGTTCGGAGCGGTGTCGGAAGATGCATTTCAAAGAGTCGTTCGCGATGAGCGATCGACCGAGCGAACGCGGCCGCCGCAACTCCCGCTGCAAGGGTGGGTGTCAGTCAGCAGTGACGGCCGCAAGCCGTCTGAGCTTCTCGACCAATATCTCAAATAATATATACCCATCTAACGCGTATGGGTTTCCAAACCTTAAATGTTCGCGCATAGCTTTAATGTGCTCAATGAGTTCATCTACTATGTTTTTTAGCTTATAGCAAATCACATCAATAACGTGATTTTGACATTAATGTGATTGATCATCATCAGCTCGTTTGCAATGATTCGTCTGTATTGCAGGAGCACGTTTAATTTATACACTGGCACTAATGTGTATTACCACTTTATTTACGCATATGTTTAATGACCTATATAGCAATGATAATTTTAAACAATATGTAGTTTTGGAAACTTATATATTCGAATTACGTCATGGATACCCATTGGTCTGTCAATTGAATTCGACCCCTACCCTCATTTACTGCTGATAAGGCATTTTGGATCAGGCTGATAAGTACCGAGAATTATTCTAATTAAAACGGCACTAACCCAATCATAGCAATGTTCACTACAATACGCATAGCTTTGCAGATCAAATTCGTGGGGTTTAAGGTATGCTGACAACTGACCCCGGGGTAGTTTCGGCAAGTTACTTAAACTTGATAAACTGGACTGTAATATAGCGTACTTTTAGCCTTGAGTTTTTTGACGTTTCGGAATATCATAGGCAAATAAACCTTAAATACATTGAAATAAGGTTCATCTGTTGATTGAATGACTGTAAGATGATATAGTTGGATGAACCTTATGATAAAGCAATAAGGTTAATCCTTGTATAACACCATTGACCTCACTTCTTGACGTCGTCTTATATGGTACTGACTGTATTGTTCAGTTAAATGTGACTCAAGTGTAACTTCAAATTCAAGTGTAAATTATGGGGAAATACTTGTGACTTTTGATACCTTATTTATACTATTTGCTTTAAATATCCTGGGACAAACACACGATTTAACCTATAAATCAGTCCTTTTGCTACTGCCAACCATATATAATATGTGCCGGAACAAATTGTTTAGTATTATTAACTATCAGCGTAAGTATTAAATAACGAATGTGCTGAACTCTTCACATAAGGCATAGAATAGTAGTATGTGGCATCTAGTATGGTAGGCGTCTGATATGTATGATAAGCAGTTTTTTCTGATATATTTTCTCATTTATGGACCGGGCCTACTTACTCAATCGTGTAAATATCAGCTGTAACTATAATTTTCCAAACTCATACATATGTGTATGTAATACTTGGTTGTTTATGATTAATCAAACCGAGGTTTTCATTCTTTTTGCATTACTAAATGAGCTTTTTTACAACGTGTTTGTAATCGGTAGATATTCTCATATAAATATAAATAAATAAATATCCTGGGACATTTTTCACACACGGCCAATCTGATTCCAAAGTAAGCTTCAAATGAAGCTTGGGTTATGGTAACCAGATAGCTGATATACTACATAAATTACTTTTTAAATACATACATATTATACTTAGATATTTACAACCAGACACAGAACAAACAGACATATTCATGCATACAAATGTTTGTCCTGGTCATATAAAGCAGGTCAATGTTTTTTAAAATATTTTAAAAAGCTAAATATATAATTCAAGATTCATAGAAAGAGATATTGTCGTTATAGTACTTAGGTATACTATTGTCTCATTATTTACTTCATTCTTATACTAATATTGCTCTTATATTAGTTATTGAGTTGGTAAATAAAACATTATCATAAATACTCTTAAGTCTGCCAAACCTTAAAATAATGACCCATTATTCGGCTTTTAATCACTGGTCTCTGTGAGCAGTGATTAAGCTCTGATGTTGAAGTTATATGTGCAGTACGTAATCATCATCATCAACAACCTATAAGCCGTCCACTGCTAAACATGGGCCTTCTTCATTACAATACTTAACTTACCGCAACTATAGGTACTAATACATAATAGGTTAGTTTGTAGGTATATTGGAATGTTAGTGAAAATAATGTAAGAAGTAACGGATATAAACAACATTGATGAAATCACGAGCAAAAAAGGCAGGTGGTGATCGTTACATGATCATTCTATGGTTAAAAAAATATTTTATTTTGCGAGAGCAAATTCAGTCACGTGGTCGACACTTGGCAACGACATTTGTTAAAAGCCTCAGTGGCGATGCGGGGAGAGCAGCGCAAGGGGTGGTGAGGGGGAGAGTCGCAAAGGATGGAGGTGAGATCATAGTGGCGAGTGGCCTGGGGTGGCGATCGATATGTACATTGAACATACATACGTATCTATATAATAGCTGTACCTTACTTCTCGCAACTCGACTGTCTGCTCCAGATACTGCGCCAAAACCCCGTTCCCCTCCACCCTCAACCCCACGTTACCTATTCTTTTTGAATATCAATCTGAAAATTTAACTAGCTCTTAATTATACTGCAAACCCATAATTATACTCGAAACACTGATTTATCTGGCTCAAACGATTTGGTACCAGTTATTCATATTTTCGTCTTATTTTTTATGGATCTAAATAAAATGTTAATACTTTGGTAATTAGATTTGTGATATACAATAGCTGCTGCTCTTGCTTTTCCGTATAACAAAATTTTACGAGAGTTTCACCTAGTTTACGCTTTATTATTGACTTTTGACTACGGGGGTTAAAATGGTCTAAATACTCTAAATTAATATCAAGTATAAATATAACCTTCCCAATTAAATGGCGACCTTCGAACATGTATTCAGTATCTTTTATCTTTACATTTGTCTTCCTACTAAGAACTTGAACGATGTAGTCATGGATAGTTACACATAATGCAACTGTAGGTACATATATACTTTGACATTATATGAACTGGAATGGCGATAAGATACGACAACATATGCGATATAAACACCATGTGAAAAATAGATAGTATTCCTTCCACCCACAAAATTGACGTTTTTGTACTCAAAACCGGTCTTAATGTCCTTCTAATAAGAACCATTTATTGACATATTATGAAAACTGCTTTATTACCCAGAAACCGGACTGTTATTTGTGGTTTTGTGTCGGTGGAAAGGTGTGATGTGGTCATGGTAAAATAAAACAGATTTATTATTTTTCCATATTCATTCTTTATTGTAGTTTTATGATGACAATCACATTCAAATATTATGTTATAAATGTGACTGTTTAAATATTTGTAACACAAACTTATAGTTTCAATTAAACTAAAACCTTTATTTAATGATAGTAGTAATCCTGTGGACCCCGATACTGTGCCAGCAGTTGATTAATTAGAAAAATATTGAGTGTGCTTAAATATATTTTATTTAGACTGATGTCGAACTGAAATGATTGAATTGAAGTTACAAAACCTTGCCTTTATTATCGCAAATCCTACAAATTATATAAATGCGAATGTTTGTGAGGATGGATGGACGTAGATTACTCTTTCACTCAATGATGTGATGGCTGAATTGATTCGGATGAATGTTTGCACTGAGTTCTGCTCTGAAATAGCATATCAGTTATATTTGTTCCCACTTTCTTGTATCACAAAGTAAAGGAAATACATAATGAAAGTGGACGATGCGCTATATACCTACTTAAAACTCATACATCCGTAGTTAGATAGTTTGCTTTAAACTTGTTTATACATAGTGGGGTCAAACAATCTCAAACTAAGAAAACTTACATTATGCAAAATTCAGTTTACATGTAATGACCACGAAAAATTTGAATAATCGACCAATCTGAGGGCGTTTTTTGCTTATATTTCATCTAGCAACGGATTGCTTTAATAATTATTTTGTCAAACCTGATATAATGAAATCGTATAACGTAAGGTACTCACTCTTTTATCACTAATACTCAAAAACAGTTACAGTTTCTCTAATAAAATGTTACTTATTATGTTTAATATTAACAGGTGCTGGCGTCAAGATGGAGCACTTCCAGGCGGCGCTGGATCCTCGCAAGCAGGAGCTGCTGGAAGCGCGATTCCTAGGCGCCAAGGTCAGTAAAGTAAAACTTATTGAGTATCGTCGGAGTCATTTTAAACCTTTTATTTCCTGGACTCGTCTCGAGACATGTTTTAATTCCCTGCTTAACATGATTTATTGCATCGTTAAAGGCTTACGCTGTATTTCATTGCTCATGAGTAAAACGTTAATGATTTTGCTTAAAAAATTACCTAAGTTAGTTAGAGCCTTCAGATCGTAGGCGCTAGGTCCATCCGATATTGTTATTATTCTATCACAGTTATGAATTGTTACTTAATGTTAATTAAGTTTTTAATATTGTTATCTTATTTAACATTGATGTACCTATGCATAATAAGGCCAAATGTTATATGTTTGTTATTTCTGGCAGCTTCTTAATCTGGCGTATGAAAGCATCACTTGCATGCACTTCGCCACAAAGATTTTGTTATAAATATTCTTATTATTTATTTCGCAACACAGTTTTGTTCTGGCCTACTTCGGTATGTCGGTATAGATAGAGTATACTGCACGAATTCCATCAGATTTGTATTGATGACGTAGGCCTTTGTTAATATCAAAGCCAAAGCAAAGTTGTTTTCAAAGTGATTCTTTTGTTTTCATATTACCTGCGTTCAGGCTAGGATCTTCTGGTTAAAGCTATGGCTAGTGTAGTTACTTTGCTAAATAAAAGTGATTTGCTCGGCAACCTGTGCTCTAGTCGTAAGTATTTGAACTATGAAATGAAAATAAATTCATCCTTCTTCCTACTTAAATTTGAGTTATTAGAATTAACGTATTATCTTCGACACGATAATTTTTAACGTCCTATTGTTTAGGAGCTTATTTCGTTTAAAAGTTTTGGTGATTCCTGTTTTGTTTCTGAAATGTTGTTGCCATTGTGTATGAAATGGAATATTTAGTAGTTTTTTCCAGTAAGCTGTAATACTTACTTAGGTAGGTACTTGATTACGAGAATTCTAAACAATGGCGTCAAGAGTTTTGTTATATTGCATAACTGAACGTACTTATTAGTTCTATTATTTCTTTGTATTTCAGTTTATTGATTCGTTACTTTATTGTATTTATTATATATAATTGGGGATTGTCATAAACAGCACTAAATAGCATTATTTTCTTGCCGAGGTTTAATTAGGTAAATACATCGCCTCATATCATATAAAAATACGTATAAACATATAAAGTTATGGTAGTTTAATCATTTCTACTCGAAACAATGTCTGTTAGTAGAGTAGATGATATTCAATATTCAACGGGTCAATCACGTGATCTCTGATAGTGTAGTGTAGATCCAGTAGGCATGGCATACCCACCTGCTTCGCTATTGTATGGTTCGTCAACGCCGCGGCTAGGCGGCTGTAGCGGGCAGCGGCTGTGTGCGCCCGACACGCACGCTGCGGACATGTAATGTGCACATATCGTAGTCTCAGCTCAGGCAAGTAAGTGATGTAGTAGATATGTAATTCCATTATGTGTCTCGTCTCACTCCGCCTCCCCCCTTGCATGCATTTCCCCTGTCTCGCCGTACCACCGCGTCACTTGGCCGTGCCAGGGCATCGGTTTTGTTCGTTGTATTTGTTATTCAAATGATCTGTGTTATTGATCACGTTCTTTTGTTGCTCACCGGAAAGATTACAGTGAGTAATCCTAATTATTTAAGTTCATACCTCATCCGATGATTTCCGACGAGTTTATACGAATAAATGATCATTCATCCGAAGCGAATAAGTAATTTGCGATTCGCCGTTTGATCGATCACTCACTACTACAGGCGTTGTAGATATGGTTGTGATTGTGACTCCGTGAGACTACCATTTCGTCATTTGACGACAAAATGGCGGGCGGACGGTTATAAATAGCCTGTCGGAAAATGTTCGTTTGTGACTTATCGACCTACAAACAGATTAGTGCTCTCCCTGCCTTAGTGTGATCAGAGCGACGACGCACATGCACTACTTACCAATCTTACCATAATATTCTAGGAAAAAATATTCTTTAATTTCAGTCCATTGGACAATAGTAGTGCCTAATTGAAAAAGCAAATGTCATGAGATTTATTTTTCAGACAGTAATATCAATAAGATATCAGCTTAATAGTTCACAAGCTATTTACCTGAATGTTGTTAAATTGCAAATGCAATGAATTTAAATGAAAAAAAAAACATGTTATAATTATCTAAAGCAGTCATAGTGGGGAGACGTTTTCTAATAGGCTGGTTTACATTGAGCGCATTGATCGCGTGTTTACAGGTGAGCGCAAGGGAGATACTAGTAGAAACTCGACGTGCGCCCGAATACAAAACGGTGAGTTATCTACATTTTATGAATAATAATAATCGTAGACACGCATTAGCTGGCAGCCTTCGCCATTTTGGCTTCCTACAATCACAAAACGTGATAGTCGGTCGACTACGCTTGTGGAGGTACAACAAACAGTTGCATGATGCCATACATTAATAATAGACCCAGTTATAGTGTATCATGCTACGTTTCGGTCGCCGCCATTGCTGGTCACCTTTAATATCGATATATCGATTAGGCTTTCGTCGACATTTTAATAGATACAATCCTACCAACTCTTTGATTTTTATGTGAAGTTGCTAACTACTTTACTGTACCTAACGTCTACATGCAGCTATGCATTTAGTTTTTGGTGTGTCACTTTTATCTGAAACGCGTATTAAGTTGAGAATACTTTGTTGGAGGTTAATTAAAATGTTATTATTCAAAGACCTAGTCCACGCATTCTTTCCAGTAGGTGAGTGCTACATAGTTTAATTTATTATCGTAGAGCGTTCTGTTCGTACAACAGAGTGTGTAATGTAAGTAAACACACCTATAAATAGCGGTCTTACAAAATAACATCGAGCGAGACCGTTTTCGTTAGTACGTTTTCATTGCACTTACATTTTACTTACCAACAACCCCGCCACAGGATAATATATTAGTGTGACGTTCCACGATATATTATGTTAAATGCTATATTTTAGTTGCTTTATCGGCTCTTTCTTATCTATATAATTGTCGAGCTGTAGCCGGTACAGGTTGCTTTACAAACCTTACTTTTAGCCATTGCCATGTAAAATAAGTGTAACATACGTTTTTATTTATATTGATTTTTGGACCAGAATGTCATACCAAGTGTCCTTACAAGACCGTACTAAACTTTCATTACAAACTGATTAACGGTTCACGAACGCAAAAGACATACATATTATGTGTATCGTGTTTATTTCACTTGCAATGAATACCTATAGACAGATACGATTCGCAGCTATTTATTCTTACTGCTGTATCTGAGATTGTTTAATGGTTATTATTATGGGGTTTTGATTATTACGACAAACTTATGAAGTGAGCAGGGAAATGTGCCGACCTCGGAGTGTAAGCAAGTCGGGGCCGCGGGGTCACCGACACAGGCGGCGCGGCGGCGCACCCCCCCTCCGGCGCCCCGTTCCCACTACCCATAGCTTGAAATGAAATCGCCGTTTTCGCCAAGCGGTTTCTGTCTAATAGGAATGTTCAATGTACCAATATACCTACCAATTGTAATTTAATAAGGCATTTAAAATAAAAACTTATAGTATGTACCTACTTTAAACTGACGTTCGTTTTCGTTTTGTTAGTAAAAATTACGTAGAATTTTTATTATTATAAATATTACTAGTACCTAGTAGTTCATGTAAACAATGAGTAGGCTGGATCCACTAGTACATAAAATATTTTTTCTGTGAATCAAATTATTATTATTATTAATTTATTGATTAAATTACATTTTTATTAATTGTTTATGTACTTAATATATTTTTGGCAAATAAAAAATTTAAACCGAAGTCGATGTTACTAAAAAACATAAATATTATAGGAAGTACACCTTAATTTTGATATTAAAACGATTATTTAATCGGTATATAAAACATTAAAAACAACTTAACTCTGTACCCCTTTGCTAACAAAACATAATTGGGTATTCAAACTTGTCAATAAACTCGTTCGACAGGTTTTACAAACTTCTTATCCTAGTGACATAAAAATATCCAGTCTCTGCGTTTCACCATTCGGATACCTACTTATTTGTTATTAAATAAACGGCTATGTACCTACCTATTTTATTAATCATTAACTTTAATTGGTTTCATAAATTACGTTTAATGTTTACACGAAATTGTGGAGAATTTCACTAATGTGAACTTTGTGTGGTTATTATAAACTCAAGTAGTGTAGACTGACTGTGCCTGGCTACCTACCTACCTATATGTAGATAGGTATTAGTGGTTAGAGCTAGATTGGCAAGCAGAGGTAGGTGGACGACATGTCTCTCGTACAACAGGCATGCTTATATCGCACTGAGAGAAAGAGAAGTAGGCACAACGCAGTGTTCAGGCAGGCAGTCGGTTTGCACATTCGACGCGAAGGGAAATTATAACATGGCGCACACGGCCTCGCCCCGCCTCGGTTACAATGTGCCGTCAAACCTCATTCCACCGCTTAGCCGCCCGGTTCCGCAGTTATTTTTACACAGCCCGACCTTTCGCACCGGTCGGTCGTCACCGCACTCCAGTATTTAACTAAATTTATCTACGCATGTCGCCGCACACTCACGTCAAACAATAATTTCTAGAAAATCACATAAACACATTTGTCGGAGAACTGATATAGTCGCAGTTTGTTGCTTGATGAACGATATTCCCTTTCGTATTTTAAGTCGTGGCTGTGAAGTTGCGCAGTTATGGCATACGAGCGAGGCGTGTGCTCGCGCCCGCCGCCGCGGAGGCAATGAACGCGGGGCGGGCGGGCGGCGCAGCGGGCGGCCCGTCAGCTGAGCGTCACGCCGCGCGACATTGCAAGGTCTGCCCGTCCGTACTGCTTCGCCTGACCCACTGCGCCGCGCGCCTCTGTAGCTTGTCGGCGACACATCGCGTCAGCGTTACCGGCCGCCGGGCCGGTCGGGTCGGCCGCACCGCCTAGCCCGCCGGCATGGCACCACCACACAGACCGTGACGGCAGACCATACAATTTTGACACTTGCAAATTCATATTTTTAGTATAATTAATCTCTAAACGAACATGACACAAAGTCAGCATGTGAAGGACACGCGTCTGTTCGGTCTATTATATCTATTATTTTAGTACCTGTCGTAGGTAATTTTTTAGAATTTAAAATATAGATATCACCGTTTGTTCCATTGATAGAAACGATCTATAGGTAATTAAGCGTGTTAACATAGTTAATAGCAATCTATATTATTCTTATTTTGAAGTCAGGTCATTATACTATAGTTATAGACTATAACTATAGTATAATGACCTGACCTGACTATAACTTATAGTAGTTATTCAACAGTGTTAGTAATATTTTTATGGACAACCAGTGTAGTCAGTCGTTGAAAATACTTCGTATTATATTTGCAGTTCGTCTAATTCAAGTATCAAGGTGACCAAATTTTTTATTACTGGACAACCCTATGAGTACTGATACGGAAAAATATTATTGTCATCACATTTATTTAGGTGACGAATATTTTACTGAGGTAGAATTTGACACACATTTCAGAATCATGTAACAGGTAGGTATTTATTTATCTATTAAAATTTGTGGAACAAATTATGGAAATGATTTTAGTGTAACGCTGACATAAAAATTGATAACCTCAAGATAAACCGATATAACTAAATATAACAAAAAAAAACTACATAGGTAAAAAAATGTGCTAAGTCTGTATTTATATCGCTATTTCGTAACACACACACCTTTATATATTGAGTATTAAATATCGCAATTATAATTACGGTAGTACTAGTAGACGAAAATGTGCTTATGTCATCGTAAGTATCTGGCGGTATGCGCATACATACATGCATTGTATTCCGTAAGGCGTATTAGACATATTTTATCCATGCAGATTTCCATAAGCTATATCGGTGTTCCATGAACCAAAATACATACTATCTTCCATGACCTTAAATTTTTCGCTTTCAGAGGTCCACAAATATTGTAAGAATACGCGTAACATTGGTCTCGCTCATGGCAAAAAAATGCCGCTCTTCGTCGTCCCCTTGCACCTTTTCCCAAGGACATTGTGCACGAGCTTAGCACTCGTACCGACTTTCGAGAACAGATTTAAATTTTTTAGATCGTGCAATGCAGACGTAATCTACCCTATCTTACTTGCTTTAGCTATAGATTTTTTATGACCCAAGATGACGGTCATTGTAGGAATCCCTGGAGTTGAGATTTGTCTGTAACGGTCTTGTTTACTTGTAGTGTCGTAGCGGTTCACCACGTCAGTAAGCAGTAGCGCGTCCAAAGTTATCTAATTGCACTCTACGTGTTACATCAAAAACTATGGTCACATCACGTTCCAGAGCCAGCTTTCTGAGCAACATTGTGGACAGCTTAGATAAATCTTCTTTTGGATGAAGTACCTAGTTATTTGTTCTGCTGTAGAGGCGTTTGTTTGAACTCAACTATTAAGAGTGCTATGTGTCTTGAACCTGTTGCAGAAATTAATAGACACGACTTCTTATTACTTGTTTTCATAGAATTGTCTTGTTTATTTATAATAGTTTTTCATAGAATTTTAAAAACATTCCATATTAGAATTTTAAAAACATTCCATATCCTTATTATTATGAATATGAGGTAAGGAAATGAACATCGACTTGTTACTCTTAATGTTGATGCAATTACGATGCAATTAGGAAGAAGTTAAATTGCTACTTTCGACGCTAAAGATCAGACTAGCTGTTGAAACAAATAGAAATAGGTATATGATATCGGAGTGAGTGAGGTATTAGAGGCGTTGCCGTCGTCGTAGCACTAGAAATAATCAATATTGCAGGCTCTGGTTCGAATCTCGTGGCGCCTCGTCGGCGCTGCACACTTGCGGCTGAAGTTGCGCCGAGCTCGCCCCCTCGCACCTCGCGCCCTGTACACCCCTCGCACTAGAAAATTGGGTTAAACAGCACGCGGCTGAACGCCGCACCGGAAGAGGGGATTTTGGGGTCCGCAGAACTGCGCTTCTACAATGAATGCGGGACAGAGATGTGACTGAGTATTGATTGTCTCTTACATTGAGACGCAGTTTCCTGCGGCGCAAATGCACACGCCCATAAGTTTCTTTATGTGTAAATTCTTTGTATTTATACATACAACATCTTCTTATTTAAATGATATAATCATCAAAACAATGGCTCTGCTTATCCTGAAGCTAAAGTGACACATCAGCACAGTGAAGCAAAATTAATTGTAATTTGAAATAATGCCATAGAATCCGAATACATGATAAAAAAAATTAAAGTTATAACGGCATAGGTATGTGGCACCGCTGAGTACCTACTGTATATTATGTAAGTAAGTCTAACTTTTTAACAAATATACAGTTATTGAACATTGTGCTTCGTTCAGTCGTCTTTGAGTAATACGTGCATAGAGAATGCTGAAATTGTGTAATCAATCGTGAAATGTTTTTATCAGTTTCGACTAAGAAAAACATGGTATTTATTTATAATAAAAAAAGACACATTTAATGTTTTAATCGGTGATCGAATCATATGGGTATTGTATTATAGATGAGTATTAAAACCGTAAATGAACCTACTACTTACAGGGCTGGGTTAACCATGAGCGTGTCCATGTATGTAAGCAAGTATATTTATATATACTGCCTAGTTATGTAGGTTGCCAGCTCGCTAACTTTCCATTCGTCTATGTAGGTAGGTACGCTAAAAATAAACTGATATAAGCACTCTGCAAGCAAGTCCATTGGTTGATTTGTAAATTGAGTCAGATTTATAACAATAAAACGATTGTTCTACCTACTGATGTGGATGGATGGAAATAAGAATCTTGGGGCGTTTATGTATGTATACATTTGTTCTTGTAGTAAATTATTGTCACAATTGATTGTCTTATCTGAAACGCGTCATATAGCCTTGTAAGCAAGCAAGAGGTGAAACTTGTATAATATTAAATTGTTTGCTTGCTAGGAGGGAGTCACGTGGTCGTCCCTTATTTTCCTTATCGTTTTGATCCAATCGAAATGCGCTGCGTTCGTAGGCGACTTTTGTTGCTAGCTTAATACAGGAGGTGGTCGAGACTAACAGGAGAGGTGGGGGCAAGAGGCACCGGAGGGAGTACTTACATACAGAACGGCAACGTTACGGGCGATAATGCTAAATATTGTTAGCTTTATAATATGTATATCTCTCTGCGAGCAGCGCTCGATGTGTTGCCATGCATTGAATGAAGTTTCTCTCTCTGAAATGCATTACTTAATAATATCATGGTACTTAAAATTCCCATCATTATGATGTTTCACATATCAGATTTATAATACCTGCCATCTTTGCTTTATGTACACTTGTCGTATTTATATTATGAACTTTATTATTAAGTTTGAATGAGGGCATTTGACACTCAAGTCTTACAATTTTCACTTTCATGAGTAAATATTACTTCAATACCTGCTTTGAATACACACTTTTCATACTCACGGGTATTCTGTATTGATTAGGTACGTGTAAAAACATTGTTACTGTTAAAATAACATTTTTACGTGAAGATATTTTTGGTAGATTTTGCGTAAAATGTAAGTAAAATGCAAGCAAACTACACAAATGCTAATTTGTAGTATTTTTGAGCAAAATGTTTCCAAAAATGTACCAGTGCGTAAAGCTTTTCTGTTCTTCTTTCAAATGATTTGGCAACCGCCATACATTGGTGCTTTTCATCTTCGTAGTAAGATGTTGGAAGTTTCCTTATAGGTAAATTATCATTAATCGTAGTTACCTAATATTTAATGATTGGTTGACAATTAATTATTGCTGTTTCTCTGTTATGTACATATATTGTATAACTGTTGGTTTATGACAATGTTTCATAATAGTGAAACTATTACTCTACTTCATTTTGATAATGAGATTAGAGTAGGTACTTAGATAAGCAAAAACATTCCAATATTAAAATCGGTCTTCCAATAAAATAAATGATTTACATTTAAAAATAAACCATGGGATCTTTTAAATTGCTTACAGTAAGTCCCAGGAAGTACATTGCTATTATTTACGGGCACAAATAGTAAAGAGTAGGTAATTAAGGTATTAATTTCTGTATTTCAAGTGATGATAAGTAAAATCGGCGACCCGGCTTATTTTATTAGCTTGAATCTGGACCTTAATAGTCCTCTTAGTTTGGATTGGCAAATTTGGTCAATACCTACACGCTGTGTAATTATTCCGTCAATTATTTAATGCAATTTTTAAAGGTCAATACTTAATAATATTAAATAAAAGGTATGCACTATGATAGGCTAACAACTTATATTGAGTAATTTAAGACACAGGCAGGCTGCATGCCAGTACGTAAAGCAGCTAGCTATCTGTGTTTAGTATGTTGGTATATTATGGCGGCTCAGACGCCTTCGTAACACGTCCAGTAAGTAGTTTGTTGTGGGGCACGAGCGCCGATATCACGTAGGTAGGTAGGTACCTACCTACTTACTCGTTCGCTGCGGTCGGTGGCACGCCCGCCCGCCCGCCACCCGTTGCCGCCGGTGCCACCTCATTGCGGGAATAATCGGTCAAGTCGATTTTGTATCCACAAGTTCTACAACTTACATTCAAGAACCTCAAACAACACATTAAATTACAGTGTAGGTAGGTACCTACCTTAGTTACCGAAGTTGCTTGCATTCAAACGCTTCAAGTGAGAATATTTTGTGCAAAAATTCAATTGGTCAACAACAAGCACGATCGCAATCACGGGCTGTTGACCTGCCGCTAACTCTATGCGAGAGCGAACCGACGACGTCCATTTGATTCAGTTAGGTAGCTAGCCTAGCGCATCTATTTTTAATAAATTACTCGACTTTTTATCCACATTCAGTTTTGGTCCAGGAATCAACAAAGTTTCGACAAATATATTTTCACTGATTTTCAACAATGGTTTCGGCCTTGTATCCTTGTAAAATGGCGCCTCGCCCGTCGTTATTATTATTACCATTCGGATCGGAGCAAACTTCATGGCGATCTCCCCTCGCTCTGCACTCCCCTCATGCTCCCCGCGGATGCGTATCCGATTGTCGCGACTGGCGTTTCGTTTACAACTTGTCAAACAAGTTAGGTTATTTAGATAAAGTGAAAATAGCAAAATAATTGAAATGAGCGCATTACTAAATACGTAATTTGTGAGTACATGTGGCATAGTGTTTGGAAAATGTGTTAACAAGTGTAAAATCGAAGGAAACAGGGCGAGTCATACATATGTAAAGACGCCATCTTTCTTTACAGATGTCAGCTGGGTCACAAATTCAGATGGCACCACAAACCACTGTCAACACGGGGCAACCACTACACAGTCAGGACTCCAATATGAGCACAGGTAAATTGTGATTTAGTGCCAAAAGTGTACCCAATAAACGTTGAATAACGTTGTGATTGTGATCAGTGCTCTGTGTTTACTACACGCCGGTTTGCACTCAGAGGGCTAACCTTTTCTTATGAATTTGTGAGGCCGATCTTCTGTGAAAAACTGTCATCCAACGAAGGATTGTGACGTCATATTGTCGTGTATGATGCCGGATAGGAACCGTGAAAGTGCCGTAATTCCTCCCGAGATCCGAGACTATTGCGTGCCACAATGCATGACTATAAAAGTGGAGCTAACATAAACCACGTCGGCCTACTGAGCTCCTTGTCAAAAAGTGAGTTGACTGCTCGTATATTAATTATCTACCTACTTGATAATATTTTTTTATTGAATGTCCAGATATCTCGGAGATATGTTTTGAATCTACTGTGATAATATTGTAAATTTCTCTCTTCAGAAAAACAATGAAATCATTGATAGAACAAATGTGATGTGGAGTTTTTAAGATATATCTCTGACTGTAGATATTTTGTGTTACATTTGCAGGTTTTTCTGCTTTTTTTCTCTGACCTATTACACTGTGTTAATATCATTGTGATGCACTGGTGGAATTACTATGGTGTGGAATTACTATGTGTTACTATTCAGCAGTCAAACTTATATTTATGTGAGCTTAAATGGACCTTCAAGAACACATCTAAAGCTTGTTGTTTTTTGATCACTGAACTGTATGTATAAAAGGAATAGGTAGTATTCTTAATAAAATCCTTGGTGCCACAATAACATTAAGATAAATATTTCAGGATCATCACACAGTGATAAAGAAGTAGATGCGTTAACGCCTGAAAAAACTGCTGCTATGCGTGGATCTACTGCTGGTCCTGGGGCTGCCCTTGTGCCACCTAGTGGTGCCACACCTACTATAGCTATGCCTGAAAGGAAAAGAAAACGAAAAGGTTATTTTTTTATATTTAAAAGAACTTGCACTGAAGCAAAGGCTATTTAGTTTTTACTTTTTCATAATTGGGATATTTCTTCAATATGCAAGTCTGAATCCTCATAGTTTTTGCATTATATTTAAGCTTGTGTTCTTTATTGTATCACAATCCTGCCATGGTAATTGATTGTGTGCGCAAATGTGGTAAGCGCACAAAGCTCAGAAGGGTAGAAGCTGGACAGGCATGTGATTCTTAATATCAAACAAGCTAAGGGCAAGAATCATAATCGCCTGGTGTAATAATCTTTTTCGTCATTAAAAGTGTAAAGCTTGTAGGGTTCAAGTAATCCCCATGAACGTTATGGTCATTCAGCTCATTACCACTAAGCCTGCCTTCAGTTGTTCTTTAAATATTAGTATTGATATCTATACTTCTATACTAATATTATAAAGAGGAAAGATTTGTTTGTTTGTTTGTTTGTTTGTAATGAATAGGCTCCGAAACTACTGGACCGATTTCAAAAATTCTTTCACCTTTGGAAAGCTACATTATCCCCGAGTAACATAGGCTATATTTTATCCCTGTATTCCCACGGGAACGGGAACTACGCGGGTAAAACCGCGGGGAGGCAGCTAGTAGTTAATAATTACATTTAAGCATGTTTGTGAGGGTCCCGTTCATTTACATAGGTTCTAAACTAGATGGGGATTATTATTGTTATGCTAGGAAAATTAATAGACATCAAAAATTCTGTCAATTATTTACCTATCTAATGTAAAGTTACAAGTCCCACAAGAAAATAAATAAATATCTGTAATATTTCAGGTGAAGAAGGCGTAGGTGGTGGAGGGGGTGGTGGTGGCAAACAGAGGCATAACTCATCAGACAAAAACATCAGAGAATATTTCTCCAAGCACCCCTCATCCAGCCCTGTGCGGCATACCGGCGCGAAGTCACCTTCACCACAAGGCGCCAACTATCCTATGGTATATTACACTGAATACAAGCTTTTTTTAACATTATGAAGATTCATGTTATGGCATACTGTTTATCTATTAGGCATATGCACCAGCTATAAGCATATGTGCCTTATTGCTATTTGTGATATAAAATTGTAAGTTGAATATGGCCGGGATTCAAGTTACTGGGCCACATAACCAGTTTATTATGTTTATATCTTCTGGCTGAATCTATTCATCAAAGACAAATAGTACAAATATTCATTTGTACACTTGGCTGTTTCTATGTATGAAAACCCAACAAAAGTGGACAAATGATATTTTCTTTTGAATTCACACATCACCATTAGGAAAGGATATTCAAGGAAGTATTAAATAATACATCACAGGAATATGTAACTGTTTGTTTGTATAACTTAATCAAATATTATTTTTCTCAGTATTTGAAAAGGTATTTGTTTGTATGCAGTACCCACCGTCTCCTTCCTCGTTACTGCCTTCGGGAGCTGATTTTTTACGCTCGACGACCCAGCCGCGACCCCACACTTCTGTTAAACAGGTATGGTATTAAATATATCACTTGTCTTGAAGTATTTACATTAAATAAACTCATGATTGATTTCCTATGTTGTAAACGAAATTACAGGTTCAAACAGACCTGACGTGTCAGAGGATACAAGAGTTAGAAACTCAGGCATCTTCAGACTTAGAACTAAGGAATATTAAAATAGATGAATTAACAAGGTCTAATGAAGATTTGAAGCATCAGGTGCAAGCACAGAGCAAGGTAACAGATTTGCTCATTATTATATTTTCTATAGTGATTATGTAATTGAAGAATTAAATGCAGGTATACATATTACTATAATATTTTAATGGTGTTTCAGGTAATAGAACAACATAAATTACACATTAATAAGTGTATAGAGGTTGTAAAGAAGCTATTAAATGAGAAAAGCACGATTGAAAAGAAAGAAGCTCGGCAGAGATGCATGCAGAACCGATTAAGGCTCGGTCAGTTCGTCACGCAGCGCGTTGGCGCCACTTTCCAGGAGAATTGGACTGATGGTTATGCATTTCAAGAGCTCACAAGGTATTATCATAGCTCACTTTCACTATTTACTAGTTTAGAATGTATTAAAAATGCGTTTAAAAATCTTTGGGTCTACTGTATAAAATCTAGTATTACAAATTGGCACGCAAACGTAGCATGCAAATCTTACAATATTGATTTCATTCAACTTGTATCAATAATATGAATACTGCAGAGTAGAGAATCAGCTTTACTAAAACGCCATCTAGTATATATGTGGGACAACATTGTATAATGTGTGTAAATTTTAAAACATGTAGTCATCTACGGTTTTTCATATAAAATAGAGTCAGATTTAGTAAATGTCTAGAGTTTGCTTATTTGCTACTATGCTGCACAAAGATACTTGTGTCTCTGGTAATGTCAAACTGGTGGAAAACTTAAGTCGAATTTGTAAGGTCATATTCCACAATCCATTTATGTGTTATTTTCAAAGTCAAAGTCAAGACAAAGATATTTATTGCATCACAGGTACATTAGGTGGTCATAACAATTTTGTGGTCACCTGTAATATACAGAGTAGACATCTATAGCAAAATTTTTCAATTATATTATCATTCAATTAGATTGTTATGTCAATTTTAATTAGATTCATTATGTAATATTATGTAATATTATGTCAATATAACATACACTACAATATACTATGTATTAATTTCCGTGAGGCACTCATTAATTGAATAATATGCCCTAACAATAAGATATTCGAAGAGAGACCTATTAAAAGAAACATAATCACTCTTCCTATTTACATTTATGGGAAGCTAGTTATATATATTAGGTGCCATTTCCACGTAATTTTTACTAAATAGTGCCGTTTTTTTATGATTATTAAACGTGATATATTGATATGAACAGGCGGCAAGAAGAGATAACGGCTGAGAAGGAGGAGATAGACCGTCAGAAGAAGTTGCTGGTGAAGAAGCGGCCGGCGCTGAGCGAGGGCGGCGGGCGCGGCAAGCGGTCGAGCAGCGTGAGCGCCGCGCCCACCACGCCGCAGCCCGCGCCGCTGCACAACGGCACCGACGCGCCCACCTTCCTCAAGCCCGACCCGCTGCCCACCATGACCTCGCAGGAGTACTACGAGGCCGACGAGATACTCAAGGTTCACACCACTAAACACTATTCTAAATATATTTTTTTTCTACACACCCGGCCAATCTGGTTCCAATCTAAGCAGAGCTTGTGATATGGTAACCAGATAGCTGATACACAACTTTTTAATACATACTTATATCGATAATTACATCCAGACACAAACAGACACATTCATGCATACAAATGTTTGTCCCGGGTGGGATTCGAACCCACGACTGGCGGCTTGAAAGTCAGGTTCTCTAACCACAAAGCCAGCCGGTCTGTGTTTAAATAGGCCTTCACAAGCACTTATTCATAGTCAGACTCTTATGCTCTGTCCGGAAAGTTGGTTAAAGGGCCGGCAATAAACTCGGCAATTCTTCTTATTAAAAAATCTTAGATTTATTCACATTTTAAGCAATTCTGTCAATATTTACATGTTGGGGAATGACAAAAAATATATTTAAAGTATACAAAAATAATAATAACAAACTTAAGCAGACCAGCCCCTACAAGCAGCATCTGTTCACAAACATGATGCATGTGGCAGCCATCGCCCTCTTCGCCATAGTTTACGTGCACTACTATCGCAGAGGGTCGCGCTTTTAGTTCACTTTCAGGATTGTTTCTTCATCCAAATTCTCCTGATCTTTAATGTTCTGGAGCTAAAACAACAATAACATATTAATTATGGACATTTTCTTATATCCTACTTATATTATAAAGGCGAAAGTTTGTAAGTATGGATGTATGGATGTTTGTTACTCTTTCACGTAAAAACTACTGAATGGATTTGAATGAATTTTGGAATAAAGATAGCTTATAACCTGGATTAACATATAGGCTACTTTTTATCCCGGGAAAATGGAAGACCTCCCGGGTACGCGGGTGAAACCGCGGGGAGCCACTAGTACTTTAGTATGTTGGTTCAAAATTTGACAAAATTTTCCTCCTGTACAGCTAAGACAGAGTGCACTTAAAAAAGAGGATGCAGACTTGCAGCTAGAAATGGAAAAGTTAGAACGAGAGAGAAATCTTCACATTCGAGAACTGAAGCGGATACACAATGAGGACCAGAGCCGCTTCTCCCAGCATCCTGTGCTCTCTGATCGGTGAGATATTAAAACTTTGATTCTATAAATATACAGCTGAACATTCAGAGACTTCCGTAATTTGAAAATTATATCTTAACACAGACCTTTAGTGTCCCTTGAACTACTATTTAAATATTTTTCTCTTAAAAAATATCTTTAATACACACTACTTAAAATACATTCTTTCAACATAAATTGTTCAAAATAGTTGATGCATTTGACTGTTATATGAGTAACTTTAACAGTCTCGATTAGTTGATTTGAAGGTACTTACTAACGAGATACCAAATTGTTTTCAGTATTTTATTTGGACTTCTACTAAAAAAACTTCATCTAGTTGTAAATAAATATAATTATAATACTTATTATAAATGCAGTAAGCATTGTAATTTTCTATCAGATGTCTATTATAGTCTTTGAAAATTATCTACTAATTAAATTATATTGTTGT
The DNA here is from genome assembly GCA_905147785.2 of Thyatira batis. NCBI lineage: Eukaryota > Metazoa > Arthropoda > Insecta > Lepidoptera > Drepanidae > Thyatira > Thyatira batis. Next base: position 4,885,380 of record LR990489.1, on the reverse strand, counting down.
GTATCTTATCTTTGTGATTAACACTAGAGTATAATTATTGGAATGCTATTAATGTCATTATGTAAATATTGAGAACAAAGTAAGAACTTACTATTTTTTCACTGCACAATACTGCACATATTTACAAAGAAAATAGCAGTGCAACTCCAGAGTCTCATTTTTCTGTTAACAAAAAGAGCAAGTCAACCAGGATGAGTAAATAATTTAATGAGTATGATGACTCAGAATTTGAAATGAATGAAAAATATTCATTTTATATACATACCTCTACCTTCATCATGTACCGGAGATGCCAGGTATATGTATCAATTATATATCTGTGACATATATTTATACAACATTCTTATAGGGATAAGACTGGATTGGTATCCCTGATTCAGCACTTGTGATTTAATAAAGACATAACCGATGTTACGGGTGGTATTTAACTCGGCAATACAACTTCGAAGCAGAAAAGGAGACTATTATTACGAATATTTCATCATCCTAAGCGTGTCATTGGCAGGTACCTGTTGCTCATGCTGCTCGGCAAGGGCGGTTTCAGCGAAGTTCACAAGGCGTTCGATCTGCGGGAACAACGCTACACCGCCTGCAAAGTGCATCAACTCAACAAAGACTGGAAGGAGGACAAAAAGGCCAACTATATCAAGTGAGTCGGTGTATGGCGGCAGTGTGACCTTTATATAATGGGAGCAAATAATCCGTCCAATTTGTCTATTGCTTATCTTTGTGAGTATTTTCAGTGCAATTTCAATATCTTTTAAAAGGTATTAATTGAATTCAGTAATTCATTCGAATAGACTATCGGCGCCGAATTGTTTGTTCCTACTTTGTTTTTAAATTTATTCAAGTCAAATGTTCAACATTTTTTTATATTGAATAAATCATTTTTTGGTATATAAAAAGATTGCTTTGAATTCAAAGTATTCAATTGTAATATAACTCAACTGTGATTCCATTTTGTTCCAGACATGCACTGCGGGAATACAACATTCACAAGGCACTGGACCATCCTCGCATCGTGAAGTTATATGACGTGTTTGAAATAGATGGCAATTCATTTTGTACAGTTCTTGAATATTGCAATGGGCATGATCTCGATTTTTATCTCAAACAGGTTCGTAACTCCTTTCTACACGCACTGAAAGAAAGAAAGAAAGAAAACATTTACTGAGTACTCAATATGTTTGTAAATTCCAAAATATTTTATTAGTTTATATCTGAGCACTTTATAATGAATAATGTTAGGTTTTCTATCTTAGTTAGAGTGAAACATAGGACGGTTGTTATGGAGAAATGAATATACTTACTCAAAATTAAACTCTTCTTTCAGCATAAGACTATTCCTGAGCGTGAAGCGCGTTCAATTGTTATGCAAGTGGTGTCTGCGTTGAAATACCTGAATGAAATCAAGCCTCCAGTGATTCACTACGACTTGAAGCCAGGCAACATTCTGCTTACCGAGGGCAACGTGTGTGGAGAGATCAAGATTACAGATTTTGGCCTATCCAAGGTTATGGATGAGGAAAACTACAATCCAGACCATGGCATGGACCTGACTAGCCAAGGGGCGGGTACTTATTGGTATGTTTAATTTTAATTGTTATTGTGGTGAATAGAACAAAACATACTGTCCATGTGATGTTTAGTTTGCATCTTCTTAAATAACTTTAACATAGACACTAGTCTGAGGTGATTTATTACCCTTATTGTTTTATGCCACTTTCGAAAGTACTGAGATGGTATAGGTAGTGGTAATTTGGGACACCATAGTTTTTGCTAATGTTTTTTCTACCGACACTCTTACCGTAAAAGCTATGATAAATTAAGTTTCCGGTCGAACTTGATAGTGAGATTATATTTCCTAATTACATCAACATTGATTTTCAACTATTCCAACTGAATAGATTACTAAAAGAAATGTATGTCTTAATACAATAAAATATTTTTAAGAAGAAAGTATTTAATGGATATGGTCTTTACAGGTACCTACCCCCAGAGTGCTTTGTCGTCGGTAAAAACCCACCAAAGATAAGTAGCAAGGTGGACGTGTGGAGTGTGGGTGTGATCTTTTACCAGTGCCTCTATGGTAAGAAGCCTTTTGGCCACAACCAAAGTCAGGCTACTATTCTCGAAGAGAACACCATACTGAAGGCGACAGAGGTGCAATTCGCCAACAAACCCACAGTCAGCAATGAGGCTAAGGTATTATTTACTATTTTACACTTTATTTATGATATATATACCTACCCACTATTTGGTTTGGTGGTTTCGTTTTTTCCTTCAAGTCACCTTTCGTTTCGAGCCACCGAAGCAAGTGTATAATGAACATGTTGATTTATTTTGTCTGGGTGTAAATATAAATATTTCCTGGGATATTTTTCACACGGACCCAATCCGATTCCACAGTAAGCTTCAAAGTGAGCTTGTGTAAATATGTATATAATTGTATCATTTCCGCTATGGAATAATCATAATGCAAACTAATCTCGAGCATTGAATATAGAATGTGCATATATAGTATGTAACATGGCTAGCATACATGGTTTATTCAGATGTTGAATCCATCACCATGGTGCCATAAATTTCGTTGTAGCATGGACCAATAAGAATCTTTGTGTCATTGTCAGTGCATTTATTGACAACGAATGGCTCCCCGCGGTTTCACCCGCGTACCCGGGAGATCTTCCATTTTCCCGGGATAAAAAGTATCCTATGTCCTTTATCTGTGTACCAAATTTAATTTAAAGCGGTTCAGTAGTTTTAGCGTGAAAGCGAGACCGAGTTATTTTCGCATTTATAATATTAGTATAGATAAATCGATATATCAAATATGTGCAGCAATGTAACATGAGTGTAATGTATTGCAGAGCTTCATCCGTGCGTGTCTCGCGTACCGCAAGGAGGAGCGCATCGACGTGTTTGGTCTGGCGCGGCACGAGTACCTGCAGCCGCCGATGCCCAAGTCGCGCGGCGCGGGCGCGGGCGCGGGCGGCGCGGCGCCGGCCCCCGCGCCCGCCTCCTTCAGCGCCAACATGTTCGGCGCCGGCTCGAGCTCCTAGCCGCGCCGCCGCCGCCGCGCGCGCCCGCCGCCCCCGCCGCCGCCCCCACCCCCGCCGGCGCTCGTGCAGTGACGCGTGTGTGTGTGTGTGTGTGTGTGCTAGTGCGTGACGCTAGTGGCGGCCGCCGGTGGCGTGCCGGTGCCGCGGTCTCGTTCGACTCTCGTAGACGCCTACTTTTTAGTTTTGAAACTTTGTCAGTTGTAATATCCAGAGTTGTAAAATGACTAAATATCATTTACGGATTAAAATTGTTTAAGATTATGCTTACTGTTGACTGTATTTATTGAGCAGGTGATAAAATGTGATACTCCATCTGTGAATGGTTTTATCATTTTATCACTAGAGAAGAATCCTTGGGACTATCCCTTGCATATTATATAAGTTATCCCTATTAAAAAAGTTAAAATATTAGTCACGACTCTTTTTATTTCAATTACCCAATGGAAGGGAAGTAAAAACAGGGTTTAGTTGAAGTCTTGACCCTTGTTCTGATAAGCCTGGCCCTGCAAGACCTAACACTATGGAAACACCTTCGACGTAGTTTTGCTGAGCGATTCCCACACACGTAAGATATTTATAGCACACCAATGAAATATTTATTTCTACACAGTTTTTACCGCGATGTACGATACTATAAATATATCCTGGTTTACCTGAGTAAATACCATAGCCATGTCGTTTTTGGTCCATTAACCACTCTGAAGTTTTAAAGCATGTAGTATTGCTCTAATATAACCAGAGATTAGGTATATTATCAAGAGATTGATGACATAAAAATGTTAAAATAAATACACGAATTAATGGTGAAATCTTGTCTTATAAAAAATATATTTTCTTAGCCGTAAAATTTTGTGTCGCTAGTGTATTTTTTTCGTGAAGCAAACTGTTATTTAAATTGCATTGAGGGGTTTGATTGGCTTGATCACAGTTGGAACAGTTCGTTATTATCGCAGCATCAAATACAATTTAGATACATTTGCTTCTCGAAATATTTCACTCTTAAAGACTGAGTAATAGTTGTTGCACGATCCTATTTCGTAATGTTTTAAACACAAAAGGAGGATTACCTATAGAATTCAGTAAATACTTATCTTAATTAATACCTCTAGCCTTTATTATGATTGTAACGTTCTTCATAAACTTTGGCAGAGAAAGTTACGCTATTGTTATTATCCTCGGTTAATCTCAAACATTGAAACATTTCTGTATCCCAACAGAATAAAGCTTTCTGGAAAACTAATAAATGTGTACTAAATTATTAGTTACACAGCTTTTACCTGTAATCCTGCGGCGATGGCTTTTGTGTGCCAACCCGTGAACTGCGTAGCAATAGCTCGAGGTACTCGCGTATGGCAGTCTTTTTATTTCACCATCTCAATAGGTTTCCGACCCTCTGGCGTTGCTAGTTGCACTGCAGCAGTTGGAGCATTGCGTTTGCATCGCAATGCTCCAACGCCCTTTTCATTAAACTTCTTTTATGTAGATGGTTTATATAAGATCAACTAAAGATAGGAAGCAATATCTTAGTCAGAAATATTAATTGTAATCTCTGAAGGTAACATATTTTGACATGATTACTGCGATTCCTTCACAATTTTCAAAACATGTTAAGATTTATCTAAATAAATGTATTGGATAATGCAAGAATATGCTTTAAATATCAATCCATTCCAGTAATAAATTGTTAATTAAAATTTCAGTCAGCACTGTTACCATTTAGACTGAATAAAAAATACTGAAACTTTCGCATATTCACACGCTGCAGAAAAGGTCGCATTTGTTTCATCGCATGAATGGTCCTCGTGGGAGTGCGGCGGGCTATGCCACCCCATTACCGCCTGCAACGGTCGTCAACTGCAGCTGTATTGTGCCTGCTCTATGCTGTCGTAACACTCCTGCCGTGAACTGTCGCTAAAAACGTTTTAATGTTCCGTTACCAACACACAATTATGCGAACAACCCACATTGGCGTTAGAAATAAAACGTCACACAGCCACATTATGTTTATCACATTATGGACTTTCCTTAGTAGGTCATACGTACCTACATGGCCAGTGAATGGCAGCAAAATGGGTCGTTATAATAAATGAATAGTAAAATTTAAGTAAATAAGAGGAATATTCCTACAATAATAAAAAATACAATTATGTTTTTCATACATAGAGCTATAATTTTATTAGTATTAAAAATGGCTTTGGATAAAAAATCAAAAGGTTCCTTCGAGCCGGATTTGAACCAGCGACCTATGGATGACAGTGTCGATTTCCTCTACAGTCCACCGCTCTACCAACTGAGCTATCGAAGGCATACTTGTAGTGGTAAAACTATATACCATGTTACTTTAGTACGGTTACGTATATACGCATTGCGAAAATCGACATGATTCCGTAATGAAAGGCGAGTTGGACTCTCGAGGGTTTCGTACAGTAAAATATAAAACATTTTTATGTAGTAAGGTTTTTTTTTTGCTAAATATGATTTATATCCATAAAATTTTCGAGTTAGGTACACTTTATCTTTCTTACAGTTTATTGTGCACTATGATTTTTTTTTGTAACCTAGTTGAGATTGTCCCAAAAAGTGTGTCTTTTAACTTTTCAACGATTGCTTTGATATAATGGGATGAGATATATGTAAAATAATCAAAATATTTGTTAAATATGACTATTTCTCGTGTAGCTTCCCGAAATATTGACTGAAATTAACGAATGTATTGGTTCATCAAGAGAACACAAGACATATTTATCGGTTATCCTTCTTACTTGTGACCTACTTTACGGTTGATATTCCGGACAGCTTTAGTAAATCCGACTGGAAACATGACAAATCCGGGTAAAGCCCAGACGGACATGCCGACGTTTGGCGGACGATGAAATTAAAGGGGTGCTTGCTTCCCACGACACGGCTGACGAAAGGAAAACACTCTGTCGGTAAATTGGTCTTTACGTCAGTTGCCTGTCTAACCGATTTCCTCCTTCAGCACACATAAAACAAGTGTTCTAGCTCGACTGAGTACCCACATATTTCTGCCTAAATAGACTATCTACTTACTTGATTAACCATAATTATATAGTGTTATGTTAATCGTCTTCTGACTAACGAGTACCTGGGTAATAAAGCACGATTTGTAAACAAACAAATATAACAAAAATGGTTTTATTCTACGGAAAATCACGCAATTCGTTACTCAAGACGCGACAATGGTAATGCTATTTTCGTTTCAGACTCCTTACCTCAGACGTTACAACACTAACGCTAAATCAGGATAGTAAATAAATGTACATGTAACAAAAATATATTCAAGAGGAAATTGACGACAAAATTGTTTGTATTATGTAATTTATTAGGTGAACGAACAGAATGGCTGGCAGCTTGCTTATTGCGGATTTAATAGGGGAATATTGAATAAAAGCGGCAATCAAAGACGATTGATGAAAAATACCTTTTGTTATTACATACTTATTACCTAACAGTTTAAAAGCATTGAGGGCGAACCTATATTTAAGTTATGTTTTTATTTACCATATTACTTATTGGTAACTTTATATTCCAGTAAAATATTAAAAACAAAGTAATTACTTAGGGTAAATGTAGGTACCTACATAAACGGCATTGTTTCTGTCGCAACCGTTCCGAAATGATCAAGTTGCGATTAATTGGCCGTTTGTAAGCAATTTTCCTGAAAGCCTGTGCCGCATGTGACACGTTATCGTTCATATTCCTAATGAACGTACCCGTCGATGTCCTGCCCTACGTGAACGAATGATTAACGCGTCTGTTAATGGGAATATGTTCAATGTTCGTTCATTCAGTTAATTAACGATGGCTAGCTCGACTTGACCCATATTTACGTACGTACAATGTACTTAATTTTAACACTGTAAATACCTACACTGTTTACGTTTTAAATATCAACATTGGTAATTAGGTACGTACAATTTGTGTGAGCCATAAATCTGCAAATTACCTATGTACCTACTAAGGCAATAATTAATGGTTAAAGTACCAACCGACCTATGTAGCAAATTAGTTTCAATCTGTGGAATTATTAGAAGAAGGGAGGGACGAAGGGTCTCTGAACAATGGCGATGTTATCTTGAATTTGCAATTTCATTTTGAAACGGGTTGTTAAGTGGTCGTCGTAAATCCGTAAAAGCGGAAAGTTTTAAAAATATTATTTGATTTATTGAATAAATATTAGATATAATCGTTTGTTTCTATAATGGTATATATGGCCTAGATATTTAGAGGAGGCGTCGTTAAAGCGAGTGCGCTTGTTCGACGGAGGGTATAATTTACGAGGCGCGCGCCAAGGGAGGCTTTGATGTTGCACGGCCTTGGGCTGCCAGGCAGCGGAGCGTGAGCTGAGCTAGCTACCACCTCGATATCCAAGAACTTGACCTTTCTTCCTGCGATATAGGGATTCATATTTCAGTAAATTAGATTTAGTTTTTAATTAACAAATCTGTCGGTGTTCTCAGGTGAAACTTTGAATCCGAATGTACCGTGTCATCCGAGGAAGTACTAATGAATGGGAAAGATATGGGGTCTAGTAAATTACAGGCAGTATATCGGCCGACATGGTGTTGGCGATAGAATAGGTGATTAAAATGCTATCTAGTTTTTAACTCTTGGTCATATTTAATGGTGGGTAGGAAATATTTTCACTAGCCTCGGTAACTTGCGATTAATTTGCCCGTTTCACTGCGCCCTCCAAAATTTACTGATCGCGTGCATAATGCCCTAACATGCCCCAACCTCACGACCTCCAAGTCAATGTCAATGTTATCAGATTAACACCTATCGTGTATAAGTAGGGTTGCCATCTCTAAAATTTGGAAAACAGGACAAGACGCGTGAAAACCCCGGATTTTAGAGTCCGAAAGCCGGACATGTCAATTTTTTTTTTACTTTACTTCCTTTTTTAGTTTACTTTGACAATGTCATAAATCACCTTTTTAGGGTTCCGTAGTCAACTACGAACCCTTATAGTTTCGGCATGTCCATCCGTCCGTCTGCGGGTAATCTTAGAGAGGTTGATACTACAGAGCTGTAATTTGATATGGTAGTAGATATTAACAGCGTCGAGAAAATCGAAACATCATCAAAAATCTTGAAAAATATTTTTTTTGAGGGTACCTATCTCCCATACACGTAAACTGGGAAGAATTTTTTTTTCTTTATTCTTGTAGTATGTCATATCGTCGGATAGCTTATTAAAAAATAGCATGACGAAATATTAAGCTTTTAAACTGAAATTTTAGTTAGAGTTATGTGTCCCCCCCTCTAAAAACTAAACCATTGTTTGTAGAGTAGTAAAAAAATTCTTGCTAGTAGCATATACACTAGACACAAAAAGTTAGGGATATAAATAAAATTCGAATTTTTTGGGTGATTTTCAACAAGCTGTAACTTCGCGGAAAATAATCGCACAGAAAAAAAAGAAAACCGAATTGTTGCTTCAAGTGTCTAGTTTTTAGATACAACCATGAATTTTTTGTATCATGTTTGAGTCTGGAGAAATTTTCAGGAAACTACCAAGGAAAAAAAATGAAAATTTTTAGTCATCTAAAAAATGGTCTATGGGCTTCAAAAATGATTTTTGTATTTTATTTGTCAAATTTTCTTGTAGGATATTTAATGCCCTTTAATTTATTGTAATTAAGAAGCATGTACAATGATTTACCATGGAGTTATTGTCAATCAACCGAAAAAAGAACTTTTGTCAATCAATAACTCTGAGAATAATGATCGTATAGGAAATCGAAGATGGGTTTTGAAAACTACACGGTATTTTCTATAAGAAAACGTGAACAACTTATGTCGAAAACATTTTTATGGAATTGAAAACTTTGATTGAAAAAATGGCCAAAATTTACATAAGGTTATTGAGAAAAAATAATGTTTTCTTTGAAAAACTGATTAAAATCCAACCATCGTTTATAATAGTGATTTTAGCGAAAACAATAAATTTAAAGCCTCGGGTCACTAAGAAAGAAGCATTGCAGCTCTTTGAGTTTTTCAGGGATTTTCCGGGACACTTTAAGGCTAAAAATAACCGACGATATCCTTCATTCGTCCATTTTATCCCAAGTTATACCTACCAGGTTATCTAAATATACTTAATTATGCAAATTTTCACCTTTTTTTCAGTCAAAGTTTTTAAGTGAATGTAAATGTTTTCGACAAAAGCCGTTCACGTTTTCTACGATATGATACGATCATGATTCTCAGAGTTATTGATTGTCAAAGTTAAAAAGTTATTTTTTCGGTTGATTGATCAATAACTCCGTGGTAAATCATTGTACAGGCTTCTTAATTACAATAAATAAAAGGGCATTAAATAGTCTGACAGAACATTTAACAAATAAAAAATCATTTTTGAAGCCCATAGACCATTTTTTTGATGACAAAAAATTAGCATTTTTTTTCCTCGGTAGTTTCCATAGAATTTCTCCAGATCCAAACATAATACAAAAAATTCATGACCATATCCAAAAACTAGACATTTGAAGCTACAATTTGGTTTTCTATTTTTTGCTGTGCGATTATTTTCCTCGGAGTTAGAGTTCGTTGAAAATCGCCCAAAAATTTCGAATTTTATTTATATCCCTAACTTTTTGTGTCTAATGAATTTAAAAGGAAAACTATCACGGCTAAGATGGCTTTACAGGTTAACGAGTTATAGTCGGCCAAGTAATAAAGATCAGAAAATCAACCGAATGCGACTTTTAACCATTTCGTTGCCACCTCAATTTAAAAAAAAATGTTTAAGTAAATCGTATCTATACGTAAAGTATTGAATTTTGTTAATCTAGCTACGGAACCCTACACTGCGCGTGTCCTAATACACTCTTGACCGGTTTTTTTATTCATTCATTATTTTAACAAAACAGAATCATATTAAAATTTGTTACAAATTGATTTATTTTTGAAAACCCGGTCTATTAATGAAACCTTCCCCGGACGCTCCCCGGATGCCCTCTAAACTAGGACAAATCCGGGGAAACCCGGACGGATGGCAACCCTATGTATAAGCGTCTTGGACGATATGATTGCGGAAGTTCGACTCTGACGCCAGGATATAATATATAGTAAGGCTACTATATTCGACCGAATTCATTAATGATCGGTATTCGCAGCCTATGCTCATATCAGTTCCAATTTTTTATTTGTTCCTACTAGGTAGGTACTCAACCTCTTAGCAGTCATGGGAATCACAGTAGCTCTATTAGGTTGGGAAACTATCCTCAATCACTTGTTATTTCAGCGGTGGCCTCGGAATCGATCGTGTGCAAGCCTCAATAAAGGTAGGTCGACCTTCCCTGTCTATCACCACCTAACACTGGATCACATTAATGTGCTGTCCGATTGTTTTATGGCGTATGCAAATAATGCGGCATGTTAGTTGCACGCAAGCTTGATGCAGGCACACCTAGTACTGCTGCGCTGCAATTATTATAACTATCGATTTTGGTAAATAACTAAAGCATATTATCTATATTCTCAAATTTTATATTCGGTTATAATTGTAAATATTTATTTGTTCATGAGATATTGTTCATCTAATTCTATTCATAGGCCTACTAACTTGATAACAGGCGAAACATGGAAGTCTTTGGGTTGGTATCAATTCGTTCTATGAAGTTTATGATGAAGTCAGATAGTCATATAAGGTCAAAGTAATGTACCTAACTAAATATGCCCACCATTTGCGGTCTAGGGGTATAGGTAGAAACATACTGTATAACTTTTGTGTCGCTATAAGCTGTACGTATGATATGCGTAATACGTATAGAGTGGAACGCAGCTCACAGCGTTACTATAGGCATCTATAAACACCACTGATTAATGGGGCTATTGACCATGGTTAATATGTATTTAAACGTAGATCTCTTTCCTGAGGATGGTGTCTTGGAGGACATTATTCAAGGCTGAGAATTAATATATGCCTAGTTTTTAGCTAACCGTCTATCTAGATGCGACCAGACAACCTAATGATTGTCATATTTAATCAGAAAAATATTATTATTAATTTTAACTTTCGAGGCGATAGCATTTTCCAGTTTTAATCAAGTATCAAAATTAGAAAATAGGGTTAAATTTCGAGCAATACATAAGAGGATTAACTTTAAATTTTATATCACTAGGGTTTAGCACGACCTAATCAAATTGTGTGATGTATTTGTAAATGGCGAGTCACGTATAATAGCATTACAAATAATTGACGATGACATAGGTACAAATATGTCCCGCCGGATTAATTAAAGAAGCACACCTCTATTGTTAATGAATTGAATAGTGTTGAGAAATAAGATGCTTGGGTTTACATATCTAAATAGACGTTAGTATAAGCTGAGACCATGTCTCTTTGTATCTTCGGAGAGCTTCGGTATCACTTAATGGATTCCTGACACGCTCCAGCTCTTTGGGTCTGAAGACCTATCCATTGTTTGCTATATTTGCTTCAAGTCCATTGTCCCTTTCTGATAAAAGGTGAAATTAGTAGCAGGCTTAGTAGCAGGTGTATTGTTGTGTCAATAGGTATTTAACACACATTTGTTAACAACATCATTAAACTTATATACCATTGTATAATAATAAATAATTGATTTAATACGTAAAGATATAATATTTTTGTAAAATTGTTTGTTTCGTACTATCTAATAAGTATGTACCTAGCAAGTATGTCGACGACGACGACGATATTATTTCAAGTACAAAGGCATAACTATGTAAGAATAGGTATTATTAGAAACTAGTGCTCTATTTGCTCAGCTGAAAATAATCCATCAAAATCTAAAATATATTTTTGGGGTTTGAAAGGCAAAGTATGGTAAGGTAAGCTTTCTCAAATATCAAAATAAAAGTAAGAAGGTTAAATTCGTTTTAAAATACCAGCAATACATCATTGCTTACAATATAGGTATAAACCTTCTGGAAAAAAGTAATTGATGCAGACAAATAACTTCTTGAGTTTCATAAATATGTAAAATTAAGTCTGTTTACTGGAAGATTGACTATTGATAAGGGTTTTTTGGAATAATTTTCAAACGTCAAAGTGATCGAGGACGCCAAAAGGTCAGATAAATATTAATACATTTTCTTTATATCGAATGTTCCTATTCACTATGGCACCTCGCTTTGCATCTTTAATCATGTAGGTGCCTACCTATATATATACAGCAACCATCATGTGTATTCTGTATATGTAGGTACGGTTGAGGTAGAAGATTTGTGAGTTTAACTGTTGCAACGAGGATCCCAATGTCTCCACACAGTGTTTGTGCTGTTATTAAACATTTCTGTAAAGGATATGATGACAGAAGAAAATCAAATAGAACACAATAAAACACTTCTTAAATCAATGTAGCGCTGACACTGAAAAATATGTTCAGAGTTTATCATTTGTGAACTCAGTTATTTCTAAAGCCAGTGTCACAGATCGGGCGGCGAATGTGTTCGGAAATCGGAATGCAGCGAGGATGCGCAGTATGTAGGTACCCACTGGGATAGCAGGTAGGTACAGGAGCAGTGCAACTTCCGCCAAGGTCGATATCGCTTCCCGTTCGACCGGGATCGGCTTCGGCATCCACCTACCACGCGTGCTGGTTTCGTTCAACCTCGGTAAGCGCATATATTGCTTTACATAAGGTATAAAAGTGAACACATATTTAGGTTATAGGTACATTAATGTATAAATTGTAGTAACTAATAAATATTTTGGGACATTTTTTAGCTACCTTGAGATTGTTTTTTGGTGGACATCGCCATTTTAATGTTAAAGGTCAACGTGTCCACATTTTTTTTATATGAGTAGGTTAGGTACATATATTTTTTTGCTTCTGCAAATCATTTTAGTAATGTGTTGTGTCGTATCGTGTAGTGGAAAAGAAACCAAAATTTTATCGCATTGATTTATTGAACATGACTTTTTAGATGTGCCTAAGTATGCAGCTAGAACGTAGTGAAAAAATCAGAGGCCATCTATGGCTTTTCCTGCTAATTACAAGTACCTACTCTTCTTCAAATGTTAATAAGTATATGTTTGACACTATCCATGACTGCATGGAATCAGAAACCACCCAGGAAATAGTATACTGAACGTGCCACCAACAAGTCTAGAGAGGACACCTAAGGAAAAAGCATTAATGTAGACATGTGAAGAGATCATTAGCATTCGTGTACGTGCAGCTTCAATGCCAGAGGATAATCTGGGATGGCCCTAACATTCAAGCAGTGCTCGAGACCTGAGATCACATGAGATGAGATGTGAATCGAATACGAGCTATTCAAGGCAGCCGAGAGGTCGGACTTTAACCTTCCGACACATATAAACTAGCGTAATTTCTAGTCTAAATTCTTAATTTGCATCGGTATTACGTCGCTTATTTAGTAATGTAGGTCTCTACTTGTTTGCTAATGTAATGTTCGTTAGTATTTCGGGCTTCGGGCGGCCGATTGTTTCCGCTTAATGATGGTAATCAGCATGCAGGCCCAGTAGTCAGTCAGTACGCCGGCAGCGGAGTGCGGACGGATGCGGCTCACTCACGATGCGATGGTATCATGGACGACAACTGCTCACCGATATTTATGGACCAATTTGCCATTGTAAATGTTTGCATTCCATTATCACATGGAAAAGTATGTGCAGACAAGTGTTTGCTATTTGTTTTTGTCCGCGCCTACCGTCTCGGTTCAAAACGATGACTGTTAAGCTTCTGAATATATTACCCGAGGTTAGGGGATTCCAAGGTTACGACGAAATTGCGTTTTATTGATCAATGAAGGAAATTGCTATCAATTGTGTTAAATAAATATAATAAAGTACGTCTTGTCGAAATGTTTCAATTTTCAGCGCATCAACCGGGAAAAGCGAAATATCGTCGCCGTCTGCTAACAAATTCGATTCTTGCTTACTCGACGTAATTGTATTGGCGCCTGCCGCCGATGGCATGTGATAATTTAACTAGGTGTCTACCACTTCCAAATTTGTCAAATAAAAGCAAAGTGTAACGTTTAACTGATCAAAACAAAAATAGCATATACACAATTTATTGAAATTTTGCGATAGCACAGTACTTCACATGGAACTCATCAACCGGGCTTAGTAATGACTCAGTCAGGCTGGGACGTATTTTCCACCTGCTACTGGACGTTTACCGCGCAGACTGCAGACTGCAGAATAACAAAAGAAAATTCTCATACAGTTGCAATTTCGCTTGGGCACTAAACAATACAGTTTTACAGGACGTTCTATATGATCATTTTATAACATTAATGATACAAACAAAATAAGAACGGAAGTTTCAGCCACAAAATGAAGATTAGTGGCTGGATATGTTTTAAATCAATCTCGAGTGATGAATGTAACAAATATGAATAAATATGTCGGTTCGTAACAAATCAAATGTTTTGTAAATCATAAATAAAACCAAGTGCTAAGCTAAGATATATGATTAAAGACGTTATTTACTGCACTTTTTTGCCGGTACATAATCTTAATACCTGCTCGAATAAAATGTCGCACTCATTGCTACATTTAGCCGGGAAATCGGCGAAGGTCTGGACATTATCCAACATTCCAGGCACAACCTCCATGACCGAGACGAAGAAAATTTTCACTAACGCGGACAAAATTCCACGGAATTAAATATAATGGCTTCTTTCTGTTCAATCCATCGTCTTTGAAATTTACATACATAAATTTATATAGATATATACAGGATGCCTCCCCGCGGTTTTACCCGCGTAGTTCCCGTTCCCGTGGGAACACAGGGATAAAATATAGCCTATGTTACTCGGGGATAATGTAGCTTTCCAAAGGTGAAAGAATTTTTGAAATCGGTCCAGTAGTTTCGGAGCCTATTCATTACAAACAAACAAACAAACAAACAAACAAACAAACAAATCTTTCCTCTTTATAATATTAGTATAGATAAAAAATTACAGCAATTAGTAGATATAAAACTCTATGTTGAAATGTTGAAACATCAGCAAAGCAAAAACTCTAGACTCTGGAGAGTGCTTTGAGGTTCGTTATTCGAACCCCACGTTGGTTTCACGTAAGTGGAATTGCAACTAAATTGCTGTACTGATGCAGCAGTTCTGCCGTACGGATAATACTACCACCTACATTATTATAAATATTTCAAATTTGGTGCTTGCACGTTCCTCCTTTTAAAGTATCAAAATGAATGTGGAATTTATCTTAATTGTATGTATGTTTGGTGGTGTTTTGGGTATGTTTCCAATACTTTGTAGGGATTGTAAGAATGAACAGAATTGTGAATTTCGAGGGAATAAGTAGATAGAATAAAACAGAGTCAGACGATAACCATTTATTCTGGACTTTGAAGGAGTTATAAGTTACGTGTAAGTTACATTATTTTGTACATTGCGGGAAGTTCACACTACTAGAGTGCTACTCCATATTGTCGTTTAATAAATAGAAGTATATGAGCCTCAGGAGGATTATTTGTATGACTATTGTACCATTTGTACCTACCTAATGCCCGGCTTTGTTCAATTACAAAATGTACATTAATGTTTTGTTCAACTATAAAAAACAAAAGGGGGCATCGTCCGAACAGTGATGACGTAGATGGAAGCTATTTCCGTCCCTGTCTGACTGGTAACTGTCAAATACCAGATTAGCAGAGATGCACGGCTCGTGCTGATATTCGCGTGCGCACTCCAATGCACTGCACTGCACAAAAACACTTCAGTTGTAATATACGATGTAATGTAGGTACCTAATTGTGAGCAACTGTTGACCTGCTTCCCGCATAATACAAATTGAAGGCAATCATGGCAAGAGATAACTTAAAAACATAAGATGGAAACGTAAGGCTGCTTTATATCTAAAAATCGCAAGTAAAACCGTAGTATTCGATAGTAACACTTTATGAGGACTTTAGGCAAGGTTGTTGTGTTTTATGCGATTATAATGTCTCCCCTTTGACTTTTTCTTGTCTCGCTTGACCTCGATGTCTGGACAAACATCGGAATAAAGGATGACCTTCCCTACATAATAATATCACGGATTATCACGCTTATGGCAATACTCTGAATCTATAATAATATTAAAAAAAGGTAAGTAACTATTGTATTTTAATATGTATCGAATGAACTTAAAAACCACTGGACCGATTTGAATAGATAAATTCTTTCACCAATGGAAAGCTACATTATCAGGGAGTAACATAGGCTATATTTAACAGGAACTATGCGGGAACCGCGCGAAGGAAGCTAGTAAAATTAAGAGAAAGCTTCCAATCCAACTGAAATTGAAATAAAATGTTCCGTTCTTAATTATGTCATTACTACAGACTAAAATTAACATTTTATATGTGTACCTATAGGCATATAGGTAGGTATGTATGATGAAAATGTCTGCCAGCTCAACAGGCTACAAGTTTAATTGACACATATGTACCTACTTACTGAAATTACTGTGTCCTTAATTATTTTATACAAATAAAACTTCTTACTATGTTATTATTCATTAGCACAATGTTAAAGCACGGTTGGTCGTTAATGGTAGTTGGAGGAACCTATTACAATATTTTACACGATGTTAATATTAAGTAGTAATTAAGAATACTTTACCTCAATTTACCATTGTGTGTACGGACTGAATAACTGCTACGGTGAGTTTTTTTAGCTAGTTGTTTCATTAAGGAGAGGGTAAATAGGTTATTCATAGATTAACCTAGTTTATAGGAAGTTAAGAATCACAATAAAAAAAAAGTAAATTAAATTAGGTAAGAACTGCAATTTTTTATTGCTTTTATTAGTACCTACTTAGATAGGTATCATAAATGTAAATATTTAATTAAAATACTTTTTAAATTATTGTAATTTTGAATGACTGAAAATTATAAGGATACACAATAAAATAGAGCAGCTATTAATCTCAGATAGATGGGAGTAAGTAGATGCGTACCTGCATGATTTTAATAATGAAACCTCCATTGATATTGCATATTAAAATAAATATAATATTTTATATTGAATATTTAATTTCATTTATTCTATTTTCAAGTGATAATTTTGATTGCGATAACACTTGTATTTATTTACCCATATAGCTATATTATAGACGTACATACTTACAATGTTTATCAACCATTCATTCATTTGAATGTTATGCCACCACTGAAAAATGGTTTGCACATTCCGTCTCCGCGCCCCCCGCTCCAATGCGGCTCCCGCAATCGCCGCGATGCTATTACCCGGCCAAACCGAATGTACGGCGCGCCGCGCGTCCGCGGTCCGCCCGTCGCCCGCCCGCTAGTCATCGAGCGGCGGTCTTGGAAGACGGTATAGAAGAATTATGAGGATTTTTATTGTAGAACTGACATGCGCGCATTTTTCCTGATTTGTGAATAAAAACAAACAAACCAATTGGATTTCAGTGACCGAACCGTGTGACAGTGTAGTGTTAACATTATTACAATAAGATTACCCATTTTAATTTTGTTTTAACCGATTGGTGCAAGTGTTTATGTTGGGTGCGCGGCGCCCGTTTCGTCCGGCTTGCTGGAGGGACGTCGCCCTCGAGGATTCATAATAGAGGTAAGGTGTTAAAAATATTTCAGTTTTTTGTTGTATCAACAGTCCAATATTCCACGGGTAAATTAAGTTAGTTGGGGCGAAGGCCGAAGTCCTTCCATGGGAAGAGACATGCATTGTTGTAAATCCGGTTATTTTGTTTGTAACGAGTTACGTATGCTGCACTTGTTTTGGAATATTTGGCCTCAAATTTTATTTATTTAGATCGTATTTAATACGTAAGGGTTCATTGCTAAATAAGAAGAGAAAATTATTATTTTAATGACCCTGACCATCTAATTCTAGTAAGAGTATGTTCGGATAAGTTTTCCCTAGTGACAAATCGAAATTCATATTTAGGAAGCGATGCTTGCATTGATATGCTAAATTCTTGTTGTGTTATTAAATCGCGAGGTTAACGTGCGTAACAATCTTATTGTACCTACCTATTCATGGAAATATAAAACGAAAGCGGTGTAGGTATAAGTATGATGGTATCTCTAAGGGGTGATCCTAGTGTAAGTTGAAGCAATCAACAGTGTCGGGACGGACGGTCAGTGTCAGGCGGGTCTGAGAGCGTAACCTAGTTACGCGGGTCACGCTGCCTGCTTGCTCACAGCTCTGCTCACCCGGCGAAATGCTCATTCGCTCGACCACTCTTATGACCCAGACTAGATTTTTTAATTATTTTCCAAATGCCACTGATTTTTAACTAATGCATCAGGTGCATTTAAATCACTCATACCGAATGATAGTGGTATCGATCGTAATATAATGTGAGTAGGTACCTAGTTTGTTGCAGTGAAAAAATCCCCCTTCTGTCAGTTCGTGATCCGTGGGTTCTGGAGACTCGAAAGTAGCTACATATTAAAACCAAATAATAATTATTGTGCCAAAAACGATATGAGCGGAATAACTTTATATACCTACCTAGTGAAATCTATTGAGTTTTTCTTAATGTCTATTTACAGAAAGGTATTTTGGAGCAGTCTGGAGGTAGGTACCTACTAACTTGCAGAAGCGTGTCGCTCGGCTATCATTTGTGCGGTCGTCCGCAAAATTTTATAATTTTTGTTCTTCAATTTTACTCGTCATTTACTTCTGTTCAAGAAAACCTTATTTCACATCGAATAAATTCATGCGTTTTATATTATAACTAAAGATTTAAAATCTTAAGTATAGGACCCTCCCTCACTTCCCATTGTTTGCAGTGATATTGAGCAGGAGGAAGCTAATTTAATTGTTTAACTGAAGTTTACTGTAACTGTAATATAGATACGATACATGAAGTGTTTTAAAACCATTGAAGTTCTTAGTTTAGCTCATCAATTGGGGATTCCGTACAATATAAGAAACAAATCTAACCACGTATTTAGAAAGAAACCATACAAGTCAACAAACCATGTAATAAAGCAGTCATTAAAAGTCATTGCCCATATTGCATGATGTAAGCGATTCTATTGCGCTACGCGGAAGATAACAGGTTTAGTTGTTGAGACGCGTCTCTATTCATTAACTACCTACCATTTTGTTTTAATTCCTCTGTGAATATGAAAATGAGCCGGCGAGTAAAACAAAGAGATTAAACAAATTATAGTTTAAAACATCAGCCGTTGTGCATATCAGCTGACGTCTATGTAGCTTTATTAAAAAGGAAATGACTGTGTGAATTGAACATCTTAGTTGAGAATAATGAAATTGATGAACCTTTTTTTCAAAACATACATTATTGAATGGTATTGATAAGAATACAAAATCACATGCCAAAAATATAGACAAAACTTTTTTGAAACTATACAAGAAAATAATCAACTTTCATGTATTCCTTTCTGAAAACCATAGAATTATTTTAAATCATTGATTTAAAATAAATGAAAATTTTGCATAAAAATAAGTACATAGGTAAGAATATTACATAAACAACCAAATTATTTATTTGGTTGTTTATGTTGCAGCCAGTCCCGCGTCCTCGATCTGTACGTTGAAATACTATCATTAAACGAGTTCTCGTATTTGTTTATAGGCTTCCAAGTATTGTAAAGTGCAACAACGTGATTTACAAACACAAAACAATGTTTAATAGCACGAAGCAATGCAGTAACGTCAATAATATGGTCTAAACATAAATGATTCATTGAGCCACGTTGGGTTTGGGTGTCAGTCAATGACTATGCATTTGGCAGGTTGCAAAAACAAACATAATAGCGTGGGTGGATTTTTGTCATGTAAATGGATCATAAATATACCGCTTTATGGCACCGTATGTTAAACAATAGTAAATAATTTTTATTTAAATTAAAATTGTGTGACAGTTTTGCCCAATCTTTTTTTGCGTCCTATGTGTGTCTCTAAAAGAAGAGTACCTATCGATGTTTTCACTCATGATTTACAACACAGAGGTAGATTAACGTATTAATATTATTAGGGTACAATTTGGTCATTAATTACCACACCATATAAAAGCTCAATATTTCTTATTTAATTTAATTAGCAAATTCTTTGTGAATAATAAAGCACGGTGACTTTACCTTGGAATAAATAAAACAAATTACTATCGTCGTCTAGGCTGACACCAAGTTAGAATTGACGATAAAATAAGACAAAGGATGAAGTAAATTGTTGCGGCATGATTAATGTTTGCGTTTAATTGTTCAATCAAATCCAATTTGAAATAAAAACCAGGCAGCACACAATCTAAAATAGGTAGATAACATGAAAAATTTAACTTCAGTATGATAAGTTAGGTTATTTCTATACTTTACCTATAACAGAATTCACCAGCTACTTAACACATCATAAATAAATATGTACATCAAAGAAAAATATTATTTTAGAGTAACTACAAAATAATTTAATATAGGTACTTATACATATTGGAAACTTGAGATGTTTACATAGCTTATATATATAGCATATTAAAAATTTACTAAGCATACATTAGCTTTACCGCGAGATATTTCAAGCCTAGCTTAGCGCATATTGTCTCACTAAATATTAATTCACAATTTAAAAACTCCTTGAGAATACTTTATCTCATTTGTAATTGCCACGTTAATGTGCACTGATTTCTATTGCCTCACACAGTTTGGTAGTGTATCCTTCCAAACTGTACGTAGAGCAGTAGATTTGATAGGTAGAAGTGTAACATACCTGCAGAGCGACGGCCATGGCCAATCCAGGGCCTGTTTTTTGGCATTTTAGTTACGGAATAGATGCCGCTCGAAATCCTTTCACGGAAATGACATCTCCAGAAAACTTATTTTCATTCAGTCTTTGATTTTGTATAGTCGAATTCCGTCACATTATGTTACATCTGGCTGTTTGAAAATGCCGAGGTTGGCAGTTTCACATATGAAATGAAAGAAGTGATCGGTTTCAGTGGTGCTTTTATTGCCTTGGTTCTCGCTGGGTTGACTGCATCCGGCTCGTAAAACTTTAAGTGCCGTGCTTTGGTTCACCCACAAACCTATAGTAGACCTTTGAGTTTGTAAACTCGCATGTTTTCAATTAATTAAAGTCGGTTCGTAGCGAGACCAAACAAGCCTAATTAATTTTTGCCCGGAAAAAATTTGGCTTCCACTGCATACGAGCACAGAACAGTAAAAGAGGTATTGATGTGGCTGAAAATTCGCTGAGAAGTAATTTGGATCTCACTCAAGTATAGGCACTGTTTATTGTTTACCTATTTATGACGCAAAATATTTTTAGTAAATGATTCCATGCAAAAATCTTATACATATTTTCTTTTTTTAGAAGCACCTTTTTAATTTCGGTTGTTATATATATACCTACACATAATACATATATCCATGGTAATTAAACTTTAAACATGTTATTTTGCCATCGAATACTCTCTGGCTAAGCCCATTTTTAACCGACTTCCTAAAAAGGAGGAGTTTTTTTTTCTATGTATGTACAATGTACATCGATTACGCCGGGGTTAAAATTTTGTTGTATCATATGGCCGACATGACAGGTACGCAACAAAGGCGTAAATAAAAAAAAGTTCCAAAATAAATATTTGCGTTTGACAAACGTAGCAAAGTCGACCTCCATTACTCGATTGCCTTGGATCTCAAGTCACTACATGGATGGAACCCCATGTGAATAACAATTTCAAAACACTTATTCATTTCTCATATGAAGTGCGACTTCCTTATTTCCTCTTGTCAGATAAAAAAGTTGCATTCATTATATACATATGTGTAGGAAGGAAGCCAGCGAGTCCTGTGATTATATATTTAATTTTTTGTTGTAATCGTAAGTCGTGTTACGATAGCCTATAATTACATCTAATTATTGACATAATAAGCTTTATTCATTTACTTAAATTATATTAGGCCACATCTAATTTAATCAAATAAGAATCTTTTATATAAAACTGAAATTATAATTTGAGTAGGTACCTAAACAATATACTAAACAGAATCAGCATATCTGTTTATAGTGTGGTTACATGTATAACAAAATAAAAAGCACTCTTATAGACCAAACTGAAATATGTACTTTGAGAGGATAAAGTATTTGACATCGGTTTATTGAAATACCCCATGGACGTAGATATCGGGATAAAACAAGATCTACAAGATTTTTTACTCAATGTTTACAACCTACTATACATTGTATTCTATTTTCACTTAGGATTGATAATGCCTAGGGATTTCTGTAGCTTTAAACTTGTGATATTCTAAGGACTGTAGATTAAACAAATTTCTTAGTAAATAGCTACATTAGCAGAACAAAAGATATGAGATGGTAGTGAGATTATGCTTTACCGCTTGTGTGCAGAAGGTTTTAGAAATTCAGCCGCAGCTGAAGGCCTACTTGAAGGACTGATAAAATCACTAGGTATTTCAAAGGCCTTCTAAAAGCGTCAGGGTTGGCGTTAAAACACCATTACTTTGAGTAAAGGCCATCAAGACATTAAATTGTGACCGCAATTAATGTACCCCTTTATGAAGGTAAGAGTGTTTAAGTGTGATACAACCTTAAGACATCCTCGAATGTGCCAAGTGAGTCTTTGAAGTTGGTTTTTGATTTACCTAGGCAAAATCTTGTTTCATTCATTCATTATTTTTATCGGACCAAAATATTTGTATTAAATATAACTCTTCTTTGGTCACGCAATGGATATTAATGATAACGTAGTTATAAATATCGAATGGTTTTTTTAAATAGAACCAGTCTGTTTATATCCGCTCATAATATTTAGGTTAAGCTTATCGCACAAAATGAAATATACAAATACACAAAGTTTTTATATGCTTATACATATTTAGTCCAATATAAGTTTTCTGAATTACACAAGGTAGTTTAATGCTCACTTCAATAGTTTTCCTTGAGAGTATCAGCTCAATTCAGTGAATAAGAAGGTAGGTAGGTATCTACTCATTGAAGCTTCATGATCCGTAAACATTACGATGATTGTTTGGTGTGACGCGTCGAAATGAGTGACGTGTACGGGAACCTAAATTATGTATGGAATTACCGTAACAAAAATATTTCGTAAAACATTTGCCTTAATACGAAACACTTTTTTTATTCAACCGTTAATTAGATTGCCTGATAATTGTGTTTTAGACAATCTTTTCTTTTGGATTTACAATTATTAATTTTCGTCAATAATACTACTGAAAGGCGAAACTTTTATTGTGAAAGAAAGTTTCGATTATTTTGAACGGAAACTCCTTAATGCCATTTAGATACTTTTATTTCGACAAATGGATTCCGGATGCTTCGTTAATTGTTTGCGAAATACTTTTCGGATCTTGTGAAGTAATTTATAAAAGTATAAAGTACTTGAAAAAACTATATAAGTAGATAAGTGTAACAATCTTAATATATTTTACGAAAGAGACCTCGATCAATTTGTAATAACTGCACCCTTGATCTGTATGGATGGCATAGTAAAATACAATCACTTATTTGATCATTAAAGTGCAAATTCGATAATCAAGGATTTTATTTCAGCAAAACAACTTTGTGTTGCTAAAAAAACGCATGTTTATTTCTCAATCTTCTGACTTGTCTGAGAGAGAATAATACATTATATTCTCTTGGAAAATATTTGCGAGTTTTAGTTGTTCTTTGATGATATATTGGCGTGAATTGTTACAGCAAATGTACAGTGTAAATCATGTAACCGAGCACTCAGATAGCATTCCAAATGGAAAACAGATTGCTCAGATTGTTTTTCAAACTCCATAAGCTGTAGTTGGCTAATTTGTTTAGCAGGCGACATAGATAGATAGTCATGTGTTTTCATTAGCAATTTTGCGAACAGCTCAGTTTCCCATTTATCCAGATTAATAGCTGGGTCTATGAGTTCTTATAAATCCCTAATTATACTGCTTTAGATAACGTTTGTCTAAGATTTAAGTGAATTGCTTTCAGATACTGACCCACATGATTCTTCTCACGATTACATTGTTTAAAGTAGTTAATGGACTGCTAATTAATTAACTTCTAATTACTCTAGGAAGATACCCAATACAGCAAGGGATATAGTTTGTTCAACTAGCGGTATGAGATTTTTCGAAGGAAACTTGTACTTGCCAGAATTGCGACAAGATTATATATCGTAGTAACTAACTGCTTGTAATTACTGCAAGATAATAATTTACTACACGCGATAAATTAAAATTTTGGATTAAATATTTTATTTTTCTTTTGAACTTCTGACGCAATAGTATTGAGAGTGCGTGGGTAGCGATTGAAATAACACACTGTATACAATTATCATGCATTACTACTAAAGTACGTAAAATTATTACATACCTGTTACAATTCTTGACTTTATTTACAAACCTTTATTTCCAAAACTACTAATTTATTATAATGAGTTTCATAATTGACTATTCGTCGTATTTGTATAAAGGACCTCGGTAATTATTACACTTTAATGTATTTTTGGAGCTCTGTAGTAATTGTTTTTACGTTCCCTAACATACAAATATTGTCATTGAGACCAAATATTTCAAATGTAATAATTCTGTTTGTTTAAAAAGACTAATTGCTGACATTATTGCCGGCTCTTCTCCGCAAGAATAACCATCTAAACCGAGCGTTCGATTGTGATTATTCACAAGTGCTTGTGATGGCCTATTTGAATAAAACTATTTTCATTACAGAATTTATGGGTTTTTTAGCTCACCTACCTAGTGCCTACACTACTCAAATCGAATGAAAAATTCCTTTTAGTGACATAACGCCCGTAAAATTCTATGATGCTTCTATGTAGTAAACTATTATTACGGTCTCGGGAATAGCCGCCCTTGGCCGCGGCCGACGCCGACGGACGCGAGGACTTCCGTCTCATTTTGACTTTAGGCCAAACGTGCTGACATGACATGTCATGTCGCCGCGCCGTATGCCGATAGCATGCTGATGCGGTGTCGCTGGGGAGCATTCTGTCGGCGCGAATTAATTGTTCGAAATTTTGCAGGTGAAAAAAACCGGCCTAGTAGCGTGATGTAACAGCAAAAATCAATATTACTTTTACGAATATATAGTGCAGTTTTGTTTTTTTTAAATCATACCTGATTGCGTGCATCCCTGTGACGGATATATACGGACAGGAATATGACAATCTGTTAAAGATTTAAGGAAAACGTAGTCGTTTATTTTGTTTAAATATCGAATAGCGTGCGAAATTTTTTTTTTTATATCAAACACGGTACTTGATCTTTCTATCTAGTGATCCTTGTATAGGTCTATGCACCTAACGGATCCATCATGTATGTTTGGCAATGTAGTAGGTAGGTATACTCGGTTTTTAAGCGAGTTTGCATTAGCAAACAATACCTATTATAATAGGGGAGCCGAAGAGGGGATTCTGGGAGTTCCTCGAGCGCGGCAGATTAGTATATGGGAGGTACCTTAGGTCTAGTTGAGTGCCTCAACCAAATCTAAGCTCTCCATGTGGAGCCGCGCGCGTACAGCAGCCGATCAGATTAGTAAAAAAAAATTGATACGTGAAGATACTCGAGCGTGTCAGATTAAAGTATGGTGGTTTAATCACATGCTGAAAAGAGTGTATTTCAATAATCTGACGATTTGAGCGTGACGTATGGGAGTGAGAGGGTCGCAAAGTTGCAAAAAAAAATCGATGAGTGGACATTCTCGAGCGCGGTTGAATTTATTTTAATTTTAGAGAGAATAATTCAAGGATCACAGAAATCATATAATCTGCCGATTTGGACAAGCCGAAGTAACAAAAAGTTAATTCCTTAGTTGCTATATAGTTTCAAGCAGCAAGGGTAAGCTCAGAGACCCTTGATACTACAGAGCTATAATTTGGTGTGGTAGTAAATATTAACTATATCGACAAAGTTAAAACATAAAATCTAGAAAAATATTATTTTTAGGGTTCCTTCCATACATGTAAAACGGAGTCATTTTTTATTCGCCATTCCTATAGTAGGGCATATCGTTCGATAGCTAATTGAAAAATAGTTAAGGTTTGCAAATAACGCTAAACCATTGTTTGTAGATATGTAAAAAAAAACATCCTAGTAGTTTAAATGATGAATGTAAAAGATTAATTAATTTATTATATTGATAAATTTTTTTACTCGAGCGCATCAAATTTTCTTAGGGGGTGTTAAGTGCTCTTATGCAATAATGTGACGATTTCGTCGTGACGCAAACTCGCGGCCATTATTACAATATAAAAAAAAATCGCCATTTTCAAATACTTAAGCGCGTCAGATTAAGATATATATGGTTCATCTTTACAAGTCTGATTATTCTTAAGTGTCTGTGAAGGCCTAATTGAATAAAAATCATGTCCAGATAACTATTTTTACAATTTTGTAGCCCTCCACTTTCTTTACGTTACTCTCAAATCGTCAGAATAGTGGAATATACACTTATTAGCATGTAATGAACTCACTCTACCCTAATCTGACGCGCTCGAGAATTTCTGATGGTCAACTTTTTTTACTAATCTGATCTTTTATCCTGGATGCGCGGCGGAATCTTTTATGAGGTTCATGTTTGGTAGAGGCACTCAATTAGATGTAAGGTATCCTCCCATATACTAATTTGCTGCGCTCGAGGAAATCCCAAAATCCCTGCTTGGGCTCCCCTACAAATGTGTTGATTTTTTTACAATTACTGTTTCTAGATCTCATAATATATCCGTGATTTATATTATTTATAATTTTATTTAACACATTCAATGATTTTATAAAATCACGGAAGAAAACAAATCTTTAAGCCGTCAGATTAAGAAAACCCATCCATATATTCGTCAGATTATGGCATCGCACGCCCAGGGTATCATGCTGAACCATCTGTATGAAAATCTGACGCGCTCGAGTATGTCCAGATGGCGATTTTTTTTTGCATTTTCAAGAAGCCGTCTCGAGTTTGCGTCGCGTCCGAATCGTCAGATTTTTGGATCTGAGCTTCGTTTAGGCTCACTTAACATCCCCTGTAAATATCTGACGCGCTCGAGCATTTTTATTTTTTTACCATTTTTAAACCATCCGTACGGCCGGCCCCACCATGCAAACTGGCAGATTAACATTATTCTGTCATCAGAGTTACATGGAGTATATACAGTATCAATATCTGACGCGCTCGACTATGTCCATGTATCAATTTTTTTTTACATCTTTGCAAGCTCGTAGACGCTTGCCCCACCGCTAAAAGAGAAAACATCATATAACCTTTTTTTCTTCCTATTATCTGATCTTCAAAATCCAATAGGTCTCCACGACGCTCGAGGACATCCCCGATTAGCATCGGCGCCTCCCCAGCTATTAGAATACATTATGCTGATCGATGACGTGGGCTCACCTATTAGGGGGAATTATTGACATTTGTGGAAAAATAAGTCGCAAACAAAAGACAATAGGATGATGACTAGGTTAAGTTTCCAGACATTGTCATAATATCACTAATGAGTAATGACTTTTGATTATTGCAGTTACCATAGATATATCACGTCGAACTTGAAATATTAGAATTTTGTAACATTTATCCTTCATTTATCTCATTATCTATTTTTATTTTGACCGAGGAGAAATAATGGACATTTAGACGTGTTATTTCTCACACCTCAGGTTCAAATACAAATAAAAACTTAAAAGACAAAATTAACTACGCAATAATTTTTTTATTTATTTGTTACTTTTGAGCGAACAAAATATGGCTCGTAAGATATTTATAGTTTTTAATTTATTATGTAGGTACCTAGATAGGTAGGTATACAAAATTATCATGTTTATAAATTTAATTACCTGTATGCACAGTATGCATCATTGTTTCTGTGGTATTGTCATATTGTGAGTTGTGACTCATCGTGACGAACCTGACCAACATCAAGACTGTTATATTATTATTTATGGTGCATACAAAATCTTGGAGGTTGCATTATGACAGTACTCTATCAAAGTTTGAGGTTTGTTTCATCATTCTAATGCTAATTATACTTATGTTGTTGTCAGTTATTTCTGAACAAATATCAAAATTCATACAACAGAACTCGCCGTGAGAACTGAGGCATCATTGTGTAAGTTTATAAAACAAAATGATAAGGGCTTTACATTCAAACCCGTAGTCATTGTAAGAGTGTGAAACTGTGGTCTGTCCCCTCGTTTTAATGTTGTCTGTAACAAGTTAACAACTATAAAAGTTACTAATAATAATTTCCTTACGTATACAAGCGTATAATCTGTTAAATAGATTAATATAGACCGCCAATCATATTAGATTGTGAACCTGTTAATCTCTTAGGGCGTCCCGGCGACCTACACACAAAATTTATAGCATAATTCTCTTTACCACTGCCAACATCTGATCGAAATACATGTATACATATTCATTAGGGATTATGCCCTATCCGATTATAATGTATATACCTATACAATTGAATTACGCTGACAGCTTATTATGTTTGGCACTTGACAATATAATTGAATGCATCGATACTAGTTTAGTACTAGTTAACGGTAATGAGACTATTTACGTTATTCGTCACTGCTTACGTAAATACTTATATTGCCGTTGCTCGTTACATCTATACTTATTATAAGGAGAAAAGATTTGTATTTTTGTATGTAACGAATTAACATAAAACTACTGGACCCATCTGAATAATTCTTTCTCCAATGGGAAGCTAGATTACCAGGGATCTATCTATCATAGGCTTATATTTTATCGAGAACGCCGGTGGAACCGAAGGAGGTAGCTATTAGTATTACATATATATATTGCATATGTAAACCTTTTTAACCCTCGACTTTAAAAGAGGAGTGTTATGTTTGTCTTCGGCGTCGAAGCTCAAAAACGAATGGATTTGGTCGCGGTTCTCTCTGTTTAAAACTGACGTAGTTGTTGTTAGCTGGACTTAGATTCTGCGGTTTTTAAGATTCAGTTTTAGTTTTTATAATTTGATTTAGTCGACAGTGCCTACTAACTTATTTGTATAATACAGTGTAACTTATATTTGAGGATAAGTTTATGAGGGAAGACGTCTGGGTTGTACAGATTAATCTGAAATATTTCTGTTGATACAAGAAGGTTAATTACTGAATAAATTAGACGGGAAACCACAAATTACGGTAAATTGATTTATATTCAATTTGTAAAACTAAAACGGTTTTCTAATTAAAAACCTATAAATAAATAGAAGTTAAATGCTTCGAAAAACTATCTGTAAAATATGTAGTTTATTTATTATAAATCAATATTTCTTACCAAAAATGTTTTGTTAGACGAAAATAATACCTACCTACCTATTGGTATGTCTATGTTAGTTAAAAAATAAAGTTAGTTACTTTACCATAAATTCGTAGAGCATCTTTATACAAATTAAATTTAGTTTAGGAATAATCAAAGTAGCCTAGGTAGGTGAGCAATCAATTGGACATTAGCGTTTGATTCGAGTTTATCATGTTGAGACTGCGGCCCATGTTCAAACATTTTTGACTGATAGATAGGTACTTTTTATGTAGGGCAAATAAAGCGTTATCAGATCGCAACTTAAAATTCAACACATCATTCATATTTCATACTTAGTAGGTAAGTCTTAGTCAAGCGTGCACGAGACCTATGCTCCGCTCCCAACTCGCGTTTTCGA
Source organism: Thyatira batis (assembly GCA_905147785.2). NCBI lineage: Eukaryota > Metazoa > Arthropoda > Insecta > Lepidoptera > Drepanidae > Thyatira > Thyatira batis. The sequence continues at coordinate 4,855,674 of LR990489.1, read as the reverse complement.
TTACAAGAGTAAACGTTTTAGGCGCGTGCAATCAAGTACCAATTAGTTAGGTTACCATTTTTGCTAAATGTCTAGACATGTAATGAATGCGGTCAGTTATTTGCGCTAGCGTGAAGTAATTTGAAATATATGAATGCTGGCTGGTTCGTTTGTTTGGCTTCTACCTAGCTATTCATTCACTGAATTTCAGGAGGGCGCGTGAGCGTCGCGACGGCCGTTGCAGGCGCGTTGCTTGCCGCCATTCGTTCGGTTTGCCGCGGCGGGTTTATTGACCCGACGACCGTGAACCCCTCCCTCTATTTCCCCGCTCTTTGCAACATTGCTGTAACTTATTTGTTCCCGATTTGCATTAAACATTAGGGATTAGGTATGTTTATCCTAACAATTTTAAGTGGGGATCATACAAATTGATGATTTCTGGCTGTAATACGCATAAATGGTTAAACAGACTGGCACATTTAATGTAATATTAAGTTCGTGTTCATGGCTCAAATATTTTACCCTCGATAAATATTTGATTCACGGGACGCGAGTAAAACAGTGGGACGGAAACTAGTCTCAAATATTCCAATCTAATTGGTAAATTATTTATTCAAGCCATTCAGAATTTATACGTACATGCATATGGTATGATTTTAAGGTGTTTATCTACATTTAATAGGCGTTATAATTAGTTCATAACGGATGTGGTCTGGTCAGCAGTAATCAACCCAGGTTGGTAAGTACTGTAAGTAGGCAGAGCAATTAAACGTTCTCGGTAAAGCTACGACTCGGTGTTTATACCTATAAAGTTCATTCACATAGATAAACCTTTATTTGATAAAAAGGTATCATACAAAACCTTTTCCGTTTACCGATACTATGCTCATTCCTATAAAGATAAAGAAATCTCACGTTAAATGGGTTTTTGCGTTCGTTTTATCTCTAATTGGGTTGTTTTACTAGACGGAATGGTTTTCTTTATTACTGACATTTCTGAAGCTGGATCGTTTATTACGCCATCAAACATTTTACCAATAAGGGAAAACGTGACGTTAAATTCGTTCGTTTTATTTGGCATTCCCGAGAAAACATATTTTGTTTGAACTTATTCTTCACACACACATAAGTAATGAAATTGATTTATGTAAAAATAACGTTTCGTAAGCTAAGTGGTAGAGCAGTGGCATTTCTAATTTTCTTCAGTAGTTATTAAAAAGTAAATTACCTAAATGTGTCTTACATTGAATTTCTATTGGGAACAGGGTCTCCCCTCGATTAAGCAAATTTGATTGTTTTCCAGCGCCCTAAGCTCCGACACTCGAGCCGTGAGCTGAAGGCCAATTTCAGCCAAATTGTGTCGTTCTTTTTGTGTCAACTCACTTAAATTCTAGAAGTGTATGTAATAAAAGCAAATTCACTGCTTGAATACATTATCAAGATCATTGGTTTTTACTTCACAATCCATATTTATTGTTTCTTACAGTGATTGTCAATATGTCCAATTTCTGAAAGGTTTGTTTGAACTGGTTCACAGACCGATAACTAAACTTTCAAACACTCTGAAACCTCTAGTTGTCAAGAGTAGACATCTGCGTGGGTTTGACGTAATTTTATGAAAACACTTGTTTTTATCGTGCTCATCGGCTCACTCACAGGGCAGGGTAGGCTGGTCGTTACCGGAATTCAATCTAATTTTCCTTCATTTATTTGGAGTGTTCTGCTTCAATCCAATTTCCTTTCCGTTGAGATTTACTGAAATTATTATTTTCGCCAAAGGTTCTGTTTCCCGTTTATAAATTTGACAATTACTACTCCTACTATTTTTGATTCCAAGAACCTAAATATAGTAAATACTCATGAAATACATAAAAGTAAAACATTATATCATCATATGATAACTATGAGCATATTAAAAAGTATCAAAACAAGCATTTATAAGTAGGTACAAAATCATTTTCGCTTTGATGTTAGCAATATACAGACTATAGTTGAACTTTAAAAGCTTTGTGTTGGTAATACTCCGCCCTTCGCTGTTCCGAGACTTCCTCGAGGCTGTACCGCCCAGCCGATGTCGTGTTGTAAATCACGTATTTCCGATTTCAAATTCAAATCTATTTCGACTTGGTCACGCTAGAAGAGAGAAAACATACATACAACAGAGTTTAATATGACCTTTTGGTACCTATGTACCAACATCATATTAAACTCGCTACAGTAAGATTCTGAAGTTGCTGTAAAGATAACTTATTCGTCGTAAGTAGGTAACATACGGAAATATTTTCAACCTTCATACCTACATGTTTTGTACTTCCTAATCCATGATGTAATAATTTTTACCGATTGATTTACAATCCGAGTGGGTTTCAATAAACTTTGGGCAGTTTGATTTTCTTTATGGTAATGAAGATATCTCACAAGTTTTTGTATTTTTATGGTCGTTATGTACATACTTACTGTCAACCTACCGTTATTTCTAGGTAAATTATTTAGGCTATACCTTCTCATTTAAATACTTTTTATTTGGGTTTTTCCTGCGCTCCCGAGAGAGCTGTTATATACCGTATATAGTTTACTAATCACCCAGTATGTTTTATGTATTTGTTGTTCTTCCCAGAAAGTAAATTCTGATACCGACATTTAACTTCCGCATTATTATAAAGTGTAGTATACAGAGTGTACTGTATGGTATGAGGCAAGATGAACAATAGTTACGTATTCAGCAGATGTCGGGTCGCGGGGTGCGTGCGGTGCGTGCGGCGGTTCGTTCGGCGGCGAGGTGAGACAGTGGCGGGCGGCATGGACCACGCGGTGAAGGCGATGTCCGCGCGCGGGCCGTGGGCGAGGCTGGTGGCGCGCCGCCGCTTCGAGTCCGCCGAGCTGGAGGAGCTGTACGCGCGGTACGCGTGCAAGCTGCAGCGCACCTCCGTCGGCTCCGCGCTCGCGCTCTGGGCCGTGCTCGCGGCCGCGCTCGCCGCTGTCGACGCCACGCGCGGCTGGCGGAGGGCGCCGCAGGTCAGTACACCTGTCGTATTTAGTTACTTATTAGTTCTGTAATAGAAACAAAATAAGTCAATACATAAAGAAACACTAGTACACAGGAACTACGTTATAAAGATTTACACAGGATGTTTTAGTAGTAGAACAATAATGAGACGGATCCAGTAATTGAGCATAAAAAACTTTGTTTAACATCGTTGTACCCTGAAAGTATATTATTGTTAACATATTATTATTGAATCATTTCGCAAGAACAAATAATCGCGGCATTTCTAAAATATACGCCTGTAAAGTAGTACGTAGTCGTAATATTTGTTTTTAAAGCGACAGAAAAGTGATTAGTTTACATAGTAAATGCGTAATATATAAGTCCTCATTGACAGAATCAAAATATTTGTAAACACAGGTCGGAGTCCTAAGCGCCCACGCGGTACTTTGCGGCGGTCTGGCGTGGTGGTGCGGGAGGACCGGTGGCGTGGCGCCCGAGCGGCGGCTGCCTCGCGCCTGCTGGCTGGCACTGGCCGGCGGAGGCGCTGCTCTGGCAGCCACGTTGCCAGCCTGGAGTCCTGGCGCCGCAGCTGAAGGCGCTGCCCATGTCGTGTGGGCAGTGTTCGCCGCATACGCTCTACTACCGGTCGGCGCTCCCGTAGCGGCTGCCTTTGGCATTCTTCTGCCCACGGCACACACGGTCGCCGCCGCGCTTGTCGCTCATCGCTTTCCATATCATGTCTGGCAGCAGGTAACTATCATTAATTGCAGTAAATTCACATCGACCCATTTTACAATTAGATACCTACTTAGTTTCCATATTGCATTTCAAGGTGTCATATCATATTCATTTTATTGATCAAAGCAATTGCGCGATGAATTCTTGCTCGAGTTTTAATATAATAAGTAGTCTGTGCTGGTATAGGTATATTCCCAACGCAAAGTGTGCATATTGTTAGGTTCACAAACATAACCTTGAGACATGCCTAGCGACTTATGTTGGACGTTGCGTAACTTAGCGCTAAAACTTTGTAAACGTTTTAGAACTTTTAGATATAAATCATACCCGTATCCTTTATGTCCTAGTAGACAATGTTCTCCTAGTACACACCTATATATAAGTTACTGGCTTAAAAAATCAGTTAACTGCACCATTTGGCCGAGTAATTTCAGGCGGTACTGGGAGGTCGTAGCCTTGCCCTCTTGGCGCCCAACGTGGGGCTTGCCCTTTCCACTTTAATAACGGTTGATCGCGTGCTCTGCTTACGTCATCATTGCCAACTAAACAAACTTAGCATGAACTTTAATATGTCGTAAAACCTTCTCGGTAAGCTCAGGTATAAGAAAATACCATTCATAAATGGTTACTATGGTGATTAAGTAGGATTATATCGGCATTAAGTGTAATCGTACATTCTTGGTAGGTACCTATATAAGTTTATTTGTACGAATTAATGATATGATTAATAGCGTAACGTACATAAACACTAATATGAAATGTATAATCACTTTCTCGTGGATGTCGATAAAACTGACGATTAACGATCGACCATGGTTTTGTAAAAAAAGAACTAGAATAAAACTGTTGTTTATAGTTGAACTATTTTTGTTGTATTTCACGTGTTGGTATTTATTTATCCAGTTGAACGTGTGTACATTAAAACAGATCACATCTGTATAAAGAGTATAAAGTTCATATTGTAGTTGGCAACGTTAATAAGTGACCTTGTCAAGTTGCCGAACATATTTGTATTGTTGTTTGTCAGGTAAGACATGCGGATTATGAAATAATTTCAACTTTGTCGTTTTATCTTACGATCTCGATTCGTTAATTTGTTAATGTTCTTAGTCGAGCGATTACAACATAATTATTGACTAAGTCTATTTCCACTTAGTAAGATTATGTTTCTTATCGCAAACTTTTCCGTAGTACGCAATCTCCTGCTCCGTTGAGCTATTTCGCTGAAGAAAAGCTTGTTAAGTAGGCATGTCAAAGAAAAGGGAATCTTAAAGGAGGTTTACTTTGAATTTGCATTCACAATTTACCGACTATGACTTAGATTTGCCTACCTTTTCGACGTAGGTACTTTATTATCAGTCAATATATCGTATTTTTAATCTCTCAGTTGTAAGTCGAGTAAATATACATAAGCGGGAATGCTAGTGATGTGCCGAGTCGCTGTTTTGGTGGATCGAGTCGACTCGAGTCAGTTTATACGGTATTCGAATCATGACTCAATTCCCTCTACTCTAATTCTATGTTTGGTATTCGAATCAACTCTCATTACCGATTCCTTTTTTCCTAATGTTGCGGTTGGCATCGACCTCAAAAGAAATATTGCTCATATCCGATTATGAAGACGCTTCATGATTTTATTGTATGATGAAGGATTTATGTATCTAAGTTATTATTTATCAGGTATCAAAGTTATTACTTTTCAGTTATTCGTTTGTGTTTTAAAGTCCGGTAAATGTTGTTTAAATTACTTTTTAATGAAAGATAATTAATAACATAGAGCGTAACAAAACTCGTATACTAGACTCGAGCCAATTGAACTCGCATAAATAGAATCGAGTTAGCAAGTACGAATCGATTCTTCCTGACTCGAGTACCGGAATCGAGTCTGGCGTAAACTAAATTGGTATTCGAGTAGGCGAGTCCAAAGCAGGAATCGAGTCTAACTCGAGTCAAACCGTACTCGGCACATCGCTAGGGAATGCATGCAGTGGGATTAACGCCGTGAACGTATTTGTGTAATGGATAGTATGATTTCTATCAACAGTAACATTATTTGTGGCTGCATCTGGTTTATATATGAATCCATTCTGCCTTAAGGATTTACATGCACTACAATATAAATTACATTTACCATCTAGTCTGGTATTCTCTAATACCTAAAGCTGAATACCGATTTTTGTTTGTAATATTAAAAATCTTCAGTTACGAGTTCAATAATTCCATAAATCAATATCAATTGATTTTTAGCGATGACAAAGATTTATTTAAGTGTGATGACATCGGTTTGGTTTGTAATTAACATTGAGTAACCTTTGTATTGTCGATTCGTAAAGGATTTTAACAGTCCCATTCGCATTCCCAAATATTCGGAAAAAATTTCACGAATGATTGAATTAATTTGATGATGTTGAGTTTATATTTGATGCTTTTAATTAAATCAATTATTACCGATGTATTTATTATTGCAAACATTCATTTTGATAAAACATTTATTATGTTTTCGGAATTATTCAGAAATAAGCTCACAGATTTATAATGTGTTTGCAACATTTGTAAATATGTATACATTATCATAGCCGTAGCTGCGAACAAACGATAGGAACATTGAGAAAAGCTAGTTGTCAAGTGAGCCCGGTTGAAGGCAATCCTTATTCTCGATTCACCGCCTCGCCTCAAGGAGAAGCCAAAACACATTTCTTTGACACGCGTCCACCGAAGTGAGTTCACCACGCATTTACATAATAATAAACTATTAAACAACAATGTGCGTTAAATTTATTCACAGTTGCTCGTTATTTAGCCGCGGGCATGTTAGGTCACACTGATGTCATCCCACAGTGCGTATTCAACACATTTAGGTACCTACTCATCTTACTTCGACAATAAGGCTTATTCAAACACTTCACTCTAGTATAAACGAGAGCGTATTCACGTAGCTGGTTTTATTTTGTATTCGGAACTTTTAAAAATATTGAAAAATTTATTCACGAGATTGCAGCGGATATTGGATGGCGCAGAGTGCGAATAAAATAGGCTCTCTCTGCATGGTATGGAGAATGTACTGATAGAAACTGTGCTGAATCTATTGAATAAACTTTATCGTAGCCTCTTTCGATAATATTATGAATGGTAAGGATATTTATTAACTAAGAATGTTGTAATATTTTGTATTATTTGCTAATACGTCGTAAATAGTCATAACGCTGAGTGAACGATGACAGTCCATTTAATATCTATAAAATCTTATGGCAATTGAGACACGTTACCTAATTATTTTTTGCTTACGATAATAATCCTTCACCTGTTGTACTATCAATAAGTACATCAGAAAGTGTTATTTATAAACAACATTCAACATGCTAATAAACACGACTTGTCTTGAAACTCGATGGTCGCCATTTACAATTTCACGTAATGTGGTCGGACAACCTATGCTTTCTTGTCAAAACCAGTGTTGTGAAACGTATGTCAACCTTAAATATAACTATTATATTATGAGGAGGAACGTTTTCTCTAAATCTAAATGCTCCTTTCCTATAGTCTTAATCCTCATTATTTATGTTCAATATTTTGTATGTCACGTTGGTGAAAGTTTATAAACAATAAAATTTAAATCATATTTTGTTATTTTCTCTCTCTAAATATAGACTATCAATAAAATTGACCACGCGACGTCCGAGAAAGCTTTAAATCTTTATTAATAACTGGTTTTATTCTCATGCCAATCTAGTATTTTCCTGGCATAAAATGTATGTGCCAAGTTTCATCCAACTCCATTCATCGGTGCTTTATTGAGTCAGAATGTTATTAGAATTTGATGGATTATTTTTTAGTCTGTTGTGACATGAATACACTATAGAGTAATTAGAAGATGATTCAAAGATGCGGGGGCGCGGAGGCGACGCCGGCGATGGACAGGTTCTATTTGCATAACTCGGGATAGTGCACGGCTGAGTGGCTGCCGTATAAATGCTGTAAATAAATTAAATGCTCACTAGCTAGGCCCCACACAGATCACTGCATGAATAAAGTTATAAACGTGTGTCATCCTTTTGTCACTTCACTTGTACCATCATTCTATGATGATATTGGTGTTAATTCTAATAATAGACATGGCTAAACTAGATATACCTACTTCAGATATGACATAGTAATCGAAATTAAATAGCACGATTTAATTTACACTAATCAACTCAATAGTACTGTCATACAAATACGACCTACTTAGAGGATTAAGAGGAAAATCTTGTTTTCGTGTTTGAGAGCTGCTGTTAAATAAAGTAATAAGCTTTGAAGTGGGGTTCGTGCTAATTTGATGGCTTAGCTACTTGTTTTAAAATCTGTCTTTGTAAGTGCGAATATTTTGAGATTAGAGGTTATTCATTTAGTATTTAATTAAAATCACTGTGTTAACAGAAAATTCATACATAAAGATTTTCTAGTCACTTCGTTAGAAAATAGAAATACGGTTATAGTTCGCAACTTTTTACCTATTATAATACTGATACCGTTACTTCATTTGACAGGCCATTTTCGCGGAGCCATGATTTATAGTAGGTACCCACTACATTTTAACTGTTTTTTTCTTCGGTCTTTTTGATGTGGACGTAGTTATTTGTGGTGATAAAATGACACGAATTTTTCATTTTGATTGTACTTCCCACGTGGAAGTAGACAAATGTATTTATTGTGACTAACTGTAAAGTCGCAAAGATTATTTGACACTTTTCTTATTGATGTTACCCAGTAAAACTTTCTAGAGAATTGCCCCAACAATTATTCAGTTGTTTATTGTGAATTAATAATCACTACAACATATAATTGTATCGATTTATCTATGTCCCGGTTGCGTCCACTTTGTTTATTTCATCAGTAAAAACATGTTTAGAAATTCTAGAAAGTTTTGTTGTTTATATTTTCCTATAAATTATGATATTGATCGAAACTAGAACGATGATATTTTGCCTATTAAATACGTAAAACGTTATCGCCCAATACTTCGTACGTCTACCGAAATGAAATTTGGGTTAACCCAAAATATTGAATGCTATACTTGTGAACAGATCGTCGGCAACGTGGTCGTGTTCGTGTGCGTGAACGTGGTGGGTGCCTTGATGCACTCGCTGATGGAGACGGCGCAGCGGCGCGCCTTCCTCGACACCAGGAACTGCATCGCCGCACGCCTCGACATGGAAGACGAAAATGAAAAATTGGTAACTATACCCCTATACTATTATAGTTTCGCCAGTCCGCGGGGAATCTCAGAGACGCTTGATACTACAGAGCTGCAATTTGATGGTAGCAATTAACAGCGTCGACAAAGTTAACATAAAATCTTGAAAAATATTTTTTTTAGGGTTCCTCGTGCGCGTGTCCTAACACGTTCTTGGCCGATTTTTTCAATATATCTCTCTCATTAATCTCTCATTGATCGGACGAAACACGTGTAAACATGATCGCACCGACATAAAATCGAGCGCATCGATCGAACATGTAGATTCCTCTTAAGATATGATAATGTGTTTGGATATTATTATCGTTATAAGCCTTCATATATTACTCGGTTCAGAGGTCTAGATTACCTTACAGATATAAAAAAAATATTCGAGAAGATGCGACGCCATTTCAAAAGTGTAGCATTTGGCCGTATAATGTGTATGTTTATACATATTGAAATCACAAAAATAACACAGCTGAATTAAAAAGCGACAAGGTCCGCGCAGATATTAAGTCTTGTATGATAAAATATATTTACATAAGCTTGTATACTGGTCTGCTTACAAATACAGCAGATTACCAAAGCTGTTTAAACTTGATAAAGAATAAGCCTCATGGCGCACGATCCTATTCATATAATTATGTAAAAATGTTGTTAAGTTCCATAATGAGTTTCTTACGTAAATAAAAACAGTATTAGGTACAGCGAGCTACCTAAATGGACTTATTTATTCAACGCATTTTAATTTGATACTTATTGCTTTACAATCTTTATAGGTAGGGTTGCCATCTCTAAAATTTGGAAAACAGGACAAGACGCGTGAAAACCCCGGATTTTAGAGTCCGAAAGCCGGACATGTCAACAAGATCTTTTAAACATATTCAATGTAATAGAAAAACAATTGAAAATGTCATAAATCACCTTTTTAGGGTTCCGTAGTCAACTACGAGCCCTTATATGTAGTTTCGCCATGTCCGTCCGTCCGTCCGTCCGCGGGTAATCTCAGAGACGGTTGATACTATGGTATGGTGGTACCTAAATATTAACAGCATCGACAAAATTGAAACATAAAATCGTGAAAAAAAATTTTTTTTGAGAGTACCTCCCTTACACGTAAACCGGGAAGAATTTTTTCTGTGTGGCATATCGTTAGATAGCTTATTAAAAATAGCAAAGGGTTGCTAAGAAAGCTTTCCGATTCAGGCTTTCCGACACATAATTACTTGTAAGATTCTATGTTACATTGATATTCAAAAAAATTACAAATCCATAAAACATAAAGATTGCAAGCGACAACATGCGAAAATAATTGTTCTAATAAACTAATCACATTTTTAATTGAAATCCCCCCTTTAAATCCTATCTTTAATATTCAGAACAATTATTTTCGCATGTTTCTTACATTCTTTGTTTTATGGATTTGTAAATTTTTTGTTTATTTTTTTAATGTAATATAGAATCTTACGTCTTTCAAGTAATTAAACTGTGCATTTTACTAAATAGCTCAATATTGTACATAGGAAAGTACAAAAATCGGTTTCGAGTTTTTGCATTTTCTGAGAACATTTACCATAGTAATGTATATATTTTTTAACATTATCAGGAAAAAGAGATTTCAACGAACAATAAACTCGTAGATTTAGAGTTTTTTAAAATGCTGATATTTTGACGTGAGAATTTTCGATTGAAAATTAGGGTATTATTTCGATATTTTGTCAAAATAAGGCGAACCAATAAACATTTCAAATCAAAAATATTACAGTGTATTTAAGACATACATAGGTAAGTTTTCACCAAATTTAGTAAAAAATAATTATTTTTGGTTAAGATAAAAATAAAAAAACCAAAAACTTGATTATATGAACTTTTCACATAAATTTTGAGGTAATGTGAAAAAAATGTTAATACTCATGATGTAGATCCCTTTATTACCTACAAGGTTGTCATAATTTTTTTTTCTATAGGACTTGTAGTTTTGCCGGAAATCGAGATTAACCGTTTTTACTCTTAAAACTCATCCTCCCCCCCTCTTCCCGACCTCAGATCGCCCGTAATTTAGTTTTCCTTCAATTTTTGTTATATTTTCGTCATTTTAAGACGGGTTTCATTCTACTACTATCTTTTTCTGTTTCCAAAATTATCGACTCTGGTCTAGAATCATATTACAATTTGTTACAAATTTATTTATTTTTTAAAACCCGGTCTACAAATGAAACCTTCCCCGGACGCTCCCCGGATGCCCTCTAAACTAGGACAAATCCGGGGAAACCCGGACGGATGGCAACCCTATTTATAGGCATCATAATATGACGTCTAAGGAGATGCATAAATAAATCTCGTGTTCTTAGCGCTTAATAAATCATTTTAATATTTATTAGCGTACTTCAGCTATACAATTAAGTTTTTACAGCACTGGGAAGTTGTATACTAATTATATTTTATGGGCTACGCGAAGCCAAATCTGTAGGTATATTATGACGTTAAATGTATTGCATTGCACGGATTAAATTATTCAATAAAGTAGCAATAAACTGATGTAATTTGTACGTATCCAAAAGCTTTGTCGATTTGTTTACACGCATCAGAATCATTTGTTGTGTAATCTATCGACGATTTCTCGTTCATATATCACAATGAAAAACTTGTTTTATCTAACACATAAAATGTAGATCCTTAATAATTAATAAGCGGCCGTGATTATGATAGTGATGTTACAATATCGTTATTAACATATTGATCTAATATATTTTGTCGGCAGGAACGGTTATTGTTATCGGTGCTGCCGCAACATGTTGCCATGGAGATGAAGAATGATATCATCTCGCCAGTAGAGGGCCAGTTTCACAAGATCTACATACAAAAGCACGAGCAAGTTAGGTGAGTCCTAAACATTCTGGAAACCTTTTCTTTTACATTTTATATTGTTGGCTGCGTAATGTTACGTACGACCTCAATAATAAAGCGTCTGAGGCAAATAGGGTGGCTCACGGTATTGATAAACACAAGCCCACGCTGTCATTCAAACAGATATTAGAACTGAAAGCGTTTAGGCTTTCTATTTCGTTTTCATTATAGTTCTGTGTAATTAGTATTAACTGAGGGTTTGTATTAGGTCACTTATTAGCTCTTGCCAATACGTTGATAGTATAATATATTATAGTATACGACAAGTATTTGGCCTTCATCCAAATTGAAGTAGAAATGATCCGCTTGGCTGTGATCTGTTATAACGTAATAGGTTTAATTGTGATGTATAAGTAACGGACTCAATTGAGTGAGACTATCGCGCGAGGATCTTATTACTTCTTGTCTTGTGGGAATCCTATGATCAGATATTGTTGGTTATTGACTTTTAGTGGCCAGAATGGATGGATTCTGACTTGCGAAGGAATATTGGACTACTATGTAGGTATATTGACCCAGCTTTCCATTCTATGAGGAATAAAATAATGTACCTTTTTAGGGAATTCGATTCATAATTAAGCCTAGAAGCTTCTATAGAAATCTTCGATAGGTAGTTCAACGATCTTTCAACCAAAACAAAAGTCTTAGCAGATTATGTCTAGCGGTACTTACGTACTGAATTGTACATAATCTTATCTGGTGGACTCAACGACAAAATTTTCTTGCCAATGGATTAGTCCGACCGAACAATGCAAACTGCGGCCCGGTTGTTTAATTCAGAACATAGACGTCTGACATCGGTGCTATGGGAGAAATGGGTCGCCGTGATCTTTATTTATTTACTCCTGTTTTGATAATAATTTATTTGGGTCTCTACAACGAATTGAAAAATGCCTAAACATACCTTATAAGTATATATAGCTTAATATATAAGTTAACCGTTTTCCCTTAAAGTAATATTATCTTTATATTATATTTACTCGTAAAGTACTATTTATTGTATAGCTTAAATTTGGAAAAAATATTCAACAGTGTTCGTAATGATGATACATAATGACAATTACCTCCACAATCTTGTTGAATTTATCTTTCTTTTTATTAGAAACATTCTGTTACATTTAAAATTATACTATTCCCTGAACCCATTAGTCCCTACCTACATCGTTGATTAATTTCTTAGAAAAATGCCTATTTAGTCATAGGTAGGTCGACATCACGTAAAGCGGTTCTCTCATTAAGATTACCATATTATCATCTACAGTTCTGTTATCACATCACTAATTACCAACAAACTATAGTTGTGATTAGAAACTAAACTATGTACGACCAGAGTGTATTGGAACATTAAGCTGTCATCTCCTGTTAACAAATATTTATCATTCCGAGCTATACTTAAGAACATACCTCGTGTAGGCGTCTTAAATTTAATATGGTATTCAACAAGTAGGTGTCATTCATAGTTTATGTATTCTTTTGGAAGATATAAAATAGTTAACGCTCAATGCTTTTACCGTAAAGCTTTTTATTAATCATTCTCTGCGCAGGCGTCGAAAACGACTAAGAATTCATCATATTGAATACAAGTGATAAAGAAAAGGCTTATGACCATCGATATATATGTACTACGTACTAGATATCGCGATCCGAACATTCGCTTTGTTCAACTCAACTGAACTGCAGTCCTTACACCTGACTTTAGTGTGGATTCGACATTCATTCAGTGCGGGTGCGCACGGAGCAGCGTTAATAACAACGATAATCCGAATCAAAGTGGACCCTGGACGTAAATAACTAGTCAGTAGTCAACTAAGTAAAATTACTTCCTGTTTAAGTGAATTAATAGGTGATAATTTCGTAATTCCAGAGTAGAAAAACAATTTATCTATTTAAATACCACGCCATTCTACAATCATATACTAAAACGTGCAGATGTTCCCTTAAAACGGGTTGTAGGTAAAAATATGTAACTGAACACAGACTTGATATGTTTTTTTAGAAAGTGTTTTAATTTGATTAATTGTTAATGAGTTTTTAATTAGTAGTGATAGTTTGATATTTTGAATAATTGTTTTATGTTCATTCAAGCCCTGGCCCGTACCTCTGAGTACTCAATTTAAGCCATGTGAAGTCCGCCAATCCGCACTAGGCCCCCCTAATATTAATATAATACATTTTGAAATCGAGTTTTATTCTAATGAAGTTTGGTAGGTAAAAAATATGTGTCACATCTGCGGTGTGAACTCTATAGGGACGACATCTTAGTGTAGTTAACTGAACGAAACGCGTAAGCGCCATGAAATTTGCGGCGCTTACGACGTTTTGGTCGCGAGAAAACCATACTCTAAGCAATCTAGCGCTGTATCTTTAAAATAGTTTGGTTAGTTGACACAACTTTATACAGCGCTGCAGCGCACATTAGTTCTAACTCTTACCAGTTTTTAAACAAATGTTTTACATGAACGTTCTCGTCTATCGCTAGAGTATATGTCGATGCTTATGACGAACAGTGCTTATCTAAAACTGTAACTGTCTTGAACTAAATTCTCATAAATATGATAAAATGAAGATTAAGTGTCGCCGAGGTCTATATTAGTAATTTGGCAAATAAGACGGTCGTGTGTTATATTTTTTTAAATAAAATATTCACACGGGAACATTGACTGTCTGCCGACTTTGTCGGTTGGTGAATGACTGATAAACGTCCAATTATCGTTTATAAATAGACAATATCGTGGTTAGTTGCACGAATTTCGTAGACAATGTTGGGCCTTAGAAAGCTTATCGGTGTTTTATCACTTTACTGCCTCGCTTTAGTTCTCTGAATAAAGCACGACTTGAACTAGGAACGAATTATTTTGCCTAGGTACTTAATATGTTTAAATGGTTTATTTTGATGCATGCTATTATTGTTAATATGAAACTGATTTAGATTAGTTTAAGATAGATATTAGGTGTTATAGCATAGGTACTGTCTGTCTTCTTACATGAATAGCATCGACAAAGTTTCCCTCTTACAAATTAGAAGCATAGAGTGTAATAACAAGGTAACTCGAGACTCGAGTAAACTTTAGCTGAGTGAGATGCATGTCTGCAACTATTGCTAAGAATAGTAACAATTCATTTTATTGCACTTTGTTCCCTGTATTATTGCTCAATCGACAACTTCATGCGTTTTACGATACATTGTATTGTATGTAGGCACTTCGATTTGCATTTGATTTGTCTTATAATTACTAGCAATAATTTTTTTATATCTATAAAAAGATACATTGTAAGAAAATATTTCTCATGGGTTGATTTTGCAGAAAAATAATATGTTTTAATTTGTATTGCTTAATTTAATAATTTTGATTATTTTATATATATTCATTCATATATATTTTAATCGTATTGTTTTTTAAGGAAATATATGTTTCATGATTTTAGATCCTTATCTATCATCATAGGTAGGCACACTAACTACAGTACATAAAGTTGAATAGTTATGTTATAATTTTAATCATAAACATTCTCAGTATTTCTGCGATAAAATTCATTCGAATGTAACTAATTGCAAAGAAATGCGTATTTTAAAACACATACATCATCTACATTGATTAGGTGGGAAGTAAAGAAAGCCTTACAAATTCTTACGCAAAAAAATCCATCATAAGAAATGAAGTTAGGTATTATAAGTAATTGGAAAGTCTCCTTTTGTATGTAAATAAGAATATAGGAGTTTTATTAATAATCAGACAAATTGATATCTGGGACTTTGGTTTACTTGTAATTATGCTTATTTACAGGAGTTTAGTAAGTAGATATAAGTTTAAAAATTGTTCAATTAAATGTCTCTTGTTTGAAGTTTGTTTGGAGGCCGTTTAGCTTCACCGCTGTTTCACCGAATGAATCATTGTACCCATTTATCCCCGGCTGTTTGTTCATGCTCATTGCTTCGTGTGTTTGCTCATACTTTATTTCCATATAGGCGAATCATCCAGCCTGCTGTACCTACATGCAAAGGTTTATATCCGCTTTAATTAATTTGTATAAAGATTGTCTATTTATTCTGGATACTTAATTATGTAAACCCGCATAATTTATGTTATACACTCTGCCTGCTAATATAGAAAGTTTACTCTTGTTTTTCATCAATGTAGTTAGATATTTATTATATCAGTGGGCGAAATGCAGGTATCACGTAATACAAAAACCATGTCTGTACATAAAATTTCAATAACGCCCATAGCAATGTCGATAGGTGTCAGACGAAATGTAATTCGGTTTTTGCGTCTTAGTCGGACGCTTGTTGTAGTTTGTCAGTTAGGCCAAGTTATATCTGTGTAAAAATACGCAACAACCGATTCAACCATTTTTTCCCACCCCCAGAATTTTTTTCGTTGATGTTGAACGTTGATACCGTTCTCATATAAAATTTTTTTTAGGGCGAAAACTTTGCCCGTTTATACTGTGTATGTTTTTGATTGAAATTACTTTACACATATCTGTCAGAGGCGTAACACGCATAGCACGTACGTACTATTATTGAACGGACGCCTAGAGCTGCGGCCGACAGTTCAAGTGCATCCATCCATTGTTTGGCGTCATTGCCTCCCGTTTCTATTAATAAGCAGGTTCCTAATGTTTTCCTGATTTTCCTAACATTGGCCCTTTGTAGGTTCTGAGTGCAGAATATAATTTTGTCATCCATCTAAACAAGCGGTATTTTTTTTCTATAATTTAGGATATTCATTCGTATGTTCGGGCTAATAATGCTCAGTTCCACTTTCATCCATAATCCGCTTTGAGACGAGGTTAAATCACAGTTTTATTTTGAGCTCCGCAATTCTTTTCGCTAAAAGTTTTATTTATTTAATGGTATGCACTTGTGAAATGTCAGTCTATCTCTTGTGTTGTGTAGGAGTTTACGACAAGTAATTATTTTTATGTTTTGTGAGTTGGGCTGTCAACTCGTTATGTTTTGATTTTATTAGCATTAAAATACTGTCTGCCGTACATAAAGCATTTGGAATCATTCATTTAAGAGTTATTATAATGTCAAAACTATTGTAGCATTCGGCTGCTCATAGTCCCCTTAACATGTTTTATTAGTTTTTGATTCACCTATGCTTTCATACAGTTACTTCACAATACGGATTATATAAAGAAGTTAAAATTTGCACATGAGTGCCTAAACCTCAGTTATATTCTCGTTTATAAGTGTTTGTTAACCGGCCGACTATTTATTAATCCTAACAGCATGTTTATTCTAGAAACGTGTAAACTGTGCCCTGGAAGATATTAATCTTGTAAATATTAGTATTACGAACGACTAAAACAGGAAATATTTCACTAGATTTTAGAATAAATAGCACTTGCAGTGCGTATTCACTCATAACTATTTATTCTGTTCGTTTGTCATTCTTTGGCGTGTTCCCAAAAATATTTTGAATGAGTATTTTTTAACGACTCGTGTCGTGCGTGCGCCTTGCTGTAAAGATCATTAATTTTGTGTGTTCTCAATTGAAATCAAAGTTTGTAAACTATAATATGGTCATAAATACCGGAGCAGACGCTCTTTGATTTTGTGACCACGTTTGAAACGAATTATTAGGTAGGTACATAAAAACTTGGGTTCACCGGTGTCTGTGTACCTACCGAAACTGATAAGTTTACTGTCCTTCACCGAAGTTTATAAGAGGCTTTATTTTGTTATACAAGGTCTATAAGGTCAAGTTCTGAAAACCTTGAATTTGTTACGTTTGGGTGAAGGAATTTATAATATGATATAGGTATGTATATTGGTGTAAAATATTGTCTTGGATTAGATAGGTACCTACTCTGGTATGTTATCACTTACTTTCGTATATTAATTTAAGTAGCCTATTTATGTAAATAAATAAGTTTATTCGGAAATCAAAGTTTTCTGTTCTGCTCCATAATACAAACCAGGTGTTTGCCAATTATCATCACAACTGGGTGTACCATTGAGGCGTCAATAGATAACAAGCTCATTAACATTGGGATTTAACAGTTTTGCTAATATTCCAATATGTTATTAAGTAAAATCAGCGATCGTATTCTGATCGGAACAAATGTTCCGTGCGTGATCAACGTGAACTGAAAACTTGTGTTTTATTTTATCGATAATTACTTTTAGAAGCAAAGTATGTCGAATTAAAATTACTTTCTTTATTAACTTTTAATTAAATACGGTCATTGTGTATACATATCCAAAGAAGATAGGTATCATTTCACTTAGTCAAAAGAAGCCCTTCAAAGCCCATTAGGCGAGTCCAATCGATACTTAGGATATGATGGACGCCTTCGGTTTATCAAATTAGATATATTGAGTGTGTTAATCCATCATGTTACAGTAGACAAGTTCGATTTGTTCGTACAAATAATATTAATTAACATTATGATACGTTATTACGTGCTACATAATACCTTTAAAATCAACAAATAATTTTCATCGGCATTTGAATATGAGAATAGCTATTGTATTAACTAATATAACTATGATTTCGCATTAAAAGATTTATTTTGTAGTAGTTACTAGTGGCTCTGCGCAGTTTCAGCCGCGTTCCCAGAAGACGTAAAATTTTCCCGGGATAAAAAAAATTGGTTGCCTGTAAAGTCGGTATACGGGCGAAAGTTTTACGTGACAACGACTTTGAGTGGTAAAATAATTTTAATGTGAATATTCATTCGTATAGTAGGAAGAAGGATGAAATAATAGTAACAATTTAAAACATAACGTGACGTAACGTGAGCGGAGCGTAACGCAGTTTCTTGAAACCCGGCAAACCAATTTATAAGACGTTGTCACGTCAAAACGGCCTTTGTGTTATTCCCCAATATATTCTAACTCTGTACCAAATTTCAACGCCATCCCTTCAGCCGTTCTGGCGTGAAAGACAAACATACATCCATACATTCTCACAAACTTTCGCATTTATAATATTAGTAGGATTATATACTTAAGCTAATAAAATAAATGGCTGAGAGAGAAACTTACTAAATCATTTAAATTAGTATCGTTAGCACCGCTTTAAATCTAAAGATGAGTGCAGTAATTTCGGTAAAGTAACATTACATTTAGCTTCAAATATTTTTATGAATAAATATATGCATGTAAGAATTTTATTGTATTTCATAACATGTAAGCAACATTCATTTCAAGCTTTAGCTAGTTATAAACATTTGTTAGGTTAATACATTAATTAAACTTTGATGAATAAGTAATATAATTAAACCGGACGTCGTCTGTATGTGGGTCATGCCACAATGGATATCGATAGATGTCATGTCGTTATTAAAGTAAAGGAAATGATATATCACGTTTGTTGATTTGAACAAAGCAGATATGTATGAACGTCCACATGGGCTGATGGATATATCCCACGCAAATATAAATTCTGAATTTACGAATCAATACGATCACTGCCACTGCAAACGTGCTCGTGTAAATATTCCACATGATTGATTACAAATTGCAAATTAGTTTTAACCATTTTACAGGATCTGGTATAAAACTTGGTAACTGTAATATTATGTAGGTAACTACGTTAATTAAAATGCGATCAACGTTCTGTTGATTACCTTTTCATTAAATAAATCGGAAGAGAATTTTAATCATAAGTTGACTTATTTCGTAGCTTCAGTAGTTAGTTTATAGATTTCCCACGCTTTTTGATGCAGTACGGTATTGCCAGCATTTACAAATTCTAAATATACCGCCTTATTTTGTATTTGTTGCATTATTGGTATTTCAAAATTAAAATAGTCTTAATTACTTTTAAAGTATTTAATTTGGATATGTATCGGAGATGACAAAATTTACTGAGTTCTTCTCAGTTGTTTTGTCTGCTAGGTTAAACACTATATATAGTAGGTATATAACCTAACCATAACTGGCAACATACCGCAAACCTCAGGATACCTTTAACCTTTATAGGCTGGTCAAAGAGAGGGTTATTATTTATTAATACAACAAAAGTGGAGGGTTCAAGCCTCATTCAAGATACTTCAGGTTTTATAATTTTAATATATTCAAGAAAGCAGTTAATTTTATATGAGCTCTAAATAGTTATTATGAAAATAAAACGTAAATATTCGGTTTATTTTTAGTCACAGCAGACTACAGACGGGTCACGCTTGTTTTTGTGGACCAAAATACTAAGAACGGTACGATACTTGGAAATTACCAGTTTTCTTATGTTGCTAGATAAAAATGTATTCTAACAGGTGAATTTTTTTATGCATGCTTTGACTTCTATCATATCATAGGTAGGTACCTACTTACTTAGGGCCACGAATGATAAAAAACAACTATAAAAATTGGTAGGTACTTTGCGTTTGAAGAGTTTGTGGTAAGTTTCTGTTCTTGTTTCATTAAACTTCGATAAACAGTTCCCCTCACCTCACCCAAGTTATCCTTCAGATGTACGAAGAATATTAAAGGAACATTTATAACAAAAATATTTCTTTGCTGAAACTTTGATACATTCTAATCTAAGTATATAGGTATAAAAACTCTAATATCATATCATGTATCAATAGTCATATATCTTCTTAGAAATTGGATTCAATTGGAAAGTAATTTATTATTTATTGAAACGGGAGCTAGAAACATGGATTTTGATAGATCATTACTATATAACAGTTATTGGATTATGAACCTTACTAGAAGTTGGCAAAACCTATCACGTAACAGACATGTACCTATAACAATATACCTATGGCCAACGTGGATATTCAATTACACAATAGGTTTCCTTTACAGTGAAAATTCGCACCGTCAATCGTATCCAATTTCTAATCTAATCAACTGTCCTATTACTTAACACATCAATTACTACCGTATCAATACCTCATAATAATTTAATCTCCAATTTACAATGCTCTGGATGAAAGCTACTTATAACGATTATATGGATTTGGCGATACCTCAAATTGAAATAGGAAGGTATACATGATGAATTTGTAATGAGGCTTAGAAAGATACACACCGGTTCGTGGAGCTGCGGAGTTAGTATATTGTACAATGTACATCATTTATTACATTAACTTTCCGTGCACGTAGCTATATTATCATTCGACCTATTCACAGGGTGTGACATCACACGTAGCGTTGGCAGGAAGTCTATAGCCGCCGCACTTGATCCTTTTAGGCTAAACGGATATTCAGCTGATGGGATCGTCTGCCTGTCTGGCTATCTACTGTCTCGATAGTTTACCGTTACAGTAATACCAACTTTTGCGTAACAAAAAATCTATTTTCGGCGCAGACGAAGTAGGTAATATTAAATTCACCGTAATATTTCTTTTCAACTTTACTATTATGTACCATCTAACGAATTCGGTTGTCGTTGTCGGTACTATATCGGAAGATAGATAGTTATACAGCGATATTCACCGAGGTTATTTGTATTTCGCGTGTCTAATGGCATTGTTGCCTAGGTACTCAACAAAGCGAGTCATTTTTAAGTTGTAAATAAAAGCCTCCACGCCTGCTTTTTGTTTATCCGCTGTGAAATATTCAGACAATGATGGAAAAAAATATTCTTCAGTCAAATGTGGATAGAACGGATTATTCGGTTAATATAAATTTTACCTTTCATTATGCATCGGGCATAGTAGTAGGGCGATACCTCCAGTCAACCCATTGGCTCACGTCAATATATTGTTGCTTTTACAGACGGGATTATGTGTAAACCACTTACAGGCACACGTACATACATCGGACGTAAGAGGATTACTGGACATCTTGCCATAATACAGGTATTTTGTACCTACGCAGTAAAGGTGGACATTTTTGTACTTTGGCTTCTCATATGCTACCCTCTACCCTTGTAGAAGTTACTACACAGACACACTATTTAGGTATATATTCTAAAATATTTCTCTGAACTGGTAAAAACTGGTGTTTTTACTACCTACTTATGTTGTTTGTACATTAGTTGGTGACAAATACGGATTTCCTAAGAGGGTTGAATTTAGTCGGACAGGGGTCGGAAGTAAACAATCTGCTAAATCTCTCGTAATAGGAAGCATCGAATAGCGTAGGATCAAGCATAGATGTTGGGCTGATCTAAATTATAAAGGACTGCTAAGGAAACAGTAATATGCAGGATATCCATAATCTTTCCAGTGTTATTGAACGGTGATAAAATCGTAACACGTTTTTCACAAAAAACATAGTCTGAGAAATGTTTCGTTTGATGTTATTTTAAAGGAACTTTTATCAAAGACACATTTGCAATATTTTTTAATAGACTGTTTGTCCACTCTTGTGGATGTAATGTTTCTGCGGGTCACGGAGCCAACCCAAATCAAAGAATCTGTCACACTTTGTCATTTTCTGGTGAGCATAACGGGCGTTATCGTAATATACCGGCGTTATAGCACGACAAGATTTATTTCTAAGTAGGTATTTTACGAAGTACACTATTTCCTACTATAATTATAAATACGAAAGTTGATGTTTGTTACCCTTTACGCTAGAACAGCTGCAGGTCTGAATGAAATTTAGCTGCAAGAATGCGGGAAAGTTTTAATCCCCTGGAACGCCGTTAAAACCATGGGGAGTCACTAGTTACTGTATTAAGTAGACAAATGCTGTTTTTTGATAGGATCCTCGTAGTATGGAGGTGTTTAGCATACAAAACTTGTAGGAGGAGCCATAAACAATACTATTAGCTGTTTTAAAATGGAAGCAATTATAAAACTAGGTGCAATAGACGTCATAAATAACAGTTTGACGTCAATCCCATCTGTTTCTGTATTTAAATTAAAGTCAAATGGTATTCCAGGGTATTGCCACGTAACAACTCTGGAATTAATATTGTATTTTTTTTTGCTACTGTTAGAGATAAAAAGCCGATGACTCAAATGATAAAGGCTAAAGAGTAATTTTGGTAATACTTTTACCGTACTTTTTACCGTAATACATTTAGTTTATTACATTATTGTTAAATCGAGCAGGAAATTACTGAGATGACTTAAATGCTTTTATATCTAATGGTTTGTATGGAATTATGTATACGTTATAAGGTTAAGCCGTCGAGCGAGATTCAAATATTTTACACAAAGAAATAAACAAGAATTCGAGATGAACAAACAATTTTCTTTGTGAATTATTTATTTTTATATCGTCTCTCGTCTGTGCTCCATTATTATAATTACCCGCTAATCTTTTACGTACGTGACATTATTTTTGATGTCAGCAGTATCACATAGTATGAACGCAGTTAGAAATGAAAAAGAAACCAAAGTGAATAACCTGATGAATAAGTATGTAATAATCCATTAGCTTTTTAAATGATTAATTTTGATATAAGTTTGAATATTTCTTGAAAGAGATTATTGTGATTGTGGCTCCTCGATGTCTCTCGTTGGGATTGTAAAGCTCCTTCAAATGTCGATGGATGGCGAAAACCACTTACCATTAGGTGCTTGTTTGTCGGTCCACTTAACTCTTCATGACTTTGATTGGCCGGTTGACTCTACGGTTAGCGACCTTGACTTTCAACCCGTATTAAAGGTCGTAGATTCAATTCCCACCTAGAACAAACATTTGTGTGTATACATGTCTGTCTGATCTGTGCCTGGGTGTAAAATATCAGTATTAGTACATATTTAAAAGTACTACATCAGCGGCCATAGTCCCATCTATCAGTTTAGTTTGGAATCGGACTGGTCTTATGTGGAAAATGTCTAGCAATATTTATTTTTTATTTCCGTTTCCTATTTTATTTAATTCTATTTATTGTTACAGTATTCTATTTGCTGATATCGTGGGTTTCACGGTACTCGCATCGCAGTGCAGCGCGCAGGAACTAGTTCGACTGCTCAACGAACTATTTGGAAGATTCGATCAACTTGCCAACGTAAGTTACTCGTCACTACACTCACTACTTTACTGAGGGTAGGTACTTTCCCCAACTATCTTATTGTTTGTGTATGTACCATTGGAGGAGATCTCTCTACCGCTTAAATATTTAATAGCCATGGGATTTTGTACGTCCATTCGACTGACAAACACGCAGATACATTTTGAAGCGAAACCTTTTTGCTAAACATTATTATGGGTGTGTTCAATATGTATAAATATGTAAGTATATATGCTTATATTATTTGAAAATATGACGAGACGGATGGGTTGGTTAGCTACCCTAAATTTCAAGTTAGTGTTTAGGAGTAAATATGAAAATAATTATGTAGGTACTAAAAACGCTTTGCTCTGCAAGTTTAGAATTAGAATTGATTGTGTGTTCCTAGGATATTTATCATTTTAATTTAAATGATTTTTTCTATGACCAGGATAACCACTGCCTTCGAATAAAGATCCTGGGTGACTGTTACTACTGCGTGTCCGGGCTGCCCGAGCCGCGGTCCGACCACGCTCGCTGCACCGTCGAGATGGGACTCGACATGATCGATGCTATTGCGTGAGTGATCACTTTTGTGTTTGCCCTTTATGTCAAAGAAAATAGGCGTTCGAAACTTCTTGATGAAGTACTTGTACCTGTTTCGGAGCTCTCAAATTACTATGTTTACTCTTTATTAGAATGCAGACAGAAAAAAATAAGAGTCAAATTATGATATTCATGAGAAATATATGCGCAAAAATTGGGTTAGGTAGGTAGATCAAAAGAGATAATATTAAATTGGCATCACAAAACAAATTGGTCAAAAGTACGAAAGGTCATACCCTTGCCACCGGCGGCACTTCTCTTAATGCCAATTTACTGCTAATTTAAAATAACAATTAATAATTTCATATTGTATGCTTTGGCAAACGTTATGACTTTAAAACATAAATAAATTCTCATTACCAGTTCGTCAACCTGCCTATTTTTTGGAAGAATACTGAGATAGCGACAAGATTCTTACGTCATAGACAGCTTCTCAATTCAGGAAATATGTTGCTAGGTTAGGTCATACCACGTTACAATCTAGTTTAAGCACATTTTCTCCACATATATTTATGTGAAAACAGAGGGCTTACTCCCGACGCTTTCGAGAAACGAGTTCTAATCGAATAAATGTCATTTCATACTTTTTTGATAGCGATTCTAGCGCACGATCGTGCGGTGACACTTTTTGGAACTAACTTTGATCAAGAATTTCGTTACAATCGAAACCGAATCGAAAAATCCGTACTCCTGGCACTATTTGACATTTGTGAATAAAATGGCGGGAACGACTTTAAACGTCAAAATACACGATCAGTAAAAAGGTACTTTTTCAGGATCGAGTTATCTCATCTAGGATAAATTTATCTAATCTAAAAAATTACATCTAATGTACAAGATTTCGTTTAAGAATAAAATAAAAAATTGAATATTTATTTTTTTCTGTAGAAATTAACCACACACAACTTATTTTATAATTCTGAAACGTCAAACACCGTTAACGATCGAATAGATGTCAATACTAGCCATGGCCATCTTGATTTTTTATTCGGATTGGTTCGGGATTAACCAATAGGAGTTCAAGATGATTTTTTTTGGTTCAGGATTAACCAATAGGAGTTCAAATTGAAATCAAAACAAAATCAAATTCGAATCGTTTTCGGGAGTAAGCCCTCTGTGTTGATGTCGTTTTGGCACTCGTCATCCGTCAAATAAAAAGTATTAGCTGCCAAAGAATTCTTTGATGTTTGGAATCTTTCAAAAAATTGCGCTTTACATTTAATTTTATTTAAATAAAAGATAATGTCTAATATAGATTATTTATAAATGTTAGCTAGTCAAGTTTAGCCCTGTAGCGCGTGCAGGCGATCGCATTTGAGGGCGTGCGCAACGGAGCATGCCACGATACGCGCTTATCTGCGCATTGGCTCATCAAAGGAGCTCAGCTAAATATATTCTTTGTGATCATGGCCCCGGCCTCTGTGGCCGACATCCTGGGTGGCTCTCCCTGTCGGCACTACGTGAAGGTCAATAAGCGTAATATGGAGAGCTTTTATTCAACAGCCCTTGTAATTGTTTCCACATTTTTTATATGAATAGGATTTTACGAGGACATTTCATTCTATTACGTATTAGTTTGAAATCATTATTTAATTTGAGTGACTAGTGACTAGTTAGATGTAGTGACAACACTAACAGTGAAGTTAAATGAGAAACGACTTAAGTTTGTTACCAAACTAATGTCATCAATATAACTAATTGATCGATCTCTGGCATTAACTACCGACTTTAAACTTAAGTTTTCTCAGCCGAGTTCAAATTGAGGCTTATAATATTCAGGTGATGTAAGTAGGTCGATAATAATAAGATGTGGGCAATCAACACCTCCGAGGCTCGACCGCAACCCGCCAACCACAAGTTGAGATTCCTGCACCTACCTACTGTAGGCTTTGATGGTATCGTAGTTATATATATGTTCCGTCTCAGAGCTTCCTTGTCGTTTTATTGCAGTTTTGCTTTTCCCTGTTAATTTTCCACGATTTTTAATTACCAAGTAGAGCTCCTTTTTTCCTCGTTATCTATGTTTTTTAATAGGAATGTTAGAATTTATAGAACTTCGTAGGTATGAACTAGCGACTATGGAATTATTATTGAAAAATAAAACATCTCTTAAAATGTTCTTCCCACATCTTGATTCCTTGATATTTAAGATTTATACTCATAGCACGTTCATCTTAGCTCTGTGGAGTGTCGACAAATGTATACAGATTTGTTATATTTGACGTGTTGTTTACGATATTTTAAATAATTAGTTTACAAATTGAATACAGAATACACTTCTTTAATAAATTGTAAATATAAATATCTTCCGTTTTGAGTTTGTCTTGGTTTTATTTTCACTTGCAAAGAATAACGCTTGTAATTACATGAGTAAAATTGTCAAACGTTTTCTAAATATTTTTGGTGGCGATTGCATAATCTATAGCCGTGTTCACCAATATGTAGGTACTCTATAAATAGAACTTGCTTACGTTAGTCTCCGAGCACGCGATTTATTGATGCATTCTCGGTGTCATATTGGGAGTCCAATATGTGGGGAAAAATAAACAAACGGTGGCTTTTATCGCATTTCTAGTACAGCTGTGAGCTGCTCTGCTCCTGGGCTGTCCAACAAACATCATAGATATACAAATCAAACATGCATTTTGTTGACAGAGTACACAGTCAATACAGGCTCGCCCGTCCAAATGACGCCATGTTTAGTGCCTATTTAATTCCCGACTCAATTTCAGCAAATTAGACATCGAAACAGAAAAAGATATATTATTAGTTCGAGAACTTTTCAATGCAAGTAAGCTGGCCTAAATCCTAAAATACTAACGGATATACGCACGATTTCTTTTCACCTGCACATGCAAAGAGATGAAAAGAAATTGTGACATTATTTTATGTTCGTTTCAATATTGTTTTTACAAATAATGGCCTAGGAAGTGTTTCGAACGTCCGCTAATGTATGTTTATTTTGATTCTTGTTTATGTGAGTCGGAATTCAGACTCAATAATAAAGCTATTTTGATATTGAGGTTATTTTAGTATGTCTTATTTTTAAACTAGCGAATATAACATTTCGTCTAGCATCTACATTCTACGTGTCTAATGACACTTGCTGCAATTAATTTCGCCAAGTTTGTGGCTGCCCGTTTGTTGAAAGAGCATTTAGGTTATTAATTAATGTCACTTCTGAAAATTCACGAGTAGGTAGATTTATGTTTTCAAGAAATTTATGTCGAGTTTCAAGCCAATTTAATTTGTGCTCAATTATATATTACCTACTTAGTTGATATATCAGTAAGATACTTTACAGACTTATTTTCCTACTGTACACTAGTAAGATACCCGTGTTTTTTATTTCATGCAATTAAGCTGCTCTAATATTTTGAGAATTACAAACATTCCGTAAACATTATTGTTTCATAACTTCGTTCCGTGGTTATCGAATTAAGTTTTGTGGTTAAACTGTTACGATCAGTTTAATTACAAATTTTCTTTAATACCTTGCCTATTTGTTTTTCATTACATCGACTATTTATTTGCATGAAACTTCATACAACACACTAAATTCAATAAACATAATACAAACCTAATTCAGTACGTTATAAATGGCTCGTAAACAAACCACAAATCACCTGTGTATATAGGCAAGGTACATTTGTATAAATGATTAGTGCTCGGTTATTTTAAAACCGTTTTGTGAAATTGGCATGAGACGGTTATATGTCCCGTGATAAGCCGACAAAGGGTCGACATCAAAGAATCAGTGGACACTGGGGACCGGGTAAACAAGTTCCCCTTCCGGTCTGCTACTGACCCGAGTAATTTCGTATTCAAGTTGTTCCCCAACGATAGTGACATCTGTCGGGACTAGCGGGAAAAGTGCAGCTATACGATAGGATTAAGGCTTTGTTGGAAAAACACAAATTCGATTTGCTTTGATCGGCGAACGTAACAAAATACGGCCTGCTCTGTAATTATTTACTAGGGTTGTAATAAATAGGTAACGGAATGAAATTAGAACACATTAAAATAATAATTTTAACGTGTTCCCCACATGTTGCACCATAAAAGTAGCTACCTTATACAATTGACAAAGATTTCATAACACCATTAACACTGGGCGAAGTAATAACAAACTGAAATTAACATACCATAATTGTGTTAGGATTAACTTCTCATCTGCCTACGCTGAGTTGCGCTCGGATTATAATTCAATTTGGCTTGAAACGGTGGTGTGTTCATGTTCAACGCAAATAATGTACGTATTCGTGCCCCTGTTTCGTATTGTACAGAACTTTGTGTATTTTTATAACGCCGCTTTAGGTATTATCTCTGAGAGACACACACACACACACAACCAACTGTGTAGAATAAAAAATGTTGAATACTGAAAACCCGAGCGTAAAAGTTAGGTCACTGAAACCGTTAGATAACAGTATTGAAGTTCTGACAATTGGGTGGGTTATGTAAGCTTACGATAAGAAATAGACAATTTATGTTCGTACCCTTATATCGACGTACCTAGGTAGGTTAGGTACCTACCTATATATATACCTATTATATTTTATCCTTCTTTGCCTCCCTAATCAGGTATCGATACCATCACTGTGATTGTAATAGAAAGCTAGTCATAAAAGCTCTGAAATGTGTTATACTACACATTTCAGAGGTCTACGAAACCTAATTAAAACTAAATGGAAAGATCGGATAATTGGGTGGGTTATATATATAGTACAAAATGAAAGAAATAAGGAAGCTCGTACAGTCCTCGGTAGCCAATATATTTCTGAATACAAATTAGGTTTGATATTAACTGTTTTTCACTATTTATGTCTTTTGTAAATATATTTTTAATTACATGTTGATGTGGCCACGTATATACTTTGTGATGAATATGGTTATATATATTAAATGTTATGTTTATCTGTCAATAACAATTATAACGTAACTGTCAGCCTTTGTAGCGCGTGTGCATGCAATTGATATGTAACTCAATATGTCTAACGAAGTTCAAACGCAGTGCAAAAGGGATATCTTTGTAACGGAACAGAATGTACGTGTTATATTCCCAATACGCTAACTCAGTGCTGCGATTGACAGACAACTATGGATTGAAATCCAGACTATCTTGTTGTATAACACGCTCGCTGACCTAGTTCTGAACATAGCGCGCTGGCCAATTAAATAATTTGTCGATTCACTCGGCAGGATGAATAATGAATAAAATATTTGGCCGAACAACATTTAATGACTGGAATGACGTTTGGAGATGTGATTTGTCCTGCGTGAGTGCACATATAGGATCAAGCCCTTGAACGATTAAATCATTGAAGCATAAACTATGTACCTATCTATACTAATATTATAAAGAGGAAAGATTTGTTTGTTTGTTTGTTTGTTTGTTTGTTTGTTTGTTTGTAATGAATAGGCTCCGAAACTACTGGACCGATTTCAAAAATTCTTTCACCTTTGGAAAGCTACATTATCCCCGAGTAACATAGGCTATATTTTATCCCTGTATTCCCACGGGAACGGGAACTACGCGGGTAAAACCGCGGGGAGGCAGCTAGTGTATTATATATTGGTTAATATTTACTGACTTATGTCAAAGTTTAAAAATCTTGTGCTCATTAAAATGTTTGTAAATAAAGTAGCTTTAGGGTGGTTACTTCCTTCAGTTGGAGACGTCAACAAATGAAAAAATATGAATCTTCGCTGTCGCCGTTGCTATGACAGTCGCTTTATAACCAAAGTAAATTGCGCAATTATTCGTTTAAAATGTGACAGACTTTTTTTATAAACGATTCAGAAAAGTCAGCTATATCATTTTAGGATAACGAAGTCCGCAACAAAGTTAGCCGGCGGTAATTATTACGATATTGCAACCTTCCATAGTACCTACCAACATAGTTCAGCACGGTAGGTACTAAAACCTTTGATCTTTTACTCATTTCATAAAACAAAATAGGCCATAAAAACACAGTAAACGCAGATTAATTTGTCACCGATGAAACGACTGTGCAAACAGACGCTATAAAACCAAGTAACGCTAATAATACTACAAAGGAAATCATTATATTGGTAATTGTT
Source organism: Thyatira batis (assembly GCA_905147785.2). Lineage (NCBI taxonomy): Eukaryota > Metazoa > Arthropoda > Insecta > Lepidoptera > Drepanidae > Thyatira > Thyatira batis. Next base: position 4,825,301 of record LR990489.1, on the reverse strand, counting down.
ATAAACGATTCATGAAAACCAACAGCAGCCAACGCGTTAAAAGAATTTCAGTATTTAGTATAATAAAACGTATTCTATTGTAGTTGCTTACAAAACATTTGATTAGTTATTTCTCTTGATGTTTCTCTATTTAGTTTGAGTCATTATGAATTTAGGCATTGAAAATCCTAAGATTTTATCTTAATTCTATTAGCCACCTTGCCTAATATAAATCTCGAAGCTAGAGTCCTGAGAGGGTTCCATTTATTAGTTAACAGAGTATCCATCAGATTAAATAAACCTGAGCAGAAATTACGTCGACAGGAAATTATGTTTAAACTTTACAAATTGCATTTTATGTTATGAAGCGTCTATATTATAGAGAGAACCAATTTTGGTTTTGTAAATTCGAAAACCGTTGCCCTCCTTGCAGCACAAATAATGTTGAATTGAAATGATTGTTGCCAATTATTTATTTCAATGTGTTTGATTGTATCTGTATGATCTACTTTGTAAATGACAATTCGAACTTTCTCAATTTTGTTATCACAGTACCTACTTAGATACGATCCGAAAAATAGAGTATGTTTACCATGGAAAAATTTTTGGACCACAGTGTTTACATTAGTGCATCTATGCTCTGAAGTGTTACACGGATAAAATTCCTTGGGTAATGTTGCCAAATATACAACCATTCGTCTTGTTGTAACGCTGTCCATTCAACAAGAAAGAGTTTCAGACGAAGTGTTTTCAGGCGAGATTTATACCAGAAGTAAATAAATCCCACAGACGTATGTTAGCACTGCTTATTTTTTCAACGTTTGTTTGATTTATTTTACGTTTCAATCGGACATTCGTATGTTAGCAACGCTTAGCAAATAAGAATATCCTACGTAGTTTCTTCATAAATCGTTTGGTTTAAAAAGAATTGGATCACCTTCTCACGTATACAGAAAGTAAATCGTGAAATGGTAAATACTTTTATGTTATAAAATAAATTACATGCTTTGTTTAAAAATGCACTTCGATTTTGTTTAGTAATAAATATAGACTCATTTTTTAAGCAATTGAAAAAGAACATACTTTCTTTTGAAGTCAAAAAGAAAATATGATTCTGTATGTTAGTTAGGTACTTACCTATTTGAATTTTTTTCACCATACAATTTTTTACTGGTCCTACAATATGGTAAGGAAAGTGATCGTTGCCACATGCGTCATACTTGTGAACAGGTGCTGCTTGTGGATGCTGTGTTATGTTTGTGATTTTCTTAATATTTTTTTACCATCACACGGAATTATTGTCAGTGAGACTAAATAATTGCTTATAATAAATCTTTTAAAGTTTAGTTTCGTAATTGTTAAATTTATTGCCGACTCTGTTTAGCAAAAACAAGCGTTCTAAATTAGAGTTATTCTGTTCATGAATGCCTGTGGAGGCGTATTTGAATAAAAATATTTTTTTAAACTCTATCATTTGTTTCAGATCTGTGGTAGAAGCAACGGATGTTCAGCTAAACATGCGCGTGGGCATCCACACGGGGCGGGTGCTGTGCGGTGTTCTGGGTTTGCGCAAATGGCAGTACGACGTCTGGTCGAATGACGTCACACTGGCCAACAATATGGAAGCCGGTGGCGAGCCCGGGTAAACAATATTATTAATTCTATTTATCGACAGGTTGGACGGCAGGAAACGTCAATGCATTATTCCGTTCGTGGTAAATTAATTGTAATAAATAAAGAGTGAGATAAAACTAGGCTTTCATCATTGTGATACATTGCTTTTCCGGTGAGATGATCGACCATACGAGAAACAATACTATCCGTTACCTGTATCATTTAAGGAAAGTAACGAAGCGTAATTCAACAAAGCCTCTGTATCTATCAAGATAGAAAGAGGACCGAGACTTATGCCGCAATGCCACTGACATGAGTTCAGCCTTATTCAGAAGTTGTGAAAGTTTTTATATGTCCACTAACAAAGAAGAACTAAAAGAACAATATACAAAAACATTTAGCTAATAAATTAATTTCTATAACGAATTTCAGAGATTGCCTTTTTGAACAAATTTCCGCCCTCTAATGAATTCCAATAGCAGAGTTCACGATGTTAAGAAATCTTTAAAAATTGATTTTCACTTTCAATATCTACTCATCCCAGCTCAAGTATTCCGGAGGCAGGCTGGATTTGATTAAAGCTTTATTAAGACCAAACTAAAGAGGTTCCGTCACTCTTCTCAAGTTTTTCGAACTAAATCGGATTCGACTATTCCAATTTCGAAACCCAATTACTTCAGTAGTAGGTACCTACTGAACAATTCGCTAGATTGCGAAATCTCATACAACTTTTATAAATTATTTTGTTGCCCCAGCTTAATTGTCTTTTCCGTAAGACACCCGTAGCCACAGCATAAAACTTTCATATAAAATAATGAAAGTGCTTGGAAAAATAATCTAAGAAGACTTTCGAACGGGTCGTAACTTCATTAGCCTTGGCCTCCATTCTTGGGGTCTGAAATGCTAAAGACATTAAGTATAAGTGGACATCAAAAGAATTAAAACCAAGTTTGAGTGGTGATTTAAAGCCTTCGCACCAATATACAATCGTATATATTCCCCAGCTGTAAAGTTCCGACGTAACTACGACTGAAGATAACTTGCTTTTGTTGGTTTTGGTCACATATTTTCTTTACGACATCGTTGCCTAACGACATAATTTTTTTATCGAATGTGTATTTCTTGCAGGCGAGTACATATAACACAGGCTTCGTTGGAATGTCTCGGGGGGGCTTATGAGGTGGAACCTGGCCACGGGGCAAGTCGTAACGCCTACTTAAGGGACCATTCTGTACAGACTTACTTCATCATACCACCGCCTAGACGGAGAAAAGTAAGTCCATTTTATATTATTCCCGACAGTTAGAAATCCCATTTCATTGTCATAACATCGTATTGTGAATATAAAGGAGTGTATAATGGTTGTCTTCTGTATTCACTTTAAAAGCAATTTGCCAGAAATGTTTTTTAAAGATGCTGAGGTAAATGTACTTCAATTCATATTCTTTTCATGAACTCGACTCTGTTAGGCTAATATTATTTTTTCATTCATTGAAACTTCAATAGCAAAGTGCTTTTTTTGTATAAAAAGGCTTTGGTATACGATTGTTTTCTAAATAACAACTAAATAGTCATTACTTTCAGCAGACTGTAAATGTCACAAATATGTATGTTTTGCCAACATTATATGAAACCACATGAATGTACAATATTTTTAGACTGGATATTTATGATTGGCAACACTTGGATTGCGACAAACGCCGCATGTATTTACAAAGTTAAAACTAAATAAAGAAAGTCCCGACTTGTTCCCACATGTGCAGTACAATAATATATTGATTTTACGTGTTTTGAGGATTGAACTTATGTTCATTGTTTATTTCTCTCGTTTAATATATAATACTACTTATTATTTATTAATGGTTTAACTGAAGGTTAGCGTGTATATTAAATGTTAAAGTAGTGATAAAAACATAAAGATAAAAAAAAATATATAAATATAAATTTCAATGTTACAGATGTGTCTGTCAGGGGGCGTCGGTCTAGGGTCAGGATCTCGCCGTAAGCTTTCCTTTAAGAACGTCTCTAATGTGGTCGTGCAGCTATTACACTCTATCAAGTTCAACGTCGATGTACCATTTTCAAACATGGCCGCCTCACCTCAGGAACTAAAAGCAAATGCAGCTAGAAAGGTAACGTTATTTATATAAAAATTTAAATATCTCTCAATTGTTCATTCATTTTTTGTAACGTAAATCTTCTGTACTATTAGTAGATCGCTTTCAAAAAGGTTCAGGCAATTTTTATCTTCTCAAGTTCTTTCGGTACTTTTGAATATGCATTAAAATCGAAAATAAAGTCTGTGTTATGTTATGCACCTTGACTGTTTCTAAGCAGTTACCGTCTAGCACTCTAGGACATGACTAAATAGTACGAAGTCAATGTCCATGGCTTGATATTACTTCAGAAATTTTCGCACGAGTGGTAAATTTTCTCGATTCCGTGATTCTACTTTCGACTTTGTAAAGGTAAGTTTCTATATATTATTATTTCATTTCATTTCGAGTAGGTAACGTGACTGTGTCTGAGTTTTTTGTGTCCTTAATATATGTGAGAATATACCTGTGCTATAAATACAATAATGTTGTGATTAATTATTGTGACAATAAATGGTGTAGCTAGATTTTAATAATAATTTGGTAAATAATTGAAACTCGAGTGTTATTTTGACCTTCCTATAGATTATATTGCAAAAAAGCTAAGCGATGGTAGGTGCCACCAATAAACAAAATTTTATACTACACTACGAAGTAGATGTGTTACATAAGCAGTTCTCTTACCCGACCTTTATTTACCTCAGCAAAATCATTTTCAAACTTACCAGCAATAGGTATATAATGCGATGATTGAGGTAAACTTATTTTTGAAATCTTACAAAACACGTAACCCACCATCAATATACCTAGTTCCCAATTAAAAAAAGCTGAGAAAATTAGCTGAGAGCTGTATTCGTTATGAATCGTGGCACCTACAATCGCAATCGAGCGTTGTATTTAGCGTGCTTTGTTCCTTGCGAGTGGCATACCGCTTGGTGAGCGAAGCGTCATGTCAGGTACGTGCAGTGTGCACTAGTGGTGCGCTATCGCCAGTACTAGGTGTGATGTGATGCCAGGTGCTGGACCTGCGGCGGGCGCTGCACGCGGAGCCGGGCTCGGCGGAGGCGCTGCGCGTGGCGACGCTGCGGCCCGACGACGTGAGCGCCGCGCTGCGGGCCTCCCCCCCGCACTGTCCCGCCACCGCCCCCCAACACCACACCTTCGACGCAGTCATGCAGCACCACGCCCACGCCCAAGCTCTCCGCACACACACCACGGTCGACACGACCCCACTCACGCACACTACTGTATATGTACCCACCACCGCCACCACACGGATGGAGATGACCGTACGATATACGAAACTGTTCATTCATATGATTAACCAATGTTTATTGTATTATGGTGGAAGTTAAGCAGTTCACTTTGCTAATAGTTTGTCCCGGTTATAGACATTAAGGATAAAATTGACGCATAATATAATGTCATATACATTATGCTAAACAGATAAGATTTATCTGTTAGTAGCCATGTTTTTATGACCCATATTTTTGACTAAATGTACCTATTATGGTATTTTTATCTCACAAAAACTGGGAGCTTATTATTTTTACATATTATAGTATATCAGAATAATATTTTGTAGCATAAATCGCTCATTATAATTTTATTTTTAATTATCTATTTATATTTTGTTTGGTAGGGGTACCTCCGTACAGTCATATCCATCTAACGTGTATCTGTATACGCATCAGCTTATTTATCTGTGCTAATCTTCAAAACCAGATACTCTCCAATTGGCACCTTTATTTTAGAAATCTCAACTATTTCAGTAGTCTGGCACAAATAAATTCGCATATTTTGCGTAAACGTGAAGGGAACGTGCGCACATTTAGTATTGAGAAGTGAATCAGCATTTCTGTGAATCGTTGCGTTATTTTTAAAGAGGAAACTGTGCGTACGTTCTCACCGTGCACTTTAGGGGTGACTTAGAATATGGTCGTTACTTAGGTATAGTTTAGGCGCAACAAATGACACCATATTGCTATTTCTCCCGCGATTTATTGATTTTTTTCGCTTCACAAACTTTGTACATGAAATGCATTGGGACGATGATTGCGATGCGTTTCATACTGTGTGTCGAATGATAACCGCGCTTAATGGTTTCCTAGTAGTTAGTTTGGTTTTTGAGTGGTGGTTTTCGAACTAAACTTTGCTGCTTTTTCTTAAAATTTAAGGTGTGCGCGCACTGAAGCTTTCTTATGGATACTACTGAATAATTTTGACAGGGATTTCGAAATATTAGGATGCCTTTGCTTCGCACTAAATTACATTGTTTTGTAAAGAAGTGAATCACAAAATTGCGATTTATAAGGACACATAGAATTACAATTGATGATATGACAATATACATTTCCCGTTGCAATTGTTGGTCCTCATGAATGTTCCACCAAAGAAAGATGTTGTTTCCCAGTGTTTCACTGACCTTTTATTTATTAGTTGCTGGTTTGTTCAAGCCTTCACTCATTGTTGCCCCCGCGTGGTTATTTTCATATTACCACGTTTTACGTTAAAACATGATATAAGTACCTACTTCTATGTATACTTAATATGAAGTAAGTATTTACTTCTAAAATAATCCATTGAACTTTGAACTTGATGAACATGTTGCATAGGAGACTTACATTCCAAACATTGTGTGGAAGACTCAAATACACCAGCAACTAACGTGCGACGTCTGCTCGTTATTTTTCAGATATTCCGACCTTGGACTTTAGTTCCACAGCAAATACCCGCTGAAACAGTAAGCGCAGACAGAATGTTGTTAAGTGTATTATTGTTTTCCACCATTCACCGGGCGACACACATTTGAGTTACCCCAGAATCTGTATTAGGGTCGCAACTTACCTCAAGTATTATACAAATCACACCTCGCGAATGAGATCGTTCGCACCTCTTATTTCAATTCACCGTTGCCGATAGATCAACAAAACCGGGGATTAAGTAAATAACTATCGACAAGCACTCAAAACCTCACTATCACCGTTTCTAATTGGGAATACTTTTCTTTCAAAATTGTCAATCTATTTATACTTGAGACTGTTTTATTTTATTATTCAATTTTGTTTGATAATAAAGCCGATCGCACCGAACTGTGTTTCACTCGCTGCCCCAACTAGCCACCTCGAGCACTAGAGCATGGCATGACCCCTAATTATTATTGACTAACTTGCATGGCTCACTTGAATTTTATTTATAAGTAATCATTTTAGATTTAGTGTTATTTGTGCTTGATTATTTCCATCTATTTAAATAACATTGTACTGAAACTTGCCATACATTTGAATATAACATGAAATGATCAAACACGGATCTATTAGATATAAGATTCAACAATTTAAAAGTCTGTACTGTTATAATTTTCAACCCCACTACAGTAATATCTTCTTAATAATTTAATTTGAATTTCAATATATTTCCAATCTAAAATCGATCTAGTTTATTTATCTTTTATAATTTGCTAAAATTTCTTTTATCACTATTCTAATAATGTGATGCTGCTTCGGATTCTGGAACTTTTAAATTCTAAGGTCAGTGGAATCATTCGGATGAAGCATGGAGTCGGCATGCGGTGGACCTCAGAGAACCCGACCTCGTCGACCTACGTCCACTATGCCCTTATTTAAATGTTCTCCTCTGACTTTTACCCTTCTATTTTCTTTCGTCTATTTTTCTTTTTGAATGTTAACCACCCTTGATATTTTTCGGTGTTTAGATGAGTACTGCGCAAAAGGACAGTTGCGTTAACTCGGCGACTGCGTTTCCACAGAATAAGGTGACGGAGAAATTTAAGCGGCCTCTGAAAAAGCGTCACTCGTCTGTATACCACCAGCCTTCGAACCGCGTCAACAAGTACCTGGCGCAGGCCATCGACGCGCGCTCCGTGCACCGCGAGAAGGCCACGCACGTTCATCTTCTAACACTTTGCTTTAAAGATGCGGATAAAGAATCTCAGGTATACGCTGCATTTCATGTTTCTCGATTATGTAGCTAATTAAAGTCTTACTCACAGCTCAGCTAGGAGCATGAAAGTATGCTCTATACACGTGACATTCTCTAAAGAGGCAAAACTATTGGAATTACTTCAAAAGATTATAATATCCTTATATTACCTATATATTAGCGTTATCACTTTGGTTATTGTGTTCCAGTATCGGGCATCAACGGACGGCGGCTGGGCTGGTTCCCTCGGCGCCGCTTTAGGCGCATTAGCAGCAGCAGGTGCACTACAAGCAGCTATCTTACCTCGAACAACTATTCTTCTTCTACTCTTCGTTACTGCCTTCGCATGGTCCGCTGCGGTTCTCGCGTTGACATTAGCGGCTCGCTTGAGAATCATACCGTGCGATGTGTCCAGGCCGTTTGCTCTGAGGAATGCTATCACAACCTTCACTATTGTGTTGGGTTATGCTGTCGGACAAGTTAATGTTGTAAGTATTAAAATATCGAAAATTTTCTTTGAGGATGATAAATATAATACTTCCCTTTTGAAATCGTTTAAAAAGGCTTAAAAGCGACTAAATGCCATTAAGTAAATTAATATATACAAGCGATTCCGCTGGCCTGTACCTTGCATAAATTTTGGTGCGATATTAAAAAGCTTTAAGCGACAGCACGTAACTGGTAACCATAGAAATAACCGAGGTGTACTTAAAAATTAATTAAAATCGCTTTTAGCGATAAGACCGCCACTTGTGCATTAAGTTAAGTTCTACTGTTATTGTTTATTTGTTTTTGTCTTTTGGTGTACAATAAAGAGTTATCTATCTATCTAAAATTTTCAGGTAACATGTCGAGAAATAGATGTATGCAGAAACCTGACGGAAAACGTGACCACAATGGATGACATCCGAGCTACATCTGGTGATGTTGCAGCCGCGCTATGGAGCAGTAACGATCATAGAGCGTGTCCCGTGCCTTTATACATTACGTTAGGGTGCTGCCTCAGCATGTTGGCCGTCGCCGTGTTCCTGAGGCTGCCAATATTGGTAAAGGGAATTCTGTTGGCCGTTATGACAGCTGGGTATATGGCAATTATATTGGCATACCATAAGGACCTGTTTGACTGCTACGATCTTATAACTGAGTAAGTATTTGTGAGATATTATTTACATGATTTTTTTTTCTGAGTATTTTATTCCTGTACAATGATTTCTTTCAAGATTCTGAATGTAACTGTTTTTCAAACAAAATTATATGCAGTACATCAACTATCCGATTATCATGGTACAAGCTGTGCGTTTATTAATTAACAACACATACCTTTGTAAAATAAAACTAATAACTCTACAACAACTTAAAACCTACATTAAACTAAACTATAAAAAAAAAAAACAAATAGATACATAAAAAAATGGATGGACTAACAAAAATCTGCTTAGTTTGGAATGAGAATGGATAGTTCTTCTCCTTATTATTATTAGAGTTTCTTGTTAAGTAAGATTTTATCATTTCTTGAAACAACTACATATATTCTTAATCCCCTTTTATCATCCATTATCACTAGTTTATTGTATTTTCCAGGCCAGGTACGGTAGGGTCGGCATACGTAGCATGTGCGTGGACAATAGCACTAGCACTGGCGGTGTTATTACACGCGCGCCAGACGGAGTGGACGGCCAGGCTGGACTTCCTGTGGCAAGCGCAGGCAAGAGACGAGAAGAGGGACATGGACGCGTTACAGGTGAGATACCAGTACATTGAGTAAATGTCACCCTAGTAATATTATAAATGATATAAAGAGATGTATGGATGTTAACAACGTTTAAGGAATTTGGACAAAACATGGCCTACCGATTTTGAATTAAGATCAGGATTTGTAGAAGTTATTTGGCTAGAGGCTATTTGTCCCGCGATATATCTGACTATGTAATTATAAAAAAAACGCCTTAATTCGTTCATAGAAGTGTGCATAAAATAGGTCACATTCTGTTAGAACAGACGTAAGTTAACGTAACGTTAACTTGCGCAGGCGCAGTATGTTTCATATTCACTTATCTATTGTTTTATTTGTATTTCAGGCATCAAACAGAAGAATATTGTTTAATCTCCTGCCCGCTCACGTCGCCACACATTTTCTAGATAATCAGTTCAGAACAAACATGGTAACTATAACGAGCTTTGCCGTGTCAATAAACACATCCACATTCATCTCACATCACATTATATGGCTTCATTTATTTAAATTGTTTGGAGATCTTATAAATTCATTTCATATTAAGATTATTCATTACTATCGAGTCCGTAACTTGTATGTTTATTGTTTTATGTGCATGCTAAAATCAGACATTATTCATTCATCTGTATTATTGAAAAATGTTTTCACCGCTTTTGTCTTTGTGGCCATATTGCACAATTTTGAAAAGGGCTTGTGACCAAGTGGCAGAGTTTAATGAATAATTCCAAAGCAAATATCAAATAATTCTTTAAAGAGGAGGAAATACTAATAGCTCGTATGATTGTGACCACTCAACAGTAATGTATTAACTCTAGCGCAGTATGATATATCAACTATCAGGTGGACCGTTTGTCTACTTGCTGCAACTCACTAATGCTTTAGTTTCCGTGTTAATTTTCTTTTTGATTTTTTTATACAAATGACACTTCAATTAATCGTTCTCTCCAACCTGTCACTTGACCACACTGCTTGTCGCTTGCACGCTACCACAATTCTGACGCAAGAGGCGTTGGCAGGACCTGTACCACCAGTCGTACCAGCGCGTGGGCGTCGTGTTCGCCTCCATCACCAACTACCACGAGTTCTACATGGAACTGGACGGGAACAACCAGGGTATGGAGTGTCTGAGGCTGCTCAATGAGATCATTGCCGATTTTGATGAGGTATGTACTAATGGGGATCTTAGAATAAACTTTTGATTAAATTCTAGTTTCGACTAAGTTAAAAACCTGCTGATTTATGAATATAGTTCAGCTAGTGTAAGCTATGTTATGGATATGTTAAACATCTGTGTTCACATGATATTATTTACTATGTTTTGAGTTAACATAAAACAGTTTAAGATGTCCTCGTGAGGTAAGACAGTCGGGCACGATTGTTGTAGGCGAAGTCTTATGTACCATGATAATGTTAGTGTTTAGTGCTTTTAATGTCATGTAAGTATCGTTAAATATATGACGGCTTTTGTTTAATTTTGTGGCTGAAAGTATGAATGTGCCAGTGGACTTCATTATTGTGCGTTTATATAATATCAAAGAAATGTAGTCTGTATTGAAATTCTATCAAATCAAGTGTTTTCACTTATTTATTGCTTCAACCATAAAATAATATTTTACAGCTTTTGGGAGAAGACCGTTTCAGTGCGATAGATAAGATCAAAACAGTCGGTTCCACATACATGGCAGCTGTGGGTTTGATTCCCGACAAGAAGATGATGGACGACGCCAGTTCCCGTAAGCACATGGCGACTCTTGTCGAGTTTGTATTCGCTATGAGAGACAAACTAAAAGATATCAACGATAACTCTTATAACAACTTTATGTTAAGAGTTGGTAAGTAGCATTTTTTATTTACATGTATCGGTATAAGGTTAGTCTATCCATTTTACTCACCCAAGAATCTTATTTTCCAGGAATAAATGTTGGACCCGTAGTTGCCGGTGTAATCGGCGCCAGAAAACCGCAATATGATATTTGGGGAAACACCGTCAATGTTGCTTCAAGAATGGACTCAACCGGTCTTCCAAATCATACTCAAGTCACTGAAGAAGTGTATCAAGTCCTCAAAGACATGCCTTATCAGTTTGTCTGTCGCGGAAAGGTGAAAGTTAAAGGTAAAGGCGAGATGACGACATACTTCTTAACAGACAGAGGACCTCCAAATAGTAATGGACAGAATCCCACGAACGGCTCGACGCCAAATCCACCAACTGCGTACGGAGGTGTAGCGACGCCTTTAGCGATGTTACAGAACTCGGCGAGAAGAGCAGCCGCTCAGCCGTCTAGATTGCCACCAGTTAGAGAAGCTTCGGTTGCTGGTGAAAATGAACCTTTACTACCGTCTAATGGACATCAAAGTAATGGGAATAACCATAAAGGTAGTAAAGGCCGCCGTAATAATAAGGACTCCGATGAAACGCCGCCTCCACCCCCACCACACGGAGTTTTGGGGAATCCAAGATGGCCGCCGCCACGGGCTCTCGTTCCGCCCTGGCCGCGGCCGCAGGAGCCCCGACCTCCCGCGGCTCATAAAAGAAGAGTACCAACAAGGTTACCTAGACCACGCTCTAGTGAAAGTTTACCTTTAGCCCGTAGTCCCCGTGTGCACTCGTCTGCCGACGAACTAAGCTCTCTTACCCGATCTCCTAGCCTCAGCTCGTCCGATGAGAGCTATTCCCGCACTACCGACGCTTCTCCTTCTCCCCCCAGACCGACTCAATGGTTACCACCTTCGAGGCCCCAGCGCACAAACCCTAACCCATCATATGACTATCCTCCGGTCCGCGCAAATAAACCCACTGCGAACCATATAAACGAAATATACGCTAAGCACAAGATACACAAAAAACCTGCGCTAGACGATAAATTCCTAGATGGGAGTATTAACTTTCAAAAAGAGGAAGAAAAACTCCAGAGGAGCATAATAAGCATGCTTCAGGCTTCCGCAAAACGTGATGGTTGCTGCCAGACGGATAAGAAAGACGCGGCTAACAGACTTGGGCAGAGAACTAGCTCGTTTTCTAGTTCAGGAAGTCGTCCGAATAACCTGAAACATGTCAACCACGACAGTAGAGAAGTGTTCACTAAGCGAAGTCCGACTGACGTGGCGTGTGTGCCTCCCTTCGAGAGAGAGATTCAAAGGCTGCTCGATGATAAGAATTTAATTAAAGGTAATCCACCTAAAGTGGAGCGGAAGGAATTGAAACTCGAATTAAGGTGAGATTTATATGATAACAGTATTCATGTATGTCTAATAATATAACGAAAAATCTCCGAACATATTAACATTAACAACATATTTGTCTTCTTTTTACCTTTCCAGGGCTCAGAACTCATCATTGGAACCGGTACGTAACTGCAACAACAACAGTAGTCCACTCCACGCAGTTGGTCTAGCTGCCATAACGCAGTTGGCGCGACAAGAGGCAGCCAGTCCGGCGCGGTGCTCCCAGCCGGCCGCCTCGCCGCTCAGACCGCTGGCGCCCAACGAGTTCCCTGGGGTGCTGCCCACTGATGTTGTTGTTGAACTGCCTTCACCCACGCATTCGAGAGAACATAATTCTAGGTATTTTGGCGATGAAATTGCCGACACAATTAAATAATGGTTGGACTAAATGCAGGACTTAAATAGCAATTCAATTGTGTTTAATTTTTCAGTCCGCCATGTGAAAGGAAAGCAGAATCGTCAGTTAAAGATAAGCACGAAAAAGAAATCCAGGAGAGATTACACAACCGAGTGAGTTATATTAATATTTACCGTTTTGATTACTTGTGTGTTTACTTGTTTAATAAGAAATACATCTATTACATTGTGTGTGAATGAGATATAGCGTTACGTTCTGTTTCATTACAATAACATAAGCTGATTTATCAATTTTCTATTTATCGCGCAAACTGGCTTTCCTCTGGTATTGCGAATGTAAAAATTGTGAATGTTATGTACATAACCATATTTTGATCATTTACTTACATAGGACGCATTTCGCGTATACTTAAATATTTTCAATGTCTTTTCAGGTGACCACTTCTAACCTTAGAGAAATGGGCATCTACGGGGAGAGTCAATCCGAATGGAGTTCATCGTGCTCGGAGGGCGAGGGCGACGGGGAAGGGGGGCAGCCCGAGAGCACGGGCTACACGACCGACGACCCCGCCTTAGAGAACGTGTCCATGTTGAACGAGGCCGGGCTCACCGACGCGGAGGCCGCCCTCAGCGACGTGAACTCGTGCTACTTCGACCGCGACGACGACGTGTCGTCGCGCGCCTCGTCCCGCCTGCTCGACTCCGAGGCGCTCGTGTCGCTCGAGTCGCTCAGCGCCATCTACGACTCCGACGAACCCGCGCACAGGTATCTAGTGAACATTCGCACCGTCAGCGAATCCATCACGAGAAACTTCGGCCAGCCCGCGCACGTCACCGACGGCGAAAGTGATGTTTAGTGATACGATGTGATATGCGATGGTGTTTTTTCAGACTACTTAGTGAAATGTTAACTTTTGACGTGACTTTCGCGCACCTACTGCCTTTACGGTCATCGATTGTGATATATGACGAAATCTCAAAATTTAACCTGTCATGACAGAGGTTCCAAAGAAATCAGTCCGGAATTGAAGGATGATTTTCAGTTAGCTCTCTAATCGAAAGTAATGATGAATACTCAAATGTTTTCGATATATATTTCTTTGTAAAAATGTTGATTTGTAAGCTATGAAAGAGTGTTGTCGTATGCGGGAGGCGGGGAGTATTGTTCTGTACGAATGTTGCTGTGTTGTTCGGAGGTTGACATCGTTGCTTTACCAATATTGCTGACGTGCCTGTATTTTGATGATTTGTACTATGTAAATTGTGTCGATATGTACCTATTATAATGTAACACTGTATGATATTCATGTACAGCTGAAGGAGTCATGTGATGACGCGACGCATCATCTAGGAGTATGCGATGATCTCTACAATTATAAGGTGCTCTGACTTAGAATTATTTGTGGTTTGTCATGTGATAACGGGATAGGAATTTGAATTCGAGCGACCAATCTTTGTTAAAGTCAGTGTTTTAATGTTAGGGCTGGCCCCTGTGCGGTAATATCTAGTGCGTCTAACAGTATTATCGTTCATATTGTTGGAGGCGCAGAACTGGTAATAATGGCATGGGTTTTCGTAAGTATTTCGTTTGCATTTCAATTTATCTATAGTTATTAAATATGTGTTACCATAGGCAGGATAATTTGTGCTTTATAGTAATGTATCGCGTATTTGGTATATCCATATCATAAAAGTTGTTTTACATATATACTTCTTATAAAAAAAAACTTTATAGCGTTCAGGATTATTCATTATTCTTAATTCTAGTCACTGTGTTTCGAAAATCAGATTGATTCTTACATAATATCTCATGAAGTTACAGTGCCATTTATTTTCAGATTATTCAATATTATTTTGTGATTCTTGTTTGTTCGTTATATCTTGAACGAGTTGATATCTAGTAGTAGTTAAGTAAACAGCTGTGAGTCTTGAAAGTACAATCAATACCATAAACACCACTAGCGAATATTTGTTGTAGAATATTCTCGGTATTTATAAAGTTCAATTATTTCTATTATTTAAATATTATGTAACATAAGTTTATGTGTCAATTTCATGTAATGATTGTTATTTTTTAGTCATAAGATATAATCAATTACTATATAAATTATATTTATCTTCGTTTAGAGGCATTTGTAGTCTCTTTTTGTATAATTTTATCGATGCAGCATTTTTGGCCAAGCGTGTACTTAAAGTAATGTAAAGTATAGTAATCAAGAGTGCATTAAATTGTCTAAAGATTTCTGGTCGTCGTGAAATAGGAATGGTTTTTTTGTATTGTTTACTTAATATTTTCATTTACTTTGGGGAGTACTATCACAGAGTTATTTTAAGAGGGGTAATTTATTTATAACGGCGATGACCCAAATATTTCTAACTTTTTACCTTTCTCTGGTTTCTAATACAGTTCTTTTTTGTTACTAACGAAATTTAATGTGAACTCATTTTGATTATTATTAGATATACTTATATATTAACGTCTGGTAACTGCGACTTGTACAGGGAGCGAGGTGTGCTCCACCGAGATCTAGATGATTGTTGATCTTTGTAAATATTGTTAATTCATCTATCAAGTGCTATTCCACTTTAAATACATACCTATACCTAAGTATACCAAGCTGTGAAGAGATAAACATTATTTTTTGAAAGGAATCCTCTTGTTTGCTAACTTGTATTTTCAGTATTTCAATAAATTAATGTGTTTCTTGTTGATACGTGTACACATAGTGCCAAAACTATATTTATGTTTATGTACTTATAGCTTATAATCAACGTGTATTTATTTGACGATTGAAGTTGTAAGTTACGTTTATTATCTAAAGTATTCTAGATTACTTACTTTCATTCGAATAAAGCTTTTCCGAAATGTAATGTTCTCAATCTGTGCTAGTTCGTCCTTTCGTAGGCGAGTAGTTAAACATTATCTGCTATATTTATAGTAATACTCATTGAGAAGAGCGACATTCAGTACATACCTACTAAGTAAAATTATTAAAAATATTGTAGAATTCAAACGTTGTGAATTTATCATTCTTGCTGTAGTAGGTATTCACATTACCTTTTTTATAAAAAAAAAGTTCATAAAATAAACAAACTTTGCATTGATTATCTGGCGTGAAAATAAGGTAATAGTACTTATGGAGTTAAAACTTATTCTTGCTCAGCCAAAACAAAATAAACTGGTAACTAACACCGGGACATTACATTGTTTACAGTAAAATGTTAGTTTTTTTTTATTAATGTTGTATTTCTAGCATATTGGTTCGATTCAATGTGAATAAAAAGCTGCTTTATCACCGAATTCATATTACACTTTAGCAGGACTTATTGTATTATATTAATAATTTTGTGTAGGTATAATCGGTAATATAAGTAGCTGCACACATCCAAACTTACAAACAATACGTACACTGGGACTATCTTTAATATGAAATGATAAATAAAACATATGTTTTAGTTATCCATCTACACTATTACATGTTACACATTATGTTAGTTCTAGTGCACTTATTTTTTGTAAATTTTTGATCTATTCAGCCACTTATGTTGCCAACTGTACTAAATTTGGAATCGCCTTACGTAGGATGTGTATTGTGTATTTATATTAATTTCAATTCAATTAAGCAATATTAATTACTTAAAAATTAAAAGTGGTTTACATGAAATGTATTTGTATTTTTATATAGCCCTTTAAACAATTCAGTACCTCATGAAATAGAGAGTTATTTTTATTGATAAAGTGCATATATATATATATTTAAGTTTCTTCTAATAACATGCCTAAATAGAAATAGCCACCGGTTTATATTTACATAGTTTGTTCAGCAAAAACAAAAACACCTTTAAAGCTCAATATTATTTATAGTAAGAATAAAAACATGATTTGTATGCAGGTCATGGTTTTAAAAATAGCATAAGTTTGCTGTAAAATTTCAAAGGCTTATCCTTTAAAAGAAAATAAGTCTATTTCAGTTCTGTTGAAGTTCATAATTGAACTACCAGCCACATAAGTAGGCACTACTAGTTTTACCAAGATTTTTTATACATAGTTTTTCGTAGTCGGGTGTCAGATTGTCGGTTTGGATGCCACCTTCCGCATACTAATACCCTTTTTACCTTGAAGTGATCCATTGAAGCACAGGAGGATGCCATAAAATTGAAATGTAAGGGCTAGCGCTTACATACAACTTTTAGTTGAACAACTATTTTGTTGTATATCATATGTTTAAAAGAATATATTAAAGCGCACATACAGTCAACTCGATAGTTGTTCGACAAAAAAGTCAAAAAGCTATATCGATTTGCTTTTGATTTAAAAGTTGGACAACTATCGATCAAGCGCTCAATTTGTATTGCATTGTATTGATGTGCGCAGACCATCGACTAAACAGTCGATCCGCGACTGACCGCGACTGCCAGTCTCGTATAAGCTATAAGGTTTGTAAACACCTTGACTCGAGCGTTGCTGAATAAAGTCTGGTCGATTTGAGAAGATATAAAATCGATTGTATACGCACTTCCATCAACTAAACTGTTCAGTTGAGTAGAAATCACGAAAAGTACACAACTCGACGAAACAGTTTAGTCGATGCAAAGACCAATGAGTCGATGCAACAGTTGTATGTAAGCGCTAGCCCTAAGTATAGGAGGTTATGTTCTCACTTACACTTGACATTTTGACAATAAAAGTACCAGTTCTCTCTAATACAAAGGAGCGGACGACAGGAGCCGTCCAAAATCTACAATATTTGATCTCATTGATATTTGATGATTCATGAGACATCTAATAACGAAGTATATTTAATTAAAATCTGTTATTTGTTTAAATGTATTGCTTGGGATAATAATGGAACTATAATTACTTAGTTATTTTTCACTATTCTGAGGGCTTGTAAATGTATAACCAACTAACTGAGTTTGGTGAAGTCTAGTATCCTAGCAACGAAATGTACACAAGAAAAGGTCGCCTTTGAAGCAGCAATCTCTTCCTTTAGTACGAAGCTATCGAACAATATCATAATAAGTCCTATGATACACGCAATTGATAACGAATTTAATGCGCCTACGCATGGAATCTACATTCCTGACTCAATACAATACAGTTTGAATTTTCCTTATATTACAACAGACAGTTTGAACGATGTTATGTAAAAAGCTCTATATGAAGATATTTAGTATAATCAATATTATCACGATGGAGAAGATGTGATATCGAATGTGCTACTTACTATGTTTGGTATGTTGTATTCATGTTATCTGCAGCAGCCGTTGGCATAGCAATATTGATTAGCCCGTCCTAGTACTTCAGACAACTCACCATCGTCATCGCCACCAAGACACGACCCAATGAGACGTTTCTAAGGAATGAGTTCCTGTAATTATCTCTGATGGAATGACATCAACGTAGTAATATTATGGTCTTACATGTGAACTCAGATTAACATCTCTCGAGTGTGCTTTGTGTACTAATAGCAAATACCAGCGTACACGTGTGTGCTGAGTAGGTAGTAACTGGTAGGTTTAGCGCGTGAAAGGCTGACTGAACATTGTACCAGTTTTGGAGCCATCGTGAATTCTTGCAACTTAATGACTCAGATTGTCGGTAATCAGGGGCAGTTTCATTCAAAATAATGTGTAATAGTCGGTATGCGAGTGAAATACAAGTTAAGCGAGGCAGGTATGACGCGCCGCGCCGCGCCGCGCCGGGGCCACCACCACAAGCGCACAGCTGCCCGCCGTGACGCCGCCGCCGATTGGCTCGCCGCGGGAACCGGTCGCGCCGCGTCCCGCCACCCTGCCCCCCTCGCCGCCACTACAACTTCAAATTCTTATTCATGTTCCTTGCCACGACCGTTGCTGCCGTTGAGAGCGCGCGCTCTGTGCCCGTATTTCGCGTAATCTTATCGAAATGTGCTCAATATTCAATGTGATTCGTTTATTTGATGAGTGAATTAGATACTGAAATAGCTAAAGGTGCATCGTGAAAACTAGTTTTGTGAATGTGAGACTGGCGAGACACTGCGCCCGCGATATGAAAACACACAAACGATCCAGTGTTTTTCTTCTTTTTGTATCATCAGTGCTTCGTAGGCTGCTCTGGGGCAGAGTTACTGCAATGTGTATGAGATAGTGTTGTGCTCTTATTAGTTTGTGGACAAACTAATATGCTAGCCAGTGGATAGTTCATTACGTGGTGAGCGAAGGTGGTGTGTTTTGGTGATTCATAGTGTGTGGTGTTGACATGAAGGTGACTGTGTGTTTCGGGTCGGTGCGGGTGCTGGTGCCGTGCGGCGCCGGAGACCTGCTCGTCAGGGACCTCGTGCGGGAAGCTACGCACCGCTACAAGAAAGCTACTGGACAGGTCAGTCTTCTCGTTAATTAATCTGACTGAATGTAATTTTCGCGCGGTTTGCGTTGTTTTTGATTGGCTGACGTTGTTTACTCTGTAGATTACTCATACGTGTAGGTAGTTAAGTAGGTTATAAGAGATAAATACTGGTTCTTATGTATAATTTTTATTTGTAAAGGAGTGAAGTTTGTAGCAGCGAAGATTAATAGGGCGGGTAGTTTTATATTTTGAATTGTTAACGATGAGCGTTTACAAGTGTGTAAATGAACAAAACATATAAAAAATACACGTTTATAATAAGCTTTGTACTTATTTATATTGCACACCATAGGTATAACGACCAAGCACCGCCTGCCACACCTCAAAATGAACTTCATTCCTTTCAAAACGTTGAGTGTTATTACACGATTACGATTACCTACCCTACCTTCCTTCGCCATAATGTATGATCGAGAATGTTGAGATAGGTTATGTTGCAACGACCACATCTCGTTTTTGCACTAATGATCATTTGGCTAGGTATGGAATGTACGATGTTAACAGAGCAAGAACTACTTTCGCGACAATGTGTCCATTCTGGGTAAACAGAGTAGGTCCTACCTAAGTAGTATTAGCGGTCTCAAAGATGTGGTCAAACTAGATTCATTCGTTCTATGCTCCGGGTCGGTCGAATATCATAATGAAGATGGTACATTTTCGACAGGTCAATAAATATGGGGACCTTGGGGTGGAACTAATTGAAAACACATGTTGTTCGAGCAAAAAAATTACTAAATTCGAGCAAAATTTACCACATCAAACTGCCCTAGCTTAAATTTTTTTGTACTGTATTTCTCAAAGCAGGTAAATTGGTCCACACTAACGGTCTAGTTTGATGATTGAACCGCGATGGATGACCTTTGTCGTCGCATTTTTATTGAAATTCTTATCGTTTTCATTAACATTAGACATTCACCTGTACATTGCGTTGCAGAACACCTGCAGCCCACAACCGTTTCTCTGGTCGCTACTCGTAGGAAGTGGCCGTCCTTGCAAATACCTCTTCACAAGAACATGCTAAATGCATTACATATTAATGTTTTGTTTACACCTTACGCATTTACAAATTGTTTTGTTAATTCTAAAGTTAACTAAACTATTGCCAGCAATATACCTTTTTGATTTTGTTAATTTCTATCACGGATGAATCTATTACCTACATATTTCCTATTTGGACAATTGACGTATAATTCCGCACTTAACAATGTATGCTATAGACATAATATGTGTTCCATGAAGTCGATACCAATTAGAGCATCGTTTAAACTACATTAGCAAGTGTTGACTGGATAAGTTATTTCAAACAACAACTATCATGCATTATTGATTATGATTGCATCAAAATTCAGGTGTGTGGTTATAAGTAGAGTTTTGGCAAACGTTTACATTTCTGCATGATTGGTTGCTGGTTGTTGGTTGGTTGTTTCACAACTTCAAAGGTCGCGAGAGTTAACGACTGGGGAAATATGCTTTTGCCGCTCTACTGACGAAACGATATGATATCAAGACACGCGCCGGTTTCTAATCATTGAAAACAACATTCATTTATGATTTTTTGTTTGCATCCTCGTAAGTAGTATTATCTTAGATATCATCGAGAAAGCGTTGATACATTATGAGTGTTATCTAACATAATGATAGGCTTTGTGGTTAGATGGAATATCCATAACGAGTCCAAATATTAATCTTCTGGTATGCTATGCATTGCTTGGTAGGTATTTAGAATGCTATATTTTTTTCACCTAGATAAAAATTTACAATAATTTAAGAATATAGATTGAAAGAAGTGTCTATAGGCTCCATAATTTAACTATGTTTCGACTTGTGTATCAAACAAGAAAGCCGTCAGAACTCCTAAAAAACTTGGCAGTCGAAACAATGGGTCCGTTGTATAGTATCGGGTTGACCAGAGCGCCAGGTATGCGAGAGGAATGAGCGCCTTTAAAACTCGAAACACCTATTGTACTGTGGCATACGTACGGTACGGCTTGAACTACGAGTCTTCGAGTGCCACGGATCTCGTCCGTGGACCGGTTCTCGGAAAAATGACGAGACATTCTTATGAGTAGTTAGCATGCTCCTATAAAGTATATTCTCCGATTGATATTCAGTGCATTGTTGCATAGTTCGCTTCAAAGAAGGCAGACGATTATAAGAATATTGGAAAACGACCGTCTACCGGTGTGGTCGACAGATCATAAATCGTTTCATTGGAATAACAATGATGTCTATTGTTCAGTTCCAAAAATGGCTTTAAGTTTTATATACGTTTTTAAGAATTCAGTAAAAACCAAGATTGAAGATAGACATGGTGATATATAGAATCCTTTTGTTCTATAAACGAAGCCTACAATATATCGAATGGTTACTATAATAACGATTCATAAAAGGGGGAACCAATTTTAAAACAAACTTTGATTTTCATAACAGACACGCCATGTTAGCGTGCTCAATAAAGGCAAAATCGTGGAAAAAACAACAAAGTCGGCTTCCCATCGCCTCGCACCATATGCTGAGCTTCCTGTCAAGTGGATAAATTGAGAACCTTGCCCAACCGAGCCTTCAAGATTATTTATTTTCTTAATTTTATAAATCGTTGGCACATGTTGGACACTTGAAAAGGTCTTGTCCCTAAAATAATACTTACTAAGAAATTGTTTAAAATACAAGTTGCTAAGTACAAGGGTATCTACGTTTACATTTAAAGTACGATAAGAAAAAAGGTCAATGTATTAATTTCAGTTTAACTTAATCTTATCAAGAGACACGTACGTAATTGGGTAAGTAGGTCGGCCGAATGACGATCGATCCAAAGTTTTGGAACAATACTTAAAAAAATGTTGTGTTAAAGTTACCTAGTAGTGTGTGTGTTAGCCTGAGCATTATATGAGATGGATTGGTATAAATGAGTGTTGTCAGTTTTTTCTTGTTCTTAGAGGTAGTAGTGGTGCAGGCGGCCTCGATACGGTCGCTAGAGCGGATGCAAGCACCATTTATGAGCAGTGGTCGATCACTTGACATGAAACCCATAAGACATGCCATATTAACCATCACAGTGATCGTAAAGACTGTAGTTAACCTTGTTACCAATGTAATAATGAGTGTTTTTAAGATATAACGACGTCGACAACCACGATTTAATGTGGTACCTACTTTATTAGGAATGACTCATCTGTAATTGAATTAAATATGTACGTAGATATGTATTGAATAAAATCAGACTTGTAAATATTATCATGTTGTCAGCAGTAATTTATTCCGATGCTTATGTTGTTAGGAACAAGCAAAATTGGAGATACTTTTATGCCTTGCCATTGAATGCCTTGCAGCAGAGTGTGTGCCTTAGAGTTAATCTGATGTACTGAACTGAATATACTGTCAAAATATTTAATAGCTAGAATATAAGATATATTCGTCTTATATATAGTCAGGATCATGTCTATAATTGAGTTACAGAGACGTGGTCGTATGAACTGAGTCATCCGCACGTGCAGTACCATCGTGTCATGTCCCATGTCCATTTATGCGACAAATGGCCACTTTGCATTGCTGAATCTGAGCTTAGCATTCCTGTCAGTGTAACTCGATATCACGATAACTGAAGCTTGGCATCTCAAATCGCTGGGAACGTAGAGGCTGGATGATCTGAAATTCCGTTAAAATTATATAATGGTCGAAAAATAAAATGTTTATTGAAAACGATCCTTCAATTCTTAATTTCGTTTTGATTTGTCACGTACGTACTTATATTAGACAAACGAAAATAAATAAGTACAGTTAAACTATAAAAAAAATGGTATTTTATTACCTGCACTAGGTACTTGACATGAAACGTAAGTATTATGTATGTTATAATAACGGTACAAATACGTTTTCGTTAAAAATGACGACAATATTTCACACGAACTGACCGCTGAATTCCTCACAGAATTTAAATTCCATTATAGGGAAAATTAACGAAGAGAAAAAAAATCCTGAGTTGACATAGTCGAGGTACTTACATAGCAGTACACGGGTTTACAAAGCTGCTACAGATTTAATAGAGTAGCTTTCGTTTTGTTACAAAGATCCTTCTAGGAACCAAAAGCTATTGTGTGGTTTCGTTAGTCAAAGTACGGCAAATTACATGTTTACCTATAGGTATCAAAAACCAAGCTGAGGTTATGTAAGTAAAGGATTTACTCAAATGGCATCGATCATCGTCATACTTAATGAGCAATTGGTTTAACTACCGCAGCAGTAGGTAGGTGGATGAGACCTCCGTGAATCACTATGACGCAGTAGCTGTTGTGGTGTGGTGTGGTAGAAATTTTATTCTTAGTATTTATTTGAACTTACCTAATATTTATTACCCTATGTTATCAATTATCATTATTAGGTACGTGTATACTTATAGACAAAGCTGAAGAGTTTGTTTGCTTAAACTCTCTAATCTGAAGAACGAGGTCCGAATTGAAAAATCATTTCATTGTTACATAGCTCATTTATCGAGGATTTTCATCACGCTACGAGGAATAGGAGCGGAGCATCAATAATGTTGCAAAAACGGGCAAGTGGTGGTAACGAATTTGCGCGGGTCAACTAGTCGGTAACTAATATGTAAACATAGTTCTGATCAAAATAGTGAATATCTATCTATTCGGTACCACCATTCTGTAGGTTTATTTAGCCTAGTTGACGAACTCGTTAGAGTAGCTTCGACATTGGCATTCAATTCATCTGGGGAATTGATATTAATAAACGACGTACTTATCACCAAGTAGGGTACAAAGCTCAATATTTTTATTAGACCTGACAGTCGAAGCTCATCGTAGGAATCAAGCTCACGACTGTCATGACCTTCGACTTCACTAGGTAGTCCACTAAACTAAACAAGCTTTAACAAAATTGTATGACTTTAAAGGATCTCTTTTTGTTAAACAATTGTAAGACTTAATCAATTTCCCACCTAGTTCGGTAATTACGACCGTGGTAAAGTGATAATAATCTGCACAATAAAGAGGAAGACATAACAATAGGTAATAATAAATTATTCTTTGAGAGTAGTGTCCTAAAATAACCTAAAGACACATTTTTACGTCGTATTTACATGGTCAAGGTCATGAGCCTTGCTTACAGTTTGTCTGAATATCTACACTTGGCATCAACAAGGCGATAATGTAACTTTGCTAAATGTTACATAATAGTTTTTGACCAGCATTCTACATTTTGTACATAACACCTTATACGAAAAGAGCAGACTATATTTACGCTCAAGGTTTACAAATACAACCTTCTAAACAAATCAAACTTTTAGCTGTGGTATGACATAGAAAATCGACATCACGTTATAATCTAAAGTTTGGCCATTAGGTACATAATATTATAGATATATTATGGCATTCAATGTACCAACTTTAGAATATTGAATCCTACGATTCATTATTTTAATTTGCTTAGTTTCGTATTCAAACTTGTTACATTGTACACTTAGTATAAGTATCTAAATGTCGGCTGTACCCAAGAGCGAGTCGCCATTATCTGTCTTGCTAATGAGTTTAAGGGTCAGCGTACCTGGAACTTAACAATTACCACAGAAATTACCTGCAACACTCAGGTAAGACGAATACAATATTCACAGCACACCCTTGTAATTATTGCTTGGCTACTTCATCGGAACCTTTCTCTGGCCTTTTTTTGTTCTAGGAATGTGATGGTTGATTAGGGCAAAAACTTGAGTTTTTGTCGGTACCCGAATCTATTCGATGTCGAGATTAGAATGGACGCGATGCTAGTGTATCGTGAATCGTGATGGATAATTCGATTAAATCACCAGTCATTAGTGTTCAGTTCCACAATGTAACGTCACGACTTATCGCCCACGAAATGCGGACGTGAATCCTTACTGACTGATAGACAATTGAGTTGGTTCACGTTTAAATTAATTTTCTATTCAAGTATAAACCTAAAGTACTCGAAACGATACCGAATCTATAGCAGGTAGATACTTATAGAATACGACATTCAGATTGATAAGATTTATGATTAAATTCTATTGTTATGAAATTCCTATAATTTCCGAAATGTTGTTAATACGTTTTGTATTTACACCCTTACATAAATAATAAAAAGAAAAAAATATAGGTAAACACTACACGAGGTATTTTTTACAATGGACACTTACATACGGAAACCCTTAGATGGAGAGTGTCTTTCGTCTAAGAGGTTGTTTTTATCCACTTTATAATTATCCCAAGCGGGAAGGGAGCGGGCCACTCGCCTATCCCGGGCCATGCCTCGCTTGTGGAATGTTACCTGCAGCCCTATTACAATTTATAGTGGTCTCTTGTTCACCGTCTGTCGTCCCGAATTCACTTCTAATAATAATAACTTTCTAAGCGAATCCAATGTGAATAGGAGAACAAACGTGTTTTAAAGAAATAACATTGCGAACAATCTCAAAAAATCGCGTCTGCTTGGCAGACTAAAATAAGATAAGATTAAGATTCGAGTGCTGTAAAATACCTATGATGTAAAATGTCGATACTAGTAATAACCTTTATACCTTATAACATCATAAGTGCTCCTTAAACACATTTCCTTTTATATACCTCTGCTTTATTGCAGTTAATTTTAAGTAAAGCATGTTGCCGATCTTACAATGTTACAAAACAGAAAATCCGCGAAACAACCAGAATACTTTAGTAAGTATGACTTTTATAAATTGTTTTAGAACAAACAGGTTTTCAATTATATTTACTGTTAAATGAATTCAATGCAACGTGAATTGAATAGAATTCAATGTTTCTAACATGACATTCAATTTCAATCTGCGTTTCTAGTAGACGTGACTTGTGTGGGCGTGGTGCGCGAATGCCTGCGCGCAGATCTAAGGCTGCGTACCGAACCTGATGCGCGTGGGCAAACAGTTACCAATTCATCAAGGCGCATTGTTACTTGTGTCAAAAATTGTAATTTGATGTGAAGCTTCATAAAATCATCTTCATTTTCATTTTCCTCCGAAATTCCCTGATGTGAAGTTCAACTTGTTATTACCTACATATTTATTAGTCATCGATGCTTGAAAAGTATTTGGGCTCTGTTAGCAATTAAAAGGTCCGTTTTAACAGTATATACTTATATCTTCATATGCAAAAGAGAGACAATACATTTACTTAAAGTAATATACGTATAAGGTATCAAGAAAAGACACCCTTTTGTCTAAACGGGTATTTAGAATCACCAACATTAGACAACATAGCAAGTTATAATTTAATTTTGTTACATTTAACCACATTCCATAACTTATTGTTAGTTTCCTTCCTGTACCATTGTCAGTTCTGTTGAATACAAACCGTGAACAATTGTTTGAAGCATGATTCATTAACTATATCGCGAAAGTGTAATTTATTCTATTAAGTAAATCACGATGTATTTTTTTCGGACTTTGAATGTAATTGTTCATTTATAAGGTAGTTCTTTAGTAGGCTTACTATAAAAATAGAACTATCCACTATTTATACCGGTAGTAACATTAAAAGCAGTGAAACTGTCACAAGCCCTAGTTTTATGCACTATAACTGTAGCATTACAATTATAACACGTTTTGTTTGAAATCTGTAACAATAGCAAGTAACGTTTACGATTCAGGAACAATGAGCTCTGGTACCATTTGAACAATGTGAAAACAGTATTTAACACGTACAAATACCTGGGCAGGCTGACTGCATTGTTCGGGGCTTGGTCCTTCGACCTATAGTGCGCCGAATGTATAACTGAGCCCTTAGTCATGAACAGGTAAATTTTAGATGTTCGCTGATTTTGTATAACTAGTATATTTTGTATGAAAGCAGGAGAATGGAACTGGTCTTACAGACCTTCGTTACCTGATACCATATTAATCCAGACCTCAGGCTAGGGTTGTGGTTTGGGGTCTCAATAGTGTGTACCTTGGTTGAAAACAAGTACCAATATTTATACGACAACCATTATGAATAGCTAATAATACCTACATTTATTTAATATAGGTATATTATATCCTGAACGTGGAATACATACTTAGTTATCGTGTGTTATCTATAAAGCTCGGAATGTGACACAGTTCACTTGTCTGATAAAGTTTTTATATTTATCCCCCTAATGTGCCAGTTTCGATATTTATATCCGAGATCTATATTGCAGCATAATTGCATTTCATACAACCTTGTAATTGATTTCTACCAATTAGAAACTTGTATTCCTTCCTAAAACATCGCGTAAATGGCCATAATTAATACATAAAAGTTAATTCCTTTGACTGAGTCAATTTGCTGTTCTCACGCTTAATCCGAAAAGGTAAAGATCTCGTATGCTAGTACCGCTACTATTATTCCGATTTACCCAGTTTCCCAACCTATGGCGCCGAGTTATCACTCTCATTTTCACTGCTACTAGCGGTCACCCTCTGTTGGGCACCTCTTCAATAAATAATTGAAGTACAAAGTATAATTATACACTGTCAGTCTCCGCTCCGGTCAACTGACTGCTACAAGGAAAGTGGCGGGTTTTCGTCATACGTTATTGGCATCCTCCTTTTTGGTTTCTGGAAAATTATTGGTTGGTACATAAGGTTTTTGTACGTATGCAGTATAAATACTAGTTATGCTGGATATTGTGTGAAATTATGTTAATTGTGTGAAAAATAGAATTAGGTAAAATCTAGCTACAGATAGGTACATATTTATTTAATTCCTTTTTTAGCTGCAAAGATATGAGAAATCTAACAAGCTAAGCAAAATCAAACAGTTCTTATTTTGTAATCTCATGTCATCTCGTAAATGATTTAACATTTAGCATCACGTACAAGTACCTACTTGTAGGTAAGTACCTACTTACCTAATGACTTTTGAAAATTGAGCAATTAACGACTCTGTTACTTGGTAATTTCTAGATGGATTAGAATTATTACAAGAGATATATAGGTCTATAGGTTTTAATATGGCTTGATTATCTTTGGCTTGATTTCCAGTCAACATTTACTTATAACTGGGGCAGGCCATTCATGATGAGTAGGAACCTAAGTTCTAACTCGTAGCAACCCGAAGATTTATATGCGTTCTAGAAAAATATGTTCTTTATTTAATATATTCCAAGGTATGATAAATTTGCTTATTAGAAAGGTAAGTAAAAATGTTTAATACTAAGTAGAGCTAGCACGTGTAGAGGTCAAGCATTTGTGGAGTGCGGGTCATTGACCTTTTCAATGGCAACATGCAATATGTTTTGTGATTGATTCTGACATTGTTTAAATTATATTATATTTTCCGATTAATTGATTCACAGAAAATGTGAACTCGCACCACAGGATAGAAGTGTCTAATATAAAGAGAAGATAATAACTCCATACAATTACCGGTAATAAAAGAACAAATCTTTAAAATAGTAGATTAACAAATCTATTCACTACATGGGTAGGTTCCTCCAACTGGGCATTTTTTGGACCTAGGTGAAGTTTGGCACAAAAATAGGTTATATTAGCACATAAACTTCGTATCCCGGAAAAAATTCAAGAATTCGGGTAAAACTCCGGGGCGGAAGCTATACCACTCTAGACTTTTAACTCCGTAGATGATATGTAAGAACAAGTACACGATTTGCACAAGATGAGTTTGTTGAGAAAGTTAATTGTTGCAGCGATAGGAGATACTTGCGAGCAATATGACAGTTTCCATTACATGCTTCCATTGTTCAGGGATCCAAACGAACGAGTGTGATGGGAACCCGCGTTTCTAAGTGCTTGGAAATAAGGACGTGGAAATTGTACCCATGTACCTCACTGCAGTTAAGTAAACTGGTAACGAGTGAGGAAAAATATGTTAATGGTTAATCTGTGGACAGTTTAAAAAAAAATTTTTTTTCATAATTGCTGGAAATTCATAATTATATCAATCATCACAAATGTATCCGGTGCTTTATCCATTCCCTATTATTTGGAGTGGTCATAAATAGGTATATTGAAATAAAATTAAAATTAAAACAACATTAATGTCATCACATATACAAAGATATGATAAACTTTTTCGTTAGATTATATTAGGTATAATTTGAGTGACAAATTGACAGCAAAGCAATATAGGCACAGTAAGTAAAAAAAAATTTTTTCGCAGGTCAATAAACTTTGTTACACATTTAGGATCCAGTTTAGAACCTTGCATACCAATTTATGTAAATAATCATGCCTTTAATATAAGCACCTATTAACTTAATCAATAAATAGGTATAATGATTCCTACGTGTAGGTACCTACCGCTGCGTATGACCGAACTAATCCCGTAAACGGCTTTAGTTACCGGTTTCTAATAGACAGCATTTATTAGGTTTCTGGAATGTGACTTTTTAAATGAATTAAAAGTCCCTGAAAATATAAAAAATTACATTTATGGTTACAAGTACAACTTACGAGATAGTATTCGGGTCAAAGTTTATACTAAATAATTTATTTTATTTACAATATATATTACATAAGTGTTTTACTCTGAAGGGATTATTTCCAAAAAATGTTGACTCTTTACAAATTACCAGGAACCACTACATTTAGATATATGAGTTTACTTTACTTTAATTAAGTTTAAAAATTAAAGGGAATTTGGAATTCACCCCTGCGAACTGTTAACACAATTCGTAATGTATTCTGTAGTACGACCGTTACACAACAGTTAACATATGACACAGGTGCAGCCTGCCCGTTTCCCCCTGTACTATTCACAAACACTGAATTTCCTTATTTCATCTTTCACAATACTAAACTAGATCCCCCCATGCGGTTATCCGCGTAACCCATAAAATATAACTTCAGATGAGTTAGGTATGTCTTCAGAATATTTTCAATAAATAGCATCAATTTGTTGCCCGGTTTACTTTCATAATATCATTGAATTTATTCTAAAGGATAAGTTCTAAGGGTCATATAAATAAACGAAGTTGTGACACGGTAAGTCTTGTAGTGCCATCTGTTTTTAGTTACTAAAACTGTCGTGTAGCAAAAAATATATAAAACTGCGATATACGTTTCTAACACAAGATTAATGAAGTTATTTCGGAGCTCCATAATTAATTAGTTCATAAATTTAAATATTTTTTATTATGTTGTTACCTTATCATTAGCAATTGAGGTTTACGTTGTAGTGCCGTATAATGTTCATAGATGGCGCTATGGGTATTCAGTACATGGCTTATTTATTTATGTGTTTAATTGCACTTAACTTTTTATTTTCTCTGACCTTTAAAAGATAATTTTCTAAATAAGAGTTCCTAAAAATAGTATCTTTAGTTGGGGTTTCAATTTTATTTGTCGTTTCTTCTTCTCAACTTATTTCCCGTAAACGGAGTATAAAAGTTATTAAGCCACTTATCTGTGCTACTCTATTTTGACCTTGAATAATTGAACTGGAGGTGGTTGGACAGTTCTGTTGTTGGCACCCCACGTAGCGTAGACGTTCCGCTGGGTGCTTTTGTGCAGACCGTTGCGCTTCGCTACACTCTCCGCGCCACTGCACCTTGTCTCGTCCTGTCATCCTCCCCTAAAAAGGAAGTTTTTCCTGGAAATGCCCATGCATGGGACATGGGGTCAGGTAATTTAATGTGCGACGAAAGGATTTTTGGTTCAGAGCACTAACAATAATGATAATTTTGTACATTTACTAAATTGAAGATATACTTAATTTTTTATGATTTAAGTCGAATGCCTTTTACATACTCATTTATTATGATTAGGACCAGAAGTCCGTTCAGATTGATTATATGTACCTACCTAGCATTTGCACAGGTGGAATGATTGTTTACATGGCATGCGAGCACACCTCAATGGTTTGGTTACTTACTTCAAAGGGGCAAGGCGGGGGAGCGGTGACCTGCTAGCCCTCGCCCCCCTCACCTCGCAGAGGCGCCGCCGCTGCGACCGGCGCACGCGCAGAAACCCAAGCCAGCCAGTTGCCCGCCGCGCAGCCTCCAGTTTGTTTACATCGATTATTATATTATGTGATGTTTTACCCCTGAGCTAATTATTTTCACACTTCCGATATTTTAATTTACAGTGCAAAAGTGACTCATTTGTGTTCGATTCAAAAGTTATTCAGGTATTGTGAACGTGGCTGTGAGAATATTCAGATACAGTATTGAAGGCATTGTTGCATTGCACGTACTTGCCAGTTAGGTATTTGCATTTATAAAAGTTGTACAGCTGGTTCCTGTGATAATAATTATGGTGACAGCCTAGTTTTGAATGTGTGACGCCTAGTAAACCTTGAATATGTAGGATGTAAATAAATATATTATAATAGAATTAACCGCTGCCTATATGAACAAAACTTTGAATGGATTTTATTTCTATCGTAATATTTTTGAAATTATTCTGTGGTGTATGTAATTAAGGTCAGGGATCTCAATTATATGGTTGTCTATCGTTGTCCATCAGCAGAAATAGGAGTAGGTTATTTGATAGTTTGAGCAGTTCCGAGTTCAGTAACATATTACTTTGCTTCTTCAACTTAATTACAGAGGTATCCAGTTGTTGTGTATTCATTCTCATGTGCATATTTAGCTTTGCGTGACTACATGCTAAGCAGACGATTCTCATTTGAGGGTATTAAGTTAATAACAGATACCAGTTCAACATAATTTTTCATAATTATAGCAAAAACATTAAACCGATGAATATTTCTATGAACACTAGTCATTCTTTTGATCTAGGGTCACGGTCGAAATAATGCTGTCGAATGCAAAGTCCATAAACTAATTGAATATGCCTATTTTTGCTGTTCGAAAGCTAACGAAACACAACATTAATCAATTCTGCTTACTACGTAAAAGTTGACACACTTAACTAGGATATCATGTTTAGTTGGATGATGATTTCTATTGAACGACGATGGGAAATATTGTGATAGCAACGGTTCTTGTCAATAGAGGACGGTGTAAATAATGATTATCATTAACACTGGCTTATGGTACGGCATTGTTGTTTGTAGATTGAGTTGGGAACATAATAGCTGCTCTGGTTATGGTCTAGATACCCAGATCTGCTATAGAAAGTGTCGTGAGATTCTTCGATTCGCTACATTATAAAGAAAGGTAACAAGTTCACCAAACCTGCTAGCCAGTTCAGTCAAAGATCAGCATTCTTATCACCTATTTTTGTCTTTCTTGAGGTTTTGGCGAAAACTATTTAATTACAGATATTTGTATTATGGTTTGGTTTTTAATGATTTACAAATCAATTGTATCCAATTACCATTTATAAGATACCTGAGACTTTACTTTACGAAAGACGATGTACGTTAAATTGTTGATTAGCTTCATTATCATGACATTACATAGTGTTATGTCCCACGTCATTTCTTAGTTAACCTCTACCTCGCAACTCCTGACAATAGCTCATTGAATGCAATCACTCTTGGCTGTTATTAATCGTCAATTGTTCAATGTATTGCATTAGTTCGATGAAACGTGGGTTGTGTGATAAAGTTACTTGATGAACATTCTTGGTTCTTAAGTCAAGGTAAATGTGCCAAATTATAACACATACATATTACCTAATAGCTAGAATAACAATAGTTGATGTTCTCTTTCAAATATACATCTGGTACATTTGTTATTCAGTATGTGTCAGTCAGTCGCATTATTATCTTTTCCTGAATTTCAATACTGCGTAACTAATAGCTTGCAATGTCATAGAGTCAACGTTTTGCTAACAATGTGCTAATGTGCCATGTATGTGGTAATTATTCCTGCATGTTGCAACGCCGTAGAATTCACCGAGGGTTTTTGCTGTATTTCACTGAAAATATACTTTTACGCATGATTGCTTTATTAAACAATTTGTATATAAAATGCATCATGCCATAATTAATTGTCTATGTTCTACCGTATCAGAATAATGATCGCCACATCAATATTCAAAAGAGAAGTACATTAAGGGAATTAATTAAAATGGTTGCTAATTCTTTTCAAATTAAACATTGTTGATAGATTAAATAATTTAAACATCACGTTGGCACGGCCATCTAGAGACCTCTGTGACATAAAACAGAAAGAAGAATCCTTCATGATAGTACCCAATCAAAAAGTAACTTTTCACGAGTATTTGTCAGTTATTTAATTCGATTATGAAAGTGAAATAAAACAATAATCATAATTAATTTAGCATATCGGAATTTAGTTAATCTAAACCTTATTTAGTTCTTATTCGGTATGCCTTCTACATATGAAACATTACACTTGGCCTTTCTTTGCTCTACTTATTCACTGACCAGAATGTCATGTCCATTCTAATAAGTTGCAATACTTGCAATAGTATTTCTAGTTGAGTTGTTCACTTGTTTCTTGTCTTTCGAGACACATGGTCTTGTAGAGAAGCCTCTAGTGCATCTTGATAGTAGATAAGAGTCTCTGCGATCCGCACGCGTTGCAATTTGATCGCAGATAGAACAGGCTTTTATGCTGGAAGTGAAGGTGTAGTAGGTTGGAGGGGCGGTGATACCCAGATAACGATGGTAGCGATAACGGACTGGAGGACGCGGCGAGCGCGCCGATCGGTCGCGTTGCGGCAAACTCCAACATTTTTATAACTTTTTGTACGTCTGGCTGAAAGGTCTTGCTGTGCTGTCATGTTGTTTACCGGTGCTAACACCGGTATTTATCAGTTTAAATTTTCTATTTTCTAGCTAAACTATTTAGTATAATGTTCGTAATGTGAGAATGAATCATCCTTATAACGTGAAATATAATGTTGTGTAAACAAACGAATGGATTTTTAATGTACCTATTGTGACTAATCGTGAGTGCAGTGAATAGTGAGTAAAATGAAGGACGCTCCCCGGTGCGAAGATGTAGCCGATAAGTTGGTGCGATTGTTTGGGTGGAGACAAACATACCCTGTCCAGAAACTACAGAGGAGCATACTTCCCCAGACCAATGAAACGGTGAGGTTTCTCTAGGGATCTAATTTTCCCCTATAGGTCTATCAGAGGCGTTTTATACAGGAAGTACAAATAGCTGTAACTATGTAATTTATTAAATAATAATAATATATTAAATTATTAACATATTATTACAGGATTGTTTCGTATCTTAACAACAAAACCAGTTGCTAAAGTAATACTTTTGTATTCTCATCGCGTCATGAGAATTGATTACGGAAGCACAAATTGTAGCAAAGTGAAAGGTCCCGTTCAAATTGAGAAGGCTTATCATAAAATCTATTAAAGATGGCACTTTATTACCCTTCCTGTTTGTAATTCAATTTATTACGTTGCTGGACAATCATTACCTAAGCGAACACTATTGTTGCCAATGTTACTTTCACGAGCCTCTTTTGTTAGCCGAAAGTGTTGAATGGAAAGCACTTCATTAAATCAACATATTTATAAAGTGCAATTATGTTGTTGATGGTACTATGCTAAGTTACGGAATGGTTCACGCGATCCGGTCATTGAACTTTGCAAGTACCTTACAATATACCATATGAGTAAATTCCTATTAGAAAGAGCAGTGTTAAACTTGTTCATCAGCATAACTTTAAAATAAAATGTGAAACGTCCTTGACGAGTTAATCAGTCACATTCCACCGTGACTACGTTTAATGACTTGTGTACTTAAGGAGTTATCTTTTGATAACACACTATTAATATATAATATCGTTATAAAGATGAAACTATATTTAGATAGATGGCATTCAGAGGAGGCACATCACACAGCTATTGTTTGTTTATGCTCATAGAGATAGAGCCATATAATATTCATTCATATATTCTGATAGAAGAATGATCCTCTTATCTAAGATGTTTTAAAAGTTACCTCTTATTCTATAACAGGCCCTGACTGGCTGAGAGTCAACAATCAACGTGAAACGCGGAGGAGGTGCCTTTGTCTTTGAAAGGGTTATTTTTTAACCTTAATTAATAAAACGGGCAAAACCCGTTACGAAGGTTCAATTGCAAGTTACATAACCTCGTAACTTATTTAAAACTACGTTAAAAGTACTAAGTTAAAAATAATGCAACCAGCTACATTGATAATTATTATCAGAGATAATTAGAAAACAAGATAACTTACCAAAGCTTGTCTTGGTAAATACTAGAGACCTTCAAAGTACAAAGCATTTCGTAAATTAGTAGGTGTACTATTGTTATTATGTCTGACGAAGACCAAAACCTCATCCATTGTATTTTTAGGTGACAGTAAAGTAGTAAACGTAGGTAAAATCCTCCCAAAATATCAATTCATCAGCGAACGTCTTATATTTCGACAATATTAACGCTTTGTGAATTTAAGGAGGCTAACGGCGGCTTATCAATTAGTGAGAAATAAGATTATTCTACATGAATTATGATCCCATAATTTTACCTTCGCAGTTGTATTGGTTCCAATATGATGTGGTTTGTGTTACGAACTGTTAGTCAGTCTGTCAACAGATGGCGCTGTATGTGTAAAAAGACCAATCTAAGGAAGGAACTTGACGAAATCGTTCAGTCTTTAAAAATGGGTAGGTAATATCATAACATAACAAGAAGAGTGTAATTCATCATGAAAAATATCCATGATGGAAAATAGGTGCTAGTAATTCCACGTCACTGCGAAATAGAAAACCACACTTAAGGAAAATAAAAATAATATATGACACATTATGAAATACCTGTAACATACTATATCAGCTGACAAAGAAGACAATGTCTTAAAATCCTACAATGGTTCTAAGCACTTATTTTCGCCGGAAATCACTTTCTGCTTTTACCATTATTGGTTATAATTTCCGAGTTTGGTTTTAACACCTATGAAATATAACTGAATAAGGAGATTTAGAAACTATTACTTATTTGTTTGCATAATAAGCTAATTGACAATATTACTAATTTAAATTTAAAATTTCTTCCATATATGTTTGATGTCTAGTCACCACTCGCTAATCATGACAGCCGTAGGCGGTAGCGGCATAATAAGCCTTAATTATAATTTTAATGATTTTAACGGTTATAGGCAAATATTGTTGATAGTTTACCGTTAGGTGGTCTATCTGAAAAATACATGCATTATGTATTATTTTTTGGGAATGGGTCTTGTTTTATTTAATGAACTGATAGATTTAATTATTATCTCAGACTTAAATATATATTCTTGGTTATTCTTGACATGTCATTTGTTTGCTTTAACTGTTCGTGAGTTTTGTCAAAATGTTTCTATCTTTATAAGGATATACCCACGTTTAATAATTCGTATATGCTTCAGCACTTTTTTTCTAAATCGTATACGTGACACGTGACACTGGTAATTATTTTTGTTAATAAATAATATTTGGATGTAAAAATCAAAACACAAAAATGGTATTCTTGACAGCCATCATTATCGAACCGAGTCAATGTTTACATAGCTCTTGACGATTCAATGAAGTAATACCTAGATCGCCGCGTACAAGTTTTTTGTTACCACACTCTGTAAACCTTGAAGTAATATTACATAGAATAATTGCTTCCATCGTTATTTGTGGTCATTGTTAAGATCTTTCTAATAGTCTCGGCTTCAGTTGTGATCGTGCCGCGCCGCAGTGCGATTGTGTGATTTTTACGCGCGCAATATTTATACTTTTTCCCGACAGAGAAAACTTTTGTGGTATCATAACGTGTTCATACTTATATGGTTTTAGTTAAACGATATGAGTCTAAGTTTTTAGTGCTAAATGTGACTGTGCTTTTAGAAATCGATCGGTTATAATCAACGAACGTGACAATTGTATTGAGATATATAATATTAAACCGCCAGTGTATCTGTATCAGCCTTAGTTTTTAA
This sequence comes from Thyatira batis, assembly GCA_905147785.2. NCBI lineage: Eukaryota > Metazoa > Arthropoda > Insecta > Lepidoptera > Drepanidae > Thyatira > Thyatira batis. The sequence goes on along the minus strand of LR990489.1, from coordinate 4,788,169 downwards.
ACAGAATTATATTGTAATGTTTTCGATTATCGATATAAAAATATCTATTTACATATATCGATTTGAAAAAAAAGGATATTTGCAATTAGATTAATTGAATATCTGAGTGATTTGTGTGATGAGTGCAACTTTGTATTTGCATAACAATTTCGCGAGTCGCCTTGGGGCATGTTCGCTACACAACACGCCTAACCTAGACCACTCACATGAAAAAAAAAAAAAAAAACCGGCCGAATTGAGAACCTCCTCCTTCGTTTTGGGAAGTCGGTTAATAACTAGTTAACAGTTGACAGAGACTGATTGAAACTACTAACGGTTACAGTTCATATTATTAAGATGAAAAATTAGCTCATGATTAAGATTAAAGGATAATTCAATGTATTAAGGCCGCTGTAATTACTTAACTGTTTATTATGACAGTGGAAAAATAATTGCTAGCAAAATAACAAGTGCATTTTGAAGTGAAAATAAATTTAATGATTATAGTCTGGTTCCGTTTGTTTTGATATATTGTAGTTTATTAACCTTTCAATTATTTCCTTTTATACAGAATTACATTGCATAACATAACTGTTAAGAATTAACTATTCGACACACGAGTTGTAAAACCATAAAGGCTTGCATTTCCGTTGGCTTATCCAGATTAGGGCATCTACAAATCAGTCGACCATCACTCAACTTAGATAATAGTTCATGAATAATCATATTTGGATATTGGTGCTAGGTATTGTCCTCTGAGACGTCATTCATAAAACAAAACAACGACATTTTCCATTTTCCGAGACGCATCAAGTGCATTAACCGCATGCATGTTGTTATGCACATGATTCCATCGAAGATTATAGTTTTTCTCTATAATGTAGATTGTCTTCTCAGAAGGTATGATCGCGTGCAGGCGGCAGCTGTTAATGTATATTCTGAATACTATTGTTGCCAATATTTATTCAGGGACATTTATAAATTTCAGGAGCAAATGTATAATTCAACAAATAAATAATAATAATTTTGCTACTCGATAAAAAGTTAAGCAGACATTTTAAAAACTGCAACTGCGCCTAAATAAGAGTTGTGCCCCAGATAAATCTAGATGTAAACGGTACAATGAATCATGTATCTGTTATGGGGCGAACCAGCATCTGGTATAAGGCACGTGAATACGAGACTGTGTTTGGCCAGTGAAGCGCGAAGGTCGAGGTCTCATCCGCGCCACTGACCTGCACACCGCTTTTCAAGCTAAGTGCCTTAACTTGTCCGTGAAATCAACAGAATTATAAACACAACACGAAAATCCTTCATAGAAAATTCATTCCAAACCGTACCGGTAGACTCGTTTCACAACTTTATTGACTAAAGTGAGTGAAATCGAAGTATCATGGTGGTGCCAAGAGTTACGACGAAACGTGATCGAAATTATATGTTAGTGTTGAATGGATGACCAGCATGCAGTCGGACATGACTGTGATGGAACCGGTACCACCGCCCAGGATCAAGAAATTGGCGCGAATAGCGGCCACTAAGGAACGAGAACGCCGATCTGTTACATGGGTATATACTAACTATAGAATTTAATGTAGGCACACATATCTGATTTCATATAGATAGTACTTGCGAATGAATGACAAATGGAGCCTTTACAATTTAAATTCGCGCATGAAGATTAATGGTCCCGTATAAAAACCGTTTTTGACATCATTCAGTGCGATCTCGGTGACAGACTAACAAAGGCTGACGAGCAGGCAGACAAAACATATGAGGAACTATACAAGCCCAGAGCATTCACGGCAATGAATGGTACCACGCAAGCACCGCGTGGGAACATATTCGCGTTCCTGTTTATTATATCGTTATAAGAAAAACACTCTAATTCACAAAACTAGGTAACACAATGCGAATGTTTTCGCACATTGTTACAGTTATGCTCTCTTATTTTAAACTAATTAAATTGTGCAGTAATTCTGCTTAGATGGCGATAGTGGAAACAGGGTGACTTAGTACACCTAGATACTTACAATTCTCAAGTTCGGTATGTAAGTTAATAAGTAAAACTGTTAAAGGTACCTACATATACTGTTTAAAGTTAGGTAGGCATCTTCTATCCTACATAAGTAATAGGTATACCTTTATAACATCCAACGCCCGTATAGTTTTAAGCTTCACGTAATATATAGGACTAAAAGGTGCTTAGACAAATAAAATATTGGTTCTGGAACCTCTCTTGAGAATAAAACAACCGATTCATTATACTTATGCATTGTTTCATTTCAATAATGTAACTAACCGGCAATTCTTTATTCCAGGGTCCAGAAACATGGGTGGGAGTGCGAGCTCTTCGTGCCAGCTCTGGCGGTATTTTAGACCCGGACGATCGCGTTCGCGACGTGGCCGATGACCGGGAGACCCTCACAGCGGAGTGCTCCAATCAAGCGCCACAGCCAAGGGCGGCCCAGGCAGATGGTGCTAGTGGATCCTCAGCCGGCACCGCTTCTCCTGATATGTTTCGGGTTAGTAACCACAGATTTAAAAAAAACTACTTGCGAATAGCTAGTTATTATATGTGAAAATTATGAATTAAAAAACCAGTTCTATTTCTGAAATTATGAGTCAGTTACTGGTCTTGACCAAATAATATTTGTCTAATATGTATAGTATAGTAATTAAATGGCGTATACCAAAATACAACGATAAACAGATAAAAAGAAAAGTATTTGTGTAAATGTTTATTGTACCTATTAATAATTAGGTATAAATGGTAATTCTTATCTACCCCTTATACGCAGCCAAAATGTTCGAAGAATAAGAGCGAATAGGATTGAGGAAAAAAATAGAATTGCCGTATAAAGTCAAACCACAATGTAAAAAGAAAACATAATTTAGAAAGGTCCCAAACTATCATTGTGGTTGTTTTATAATAAACTGTTAACTGTATGAAAGTTTAAAAAAATAGATACCTATGTATAATTTCTGTGTTCCTTTTTCAATACAGACATGAACACCGGTAAATTAAGCTTATTTAATATTTATAATCTAGGTATTCATGTTCAAGCTATAATACCCCGAAATTATTATCTAATCTGACGGCTTGATTTGAATTTTCAAGCCTCCCATACAATAAAATACACCATTTTTACTGATCTCCCTTTACATATTAAACTGAATATTGTTATTTTTTGTTTTTGTTAAATGTTGTAAACTGAAACCAGCCAGTTTCAGTCTTACTTTCAGCCAGTGTCAATGATAAGTTGTGACTTGTGAGATTTGCTTGTATCAAAATAATTAAGTTTTTGTCTATGGTAAAAAGAGAAACTACTTAAATACATAGAAAAAAAAATTGCCAGGTTTAAATGATGTTGGTACGCAATAGAAATGTTATTACTTAAAAAAAATCCTCTGATAGCAAAAATATACAGGCTAGGTTACATTTAACGTATGTGTGTTTAAAATAAAGTAATTTGTAAAAAAATATAATTTTGCTTTAAATACTAAGTAGGCTGTATAGATCATGTCACATGCCGCGCATTGGGTACCTACCCAAGTATTACAGTATTACAGTTTTCTATTACGCGTAGGTACGCGTAATAGAAAACAAACTTGCAGTTTGCGCGGCAAAGTGCAAAACGAATCGTGTCGAAACTTGTTACTATTTAGTTTTTATTTTAAATTAAAAAATATAAAGTAAATGCTTTCTATAAATACCTAGTGCAGTTATTCAATTCATAAAACAATATGGGTACGTGTAACTGCTGTATGCGGAAAAAAGAAAAGGTTTGTTTTAAACAATTTTTGCTGTGTTATTTTATTTTGAATATATTCATGAAATTTTCAAAATGTAGTTTTACATGCAAATTAGTTATTTATCTCAATGTTAAATCGTGTCTTGACATTTTCCTGAAAATATATATATTTTCAAACTTATTCAAAAGTTTCTTGCTTGTTAAATTTATGTATACCTAAGTGTATATTTAAAGAAGTATTTTTATCTATAAATAAAGTCGTGCCAATTGCTCTAATAAAGCGTAAATTATCATTTTTAGGTTCCCCAACCAAAATTAAGTACCTATATATAATAATGGTATACCTATATAAATTTGGTGCACTGAGTGTTACGCACGAAGACAATAAGTACTAAATACCGGTTACTAAACCTTATAACATTGGCCATAAATGAAAATAAGTAAAATAATCTTCCCAATTTCATCTCACATACATGTACCTACTTAGGCAAACAGGTTCTGCAACTTTAGAATTAGGTACCAACCTAGTATTGTAGATACAAGATTGACTATTATTTGTGACATACAGACAACAATGGTACAAGTATAATAAATTTATATACCTAGTATATGTTGGTAGGAAAGTACCAAAGTATTTTTCTATCTAAGTACACATTTTCTAACGATAGCTAGTTGATCAAATCACATCGTCATTACATATGACACATGGCACCTGCGTTCACGCCTCTTTCGTACAATTCTATACTTGGATATCTATTTAGCAGATAACAAGCTGAAACTAGGCTAACAGGATTACAGAGCACGCAGGCACGCGGTCAACCGTTCAGTATAAACTAAGCTTATTATGGTTGTTAATATATTGATTCTGTTACAAAAAATCTTGAACTTGACGACACTGCCTTCTGGAAATAGCTGCTAGATACAATTAATGTCCATTTTACTAGTTCCTAGTTATGTTACCTGCTATGCCAACTGTCTTAGGAAATACTTCTGTTGATATCTGTTCAAGGTATTAATCGATGGTGACTCAATTTCGATTTAGATAAAACTTCTCACATGTTCTAGTTTGACCGCCGTTTCACGCGCATTCCCAGTAGATCCTTAATTTTCCACGGGAAAAAAGTTTCCTACTTATGTGTTATTTCCGAACATATTCTGACTTTCATCGCGATCCTTTCAGCCGTTCTGGCGTGAAAAAGTAACAGACATACATCCAAACATATGCACAAACTTTCGCGTTTATAAGATAAATAGAATTAATAGCTAAGACATCAACTACTCATGCCCGATCCAAGAAAATCTTCTTAAATCTCGGTTTTCAATTTTAGGGTGGTGGCGGCGTCGGTGGTAGTATGCGGGTACCCAACACAGACTCGTGCGTAGAAGTTGGCGCCGCGGACTTGGAGGACGGAGCCAACGGCTTGCAAGTGCGTCGGGGCAGCGAGCCTACCTTACACCAGGACACGCTTCCGCCTCAGAGACCTGTGAGTATCTATTATTAAGTGGTTTGTTTGATGTGATTGACGTTTGAAAACTGTACAAAATGCTTTCTAGTCCATTACATAATACAATAGTAGAACTACGACGAAAATACGGTTGCTTTCCCAAGAAAAGCAAAGTTTTTAGTAAGGATAAATACCTACTAATAACTCGTGTTTTCACCAATCATGTTTCTCGAGGACCCTTGCCCATCCAGAACAACATTTTTACACAATTTCGATAATTTGAGCGTAGGCATCTCAGAATAATAAAATTCACTTCTCAACCTTCGGATTGTGAAGTAATTTTATTTAAAAAACTTCTACTATTTTCCAGGTGTCAGAACAAACGAAGCGATGGTCTGCAGCGGTTGTATGTCGGGACGACAACAGTCGCGTGATGCAGAAGGTCCACCCACTACCGGACGGCCGGCCGCCGGACCAAACCCCGGACAGACACGGACACTCCGGACAGCATTTCCAAAGGCAGTCAAATCGGTTATCTATGCAGTTTTCTGGGCCTGGGTAAGAACTGTTTTGGTCTGTTTTTGATACGATATTGTTACTTTACTGACTCATCTATTTTGACCCATTGTGCTGAACTAGGGGGAAAATAACCTTACCTACTTATATACCAACAATTATTTTACATGAATAATGAACGGAAATCATAATTAAATGACATATATTTTATAGTTTTTGGTACTTTCCTCGAAACATTCGACCCTATATGTGCTAAAGGTATGTAAATTTGAAGGTTCCTTTATCATATTTCAGGAGTGGTATATGGTTAGACGCAGCTGAAAAAGTACAAAGTTATGGCAGTAAAAGTCTACCACGAGATGCTCGGAGAGAACCACTGGGGCAAGACACGCCTTTAGACATTCATCAGAATCACAGGTATTTAATAAATATTACCTTTTTATTATCAGTTAAAATGTTAGCTACAAATAATTTTGGTGTATATTACCTATTTTATAAATAAAACAGTGTACAAAAATGTAAAACTAATACCTATCTTATATCAGCTACTTTAGTTCCTCTAAAACAAAATGATAACCAACTCTTGATGATGCATGATTGCAATTTTATTTATAGTAATACCTACCTATAAAACCACTTCTTTATGTAAAATAATAACAACATATTTTTTTTTGTTTGTTTGTAAATAAAAAATAGATATTAACTTTATTAATTTTTATTCAATATGATATTTTCAGGGTAGAGGACATGCTGCGCTGGGTGTCCGGCGTGAACAACGTGGCGAGCGTGCATCCTGTACAAGAACGTCCGCTTGATCTCTTACCTGAAGGTACATTCTATTTATAATTACATATATAAACTGCTACAAAGCGGGCTATTATGTGGGTATTTATGTTTGTAATGAATAAACTCAAATACTACCGGGACGATTTCAAAAACTATTTTACCATTGGAAAAGCTACATTATCAGGAGCAACATATTTTGTCCCTCTATTCCCATGGGAACGGGAATCACGCGGGTGAACACGCGGTGGCAGCTAGTCATATTATAAGTTGTATAGACCCAAATATACCATTACGTGACTTGGAACCATGTCACAATTAATAATGATTCCATGTATAAAGTTGGGAATTTTCTATGGACACTTGGCCACAAACCACAAGCTCAGTCACACATAGGTAATTTAACTGTCTAAGAAGCTATTAAGTAGCTAATGGTTAAATTCTAACCATCATTACTCAACAACGGCTTAATCATTACCTAATTAATATTATGCTTCACATCGAACATAATTACATATAATTTAGTCATTCATAAGTTATATTTTCAGTGGGCAACAGTGAACGTGCGATATCGGGTATGGAGGTCCCAGTGAGTTCCAGTACCAAGTCCTCAGGAGCGACCCAAACAGTTGGTGTTACCCTCGTGAAGGGAGAGAAAGGGTTAGGCTTCACAATCACCACGAGGGACAATCCTACCGGGGGTCATTGCCCTATTTATATAAAGAATATTTTACCAAAGGTAAATTGGCTGATGTATTTTTTTCATAATATTTGATTAATGGTTGGGAGTTCTGGAGAATTACAAGATTTGCATCTAACCAGTTAATTTGGTAAACGTTGAATGTTCTTAACTAAGAAATCTTAATTCGTAATTTTTCAAATCTTTATATAAAATGGGTAACTTGCTCTCCTTTACTATTAATCTATACTACCTTCACTTTATAAATATGTAATTATCCTCATTTCGGATCTCCAGTCAAATTGTAATTTACTCCATGTTCATTAATAACCTCGTATCTTCATTAATTTTAAATTTAGGATATTGAATTCAAATTCTGTTTTTATTTATTTGATTGCTAGCACTTCTCAACTTCTCACATTTTAAGATCTTTCAGCAGTTGTTGGATGAAATGCCAAAGCTTTTCTATCTTAATATACTTAAATGTAACAATCAATTAATTTCTTTTAAATATAGGGTGCAGCAGTAACAGACGGTCGACTCCGCGCCGGTGACCGTCTAGTATCGGTGAACAACGTGTCCATATCCGGCCTCACGCAGCAACAAGTAGTCGCCTTGCTCAGGAACACGCCCACCGACTCCACCGTCGACATTGTTGTCGAAAGGACCGTGCCTAATAGGACACAGGTAAATAGCCAATTGCCATTTAGGTAATTAATAATGGTAAAATCATAAAAGGAAGTTTGTATTAATTATATTTACCTACTTGTTAAAGAAAAATATGATAAAGCATCTAAAGTTAAACTCAAGAAACAAATATATTCATATCAGTTAATCCTACTAATATAATAAATGCGAAAGCAATGTATGAATGCATGGATACTGAACGGCTGAACTGCTGAAGAGATGAAGTTTGGCACTGAGTTAGAATTCTGGAATAACACATAGGCTACTTTTTATCCTGGGACAATTTAAGATTCCCCTTGGAACACAGATGAAACCGCAGAGAGCCTAGTTATTTATCCTGAATCCCTGATCACTAAAACAGTTAAAGAAAAATTATGATTAAACATCTTCATCATCATATCAGCCACAGGACATCCATTGCTGAACATAGGTCTCCCCCATCGATTTCCATGCAGACCGGTTGTACGTTGCCTGCATCCAGCGGGTTCTAGCGACCCTAACATAAAACATGCATATCTAAAATCTGCAGTTTTCTCCTAAAACAGATTTAAAAATATCTCGTCCTAAGAGATTTATCAACAAACTTTTCATATTTCAGAGGGTAGAACCCCAACAGAGTCCAACAAAGTACATAGAGAAAGCCATCGGGTCTCCTAACACGTTAGCCAACTTAGTGGAAGTCGGTAAGACATCAGACAACGGTCGGGTATCGAGTATGGTGAACGCAATCAACCAGAACACCGTGAACAGTTCTATGAGAGGGCGAATACCGAAGAGCTCATCTAAAGACGACTTGTTGAAGGATCAAAACGCGGAAAGTGCATTACAGGAAGCTTTGAATACGTCGTCTAGTTCTGTAAGTATTTTATCTTCTTCCCGTATTTATTCGTACGAAAAATCATTCAGGGCTTTGTCTTAAATAAATGGTGTAGCCCCGTGCGTACGTAGGTTACATTGTTTCAAATGTTTAATGAATATGTAGGTATCCAACCTGATCTGATGTTTAAAATTTTGGAGTTACAAGCTAATTAAAGGCATGGCTTATTGTGCGGCCATGTTCAAGGCCTTCAATTGATTAAGATTCTGTTTTTTCATTGATTCCTATCATCCTTATTGTTTCTGAACTGTAAATAGTTAGGCTGCATTATTATACCAAAATAGGTAACGAAACATTCATAAAGGTACCTAACTACTTAATTTTAAATCAGCTACCAGTTTTATGTAAGCACTTATATATCTTTGGTCGTATTAGCTTACTATTCTATTAATAATTGAATGTACTATATTATTTAAACAATTTTCAAGAAATATAAAATAAACCAAACACAATGAGTAGGTACCAAAATATACTAAACTGGTTCCCTGTCCTGTGGGAATACGGGGATGAAATATACCCTATGTTACTCCCTAATAATGTAGCTCTCCAATGGTGAAAGAATTTTTAAAATTGGTACAGTGGTTTTTAAGTTTATTCATTACAAACATACACACGAACAAAAATATGTTTTATCGTCTTTGTAATTTAACATTGGTAATCATTATTTACAGGTGTTAGGCTTAAGAAATCGGCTGATTCTCCGATTAGACGTGCCGGTCCACGACTCTGAGAAGGCGGGGCTCGGCATCAGCGTCAAGGGGAAGGTGACCGTGGGCCGGGACCCGCAGGACCTGGGCATCTTCATCAAGTCTGTGCTACACGGAGGTGCTGCCTCTAGAGATGGAAGGTTGGTATATTAATTATGATCAAATTAATTAATCAACACTCTCTTATAGATTTAGACCTATAAACAAGACCCATTGATAAATGGTCCTTCTATTTTTATAAGTATAATAAAAATTTGAAGATACTTGGATCAGTCTTGTCGAACTTATATCTGATAATTGTATAACTCATCAATATTTTACATTTGCATTTACAAAAATACAAAAAACTGTGATACATACTTTTGGCATCAACTTATACAGAGTAGGTACATACTGTGGGTGTTTAGTGTTTACCCACATCTTACATCATCATCAGCTCTTATATATCTCCGCTGAGGAACTCGAGCCTCTAACGAGGGAGTTTAGGCCATAGTCGGTGGACAAGTGGTGACTTGGGACTAATGTGGATTGGCGGACTCCACATGCCTTAGAGCCTCCAAACATCGGACATACAGCAACATAATTAAATATATATTTATTTTCAGGTTACACACAAACGATCAGTTAGTGAGTGTAAATGGGGTGTCATTAGTTGGTCAATCGAATGCAGAAGCAATGGAGACGCTTCGGCGGGCGCTGTTGCACTCGAGGCCCAACGTGCACGGGAGTATATCCCTCACTATAGCCAGGAGGACTGGTAAGTTGTGCTAGAACCTTCTCATCCTTCTATATATTTGCAATATCATCAATTGAGAGGGTGCAGTTTCCTTGGTTACCAATGAAGTTTATATTCAGATGGTTTGTTCAGATTTCGGTGTTTTGGATTAGCACTTTGATAACATCGTCATATTCCATGGTGAGATTGTGGTTAAACAAAAGCCTAAACATAATTTAGACCTTTAGAGATATAGAAGTACCTAACAAAGAAGCAGAAAACAAACACCTATACAATGGGCCTTATTTTAATGTACATAACTATTTAATTTACAAGCGACTCTTATACTAAATCTTATGTAATATAGAGGTTTAATAAAAGTAAAAAATTACAGATAGTATGGACAGCCTAGCGAGGTGGAAAGACGACACGCCGCCTAACGGTAACGACTCATCTTGCAACTCAAACGACAATAGCTCTCAGAACTACAACACAGTTATATACACCGCAAGCAGTAGCGACAAGGAAAACAAACCAGTTGACAATGGAAACAAATACGAAGCTAAAGATGGTTTCGACAGTCACGACGGCAGAAGTAGTAAAAAACACTCCTCAATAGTCACAATTAATAATAACTCTAGCTGGGTGTCCAACCAATCGGACGACAGTAAAGGGTATCTAGAAAGAGACAAAGATACAATACCCCATGATAATAAGCGAGATAGCTTCGAATGGAGCCGTTTGGACGGATGGAACCCTGTGATAGATAGACTGACTGGTTTAAGGAATGAGAGCTATTATATGGCGACGCAGTTAGATGGGCCGGTACCTATTGCGAATGGACATCATTACCGACAGAACTTGGGGCACGTGCATATGTCTCGGTCGCCGCCAGCACATCATAATGTTATTATTGAAGAGGATTATGGGACGACGCGGTAAGAATCTTGGACTCTACTTCAAAAGTTATATTACTAACCTACATAGCATAGCGTTCTCCGATTAAAACAGTAGTTTAAAACCGCAGTAACATTTTATTTGGTACAAAGTTTCATTGTAAATCATGTAAGAAATTAAAATAGAAATAAATTTCGTTTCATTAAACCACTAAGGTTGATTATATTCCATTAAAGTTTTGATATTATCGACGATCTTCTTTTCGAGTCCTCGTAAAGTCAATTTCCATTATTTTCCTTCAGTTCAGCATATTGTACACCACATAAAGTTCAAATTCCATTGCAGGGGTAGTAGTACAGGCGTAGGAGGTGGAGGGGAATCTGGGAGCGAGTGTGGCGCAGGATTCAGTCGAGATGCAGTTGGTCGAAGATCAATGTCAGAGAAACGGCATGCGGCCATGGATGCCAAGCAGACTGGCACCTACAAGAAGATTAAGGAAATCAAAGCTATCAACTGTAAGTATAATTATAGGAATATTCTAAATTCATATTTTCCTTCACCGAAAGCCAGTGGTGTGATTCCTAAAAAACATCGTGAGGAAACCTCCTTGCCCGAGGTATCAAAATTAAAGGCATGTGAAGTCCGCCAATCCGCACCGCGTGGTGGACTATGACTTAGAGCCCCTCGTAGTAAGGGGAGGCTCCAGCTGCTCGGTGGAGACGTATATGAACTGATGATGATCTAAATTCATCTCAACGTATCTGACATGCATATCTGATGCATAAAAAAGATTTTACAAGGGGCTGATGACCCCACATTTTTATACAGATGATCTTTATTATTATAGAATTTTGTGTATGTTGTGGAGATATGATATAGTTATTTAGGCTCTATAACATTCACCAATTTATTACCTGATAATGTTTGTTAACTTAACAACTGTTTTATTCTAGCACTACAAGTAGGACCAGCGCTAGGAATGAGAAAGTCTTCGAGCCTGGAATCATTACAGACAGCAATACAAGAGAACCAAAGGAATCCAAGAAATGAACCGATATATGCGCGTGCTCATCCACGTAAGTTCATCTTCATAATTGATGCAATATTTTAGGTACTTTTATGGTGTTTCTAATTAAAATGTAATATTCTTGCAGCGTTAAAACATTGGCTAACAGATGACAATGGGCCGGATATAGTAAGAGGGTCGCCACAGCAATCCTCATTGTCACACAAGAAGCCTTCGCTGCTCAAGTCATTATCAACTATGTTCAGGTAACATGATCTTTTGCTACTATTTATCCACAATAAGTATTACCTTTATTTCTGCCGATTTTGATGGAAATATTTCTACCCTAGATAAGTAATTGAAATTTTGAAATATATTTTGACTTGCTCCATGGATGTCTTAAAATTTTGCTATGCTGTTTTCAAATCTACAGTTCCAACTTTAGAAGATTAAACATGTATCAATTTGATTTACAAACAGGATAGGCAAGCCCCATAAAAAGCCAGAAACAGAGGTATACGGCCGATCACAACCTGGTCGAGCATCGGAAAAGTCATTGTCAAGGGAAGCACTTGAAAGGCACAACAGAATAGATGAAAGGATAGAAGAAAGTAACCATCAGTCGCAACAAAGGTGAGCTGAAAGTTTATGATATCTATACTAATATTATAAAGGAGTAGAGTTTGTTTGTTTGTTTGTTTGGTTGAACGCGCTAATCTCAGAAACTACTGGTCCGATTTGAAAAATTCTTTCGCCATTAGATAGTCCATTTATCGAGGAAGGCTATAGGCTATATATCATCACGCTACAACTAATAGGAGCGGAGCACCAATGAAGAATGTTGCAAAATCGGGAGATTTCTTTTCCTGTTCAGAGCTTCCGCTGCGTACGCTGCGTAAACGGTTAAAGTTACGCTAAAATTATGTATGACAGAATTGTTCCCCTTCAAAAGTTCTAAAAAAAAGTCCGCGATAGCATATGTCTATCTGTTAAGGTTGGCTCACTGTGTCGACTTTTATACTAACCAAATTTGTTCGAAAATTAAGCATTATTTGTGAAGGTGTTTTTTTGAAGATGATATTAATCCTTATCCAAATAAATACGTTATTTATCACAAGTATTTAATTTAAAACAAAATTGCCATTTACATCATTCGATTTCAATGAATATCTTAGGAGATATCGCAAGTTTAAAATAACATTGCAGCAAAATAATGTTCAAGTACTGTAGGTACTGCGCGCGCCTTTATGTGCCGGGCCGGCGCGTGCAGTCATCAGTTAGCTCTGCGAGACCATCCTTCTACGTAAACGAAGGGGGTTGAAAGTTAGCGTTAGCCCAAAGTAACTATTCCACGCGGACGGAGTCGCGGGGAGAAGCTATTAATTTATAAAGCTGAAGAGTTTTTAGTTTGTCGTGCTAATCTCAGGAACTACATACACGTCTGACTTAAAAAATATTTTAGTATTAGATAGCCCATTTGTCGAGGAAGGCTATACCATGTTACTGGTTGATTAAAGATACTGAACAATCTTGATGTCTTAACTTGTTTAAATTTAATATTGCTATATGTACTTAATGTACTTATGTACAGTTTTGAACGTTGATAAAATTCGTCTTTAAGTACATGTATATAAACTTTCATTTAATAATCTTTATATAACTCAGGTCGTCACCGCAACACGCGCGACAAGGCAGCGGCAGTAGCGGCGAGCGGTACAAGTCTCGAGGGGGGTCGGGGTCGGGGTCGGGGTCGGGGGCCGGCGCGGGGTCGGGGGCCGGCTCGGGGTCCGTCCCGACCCCCGCCCCCGCGCCCCCATACCGCGCTCCCCCCGCACGAACAGCGCCTACACACCAACAGGTTCGTACAGCGACATCTATCGACATATCGAAGTGCAGATTTGAAAGTTGCGCATCCCTCACGGATAGATGGCGCCACGTGAATTTGAACATTGTGTATGGAATCTGCATCACGTAAATGAGAATTTCTAGCGTGTTAAAGTATAACGTAAAGCTTTCTACATTAAGTTCCATCTCCAATAATTCGATCCTCGATAATCCTAAAACTAAACATAGATTTGTGTTCCTAAATATGATATTGGATGAGCCATATATGCCGCTTTTCTGTATCTGTACTAATTTCATTAGTACATAAGAATTTCAAGATACATATTATTATTAGGTCATTGTTTTGGACCTCAGTTCCAATAGGTATATTGTTCAGTAAAATGTTTTTGTTTTAACAGATGGATAGTGCATGGGGACCGACCGGACATTACGTCAACTATGAAGAAATACAACAGAATTTAAAGTGAGTACTCTCTATCTGATTCTATAACCACCTTTGAACATGCTTTATTTATTATCCATAATTATGGAAAGAATTCCGCAAAATCGCTCTTGCATTCTTATTTGTAAATAGCTGCCTGTCACGCTATAAGCACCTAAGCGTTAACTTTGCATTTTTCAGAACAACAGAAGATAATAAAGATAATTTTAATCAGAAAACCTATTCCAGTGCGCGACGGGAGAAGTTGAGCGAAGTACAGATCGGACAGATGAGGAGGCAGGTCCACGCGCAGAGGGCCAAGGCCGAGGAGGAGAGGTAAATATCAACCTTACTTAAAACGCAATAAGGTTCCATATTAAACGATTACCAGATAAGAGTTTGTCTTGTACTGCTGTGACGCATTCTTCAATCACAGGGACAGATTTTAGTACAGAAATAGGTCACAGTACAGAAAAGTTTTAATATGTAAATCCCTATTTATTTCATAGTTTTGAGAGGTTTAGAACTAACGATATAATAGTATGTTGTTAACATTAATTAGTGAGTCAATTAATTTAATTATACAAAAAAATTATAAAATTAATTGAGTCACTAAAATAATATCCTGTTAGCGAATGGGCTATATAATTGATATCTTAGGTCACTTATTAAGTTCAACTACTATGTCGAACCATAAAACAAGTTGCATAGTTAAATGCAAATTATGATGAAGGATAACATTTATTACAATCGTAATGTTTAATGATTTGTTTCTCGGTAACATTGCGTAGTGTTACCTAAGGTTATTCCCTCAGTACACTCGCGCGTCACTATGTCACAGTCAGTCAGCAATTAAACTTAACTAGGCGTTGTTTTTCTTGCTTCTTTAACGGGTTTTGAACTTGGTAAGATGCTTGTGTTTTGTTAGATTTTTTGTGTGTTTGTATTATCATTATCATAGCTAATTTCTTCCGTAACTTGACTTGATGCTTAGTTATACCTAAGTTAATAACGTCATGGTAGTTTTCGTTATTTATATAAGTATTAGGTTTTTTATTGAAGGCAAAACAACTACCGCTTATTTTACCGTCTGCAAGCTACTCTTACCGATCTACAGTGTGTTCTAAAATATTAAACAAATATTATTAAATACGCCCTTAATATTTGCTTCACGAAATGATTATGTTGTCCTATAAACTATCCATTAACGCATTTCTCATCAATGCTGGTGATTCCCTCGAGTACCTACCTCGTAATATCGTTGGTGGACACATATTGCTATTATACCTATCCCGTTTTCCAGTGAATTTCGTTTTGAGAAAACAGAATGCAGGCAATATTGAATTGAAGTTCCCTTTATAGTTATATGATACATATAAAATCTTATCGGATATTGATTGATAGTCTTCTTGAAATACTCTGTGAATATTAATAATAGTCAGTGAAAGTAGAATATCAATATATGTAGGTATACCTAATTACACAAGTTCTACTTAGCGTTAACTGATTGGCCTAAAAATCTCGGGATCATTTATTATTGGAGATGTGCTTGAAATATTATGCTAAAGAGCTAACTCTGTATATATTAAAATAGGTAATCTCACATCTATGACGCTATAAAGTAGGATGTTTGTTTTTGTACTGAACAGAACAAAAAAGTTCCATCTGTTAATTTAGTCAAACAAAATAAATACTGGTTTTTACGTTCGTGTGTTTTTTATATTTTAATTACTAAGTGCTATGCTATTGTTAGAATAACATGCTAGTCCCTCTGCTGCCAATTAAATTTTATCTTTCGTAATTTATACTAAGTAATTGGGCAGTTGTATGTAGGTAGGTACTTGTAATATGCAGTTAAACCTACCTTAGGACTCAGCCTAGGGCCCAATTAGTGATAGATAGATATTTATACAGGCAACGGGTTCAATGGACATTTGACACGTGTCATTTTGAATGCTAAAGCAACATTATCATGGAATGCAATTGCCATTTTCTTTTATTAATAAACCTTTTAATACCTGAAAAATGTCATACATACTCGTATCATATAAGCCATAAATCATTATGGCTACTCTCAAACCTTTATTCCTCCTTCGATTATTTTTTTCTCTTTGCATTAACCTATTCATTTGACTCATACAGCCTTAAGAGCGTCTTTTGACCGAAGTTTCCTTTTCTTCATTTTCTTTTAATTGGTACATGATGGCTACACCCTTACGCAGGCAAATCGATGAACGTAGATAGCTCTCATATCATATATCGTCATATCAATCGTAATGAATTTAAGCATCGTTAATTTATTGGTGTTTATTCCATACAGTCGTCGGGCAGGGGCTGGCTACCACTCACAGCGCTCCTGTAGGGACGGGGGAACAGTCCGACCGCAGTCTAACTATTACGAGTACGAGACTGCACCGCCGAGGAGGCCCGGAAAACTATCACATTACCACTGAGCAATGGACACATTACAACATGGGAATAACTCCAGGTGATGTATCGGCTCTCATTTTAATTGCCAATGGATTATGTTCAGTCGAGATTGTTTCTATTTGAAGATCTTTTCATTAGCTTGATGCTAACAACCAATTAATGTAAGGTGAATTAGAAATGAGTACGTGTTTAGCTCTAATTGTGGTTAACGTATTTTGAGGTTCGAGTAAATATAGCTTTGAATACTCGTGCAAATTAAACCGCCACGGTCAATTATACATCTAAAACTTACTGAGGCTCAATCAAATTGAAAACTTGTTCTGATGTTTATTTTTGTACAAATCACTGAATACTTAATTGCTTTAATGCATTCACGATATAACTAAGACTGTGAAAAAATAAACATCTCAACCGCAGTGCTGGCACAACCTGTCACGTGTTTAACTTAGTATGAAAATGAAAACTAGAATAATATGGGCTCAAAATTTATTTAACCTGTGCATTAACTATGGTGGATATGAGGGATGCGAAATATTATTTAGGTGCAGAATACATTTACTTAAACGTTAAGGTCCTCTGATTATAGAATGCCCAAAAAATGCCTTCGACTTTTTAAATATTAACTTAAAACGTGTAATTTTTATGGTAGGAATGGCATGCCTGACCATTTCAAAGGGTTCGTTCCACTGACTTTTGTATGGAACATAAATTAATAAAGAAAATCATAAAAGACAACTATGAAATTTCGTGTAATGCGTAGGTATCTGATATCTATAAGATACACAGAAAATCGATTAATTAATTACCGTCGATAATATCTTTAAATCATGTAGTTAATGAGGCTCAATGCCTTTCTTATTAAATGCAATAAAGGAATTGAATATTTACGCCTTGTTGTCATTCTTATTACCTACCTAAGTTATTAATCTTATAGATAACCTATTGTTATGGTTTTATTAAAATGATGTCCAGCAAAAAAATATGATTTGTTTAAACTTCGTTTCTATGTAAAACGGTGCCATTTGGTTTCAATTTAAAAATGGAAACAAATTATTTTTACATTACGCCTTATACAAAATAATATAGGCATTGAAATGGAGTAAAAAATTTAAAAGACACAATATACCATACTACTCATAGAAAAAATAATCATTATATTATATAAAAACTACTCTTAAACGTAGCCCGGTCTTTTAATGTGTGCAGGGACTTACCAAGTATCAATTAAATCATTCCGAGCTAATTGCTGTACATAATATCACATAGGCTACTGTTCTACTTACCTAAGTTTATAAAATCAAAGAAGCTTTAATGTTTAGACTAGACTATCTTTTAAGTTTAATATCTGAAATTATCAATTTATCATGACTGAAATTGAAGCTTAATGTTTTTGTAAAATTATATGAACTTTGAATTAGCTAATAATATCGAATCCATTTTTTGTTGTAGTTACATCTAGATCTTTCTGGTGATGATATTTATAAAGTAAATATCCGATTTGTTGAAGATACGCGTGGATATAATAAATAAAAATAATTATGATTAAATCCTCTCCTGTCTTTAACGAATATTACGGAAACCGGTTAGCTCTAGTTGTGCCTCTGAAGGTCTAGGAGATAATAATGTTCTCATTGTCGATTCAATGTATGAATTAGGATGTATGAAAATATGGTTTATGTAGGTACTTCCTATTATTTAATAAATTGTAAGTTTTTCCCAACTTTTGTGATATTGCTGTGTTTGGTGATATAGAAATGTTTCAATACGTAGTTACATAATCTGTATTTTGCATAGTTTTTTGTATATAATACTAATTAATTATTTAGAGATTAATTATGTTAAAAACAAATGTACTGTTTTACATTTCATCAACATGACTTATTAATAATAAGATTTTATTGATTTTTTATAATAATGAACAAAATGATTGCAAATATGGATTTGCACATAAGTGCTCATAATTTTTGTACATAATGTATAACATGTTCATAACATGTTCTAGGCTATATCAATGTGTATAAAATATGTTAATTTTATAGAGATATTCAATTCAAGAATTGGCCATCTGTACCTTAAATAAATACAAGTATTATTGTCCATGTGATTTTTATTTACCAACAACCTACCCCAAAGCGACAGTAAGTCTATAGAGAAAATATCTTCAGTTTTCCCGAAGCTTGCAAGTTTTATCATAATCCCTTACCCATTACGGCGTGAATAAGTAAACTGCCAATTTAAAATGTCCACAAGTAATTTTTAATGTCGTAAATAACATAATAATGCATTTCAATGTATGTCATAAAACGCGTCTTGGTTTAAAAAATAAATAAATACGTTAATTGTTACTATAATCTGTAGTGGACTAGTCATGTCATATAATCCAAGTTAACGATCTAAGGCAGTTTGCCGAACAGCCATCATACGGCGATTATCTTGAGTTAGTATCGTTTGTAAGGGCAAGGTTGGAACTTCGCGTGCCTAATGTGTTTATAGCGAATTGTTTGTGTGTCTGCCCTTTGGCGTGACCTTCCCTTTCCTTACTGCCCTCCCGCACGATACAACCTCAAGACAGCTGCTAAATTGGCATCGAGCTAATAAAACGTTGTCACAACCATGCCAGGGCCGTTTTGGGTGCTTGATCTCAAAAGGTCTAATGGAGGCAAGGTACCATCTATCACGCTAATATTATAAAGGCGAAAGTTTGTGTGTGTTTGTTTGTTTGTTACTTCTTCACGTCTAAACGGCAGGAGCAATTTTAATAAAATTGGTATGGAGTTAGCTTAAGTACACCCCGGACGAACATATAGGCTATTTCTTATCCTGCGAAAATTTAAGATTCCAGGAGAGCGGATGAAACTGCGGGGCAGAAGCTAGTAAAATATGAATTCGTTACCTATTAAACTTTAGGGGAGTGCATTATTTAATAAGCATATATTATTCGTATATGAGGTAAAAGATACCTACTTGCATTACGTGTCCATTGAATGCGGCCCTATGTATGTGCCACTGTACGTATATGCCTTAATTGGGGTCATATTACCAAATGCTTAGTCATGATTTATCGATACCTACGTGCAAAGGCATGCAATTTGTGTGTCGGTCATGCCATAAACAAAAACAGTTTCGTTGCAAACCATCTTTTAAGTCTGCACACTCGACATTATTTGTTGTATTCCAATTTATTGGCTAAAGAAATAACAATCAAATATTCAGTTAGAATGCTGTAGTAAAGTAAAATGAGCCGCATATGTATAGATTTTCATTCATTTTCTTAGGGATAAGGGCAGGAAGAACAAGTATTTTATTGCTTTGTACCTACTTGGACCGCTCTTCTTGTAAACTGATCATTCTACGTATTATCTTTACTAATTAATGATAAAAATAACAAAGGAAGGTATTATATTACTATCGTCTCTTTAGAATTCATATCTAAACCCAAAGACGCCAATAGGTACAATAGAAAATCTATGACACGCTTGAAGTCCTGGGGGCGGGATGTGCTAAGTGTGAAGACGACGTAGATAAGCACTCAGGTGAGAGAGCTCATGTTAAAATAATGACGTCCGGTACCCACACGTAGATAAAAATAGAAATTAATTTCCCCCTTTGTCATAAAACTGAGCATAAACTATTTATCAGCTGAGGTATACCTACAGTTTGTGTCCACGCAGAATTAACGATGAGATAGATTCAACGAGTAAATACTTACCATTGACTGATTATATGAGGAAAACAAAAGATAAAAATATCGACGATTAATGCTCGTACCATTTCCTGTTGTCGACATTATTGTTCCTAACTAGGTAAAATAACCGAAATATTCGTCTAATAAAAGACATCGACGACATTCTGTACTTATTATATAGCCGTGTACCTATATAATATATGCTTTACTTGGTTAGTTTAGTAGTGAGAAATTGTATGATTTTACTTGTTGTTCTTTTTGTCTGATGGTATAAATGTATGCGAGTAGGTACTCTTTAAGATTTAATCTCAAAAGGTTGTTTGATCTTTAAAGATGTACAGTAGGTACAGTAACTTATTACACTCCAATCACTCTACGTTAGTACCTACAAAAAAAAAATATTTTATATAGCAAAGGTTTCATGATCCTGAAATGATTACTCAGCGTAGCTATTTCATATGGAAATGGTAATACACTTTATTTTATACGATTCTCAATTTATTATATACCTACTCATGAGCGAATTGGAAAATGAGCTGAAATCAATGTTTATTGTAACTTTTTTTACAAAATAAGAATGTTTGATATTTTCCACTTTTGCTGTTGCCTATAAGGTACCTATATACTACTCGCGGCTCCTCACGGTTTCACCCGCGTAATCTTCTATGTTTCCGGGATAAAAGGTAGCCTATGTCCTTTCTCAGGCTCAAGACTGTGTACCAAATTTTATTTAAATCGGTTCAGTAGTTTTAGCGTGAAAGCGAGACAGACAGATAGACAGAGTTACTTATTTATAATATTAGTTAGGATTAGGATATATACTGTAAATAAATAAATGGGTGATAAATATTATCGTTGTGTATTTACTAGATTTGAATAGATTTTCGTTATAGATGACATGAAAGAGTGATATGAGAGCCATATTTCGAAATCAAAACGCAGCGGTTATATTCTGCCAGTGGTTCAGTTTACCTAAGGGCAAAGCGGCCAAAGTTAAGGCCCCTTGACAATAAAGGTTCTTTTCATCCCACCATCTCGGAAAGAGTATTTTTAATCTTCAATATCTGAGTGGAAAAGCCGTTTTTATTCTCTAGAGGATAAAGTAAATTGAATTTGGAACATCGTGTGCACTAAGTTTGTGAATTAAAAAAAAACATTAAACCTATTTACTGCTACCTCTATGGTGCCGAATATATCATACAACTTTTTTTTTTTTGCATTTAGTCATTTCCTCGCTGAGGTGGAATGAAAAGTTACGTGTTGCACTCGAGTGCAAAGATTTTTCACCTCGTGCTCTTTTGATTCCCTCGCTAACGCTCAGGATTCTAATTTTGAATCACTCGCTGCGCTCGTGATTCAATTTTAGAATCCTTCGCTTGCTCGGTCATCAAAATTGAACACGCGGTTAATAAGCAACTTTGCACTCTTGTATAACAAATAACTATTATGTTTGCCTTCCAAATCACTGCAGAGAAAGTTCATCTCATGCGTGAAGAAGTTTTATCAAATGCAAATGAATGCTTTGATAGTACCTATATACCTCTCTTAAGTAATTTAATAAATCGTTCACCGGTACCACAAACAAAGATTTAAGCCGACAGGAGGTCATGGCTCAGAAAGAGGAAATGTTACGTAACTATAATCAACGTACGTGCCCCTTTGTACCCTCGACAAATCTTTCGAGAATGTAATTCTCGTAATCTAGATTTATGCTAAGCCTCGCAAGAAGATTGGATGGGTAATGTGCTAAACGTAGAAGCTGATGCAAACTTAATGAGAATCTTCTGCTACGTCTCACTACTCGCAATTTACTGTGAAAATTAAACATTCACTGAAAATGCAAGATACCAAGCACCTTTAGGTACTATTATTTTCTATCTGTAAATCGTTTTAAAGGCTCAAGCATGAGAATTTAAGTACCTACCTACCTAGTTACGTTAAATATTAATGTCACTACAAAGAAGGCAAGTTAGTATTAGTAAATCAAAAGAGCTTAAGGATATACCGCAAAGTACTTACGCCATTTCAATAGAATAAAATTAACCTTATAATACCTGAACATATAGCACGTATTAGTTCATTAAAAATATTAATTTGTATAAGTAGTTACTTGATTCGTTAGTTCCTTACAACATATTATGACAAATTGAAATAACGAAGCTTTTAAGGTGTTTATATTACCATAGGAGTCATTACCAGTTTATATGCGCGGTTGGCAATAAATGACTTTGGAGGAAAAAGCGTGTTCTGAAAATAGGTCGTTTGACAGCGAAAGTGAGTTATGCAGCTCGCTAACCGGCGTCCATTTCTAGGGCGCCATCGCGCCATTCTGTTTGCTAGCGAGAGAGCGTCGGCCGCGGCAAGCGGCATGGCAAGGCACCACCCACCTCCGCGGGCCGGCCCGGCTCCGGTGTGCCAGCGCAGCGCGATGCGACGGGCTCCGCTGCCCGCACACTCTCTCAGTATCGGTTCTGCATCGCCACGCGTCCACCTGTTAGCGTTCGCCATTCTCACACGACCGCGATTCGATGGGCGCTTGGGCAACACGTACAGCTATTTTCAAAACATAACTATCGTATGAACCTTGAGTTTCTCCTGTGCTTCTCAATCAGTGTTCTGACACGATTATCGAGTGTTGATTGACCGCGTCGAGAGGCTGTGTTTTGCTAAACGAGCGAAAGCGGTCAAGCGTGTGTTAACTCCGGCTACGGAATTTGGCCATAAAGGTGTTTTACCCTGTGCAGTGTCGCAATGAAAATAAGTGCTCAAGTGTTGAAATCTGGTTTATGAGGAGCTCGGTGAACGTGCTCATGCGGCTGTAAAAAACGGGCACGAGTGCTTATGTAAGCCTGAATTGACGCAGAACAAGTGAGTTATTAAAATTACCTTTGACATAAGTAAGTTACTGAATGATTATTAAGAATATGATAGAATGTTAAACAAGGCTTTCAACATCTTACTTGAAAGTAATAACCACAACATAGCTATCCTAAACAATTGCCAAGGACTGTACATTTTTATATCTACTATCTGATTTACTGTCAATCGATGCAGAGATATTAATTATACTTAGGATTTATTAAGGATATGTCTACTGAATTAATAAAACATATATTTTACTGACAACTAAACTAGAAACTTTAAATCTAGAAATATTATTGCAAATTAAATTATGCTAATAGAAGAAACTAATGAACTACTCATTAATTTTTATACAACTTTTAAAATTTAAAGTGTGGTTCATTCCCACGGATATAAAGCATGATTATAGTTTTTGTACACTAGTACCGCTTTGGCATTGTGCCGAGACGTCTTCATGTTTACAAATATTGAAATACTAGATACAAACCGATGACGATGAAGGACAATTGAAAACCTACTTTAAATGGGCACACAAAGCAGACGATTCTTCAAATCAATGTTTTTGACGTGACAACGTCTTATAAATTGGTTTGCCGGGTGACACTTCAAGAAACTGCGTTACGCTCCGCTCACGTAACGTGACGTTATGTTTTGACGTGACAACGTCTTATAAATTGGTTTGCCGGGTGACACTTTAAGAAACTGCGTTACGCTCCGCTCACGTAACGTGACGTTATGTTTTAAATTGTTACTATTGACGTGACAACGTCTTATAAATTGGTTTGCCGGGTGACACTTCAAGAAACTGCGTTACGCTCCGCTCACGTAACGTGACGTTATGTTTTGACGTGACAACGTCTTATAAATTGGTTTGCCGGGTGACACTTCAAGAAACTGCGTTACGCTCCGCTCACGTAACGTGACGTTATGTTGACGTGACAACGTCTTATAAATTGGTTTGCCGGGTGACACTTCAAGAAACTGCGTTACGCTCCGCTCACGTAACGTGACGTTATGTTTTAAATTGTTACAATTATTTCATCCTTCTTCCTACTATACGAATGAATATTCACATTAAAATTATTTTACCACTCAAAGTCGTTGTCACGTAAAACTTTCGCCCGTATACCGACTTTACAGGCAACCAATTTTTTCTCTTGTTTGTACAATTTTAGCGTCGCAATGTCCCAAACATGTCCGTATTTCATTGCATCACGTGTGATCACTACTGCCTAGATTTTAGTGAACCATTGATTTATGTTTTAAATACATAAATTTAATATATTTAAGGCAAACAGAGCATGAGTTGAAACGACTATAGGTAATAGATATGAACTTTACTCAGAAACACTTTGTCCGAATTTAATTGTGTTCTGTTTACTTTGTAGTCCAAATAATCAGTACTTCCATTCGTTTTTATTCCCAATTTATGTTTTGTTCGTGATTGATATTGATACAACGCTCCCATTATTTTAAGAGGACGTCATCAAAAGTGCCTGTAAAACGTGAAACTTCCTGAAAGTGCTTGAAACGAACAGCAATCGTAAACTGCAAGTGGCCGAGTAAATATTTTTATTGGCTTGATTTATATTGAGCTCCACTCAAAACAAAGCTTTCGTTAGTTGATTGCGAGCAGCGATTTATTAACTGAAGTTCATTTTAATTTGAACGGGATTTAAACGTTTTATGTCTGACCATTTAATTATGTTTAAGACTTAATTTGAGTCCCTAGATTTATTCATTAAGAATGTGTCGTGAATAAGAATTTGACAGCGATCGAAATAAACGTTGGTTTCTTCCCAAAGCAATATTGGGGTCCAAACTCAATAAAAAAGGAAAAGATATCGATCGGGATGAGTGGACAGTACTTGCGAGGTGATAAAACCTAAAACAAAAGTGTCCCGCAGTAGCTGTGATAATAGCCGATAAGATAACCGTACAGAAGCCGGTCACGATGCCGTTACGTATCATGTCCCTTTTTGGGGCAATCAGACGGAACCGAACGATAAGGGGCCCGGGTCAATAGAGTTATCACACGCGACATGTAGCCTTCACCTCGACATTTACTAAGCGTCCCATATGTAAAAGGATATGTTTACATGTTTACTTACTGAGAAAATGGAACGGATTCTTCGCGTTTTGACTTCACGGTCAGCGATTCAGATTTGGCATGGGTACTCGTATAGATGGGGGACTGTAGGGTTGATGCAAAAATTGCAAAATACATGTAAGTACCAAAAATAATCAAATGATCAATTGTTAATAAATTTCTATAAATGGTGGGTTAAATTTGGTCATACCTGATCAAATTTATTTGGGATCCAATTATACAACTACATAAACATTATTCCATTATAACATTAGTAAAATTATGTCGACTACTAGGCAATAAAACATTTTATAAACACTATTTTGCTGTTTTATTATGCAGTTTGCGGCAAAGTCACGTATTTGTTTATTAATTATTATTAATAAACAAATACGTGATCTAAGAAAGTGTCACACACAGATTTACCTACATTTTTATATCGTACTAGTGGCTCCCCGTGGTTTCACCCGCGTACCCGGGAGGTCTTCCATTTTCCCGGGATAAAAAGTAGCCTATATGTTAATCCAGGTTATAAGCTATCTTTATTCCAAATTTCATTCAAATCCATTCAGTAGTTTTTACGTGAAAGAGTAACAAACATCCATACATCCATACTTACAAACTTTCGCCTTTATAATATTAGTAGGATATGATATGTTTGTAAGGTCGATATAAAACCACAGTTTGTGAAAGCAATGACGGATAAAGCACATCGTAAACTCCACCGAGCGCCCCAAGGCTCCTGACGGACCGGTCGGTGCTTATCCCTACCAGCTCCATAAAATACGTCCCTGGTAATAGATAATAATGCCTGTTATTATATCATAAAGACCATAAGCATTCATGCCTCGAGTATAGTTGAAGGACAGTAATGAACTGACTCGAGAGAATTCACGGTTTCTCTTTCATAAGGTGCATTACTTATTCGCTAACTCAACTCCCTTCTGAGTTGGCGAAAACTCAAAGCTTATGACATCACTAAAATATGTAGTTCAAACGAGAAACATGATGACTTGTTACTAAGAGCATGTTTCACTTATAAGGCAGTTCAACAGTTTTCCATATATGCTAACATCAATGTTTTGCTTTAACTTACCTATACTTATATAACTACTAAAAATGGCCTTTATTGTTTATTCAAACGTTCCATTCTGCAAATATCTGAGTTGATTGTTAAATCGGTCGATGTCATGCGATTACTTCATTATAGCAAAAGGACCGAGCACAATGGTACAATCAAGATCAATCAGTATTGTCACGAGATGGGACGAACTGGTCAGACGGAATGAATTAACCGACATCAATAAAAATAAGTTCTCAATTTAATGTTTTCCATCTTGGAGCTTCATCAAATTTATTGTAATAAAGTAATATTCAAATATCTTTTGAGAATTTACATGTTCAACCATATGAATCGGTAATCATAAATACGCTCTATGCATATATACATTTACAAAATATCGGGCTCAGATGTTCAATTCAATCATAAGCTACTAAAGCTCAATAATAATTAAGCGTAAATACATGAGATATTTCAATATCTGAGATGAGTATTTTATTATAGGTATATTATATTTATTTCTGTTCCGTTTTGATTATCTTTTAAGCTGACTGGTTTCAGTATTAAACGTACCGACTGTTTTCTACCATTTAATTACTTACACCAGTATTAATCATTTGTAATTAATAAAGTGACATAAAGTACCGAGAAATATCGTGCATTATACCAGTAGTATACTGTACTATCATTTCCAAACTATATATTCTTTAAATCGTATATTTCAGCTTGCAAACTTGGAATTTTCATAGTTGCGCCAAATGGCAAGTTGGTATAAATTTAGCACCTTTATTATAGTTTAAGTTAGGTACATACGATGAATAAAAAGTGAATTAATTATTCAATAATAGTATAGGTATATCTGTATAGTAAAAATAAAAAAGGCTCATGGGACCTTGACACGATCACCCCCGTCAGGGATTTTAATAACAAACCCATTAACGCGAACACTAATTACCAACGCATACAATATCATTTGTCAACATATCCCTTAAATATTACTAATGATATTATAATTGTTGCGTATTCATGAAATTTTTATCACATACGACATATCCCTTTTTATCTGAATAATGTAAAGACGTCTAAATGGCTATTGAGGAAAATTCGATTGCTACTTTTATTTGTACAAGAACACCTGTAAATAGTTAATCCATCGGATTATGTCCAGCCAGTATTCACAAACGAAAGCTTGTATCAATTCTCAATTAGTGAAACAGGATTACAGAACTCTTATTGGCTCTTATTGGCTCTTATAGATCGAAGTTCAAGAGAGAGTGAGACAAAGGACGCTAGTGAAATACACCTTCCCTTAGAATATATAATACGACCTTGATCGATTCCTAGAGACTATTAACATTCCTTTGTTCAGTATGTAACGTGAGGATGACACAAAGCTAAAGCCTAGGTATCAAATACATTAAAGTCTTAAATCTCTTTTTGTGTGAAATGGTAGGTACATGTTCGTAATTTTTACTTAAGTAGGTACAAATCGAAATTCCTAAGACAGCCAAGACAATACAGGAATGCGTTTATTTATTTTATTACTATCTCGGTTTTCTTTAATCCGAAATTTTGCGTAGACACAGCTGACTCACGAGCCAATAAAGGACTTGAGATTACAGTATTACATAATACAGTCTGTAGAACATATTTATTTTTATTAAAAATGTTCCAATAGGTATATGTATATAAGGATCGGCTTTTCTGTAAAAAAAAATATACCGAATAGAACAGCTATTCGGTGGTTTTCAGCGAAACCTTTGAACTTTTTTTTTAATCTTTTTATTTAGATTACCTTAAGTACCGATGGTGCCTATTCCTATTTTTATGATCACATATTGTCCCACCTAATTCTTAAACGTCGTTCAGATTCGGGGATTAGTTCTACGTCGAAGAATTCAAATCGCACGTAAAAGCTTAGCACTTCAGTAAAGATAATCTGGGATGAATTGGAGGGTGTAAGAGTCTTCGTCAAATATTTGATGTTCCGTGACAGTTTCAGTCGTATATTCGTGCCATTGAAATGAGTAAATTTTAAGATATTCTACTATTTAAATTTTACAACTAATATACTGTTTTAGTCCATCAGAGGAAATATATATAGCAGCAGGTTTACAAGCCACATAGCAATCCGTATAAAATAATAAGATTTTAGGAGTACATACCCAGTAGGTACTCATCAGATACAAATTTCGATACCAACTTTGATACGACGCGACTGACTGAACTTGAACTTTATCCTCATTGAATCACAAGTATATGCATAGGGTAAATAGAATATCAAATATCTTCACGATAGGTATATATTTAGTTCAAAGATAGAACCCACAGATCTCCTGTTGCTACGCACTTGAATGTCAAATACTTTAAGTTCACGTTTAGGTGTACGATGCGGATGCACCCCTCGTAAATCGTGGGTACGTTGTATGCATATACAATGTACAGTGATAAAAGAACAACAACGTGAATAACTTCACAAAGTTCAGGAGGTTTATTTATCCCTGGTGCTTTTTGTGACCTTTACAATGAATTTGCACTTTAACTTTAAATAGGTAAGTACTATCTACTTGTCATTCTCATATTGAATGGACCGGGAGAGTACAACCCTTACCTTTCAGCCATTGCATAGCCCTTCTTGACACTAGTTTGGGGAATTCTTTAGAATACTAAAGTGGCATTGTTGTCTGGTGTTATAAAAGGTTAAATAAAACCATCAGTATTTCACATAAAAAAATGCGTTTTAAAAAAATATGCAATTCTGGATTGATCTACGGTACCACAGTGATTTATTGTACCTACTAGCTTACAAGAGAGATAGCTCTCACTACAACTAGTATTATATATGTAAGAGCCTCAAAATGTGCATTTGCTCATGTAACTTGACATCTCGTATTTTCTCCTGATTCTGTTGATATCTTCTTCTAACACAGCCTAGAGGTGCGAGAGAGTGAAACGGAAAATTCGGTTTGGCGGTAAACTGTCTGTCTGCTCGATTTACTCGGGTTGATTCGGTACAGTTCGTTGGAAATCAGCGGTAGTCGTAGCCGGTAGCCGCTCGCAGGGCGACGCTCGGTGCGCTATTCTATAGCGTCGTACGTTTGTCGCTCGCACCGGTTTGCTCGATTTCGCTATAAACAAATCATATTCGCTTGTATGACAGAAACACATTAATTCTTCAATGAAAACGGGTTAAAGGACATTCGATCTTTGCTGGCCGTACCGCATGCACATAATAAAACCGCACCGATTGCTAAATCTAGACGACCGGCTGCAATGAATTTAAACAATAATAAAGCCAAGCTTAAAGGTGTATTTCGATGTTGTTTGGAGTTCAAGTGAAAGGAGCTCGTTGTTAGAAGTGGTGGTTTCTGTGTAACTGTGTTGCGGACACTGCTGAATATTAGTTTCATAAGTGGAACGTCTGTTGACGGTGCATTATGTACTTGAGTTATGAGTGTCGGTGGTTGACGGTGGAGAGACTGGGCTGATTGAGCCGGTCGCACCGCTCTCCAAGTCACAGCACTTCACATTGTGCAGATACTTGCGTGTATGATCTAATTAAATTAAAGGTAAGATTTACACTTTCAAAACTTTCCAGAGAACATCAGATGAGCTGTCATGAAAAATAAAGATTCAATAATTAAGTAAATAAACAGTTTTAATACAATGGTACCAGTTACCAGTAGCAGAGTAGTCTACTACACGATCCTAGATAATATTATACAGTATTTAGCTGTTTCCACCTACTGACTTAACAGATGAATTATGCCTTTAATAAACCTCTCAGCCACTAAGCATAGGTATAGGTCCCTACTAAGTATCGAACACAAAGTAATATAATTTATGAAATGATTAAGTATGTTACGATTGTACCTATTTACTTTTTACTGCGTGACTTAAACTTACAAACCTCAAAGCTGACAATCGGCGTTTTGAGATAATGAAGATTTTTTTTACTTTGACTTTTAATACCTATAGGGTTCTCCAAAAAATGCTTTAAGGTGTACTTTAATGCTGGCATCTCAGCGGCAATTTTTAATTGCAAATGACCATTGGTCACCATTTACCATTAGGAATAGTGCAGTCATGAACTTTTATTTACATAAAAGTAGGTACCATATTTAATTTATAGAAACAACATTACACCTGACAGAATATATACTTATGTTTCTTTTTGCCATACGGTTTCTATAGTTTTTGTCAATTAAAAACTGGTTAACCCTAATAAAGGTATTCCTTTGATGATTCCTCAATGGAGCTTTACATATATGAAACAGTATAGGTACTTTATACCTACACGAATCTGTGATCCTATTACCTATATTATCCGATCGGTCGCGTCGGCGCTTATCAAAAGATTACGTTATCGTTCATGTACATGCCAATTACTTGGATCGAAAGTAAAAGGGCCATATATCTTATTATTGAAAATTATCATCTTGTTATCTATACACACATTTTTTTGCTATAGGTAGGTACCTAATAAATGAAATGTAACAGGTTCTGAAAACTCGTTTTGGATTAACATACTGCAACGTGTTTTAACAGCTACATTTTTGTATTTAAATTACATTAGGTACGTTATATGATACTTTATCTCCATATAAACTACTTAGTAGCTTTAATGCTCATTTCTTATAGGAGCGTTGGTAAAATTAAAGAACGGCTATTGAAGTTTAATAATTCTAAAGCTGATGCTGAACTGCAAGCCAATTCAACATTTCCGTTATCACCAAGCCCAGGTGAAAGTTACAAAAGGGCAGGGTGTTGATATTATATTGTTAATTGTCGGCATCGTGAAAACAGTAGAGTTACGCCAAACTTTAAAAGGAAGTTAAAAAAATATACTTCTAGCATTGTTGAACTCATACCTACCTACTGTTGATAATATAATAGCTATAATTTCTGTGTAATGGGGGTTTCTAAATTAATAGATACTGTTATCAAGATGTCAAGAGATCAGTTGAGTCAAATGACTCATATTGTTCAAATTTCCATGTTCAAATATCGTTTTTTTTTTATGTAAAAATATATTAAAACGAATATTATTTTTACGCAATATCATTCACGAATACGAACATAAAAATACAATATATCTGATAAAATGATTGACGGCTTTGGTATTTTAAAGGTAGGTATATTTCAACAGATCTTAGTCGCTTTCTACAGATTTTGTATCGTGTTTCCGCAATCTGACCCGCATAATTATGTTAAATTGAATATTACTCAATAAACATTATTTAAATGCAATGTGACTACGCTCGATTTGTTCGGACGGCTTTGATGTAAATTTAGCATCGGCAAGATCTAATTTTGTCACTATGAGGTAAACAGGGAATGTAAAATCAATTTATATTATGGTTATATCTTTAATATATAACCTTCAAGGTCTAATTCCTTAAGAATTAATTTATAGTTACAAGTTTTATCCAGACAGACATACCTACAGCTCCGAATTCGATAATCTATGACACCTTTAGTAGAAGGTTTCTCCGAATAATAAAACCATAACGTACAGATTTAATGATACCGTTAAAATAATAATTAAGTAAAGGTGGAGTGTAGGTAACAATTTGGCTGCTCGCACTAAAAAACAAGTAGGATATCAAAGTACCATTGGATAATTAGATAGAAATAACTCCTTACTATCTAAATACATACCAATTTTAATCTAGAATGGTAATTTTAACGTTTCGCTGATAATCAAGACCAAATTGAAAAGACTGCCGTCGGCCGGTCTATTAGAAAGTTTACCTTTTGGACACCCAATTTAAATCAGTCGAGTACGCGCTTGATCTTTAATACCTCCTTAAATTAGAACAATAAATTGTTCTTGAATATAATCCAGTATCCTCCAGCTTTATTAATTTATTTTTTAAAGGAAAGTAGGTCTTTGTCAGATTTTCGCATTTCAACAATATATTAAAAGTGTATTACTTTGAATACTTACACTATAAGTAGGTTTATATACTTAGATACCTACTACAAAAGTCAACACGATAGCAGATTTCCATATTTATATTTCTTTGGGTATTTTTGTTATGTCATTGAATAAATTATGTGCCATAATAAAATAACCGTCAAAGGGCAATTTTATGCGAAACTACGAGATATAATTCTATGTTCCCGGAAGAATTTTATATGGCTACTATTGTTGTAGTTCCAAATTACAGACAAGGGCTGTGATATATTCAAATGACTTGTAAAATAGATGCGCCGAAGCATCCCTAACGCATCAATATTCCAAGCATGCGCGCACGCGTCCGCACGTGCGCTCCAACGATCATTACATGAATATCACACCGACAACGACATGACATTTATCGGAAACTAATCATTTCAATTAGCTTTTTGACAATGGGAATAGTTCCGTATCTGTAAAAAATTACTTAAGTGTATGCAAATAAGTTACCATCCCGTGGTTTCACACACGTTGCCGGGGGATTTTCAATTCTCCCGGTATAAAAAAGTAGCGTACCTATAATGCTATTTCAATACATATTCTATTAATCCAGATCCTTTCAGGCGTACTGGCGCGACGGAGTAGCATCCATCCATCCTCATAAACGTTCGCATTTGTAATATTTGTAGAACACATTATATTTTTTTAGTTATTGGTAGTGTTGCCCAAATTCAGTCTTGGTCTTGCAGTCTTGGTCTTGTTCTTGCGTTTTTGCAAGACCAAGACCAAGAACAAGACCGCGTATTTTTAGCAAGACCAAGACCAAGACTGACCGTGCAAGACTTGAGCAAGAACAAGACTAAGCCTGCAAGACTCTTGCGTCTTGCAGCTAGGACTTAGCGCTATTTCACGGAGTAGTTAGGTGTAACAGCTCGGTGTATAGGTACGCTTAGGAATTCTATGAGACGCAAAAAACTGTATCAAAGAATATGAAAAACTGGACCTATGCGCATTACGACTAATACCATAAACATACCTACATAGCGAATAAAAAAATATCCATTAAAATCAAACTGAGTGCATGCATAGTTATGTTTTAACCATCGGCACTTGATAATGCGGCATCAAAGGTTTTGTACTTACTTCTCAAAGAAATTTGCCGCTTTTCGGAAGTACATGGTTATGATACACGCGCCGGCGGCTTCTTTTGAAATCATATACAACAATCGTTGCCGCAGCGCCGAAATCACAACATTTGACACTATTTGATTGCCGCCACAGGGCGTAGGTATACTCATGCAACATAATTTCGAATTTTAAGAGTACCTACAGGGGTTTCAAAGAATAAATAAGTTTCAGAGTGCTTAGAATGAAAATGAATACATTATACTGATCACGCAAGTAGTATTATGATTGGAAAAAATGTTAAGGATAGGTAGTAGATGTCATAATAATTTATTCTAGTAAGTATATATTTTTTTCGAATTTCTTATCAAATCCTCAGTTATTTATTAATCTGCTTGATCTTTACTATGGCTATGTTAATTCAAGCTCACAATGTTTCAATTCTAATACGTTTTTCTAAGATTTAAAGTAAACTTTAATAAATAGTAATAGACTAATAGGTAATTGCAAGACTTGCCAGACTCTTGCTGCAAGACCAAGACCAAGACCAAGACTGGGAGCGCAAGACCAAGAACAAGACCAAGACCAGGTGTATTGGCGCAAGACCAAGACCAAGACTGGCTAAGTCTCGTCTTGTTCTTGCATTTGGGCAACACTAGTTATTGGTCTTGGAAGCTGATTGTCTGTTAGTGAAGCTACATATTGTTATGATGATTATATTAGTGTACTGCCCAGCCCCATATGTAACAACTTTAATGCATCTGGAGAGTATCTACTGGTTCTTATTTAAGGTTATACATTTATGTGACTTATAAAACTTTAAATATATAACGGGACCTATTCGTGACGAGATTTTCAAAACATTATTTCAACTAAACTCGACGTTACCATCGATTCTGGAACATAAATTAGCCTTGTTCAGTATGCGTGCCATCTAGCGTATGATCGATCTGTCGTAATTATGGGTAATCATCGCATACTACGGTCCAGCAGCTGTATCTACTGCAATATGAAGCTAACAGCCTATAACTGGCTCTGATGTCAAGTACCTTAGTTACTCGTACTTATGTATTCGGGTCACGGATGCCGCGCACTAAACAAACACAACTCAGAAGGCATTTTGTAGTCGGCAAGGAAGAAAACTTTATGGAAAATGTCTAGGTTTTGCATCAATTATTGTGTTACTTATTACTGTGGGATACCAACATTGTTGCCCTAAGACAATAATGTCATCAATAAGGCATCTAATAATCTCTTAAATAGTCAATATAACATAAACTTGCAATTGAGTTTTATCGCAGATCGGTCGGTTGTCGCCAAACATTACAAAAGTAAATAAGATCCGATAGTATTCAATTTCAGTAAAGTGCATGTTACATTTAAAAATGTATATAATACAAGTATTAATTCTGTACGTAGAGAGAGTTGTACCAATATAAATAAGCTGTTTATTGACTGAACTAGAGCTTTGATGTCGCGTGGGTGTCGAATCGGAGTGTGTTTACTATAGCTGAAGCGAGACCGTGAGGGATATTGAAATATGAGGATTTGTGGTAGGGTTGCCATTGCCAACTTTTACAGTTTTAATGCCAAATACTACCTACCTAGATCTACTTACCTAAAATCTACAGCAAGAGCATCATCAGCATACATTTTGTAAAATGTATTTTACCTATATACATACTTACCTATATATACAAAGTAAAATTAAAATTCCAGTAATAACCAGTAAATAATTGGCTATAACCATGCCACAAAAGATAATCTTTCTCAAATCTTCTTTTAATAAACATGAGTTACATACGTAAATGTGAGGTACCTACACTTGACTGGAATCTTGTTAAGCAATTGAAATATGAGACGTGTTCATAAATTGAATAAAGTAGGTACTCTGTCTGTACAGATTTAAAACACGCCACTGACTATATACTTTGTAACATATTAGCTACTAGATTCTGCCCACGGTTTTGCTCCCGTTGAATAGATTATTTGGAATAAAATTGTATATTACCTCATCATACTTAAAACTATCCCTGTCAAGGAAGAACAATAAACTCACCTAGACGGAATAAAAGATAAAGATTTATTAGTATGATTTGTCACTTTATATATAAAGATATGTCTTAGTCATTAATGGCGTGTACAGTACATAGTAAAGATATTTATAGATTTTGCAAGCACCAAGGCCTTAAAGTCAAGTAAAGTGACCAATTCATAAGGTAGGTATTTTTATGTCGTTATTTATGGATAGTGGACTACTTGATTTTACCTAGATATACAGTAGAAATATTATCGTACTAAAGCAAATTAGTGTGTAATAGATACGGATGTTGCAAATGAACTGTATTAATGTGATATCCAGAAACACGATTTATGTGTTTGTAGAAATCAGTAGCCAGTAGGTATCTAGGCAGTCATTGATTAGCACATTCGATGATTTGATGTTTGTTATACGACTGACGTACATATACAAGCATTGCAATGTTTAGTCAATACACTTTATACCTACTCGTACAACAAGATCATAAACTTGGCGTTCGAGTTGAGGTGCGATGGACACTTACTACCTTAGATCTTGAACCTTTGAGATGTAGTTGGAGTAGGCATTTCTATTCAATTATTATAATATATTGGAAAGTTATTTAAAAGTTTATCTGTGTATTTATGACATTTTTTTTACCTTCAAATACCTTTGAGCTAATATTATAAGACTGTCAATCTGATCCCAAATTCCCGACTTATTTCATTTCATTTAAAATACATTATTAATTAGTATTATCTGCTAAAACACAGAACAAACATCCCAAGTGGAAATCGAACTCACTCCCGGCGGCCTGTATGTCAGGGTATCTAACACACTTTACTGTCCCGTCAAGTAAAGCATCATAATGATTTTAATATGAAGTATTGCGTTGTAAATGAACTAATAATAAATCTGGTTTTTAGCACTTTACAGCAAGTGTTTCTTAGTTTTTGGGCATCGTTTAACCTGAAAGGAAAACTGTAGGTGACGGTGTCCTTACGAGTTGGTGGCCACTGGAATCAATAGGTACCTACAGACAGAACCGTTTTCGTCTTGTGACGACGACGTAAAAGACGTAAAAAAGATTTATGTGGTTTATCTATCACTACTATATATTTTATGTATTTATTAGGAAAAGTTATTCAATAAAAACGGTACAAAAAATCTGTTACTTTTATTGGTACGTCTGTTGTTATTTAAATGTATATAATTTGGTAGTATTATGTATAATTCTAAACTAAACATAATTAAATTTGTGGAATGTCAAAATGCGAGCACGTGAAATTTTTTGAAAACTCGGTTATAAAATAGAACATTAATAATTTTGCTGTACAATTATAATCAATTCACTTAAAAATAAATAAATATGAGGTTTTTTTTCATAACTTGGCACAGATGTGCCGATATCGGTAACAAAATGAAATACTTACAATTTCTCAGTTTGAAATTCGAAAACAACTCTCTTAGCTACCTAAATACCTACTGTTTGGGGAGTTGGGAAGTTTTATAAATAAATTCGGTTTGCCACCGATATATTTAATCGATTTTGGACTCGTAAGGTGTGTTTGTGTCAAACTGGATAGCTGTTTAGAAGGTATACCTACTTACTACCATATCTTAACCGTGAAGAAATACCTAATGCGCTTGTAGTAGCTTATATATTGGTGAATTAATGGCAATTATAATGTCTTTTAATTGATATAATGTACGTACCTATTACCCCACGGTTTTTTGCTGTAAAACTTCCTAAAAGAAAACAAATACTATGTTTAATTTACGGGACATTTTAAGTGCATGATAAAACCGTGAAAGTTTCACCAATGTTATGAAACAGTCTGGAGAGAGTACAGTTTGGATTGCCGCAAGTAACGGTAGTGTTGCCACTTCAATGGCGATTTTGGTACTTACTCGATGTTATCTAGAAAATTATAAGATTCGCTCAAACAGTTATATATAACACATGTATTCTATCAAGTAGAACAATACACTATTAAGCATAAGTACCTACTTAAGTGTAAAACTCTTCAGTCTGTACTTTGTATTGATTCTTCAGTGTAGGTACTATTGAAGTAGGTAGGTAGGTACCTACTGCATAATCAAGAGCAAACTCCATACTGCCACACAAAAATAACTTATTCCCATATTAAAGTTTTGAGATACATTAATAAGCTAATCTAACATTTATAAAACTTTCCATGATAGTGTTACAAAACAACTTTACGTCTTTACTCTTTGGTTGTTTTGTACTCTTTATGGTATCAAATAAGTATATTAATAAATCGTGATGACCACTTACTTCATTTCCATTAAAATAGATTTACGAATTTCTTACAATATAATAGAATACAATATTTCTACAAAATATAAACCTTCTCAGTATCATGATTACAAATACCGCAGTTTTGATATTTTTCATTGTATGTGTATTTGATGCTAAGTACAGGAATATATTTTAGAGATTTATATATATATATATATAAACATTTATAAAATAATTATTTACTGTGCCTTTAGACACGTCTCCGCACTCTGTGTTGACTCCGCGGGGTGGAATCCCCAGGGTTTCTTTGTATACTGCGCCCCTTTGGTCCCCCCCTGACGCAGACCCTCGAGCCGACATTGCTGGATGGGGTGGTCCGGGCGTTGTTCCCGTCATCGGGAACGGACTTCACCCCACCAGTGATGGACCCCCCGCGGGGGGCGGCTCCGCCAGAAGAAGAGGTTCCCCCGGTGTCCGAGGTGGAGCTTGAGTCGGGCCTACTTCGCCTCCGCGCGAAGAGGACGGCCCCTGGGCCGGACGGCGTCCCTGCACGTGTGGTGGCCATAGCTGCCGCTCACATGGGGGAGAGGCTTCGGGACCTGTTCAGCGCGTGTCTCACGACTGGAAGGTTCCCGAAGCCTTGGAAGGAGGGGCAGCTATGCCTCCTACATAAAGAGGGACGCCCGGCGGATTCCCCCTCGGCGTACCGGCCCATCGTTCTGCTCGATGAGGTCGGTAAAATGTTCGAGGGGGTCATCGCCGACCGGCTCAACGGGCACCTGCGGGAGGCGGGGCCGGACCTGTCGGACGCTCAGTTCGGGTTCCGACGGGAGCGTTCGACAGTAGACGCGTTGGCCCGACTCAAGCGCCAAGTCAAGGAGGCCGTGGAAGAGGGGGGCGGAGTGCTGGCAGTGTCGTTCGACATTGCCAACGCATTTAACTCCGTCCCCCACTCGACGATCCTGGAGGCACTCCGGTATCACGGAGTGCCTCAGTACCTGCGCACGCTCCTGGCCAGCTACCTGGAGGACCGATCGGTCCTCCTGGTAGACAAGACGGCCAGGGTAAGACGTTACAGCGCCGAGTCAGGTGTTCCACAGGGATCCGTCCTAGGACCGCTCCTGTGGAACATCGGATTCGACTGGCTGTTGCGCGGGGCCCTCCTCCGTGGCACGAGTGTCATCTGCTACGCAGATGACACTCTTCTCACTGCCCGGGGGGGGGACTTCAGGGAGGCGGCCAACTTGGCCTCGGCAGGGGGTTCCCTGGTGGCGGGGAGGATCCGCCGCCTGGGGTTGACGGTGGCGCTGCATAAGACCGAGGCCGTGTTCTTCCACGGGCCTCGGCAGCGCATCCCGCCGGACGGCCATATAACCGTGGAGGGCGTCCCGATCGGGGTCAAGACCCAGATGAAATATCTGGGTCTTGTCCTCGACAGCAGGTGGCGCTTCGGCCCGCATTTTAGCGGGCTGTCGACGCGCCTGCTGAAGACCGCGGGCGCTTTGGCGTGGCTCCTCCCAAATCTGGGGGGGCCCGGGGCGCGATGCCGGCGCTTGTATGCCGGCATCCTCAGGAGCATGGCCCTTTACGGGGCGCCCATCTGGGCGGACTCCCTCCAAAGGAGGGAGAATGCCACCGCCATCCGCAGGCCTCAAAGGGCCATTGCACTGCGGGTGGCGAGGGCCTACCGCTCAGTGGGCTTCTCTGCGGCGTGCGCTCTGGCGGGCACCCCTCCTTGGGAGCTCGAGGCGTGGGTGCTCGCCAGAGTGTATGAATGGACGGCACGGCGCAGAGCTCTTGAGGAGCGCCCCGCCGCGGAAGAGCGGGAGGCCGTTCGGCGGGAGGCGGGGGACGCCATCGTCCAGCATTGGGCGGAGGACCTCGCCACCGCCGCCTTCGGCCGCCGGACCCTGGACGCGCTGGGGCCGGTCCTGCGGGAGTGGCTCGAGCGGTCCCACGGATTCCTCTCGTTCCGTCTGGTGCAGGTATTGTCCGGGCATGGGTGCTTCGGATCGTACCTGCACCGGATTCGGAGGGAGGAGTCCCCGGCGTGCCACGACTGCGGCGCGGCAGAGGACACGGCGCAGCACACCCTGGAGGTGTGCCCGGCTTGGTCGGAGCTGCGCCGCGGTGTGACGGCGGTGGTTGGGCCCGATCTCTCGCTTCCCAGCGTGATTAGGGGCATGCTGGGAAGCGAGAGCGCCTGGGCGGCGGTAGCCTCCTTCTGCGAAGAGGTGATATCGCAGAAGGAGGCGGCGGAGCGTGCGCGGGAGGACGATCCCCTCGCGTCACAGCTCCGCCGGCGGAGGAGGGGGGGGGAGGCGGCGACAGTACGATCGCCGTCACCTCCCCCCCTAGGCGGTGGTGACCAGCGGGAGAAAGGGCGCGGGGGCGCCCACTCCCGCATTGCACGGTGCACCACCGTAGCGGGAGGGAATGGCCGAGCACTCGCGGTCATTCCCAGATCCCCCTCCCAGCACGAGGAGGGGGACGAGAAGGGCCCGCCGAGAGGGCGGGCGGTCGCCGGGGGGGACTGGACGCAAGGGCTGTGCCAGATTCCCAGTCCCCCCCCCCACAAAGGCGAGGAAGGAGTGCCGCTGGGTCGTTTAGTGGGTATACCGGTTGACTAGCAACCGGGGAGTCCCACATAACCCTCCCTGTCCCCCGACGGGGAGGGTATGCGTAACGCATTTTTCCCAGCGATAAAAAAAAAAAAAAAAAAAAAAAAAAAAAAAAAAAAAAAAAAGGGTTTCTTTGTATTAGTTATTTCACTCTACTGCCAAAACAAACAAAACACGATTATTTGAAGCCG
Organism: Thyatira batis; assembly: GCA_905147785.2. NCBI lineage: Eukaryota > Metazoa > Arthropoda > Insecta > Lepidoptera > Drepanidae > Thyatira > Thyatira batis. Next base: position 4,747,612 of record LR990489.1, on the reverse strand, counting down.
ATCTTGAGTTACTACCCTAACAACTTTTTTATAGTAAGAATATATCATTAGATATAAGACAATCTTCAGTTTATCGTTAGTTTACTACGTACTTACATGGTCAGATTATATTTGCTTCTCTGTCAATGAGTTTGAAAATCCAAGTATACCAAAAATACCAACGGTAGGTACAACCAGTGCTGAAATGCAAGGAAATGCTTTCAGCTTGTATCGTAGATGTAAGTACAGATCAACAGTACACCCAAGTTTATTATGATACCTATATACATATTCATAAAGTTTCGTGTGTACTTTGCCAAGTAAGCCGTCTCAGCTGAATAATTCCGGGATTCATTAAACTTAGTACTAAGGTGGATGAGTTCAAGTACCTTCCTTATAGGGGTCTGCCTCAAATTACTCGTATAAATCGCCAGGTATGAACTCAAAGCGTAAAAAATGCGTGGATTATTTAAGATTAAAAAACAAGGAACTCAAAAACTCGGTATACAGGTATATCGAATTTGGTAAAACGTATACCTACACCTGAGACTCTTCGGTTAAGTTATCGGCTGGACTAGAGGCTGTTTACTTGACCTCTTGAATATATAGTCACAGGTTCGAATCAACCCACTGGACCTAACGAGACCACTTCAAGTATGAAACAGTTTAGTTTTTGTAATACTCCATAATCTTGACACACACACATACTGTTCACAATGTTTTTGTCTCAAAACTATGCATTGAATTATGGTTTTTTTTATAAAAAGAATTAATACGATATTGCACTCTTTGTACCAACTAAGTTTTTTTGACACTGGTCGGTTAAATGGCGTAACTTTGGCCGTCAAAATGTTTATCAAAGGTTGTGGCGCGCGTCACATTTACAACATGAATAGGCTTATTTACTTAGTGCGTGCCTGTAAATATTTATTCAGACGCACTTCTCGATTTTTTTCTTACTTTCTAATTTCGCAACTAATACACAATGCTTTTACAGGGGCCAGGACCTTGTAAAAATAATCTTCTATTATATATGCGCCAAAATAACTGCACATTTGTGTTAATGTTTTACTCTTTTAGGTAGGCTGATAATAGATTTGATATCCAATCCCAATAAGTTTACAGCATTTTCAATAAAATAATTACAGATTGTTTTACATAACTTATGCTGTTCAGTTATTTATAGCTTTATTCCATAAAGTGTACATTTATTTTAGTGGAAGCGCCGCTGCCGGCCCGATGTGACTCGAGCTATTGATTTTTCATTAGCCACAATTTGCGAAGTCGCTGGTTTAAAATTAATACTGATTATTTTGCATATGCCGATGTAGATGTATAATTTCTTATTTAAAACGTCTACAAACATTTCATTATTGTTGTAATTTATTCGAGTATCGTAGATATTTTTTACATTATAAACAAAACAGAGGCTTTATGAGCCCATCAGAATATTTATCTATCCGGATAAGAAAAATTTACAGTGTTGTTCCAATTGGTTCCCAAGCGAAGAAATACTCAACCCAAACCTCACAAGTTGTAAATTCCCGTACCGAAGATAACTGCCATTTACAAAGTCTCATGATAGCTATGGAGTAGTCAAACTTTTTACTGTAACGGGAAAATAAATAAAGTTACGAAATCAATCAAAAGAAATATGAACCGGTGTTACCAGTTGAACCAATTAGTAAATGCTCGACTGTTTATCTAAAGGCTCTGTGACAGTTTGTATTTATAAAGCCGGTAGGTACCTACTTAAATTCTAAAGGGCATGCAGATTATCAAATGCTTTACACAAATACCTAATAAATATTTTTATCATAAAAGATTATATATCAAAGAGAGAGATAAGACTATGTATCTAATACTTGATAAGTTATCAGGTCAATGCATTTATTGTGAAATTTTATAGTACAAGTCCAAATGCGTCCAATGTGCGTACTTTCGCTTGCGTATGTAAATATTTATTTATAGTTCCCAAATCATGAGAGCGAGTAGTAATTCCTTTAATATTAAACCGGTATATTTTTAGCCACTGTTTTGGTATAAAACAATAAGCCATAAAGGAAACTAAAACACAATGTATCCGGTATAAAGCGCAGTATTTCAACACTGTAAGACTTAGTAGCGTTTTCATGCATTTTTTTAACAATGCGCCTCGTTAATCGACTTATCGAATCTATTACCAAAGTTAATAGACCAGAATACATTAATGACGTCATACTAACACGTTATTCAATAATGTATTATGTCGATGCGTGTTATAACTGAAACGTATTGAACAGCATTACGAATAGATGACTTTGACAGGCGATAGACAGTGACATGGGGTCTATTCAAAACTTACCACGATTAAACATTGCCACTACAAATATTCCCCGGTTGCACAGTCGTCAAACAACCACCACTACTAACAATGGTAACATTCAGTTATTTAAGTTGCGTGTTTGTCTTTGAGGGTGGTTTTGAAACAATAGCTTCTACAAAGTAGAGCAAGCCTGGCACGAAGTAAACAATGATTTATAATTTTCTTATTCTCCTTTCGGACAACTCTTCTCTGCCTGTTGCTAACTATGATGCTTGATGGATTCGAATTTTAAAGGCTAACCAGAGTTATTTTCATGCATATGTTTTTCCTGCTCTATAAATCAATCAGCTTTTTCATATGTTTTATAAGACATCAGATTGTGAATCTGTTTTGACTTTATTCTCCTTTTAGATATGAAGACACTGGCACTGGTTATGTCCAACTGTGTTATGTGAGTGGACCAAGGTCAACGATTACCAACTAGTCTGACCAGTGCAGCAGTTAATTAATTGTAAGGAAAATGCTCGTAAATCTCAAATATTTGAGATTTACAGAGACTAATTAAAAGCGAATAAATAGATTCCTCTTTACTTTTTTTGTGGCAATGACGCTCTCTTATATATATATATATATATCTCTCTGTAAATATAAACTTCTTGTATATTTTTATATAATTCTTACTAGCTTATTTTAATACCTTTAAGCGGCACAATATTTAGTATAAGTCAAGGTAATTCTATACTCCACAGATATAGCCATTAAGTACCTACACTTCCTACCTAAGTGAAAACTTTAGTATTTGAGTATTGCATGACACTAATGAAAAGTATCTCAATAATTTAGTTTATATCGCTATACTAAGTTCCTCTTAACACCCGTTCAAACAAACATCGTAAGGATTAAAAACCCATTAAAGAAAACCGAACTAGCATAAATTGGTACGGCTATTGCGCTTCGTGCCCCGGTCGGAAAGTTTCTGTGGGATCGTTTATCTTCTATTGAGCACTTCTAACTCAGACAGATAACTCATTTCTGAACAAGTTTTGCCAACACCCTAAATATGAAGCAATTTTCTAACATCGATTTGTTATTATACCTTAAATTTATTTACAGTTATAATTATTGCCCAAATGTAGATATAATAAATAATATACTTACTGTTTTCTATCGTTGGAAAAAGCGTGTTCTAGTTTGTCGGGTTGAACAATTCTGATCATTGCCAGATGATTACTACCAATTGACGATTAATTCGACACCAGCTATTTATACTACGCTAAGTCCGAAATGTGTACTTTACAGGAGAGGCTTATAAAGGAAAAAACGTGATAACTTTTACATTAATTAAGATATTTATTTGAAATTTGGAACCCTTCATGGTTATTTTTTTCATTATAATATCTCATATTTATTTTTCCATAATTATTTATATTTTTCGATTTAGCGCTAGTTAGCCGAATATAGACGTAATTCTTCAAATTAATTTTACAAGTTACACACGTCTATCTTAAGTTAGCGTTGTGTATTACGGGATGTCATAGTGATAAAGATGTGTTATTTTTATTGTGTTGCGATGATAATTTTTAAATAAATCATGCATTATTTGTAACCTTAGGGTTATATATATATCCGTAAAATATATTATTATAAATTAACTGGCTAAATAACTAGTTATTAAAGTTAGCTTTTTGTTAACCCGTATATACGTCTCTGGCGGATATCGTGTTAAAAGCCGCCAAATTATACATAGCGTACTATACATCGACCTGAGCCACAAGTTAACGCCTCATTTATCTTTCCGTGGAGCTAAAATATATATTATTTTTTATAGATTCTAGATAGAATAGAGCAGATAATATTATATTCTGTAATTTTGATACATAATTTAAACTAATAACGTATAAAACTAGTTAGTAATCAACAGTTAATTAAATATCAATTAAGTGCTTACTTATGATTAACTGAAGATCAGATCAATCACAGTTCGATTTTGTACCTTATAATTATTTAAATCAATAAAGTACTTAATATTGTTATTCTTAAAAGAAAATGAACTCTCCTCATTATGTTCAGTTATTAAAATAATAATATTTATGTGGAAAGCAAGATGGGAGGCATTTGCCCTGCAGTGGGATACCCATAGACCAGGCCTCCTTACGCGTGTCCCGCAGCCCCGCCACACGGCGCCGAGGCGTCAATGGAACCCCAGGGGTTTAGTGGGTAGGCACCGGCACCTTCTGTGCCGGTGAGTCTCCACATAACCCGGCGGCTCCCCCCGGAGATGCCGGGTATCCTATGAGGATTCCCCTGGGACATCAAAAAAAAAAAAAAAAAAAAAAAAAAAAAAAAAAAAAAAAGGCCTTAAATAAAATTGATAACAATAACGATAATACTTTTCCGAAATAATATTGTTATCACAATAATATTTAAGGTTTTTGTATTTTGCTGGATTGATTTAACCAAGTTTCGTGTATTTTTCGGGAATAAGCTCTAAAAGTGGGATAATCTAGTATTTTTAAAATATACTACATGTTTGCTTACGTTATCAATCAAAAGATAAACGTTACTTATTTTCCAACAGGCTGTAGTTACCAATATAAACTATTTTAATTAATTTTGTTCTCGATAATTTTGTCATCAATAAAAATTAAGCTAATATTGTTTCAAGAATCAAAATAAAGGAGTTCCATTCCCTATTGCACTGGTGTATACCATCCAACTGGAGAATACACTTCTCTGTCTCTTGCAGTCTTTTCTATTAAAGCCGTATGTCTTTTTTCCATAAAATGGTTGCTTCTTCATCTTCTCTATCTTCATTTGAAAGAAATGAGCGGATAATAAGTATCTTCATAATATAGTAAACGATATGGTTTGGTTACTGTTTTATCCCCCACGCAGTTATCTGATTATAGGTTGACTTTGTGAACTCCCTAAGATGTTAATTTGTTAAATATATTGTTTAAGCAACTGGCAGCATAGCAAACAAGCAGCCTTTTTAGCCGTTCGGTAATCACAGTATATAAGCGGGGGCTTGTATACTCATCTTCGAGCTTAAGATGTTAGAGACCGACATCAGCATTTTTAGGACGATGGCATTTACTAGTTTGATACCGCAGAATAGAGACTATCATTGAAAACAGGGGAAAGTTTTAAAATTACTGGGGGTGGATATTGCCGTTACTAAATCTGTATTACTACTGGGGCTGTCATTCATGTGCAAACCTGAAAGACTTTCCTGGGCAGACATACCGATTTGATGTGGGATTGTTGTATTTTCGGTTTTTTGGTAAGAAATCGGCTACACCGGTTGAAGATAAGGAACTATATTAGCTGTGTTGTCAGAAGGATCATCAGATACGACAGAAAACAAAATGTCGATGCTGTTGGACTTAATGTCAACGGAGAAGGCTTTTGGACCGGAGTACCAACCTTTGGTAAATAAATATTTAGTGGAGTATAAAGAGCCCCCAAGTCGTTTAAGTTTGTATCTTGTAGGTCTGCACATAATTTTCATAAATGACTGAACTGGATAGTTATATAATGATTATTATTTTAAAATTATCTCATCAGACATAACGTGCTCATAAAAAAATCCCGAACTCAGGATTATTAACTTCAGCTGGTAATTTATTTGGCTACGATTCTACAAAAAGGGTAGAATATTGTATTAAAATAATGTTTTTTACTATCATAAACACATGCCGATACATTAAAAATATGAATGGTGAAATTACCGTCGAAAACGAATAAATATAATTGTATTTTGACATAAGTATTTAGCTAGTAAAAGTCGCTAAGTAGCGCATTCTACAAATGAACAAATATACCTGATCGTTCTAAACTACGCTAACTAGTGTTTGCGTAGTATACACGGACTTTTATAAAAGCGCTTAAATTTAAGAAATACGTAGCGTATTACTATAATATATATTTAAATACTTTGTAATACATAATACAATCTATGCGCCCCTTCCCAGTGGACACTCCGCTAACACTAGTTGGCGTGGTTTAAATCGAGTGATTTCAAAAAGTACCTGCACTTAGCGTTTTATAAAATTTGTAACTTCGTTATTTTTGTATATTTCTTCACAATTTTTTTTTTACATATAAAAAACCTAATTCTAAGAAGCTTGGCATAAAAAAACGTTTTTGCCAAATTTCGAGTTAGCGTAGTGTAAATAGCTGGTGTCGAATTGATCTCGTATAGAAAATATGTTAAGAGCTGTATTATGATTGTTATTTAGTGGATGCATGAAACAATAAATTTAGTTGGTTCTGCACTGGTATACCAGTTACAACCTTTCTTTTATCATAACTCTGAAAGCTTGCTAAATATAGTTTCAATTACTTACCTACTATACTAAAATTTTGTGTTAAACTATACCCCTACAGGTAAAACGTTTACGGTATCCAAATACATATCGTCATTGCCAATCTATAGATAGGCTTACCTCGAGGCGTTATTTGACAAACCCCTACGAGTACTGACGGATACAAATCACATCACATGTGATAGGGTATTCTTAAGTGACACGAGATATGTAACGATACGGTGCCGCGGTGGCGACAGAGACGAATCACTTATTCAACGTCTCAGAAGATGTAAATATATAAGTATCTCCAATTCTCCATAACTCCTACGTACGTTGATCCGTTTGTTATCCAATATTTACCGTTTAAGTACAATGTACTAAAGTAAATTAAATACGGGGGTGTTAGCCATAGATGTCGTTAGGTACACAGATAATTCGGTGAGTGCTGAGGGCTTTCAGCTGATCTACGAAACTGAGGGTGCCCCCGTGGGACTCGGACTTCGGCGTTGCAGGGGACTTAACGGGAAGAAATATTATTATTTGAGAATTGGTTTGTGAGGCGGCTCGAGCAATACATATGGGGCGAAACTAGGTGGAGGTTTGATGTAAGGGTTTTGCGTCCCGAGTTTCCATTGTAATGTAATAATGCAGAATAACTACCACCAGTTTGGGTATATTAAAGCTCTGAACCCACTCAGACCAGAGAAGCAAAGTCTGAGATCGGTCTCACGTAGAATAGCACAGATTCCGCGGTATCTGCTCACCAATGGCTCGCCACAAATTATTATAAATCCAATATCTAACAAGGCATTCAATTTTATGCTTCTCCATATTCAAAGCTCTTCTATTATTTGCAAAAAATGCAGTCTCTCCGCATACCTGGGATGTTTTTTATTAACTGATCTACACAGCAGCAATTTTACAATGTCCCCAAAGAGCGGTCACCTTCACCCGTCATTCGTTATAAAAACCACACGACGAAATGTGTGGAACGTTCAAAATGTGAAAAACTTTTACTCGGGAGCGCTCTCATTTCACCCTATGACGCTCGAAGCGAGCGGTTTTCATTCAAATATTAAACGAAACTGTAGCCGAGAGACCGGTCTTGTGCAAATTGGGAATACCTACTCAATTCTTAATTGTCTGGTGGTAAGGCGGGTGTTCAGCCTCATATAATATTCCTTAGTTCTCGGAACAAAATTATGAGCCTGTAAGTTGTTGTTAATTAATCATTAAAGATAAGTTAAATTTAGTCTTTGAAAAAATATTTTTTTCAGCCTATTTATTATTATATTTCAAGCTTTCTTCCTTACTAATAGCTTAGCAAAACTCTATAATAAACAGCATGCTATTTATGACTGGGTATGTGTTTTATATGATGTGCACTTTCATCTTGATCACGTAATTAGCATTTCTCCTCTAACTAGCCGTCAAGTTCTTACTACGTACTTATTTGATCGATAAAATATGTAAATGAAGAACTGAAACTTGATCTGTCTGTCCATAACGGTATACTTGTAGTTCGGACACTCGCGAACGTTACGAAATGGGTCCACAAGAACCAATTTGGGCATAATAATAAGCGTTAGCTTAAACTTTTTTGGTATATTTTATTTATCAGATAATATCGGTAACAACAGTAATTTATTACCTTGCTGCTACTGCTTACATTAATTTTATGTTAAATTAAAAAAAATAAGATTAAAATCAGTACTTCAGTTTTAAACGTACTTATGTTCGGGTGTAGATACTGCGAATATCTAATAAATTGCCATGGTATTATGAGAAATGATAATTCCAATTACTTACCTCTATATAATAAAAAAATAGGCTTCCGAATCCCTTTGAAATGATCCATAAATTACAACTGTTCTCGCAAATGTTTACTTTCAAGAAGCGGACTAAGCAACAAGCTTACATTATTTATTTTATACTTTCGTTTCGCTTTCGACCTTTAGCCTTTACTTCGTTCCATTATGCAAGGAAACCTGATTATATTCAGCGTGGGCCAGCACAGTAACAATACCTACTGAAAATATCAACTATTACGTGAAGATTATGTCGTATATATGCGTATACTTATATCTCAATTTAGGTCCGTATTTCGTACAGCCTGAACATAAATGTCATCGCAAGACTCGAATGAAAATATACCATAAGTTCCGGGATATAATACTCACCCCACTCTAGAGGGGGTGACAAACACCCTCTACGTACCCTCATGAGCTGCCACCACATCAATCGATTGTGATTACATTTGGTTGACCGTTAATACGTAATCCTTAGAAGAAAGTAAGCAGTTAATTCAATTATCTTTCGCATTAATTCGTAAAAGACTCAATCAAGCTCAATTCTTTACGGAATTAGAGAATACAATTAGGTAAATATTCAGTCGATTTGAAGCCCTTCAGGAAATATTACAAATAAAGATATTTTGCGAATAAATTACGGGGAAAGGGTAACTGCCTATTTATACCCATCGTAAAATAATTTATGTCAAAATATATCGTTATAACATTGGTGTAATTTGTAACATTTATTGTTACATAAAATAATGTTTATACTTAGGTAGTTATATAATATTTACCTCCACATTTGTAGCTATCGCTTCAAGAAAATAAAGAAAGGGGAAGACTATTATTTAGTTGATGCTTTAGACAGACGGCGTGAATAATATTTCTTTATGCTACACGAGGTTTGTGAGAAGATTAATCGTCATAAATTTTCAGGTTGAATATTCAAATTCATACAATGTAACAACAAAATAAACTAATATTATTCAAGTTTTTTCTATGTCAATCACTCTACCCGTGGTCCCTATATCTCATCTTCGTTTTGGAATAAAAGCTCACAGAGCTTCGGGCACACTACGGTAATGGATTAGGTATATAGCATGCTTTTGTCTGCAGGAATTTCATTTAAAAGTTTACTTTTATATTCATAGAACAGGGACTGGAGGATAAGAATTTCGCTTTGAAAGTAAGTTTAACGTAAAATAAAATGGTAACTAAAGCTTTGCGATGCAAAATATGTTTCTCTGTAGAGATACAACACTAATACAGTACCTATGTGAATAAAGGCTGTTATTTATTAATAGAAAATCTATTTCGAAAATTTAAGCGATCCTTTCATATTTTCGGTGAATTGGAACTAGTTTTAGGACTTCATGCATTGATATCTTAGTTAACCAATGAAGGAATACAATTTTGGCTATAAAAATATATATTTATCTACCTATATTGAGTGTATATTATTATAATATAGACATACAAATAATATCTACCCATCTTTTAATAACATGTTATACCTCCTATGTTATTACTTGGTAATATCTTCACACAAAATTTCCAACAAAACCATTTTGGTTTCACCTTTCATAGTTGGTTTAACAGTTTAATTAATGACTAATGTTTTATTCAAACATCAAACGCCACGATCCATTGTACTATTATGATAAATTGTAGAGATAAACATATTTACCGGCCGAAACAAAGGGTAGCGTAGCCAGACCGTTAGACATAAATACCCGCAAGCTGAGACAGACTTAAATTTTACAGGTAAAATAGAATCTAGTTGAATAACGGTACTGTTTTTATTCCTAAAGCTTTGTATTTTCTTACATACATCGTAGTTCGTGTAAAACATGTTTTATTGTCCCAGGATATTTATTCAAACATCTCTCAAACTGTCGCTTTTAATAGTAGTAAGATTTCCAGTTAGTTATTCATTGAAATTGTAATTATAAGATAACTTTAAAGCCCTTTTATATCGCATCAGGTGGGTACCTGTAATGATAGTTTTAAGGAGTTTGTTTGTAAATAAATGAAAATTAATAAATTATATTATTTTGGCAAGTAAAACAGACACTATCTACTTTATTATGAATCTATCATATTTTTTAAACTAATACCAAAGATTATTGGTATTATATACTTTGATCTTTAGTTAGTTATTCTAAACCCCTAATTATCTAGAGTAAAAATCAAGAGTCTGTTAACAAAAAGTAAATATATATTGTTTCGCAGCTCAACTGCCTCAAACTAGAGGGGTAGAATTTCAGAGAGACAATTAATTTAAGTTAATGAATGTTTGCGTCCCATTTTAATTTAATTAATTGGATCGTGTCCGATCTGTTGTCCGTCGGGACCCTCGGACAATCAACTAAATTAATAAGCGCAAGTAGCCTCGATGATCGCTCATAATGATTGATTTTAGGTAAAAAAGTTAACGTCAAAACGTATTATAGATTGGTTGAAGCTTTCATCGGCAAAAATATTGTGACTTGGGATGTTAACCTTAACAATTTTCTTAAGACTTATTTTTTAAGGTGCCTAGTGCCAACCCTACATTGTATATAAGAGTAAATTATTAAGTTGTTTCGTATGAATTCCTATTAATTGAATATTTAAATATGACAATTAAAACTAATTTACTCATAATATAAGAATCTGTCTAAGAAAATTTGTACTAGATTTTAAGTCAAAAGCTATAGTAACAATAGCTTCACCAACTTCATATAATATCATTAGGTAATCCAATAAATAAGTTTGTAAGCGATATAATAGAACCAGAAGAAAAAACAACTTCAGAGTATATTCTTACTTAACAACCTTAAGTACATCATCCATGCACTTGAAGTTGGATGACAATGATCAACCAAAGCAAAGCACTCAGTAAAACAAATAAGGCCGAATGAAATCGACAGTTAAGGCCTTGCCTTTACCGTGATTAAGACATTGCTCCGGACTTTCCAATGAAAACTCGTATAAGAAATCGCCTCTCCTAGACACACATAGTTCTTATGACAAATCCAAACAAGTTTGTCAACGTTGGCCACTCGTTTCCCCATGGTCGTCGATTACAAGGCTCCAATTGAGAAATGAACAGAAATTCCAAAGCTAAGGTGTGAACTGTGGTAAGTACTTATATATTTATATCGGCAATAGTAAATAATGTTTTCTCAGATAATACCTTTTCCACGTGGAAATACCTTTTTGATATTAAGTTAAGTAACTCAGGAATAGTCTGTACGAGATCTCAACAAACATCAAATGTACCTTTTTCTAAGCTCACAAAAATGTTGTAGGAACTTTTTTTCATTCACCTTTTTCCTTTTCATTCAGTAGCAATCTGCCGTAAGTAAACTATCTTCGTCCCTACAACTAAACAACTACCTAGATATATGATATGAATGCATCAAACTCGGTCAATGACCCAGTGCTGACGTCAAGAAGCATTGCACCTTTTAGGTTAGATATCCGGAATGACTGTAAATTCACAGCTGCCTGAAAATAGCTGCTCGAAAACCGTTGAAGATTGGTTACATTTCGAAACACGCATGCAGTTTGTAATCAAATACAGAGAGGTTGTGAGCGAGAATTTAAGTATGCCGTTATTCATCTGCATCCGACGTACATATATACTTACTATATATAGCTAAGAACCGCACCTTGTAGACATAGCTTGTATTAATAAACGTCATTCATCTATTTAGGAGTATAGTTGCGAAAGCACTCCAAAAATCTATGACACGAGAGTTTAACTATGAATCTTTGGATTATTTGCTTAAAAATACTTTAGTTACGTTATAATAAAATACATACGATTATAATAGAAGATACCAAATGCAAATTGACTGCCTATTCTTTTATCGCAAATGATAGGACCGACCTGCATAAAATATCATGCATTATGTTATTAAAGAGTAGGTAACGAATAAAGAGTAAAATGAGTACTTAAATAAGCCTTAATTAGGTCGCATTTACATTAACTATCATAATATTTTTTTCAAGCATAAAATATTGTTTGTATCACAATATACATTAATACGAATAATATTAACCTATTAACTTTTGTTTTGGGTATTACGGGCGCGGTGGTGATGGAATAGGTATTAAGCACAAGTTATATTTTTAACCGACTTCCCAAAACGAAGGAGGAGGTTCTCAATTCGGCCGGTATTTTTTTTTTTTTTTCTATGTATGTACATCGATTACGTCGCGGTTAATGGACCGATTCGTGTGATTCTTTTTTTGTTCGACGTGAAATAGCTGCCAAATGGTCCCATAAAAATTTCTTTCAGTTTGGTTTGGTAGTTTTTATTTTATAAGCATTATTGTTATTTGGACAATGTCATTTGACGATACTTTGTATATTAGTATGTCGATAACTTTAACATTTCTGATCCGATTTGCGTAATTCTTTTTTTGTTCGTTAGGGTACATATTCAAGTTGGTACCCTGGTCATCTAGTCAGCATATGATGATGGGATCCCAAGGAAATCGTGAAGAACACTCAAATTATAAGCATATAACTGTTACGTTTCAGTCAATACCATACAGTTTGTTCACTTATTTGCGTTTGATGATGATTTTCTATGGATGAGCTGATGATGGAAGGTACAACTCCTCAAAGGATAGGAGTTCAGAGAAAATTCTTTCAAAATTATACGTGCATATGGATAGAGAATAGTATTCCTTGAGGCTATTAGGTTGACCTTGAAGGTTAATCTCATTAACGTTTAGGTTTAATAGTGTTCTGTGATTGTTAAATAAATAATAAGCCTGCCCATACTTAAATCACTAAAAAGCAAAAAATAAAAATAAAACTACTTTAAAAAAAACCGACGTCCAAAAATACTAAAAAGCAAAAAATAACTAACGCAATTTATAACACTTTCCTCTACTTACCTACTGACTACTTATTCTTTCCGCTTGCTGCATGGTTTGAAGTCGGTGCCAAGCCATATATGAATAAAAAAATTACTTAAAATGGTGTAACAAATAAATTTCCACACGATAACCTACTAAGTACTAACCTACGTAAATAAATCAGAAATAACGATAAATGACAATAAGAAACAAATGAAAACGACGATGAGATAAATGTAATTTACATTCTACAACTATAGTGGTCCGACCGTTTATTTCTAAAATTTAGAATTTTAAATGCAAACGGTGCCAAAGTTTTTGTTGACCTTATTAAATCATGGAGAATCTTAACAAAGATCTTTTGTATATTGTTTACTAATTATGCTGTGGCTTGGCACCAACTTCAAACCAAGCAGTAAGCGGAGAGAATAAGTAGTCAGTAGGTAAGTAGAGGAAAGTGTTATAAATTGCGTTAGTTATTTTTTGCTTTTTAGTATTTTTGGAAGTCGGTTTTTTTTAACGTAGTTTTATTTTTATAGTTTGTACTTACAATTTTGTATACCCCAATAAAGTTCTACGTTTTAGGTAAGAACATATATTTAGATTGCAAAATAAATTATAGAAGATAGTGAGAGATAATGATTGCGTGAGTAAGAGAAGGCCTATATAAGTACAGCACTGAACTATATATAAGGAAAACAAAGTAAATAAACCATGTATTTTCCCTATCAAATGTAGTATATGTAGATGACTAGGTAGTTCCTAATCTTGATCCTGAATTAATTTAAGTCATGCAGATTAATTTAAATGTGATAAAAAATTGTAATCTCTTTTCTTATCTACATAATATGGTGTTCATTTACATTGGATAATGTGTCTATCTAAACATATTGATTAAATCTTGATTAAAAATCGACGTCATTAATTATTTGATTAACGAAGCATGTCCGGTCCGTAAGCTATCCCTAATTATTTAAGGTACACACGAAACTAATATAACATAGTAAACGAGATAGATTCAATTAGTTACTGGATAAAATTAGTAGGTGCTTTTCAAATCAGCAGGCTCCAACTTTCATTAATAAAATTACACTATCATCTACCCCACATCCAATTTCAGTAAAGGCAGGCATATTTTCGCCGAATAGATTTTCATGCGAAAATAATTAAACTGTAAATACATAAAAATTTCATTACAAATGAGAATGCCTATTTCCCTAAATAGATTCTTTGAAGAATTTCCTTGAATTACCGCCGTGGCGATGTAACCTTACGTGCTTACTTTGTGGACAGCGGTGCGCACTTTGCAGAGCTAACTGAATTTCACGACGGAGGCGGCTAATTCAATTATGCTCAATTGTGTTGCTTGTCCCTCGCCTCGACAACCCATTCGGTTTTATTGTGTGTTTAGGCTTTTTCGCGTAAGGGTATTTTAGTGTACAAAGGCACCTTAATAAGATTACGGCTTCTGTGTGTTTTTGCTGTATCCATTCTTAATTATGTAGAACATTAATTGTAGGTACTTTATCTTTATTCTAAAAGTGTTTTTTTGTAATTTGTAACATTAGAAGTAGAACAGGTTTAAAACAAAATAACTGTTGTAGGTAACTTAACCATTATATGGTGGGCATATAAATTATAATATTTTATTGGTTTAATTAAGAAAATAATTGTATGCAATGTACAAATTATGTTATAATTATTCCTGACTTCCTATATCATGGGGTAGGTTGATCTGTTTACATAACACTGATTTTAAATTTGGCTACGAGGCGTATCAACAAAAAAACTGTTATTATTGTTTTGTTAGTCTCTTAAAACTATTTGATAATTAGTGAATACAGAAACACTGATGAATTTGCAAGAGTCGTGAGAATTCCTCAAATATAAAAAATTTATTACATATTTAAGCTAACAATTCATCCGGTTACCTCCTCGGTAGGTAGCGAGGTACTTATTTCTTATTACGACATATAAAAACGTGAGAGTTTTTTTTTACATTCAGTACTGAATTATTTATTCATAAATTGTTTTAGCCTTTGACTTTATTCTTTATGAATTTTATCCACGTACGAAGCTGAGTGCTAGATACTAAAATTGTAGGTAGGTATGTTTATCTCAGACACCACTTTCGAATAATATAATGACTGTATATTAAATATTCTCACGACATCTTGGGTAATTGTGATTTTATGTAAGGACATGAGATTTTACCACAAAGCAAAAACTATCTAATAAAAAAAATGCTATTAACTATATAAAAAAACATGGCTATTTTTGTTGCTAAGCGAAACTCCTCCTCCGGAATAGCTGGAACGAGTCGGATATTTTATTTTCAAATGTTTATTGTGTTGTGATAGTCCAAATAAGCTTCTTACGGATAAAAATGGAAAAGTTTAAGTAGATCTCCGGAAATACAGGTAAAACGTAAAGTATTTTCATTGAATACTGTCTGTAGATCTCAGCCTCTCATAATGTTGCCTTAACCACCCTTGCACGGTCAAGTACCTCTGTACGGTTAAAATGCCACTTTTTATACATCGTGATGAACATGATGGAACGTGACAGTGATTTTCATCAAAATTCTGCAAAACAAGGTTGACATAAATGCGAATTGTAATTGTACCTAAGTCGAGTCGTAATATGATAAAGACTCCAACAACGTCAATATTTCTATGTCAGTAGCTTTTTTTGCGTATGTTTTTCACACTTTAATGTCTGTTATCTTCCCTGACTAAACATGTAATAATAAATCACTCTACATACCTACTATGATATGAAAAAAATGGTGATATTCTAAATATAAAGCAAGTGTTAAAATTATCTTTTAAATAATTGTACGACAGTTTTCATTTCTTGTTTCGTATAAAGCCTAATTCATTTAATTTACTGTTTCAAACAAACGCGAGCCTGTAATTACCACCGTAATTATAAGATTTTTGAAAGTACTTTCTCTGATATGCATTATGGTTAGAGAGAGGTACACTTGAAACGCAGTTTCTCTATATTTAACATCATGCAATACCGCGTGGGCTTTTTTTCTAAGGGAAAAGATTTACTCCATTTTCCAATATTGTTTATTTATTGCAAAGGACTTCATAAAAGTCGGCTTAATACCACTCTGTAAATAACATACCTATAGTTATTGTGCAGTGGAAAATTCGGTCCCTAGTTTGATCCATGACAATGATAATGTCATTCGTGTGTCCAGTATCCATCAAATCAATCAGAATGAACGGTTGACGAGTGGACATTAAATCGACCCGAGCACGCCACTTTATGATCGCAGTACGTCTAAACTCATTCTATCATCGGCTTATTTATTTGGGTTTCATTCGGCTAAAATCCTTGATTTAATTCCCTATCATTCAGATTTTATTTTAATACATTTACCTCAAGTCTTTACAATTTCAAGGTAATACCGAATCGTAATTTTATTTCATCTCTGCAGACAGCTTATTCAACATTAATAAAGTAGCATTATAAGATAATTGAACTCATAATTAGCAGCTATATTTTGCCAGCAAAGTTCAAATTATAATACATATATTTAGATACGCACGTACCGTGTCTTACAATTAGACAAATCATATATTCCACTATGAGGTGAAGGTAAACAAATGAACAAGTAAAACGATTACAAATTCAATTACGGCTGTCTACATATTAATCAGTAGAATAATAAGTAGGAGTCGTAATATTTTTTTAATTACCTCATTCAAGGGTGGCCATGTAAATGACGAGATCGTGATCGCGTCGAGTCTAGGGTTCATCAGATATACCTACCTATGTGTTGTCGTCGAACACTTTGATGCTTGTGAGCTGATTGACGTCACTACACGTCTCGGTCACGTCTCGGTGGACTCACAACGGTACCGCCACCATATTCTGAGAAGTAGTTTTTTTACCTAGATAAATTGTGTCGTGCATATCAA
This sequence comes from Thyatira batis, assembly GCA_905147785.2. NCBI lineage: Eukaryota > Metazoa > Arthropoda > Insecta > Lepidoptera > Drepanidae > Thyatira > Thyatira batis. The sequence continues at coordinate 4,730,433 of LR990489.1, read as the reverse complement.
TTTATATATCATTATTCATTCGTGAAGATACCTAAGCTAACAACTATGGGTGCTCAGTCCGATATTGGATGTAGGTAAATGATTTCAAACCTAAACGTAAGTCGTAATTCTAATCAGTTGTGGTCATCAGCTCGTTCTCCGAACTACTAAACGACTATTCCTAGCCGTTCTATGAATGTTGCAATAAAATGTTTGGTGAAAGTCATTTATTAGCGCTTTTCACCAGACCAATGTTTGTGTGAGCATCACTTAGTTTTAGCGTGAAGTGGCTGAGCTAGTCCCAGAATAGGGGCACGTACAATGACGTCAACATATTTAATACCCTTACGGTTAACGCCGAGTTAAGCGCAGCAGCGGCGCGGCGACGTCTGCTAGATTTATTATAGCCCAATAAGCTAGATTGTATATGCCCACGCTTCACACTAATGCTCGCATGCATTAATAAATCACCTTATGTTTGAACTGATTGCCCATAGATAAATAAAACCTGAAGGTAAATGTTGGTTCACACTGTCAGATTTTTCTTATATTTCAAGTTACGCCAAACTGCACCAGAATAACGATGAAGTTTCAACTTATTTAATAAACAAGAATATCATACCTAATTTGAAACATCCATCCAAAAATTAATGACTAAATTTAAACTACAAATAATGACAAACGGGTGGTAAGTAATTCGTTTATATTTATATGAAGTACAAAGTAGTTGAAACTAAATATGTACAATGATTGTGGGCGAAAAGAATGGCCCATTAAAACGTGAGACCGCAAGACTTTCAGAGCGATTAAGTAAATTGTCTCTTGTATAACGTGATTTCGTAGGTATGTATTAATGTTTATTAGTTTAGCTAGTAGCAAAGCTTAAAAATTCGGTACTGCATATTAGGTATGTAGGTATTATTGTTTTCGAGATCTTGGTAAATGGAAAATGTGTCTAAGTAAATATTATGTAGTAAAGTATCTACTCGTAGTTTCATTATGTAAAGTTATATTCCTGTTAAATGAGAAATTAAGCGAATAAACATAATATTTATGAGTGACAGTTTTCCATTAGGTAGGTAGGTATATAGTTTGATTGAAAACATATCTGAAAGAACAATAATAATATACATTTTTAGTAAAGAAAATATTAAAGAGTAAGTAATATTAGATATTATAAAGCATCAAAATTAATTTTATTTATAAACCTAAAAAGTCCCATAATTTATCTCTTTATTCTACTCTAGTACTCACTAAAGTAAATACATTTTTGAAAGTTCAACTATTTTTATTATAAGCAGACCTGATAACAAGGTAATGACCAATATATTTATACGCTCAATATTATTAAATCGAGTGCCTAATCAATCATGTCGATATGTTACCCACTGACCGGGATCCAATTATGGGGTATTCAGGTAAACATTCAGTTTAACAAAGTTCGGGAACGAGGTTCGTCATCAATCCCGAAATACCGATCCGGGTTCAGTGTCCGGGGAATGGGAGCGAGACGGAACTCGGATACTGTGGACAGATTCGGAGCGATATGTCGCAACGCAACACTGAGATACACGCACGCAATGATACAATATTAGTTACTAGCGACCCGCCCCGGCTTCGCACGGGTGCAATGCTTATACATCACATTAGAAACCTCCAAAATTGACAGTGTTTCTCTAACATATTATGCATGTATTGTATATAAAAACCTTACTCTTGAATCACTCTATCTATTAAAATAAACCGCATCAAAATCCGTTGCGTAGTTTTAAAGATTTAAGAAGACATAGGGACAGACAGCGGAAAGCGACTTTGTTTTATAATATGTCGTGATTACCTACTGTCTCTACGTATCTCAACAATCTACACTAATATTATAAATGCGAAAGTTTGTATGGATGGATGGATGTTTGTTACTCTTTCCGGCCAAAACGGCTGAAGCGATCTGCTTGAAATTTGGCACAGAGATAGAATATGTTCTGGAATTAACACATAGGATACTTTTTATCCCGGAAAAATTGAAGGTCCCCTGGGAACGTGGGTGAAACGGTGGGGAGCCACAAGTATTAAATAAATATCTATAAGCAATATTGCCAATGATCATATAGGATATTAGTACCTATAGATATAAGTTTAGGATAGGATTAAGTAATGACGGCTTCGATCACTAATAACGCAGCTATCGGACATGATAGGTTATTTACCAATGCCTTCTACTTACCTACAAGTTATTATTTCAAAACAAACATTTTAGGATATCTGTAATACCCGTAGTAAAAATGTTGTCACATTTTTTTTTTCTATCTTAGGAAGTAGTAAAATAATGTTTTAGTACCTTTATTAGGTATGCATCAAGTGTTTGTGCAAGAGGAGTTTAATTTATTATTATAATTTTTTAAGATTAGTTTAATAATTTCATATAGGTATTAATGTAGCAACTGCTGGTGAACCAAAATAAAGGAATAAAGATTATTCATGCCGATGCCGTGTTGGTCTGAGAATTCCACTTGTGACTCGCCTAGAAGGGGAAATTAAATTAAGTTAAATTACAGGTTTATATACAAGTTCAAATCTCAGGGCCGACAACCTATTGGGGATGCCCCTTGAATTACCAATGTCCATGAGTGAACCCTACGTAAACCAGACTACAATGGTATTAAGAAATGTTATTTGTAAAGAATATTTTCAGAAATGACGTTTTATTTCGACCAAGGACTAACATTGTATGCCCATGCACGTGTTTGTTTGTTTTGTGTCTAGGTGTAAAAATCTATATAAAGTATTTAAATGTAGTATAATATAGACAATCTAGCCAACAAGCTCTGCCTAGTTTGGAATCAGATTAACCTTGCGTGAAAAATTACTCAGAATATTTATTATTCACTTTTGCAACTCAAACATATTTTGATTGATCGCTGACAATATTATTCTCAAATCTATATTATGCCACATACCTTAAATAGGTATGTGGCATAATTGCACTTACACTAGCTATAATATTCTCAAACTAGTGACTACGCACGGGTGCAACAAGACAGCTTCATATTGCATCCATTACGACAGAAATCCTTACCGTATTAGACACTAGCTGCCTCCGCGCGGTTTTACCCTCGTAGTTCCCGTTCCCGTGGGAATACAGGGATAAAATATAGCTTATGTTACTCAGTGATAATGTAGCTTTCTAATGAAAAAAGAATTATTAAAATCGGTCCAGTACTTTTTGAGTTTATTCGTTACATACAAAAATACAAATCTTTCCTCTTTATAATATTAGTGTAGATGTAGATATAAGCCTTTATATTAAATCACTCTATCAGTTATGTAATTTAAAAAATAAACGTATAATATATAAGCGTATAGTATTAGACTAGACATTGTTTTATACTTTATTATATGCTTTATATTATGCTTTATTGGTGATTTTATTTTATTTTTGAGTCGGACGATTGAGCTACTACAGTTAATATAAAACCAAGCGGTTAAAAGGTTAGTATTATAGGAGGTCACAATAGAGCATTTACCCTGACCAATGTTAAGGTGAAGGTTACTATGATTTGGCTATGAAGGTAGCAACTTTTACACCCACATAGATATTTACAACAAATTTAAAGGTTTTGCATATGCCATAATTGGACATAAAGCGATTGATTCAGGGTTCAGTTAATTAAACCAAATTATGATGATGAAATTTAAATCACAGTAACCTTTGCCGAAGCTTATAATGTAATTATTACTTGGTTCATTTATTATTAAATTCCCGCGTAACCACAGGAACTAACCTATTCCTCATTATGTAAATAAATCGGATTTTACATCAATTACGACTTTACGACTTGACTGCAAAAACATTTGCTGTTCTGTCGTAACTCATAACTGTAATATAATGCGGTTGAATTTCTAAACGAAGATAATACATATTTGCTGGTGTAATATCCTAGTTCAAATTGTAAATTAAGCTTTACATTATGTATTTAAAGTTGAAAATTGCTTGTTTCAGGATGCCGGCGCTCCGGCTGCTCGGGCGAAAATGGCTGGCAGCCTCAGACGATCTCGTGTTCCCGAGCATCTTCGAACTCCTATTTCGCTTTGTTTGGTAAGTACCTACCTAGTACCCGCCTGGTTGGCTACCACTCTCCAGATGCAAAACTGCTGCCCACCAATTACCACCATTATAAAGCGTAACATTAATTATTTGGAGGTTTCATAAGTGATAACGAAAGACTTATAAAAAATTATAAGACTATTTATTTTACAACTATGTTTAAATAGTGGCTCCCCGCGGTTTCACCCGCGTTCCCGGGATAAAAAGTAGCCTATGTGTTATTCCAGAACATATTCTAGCTCTGTGCCAAATTTCAAGCAGATCCCTTCAGCCGTTGGAGCGTGAAAGAGTAACAAACATCCATACATCCATACTTACAAACTTTCGCATTTATAATATTAGTAGGATTAAAACATAATTGAGACCTTAATCCCTGATATTCCCGAAAGCACGTTGGGATTTCTATTCGTTAACAAAGGATTTTCACTTTGTATTGGTTTATGATTTACTAAAACAATACATAGACGAGCATAATATATGTGACGTTAGGATTTTAAATAATTTATTAATAACATGCTTGCTATAAAATATATAGGTAACCGAAACGAAACACGGCGTAAATTCAAAACAACAGGGTTAAAAAATCCTGCTGTTTGCTGTGTCTGACTTGTCTTAGAGATTAAAATCTATGTGGCATAAACTTAATTAAACTGCATATTTTACTGAGAAGAACAAAAAAACCATGACCTTTTATATGAGTGGTAATTTTTTTGTGTTTAAAATTTGTGTTCTAACAGACTATCAAAAAAATTCGTAACAAAAAAATAACTGACTATGTAGGTACAAAGTGCGTTATTCAAATGTATAACATTTAGAGCATATTCAAAGTCTAGTAAAATGGTATTTTAAACCAAATCGCGCTGCAAATTGTTTTTCGTCTCTACGTTTAATATTCTACAGACTCTAAGTTTAGTAGGTAATTTCGAGTTCTCCCTGATTGACACTTATATCATAATTTTCATTTTCGATCAGTTAGATTACAGTTTTAATAAGCAATTTTGACAAGAGTATCTATACACTTTACTGGCAAAAGCCAGGAAGGGTGTGTTTCTCTTAATAAATATAAAAGAAGAGACAAAAGTGCGTTGAACTGATAAACAACGAAATAAAATTCCAAATAAAAACAAATGGTTGACACATAATGGCCGCCCACAACCATTAGGGCTGTAACAAAACATAACAAACGTCCGCACGACGAGTAGTCTTTGGGATAACTTAAAAAGGAAAAAGAACGGAACTCTATAAAAGTAAAACGGCAACAGAATTCAATGATGGGGAAGCAAAACGCCACCCGATTTTACGTAAACAAAATTTGTAACGCTGTTCCTAACTTACAAAGCCCATGGAAACAATAACGATTTAAGGCTACACAAATTATTAAGAACTAAGAAACTCTATATATAGAATGTTATGACTGGAAGTTTCCAGTTATGTAGTTATTAAACGTGAACAAGTTACAAAAACTTTCGAAGTTTCGACACGAACTGGATACGAATATATGACTCACTGTCGATATCTAACAGAAACAAGGAACAAGAAAGATTTTCATCAAAAACTATAGTGATTTTCATAAAGTGAACTGTGTGTAAATATAGTATTTGGGTTGTTTATTGCTTCGGATGGCTTGAGATCAAAACACACATCTTGTTTGCAATTTGTTATGTAAACACAATCTGAATAATATAGATCGACATTTGCATATACTTGTTGCCCTCTTTAAATTCGTTTGAGCTTTTCTAGTCCAGAATATTGAACATTTCTGATCGGCACTTTAAGTGACCTTCGGCTGTTCGAGACTGATTGCAACGTAATGGGTTTTAAATTGTCACTACATTTACGTCACTGCGAATCCGTAATTGCGAATTGCATCAGTTATCCTATTTACAAAATGTAGGTAACTTCATATCGTCAACTTAAAATTACAATGTAGCTGATAGTCTTTAAAATTTTGAATAGTTAATGGGTTTTATTCTTACCTACGAATACTCAGTCATTTAGATTGTTTAGAAGTCGTATTTTATTATTATTTAAGGTAATTACTGAATATTTCAAATTCTCAAGGAATCCATCCAAATCACGGTTGGTATGGTTTAAACCGGAGCATGTTCTAATATGCACTAGGATTTTCGGTCATACACGATAATTTATTGATCAGATAAATAAAGTAGTTGTACATAAATTAATGAATGAAACACCTGTGCTTTTATCAATTCATTTCCATATTGTGGTGTTATAAAGAATAGACCGGCATCACAGCTCGCTGCGACGCGACGTGTAACAATGCGGAAACAAACCTAGGTAGATGTCCAGCCTACCTCATAAAGCATGTTAGACCTAGGTAGTATTGTCTCGATCTATCGATTTATGTAGTTATACCGGTTTAAATAATCAATGTCATAAAACACAATTATCTTGTAAATAGAATAGCTAACTAAACAGGCAATTACTGCCCTTGAACCTATTTTGAAAACAAACTCTTGAAGCTGATTGGATGTGACCTAAATCGAAAAACAATTGGGTCGAACAAAAATAAATGAGCATCGTTAAGTTAACCTTGACCAAAATCAATCACACTTCACACATACCAAAATTTTCTATTTAATTCTGTTCTAAACGAGAGAAATGAATTATCTTTTCTAAACCTAAGCGACTTAATTCCACTGGCTCATGGGACCATATGTCGGCATAGACACTAACATAAAAGCCTTAGGTAGCCGAATAGCTTAATGGAAGTCCCAATAGACCTGCCCTGTTCAAACGGGCCGTAAAATGGGTCGACATCACTATGTTTTACTGTGTATTTACTACTACATTTTAATTTCTTTGTCCACAGGCTAGTGTTGATAGCATTAGTGGTAGAAGTCCTTTACCCAGTAACATGGAAGTGCCAGTCCGATGGTTGGCACGGAGGTTCGTTCGTGCGGTTGTACCTGTGCGGAACCCTCGCACTACAAGCCACATTAATGCTGTTCCTGGCAGCCCTAGCACAGCAGTCATCGCAAGGGACAATCACGGATGTCGACTCGCGGAGACATGTCTCGCCGTTACTGCTTCTCAAGTAAGTAGAGATTTTTAGTGTTTTATATCCAAAACTTTGAATAGGGATTTTAACTTGACGAGGGGGGGGACTTAAAGGGGTGTTTATTATTGGGTACCTGCAAAATAGCACATCATGCAAAGGGTAAAGGAAAATCTTTAAATATTGATAATATTTAGAAAAACCTGAGAGATCATAATATTTGATTTGAAATCGATTGAACAAAGACTAAACCTAACCTCTACACTGCGATGTGCGACCATACCTGTCACATGGAAATATGATCTAGGTATGCTAATTATTTTGCGGGCTAAAAACATCTATATTAGCAATAAATTAAAAAATGGTATCATCAATCATGCATAATGATAGTCGCGAGCTATATAATCCATTTACTTTTTCATACTAAAGGGTAAATGAAGCATTTGCTATGAATCTTTCATTAATAATATCGTCGGTTAAATTAGTTCTCATACTTTATTTCAAAAGGTAAAAATAAACCTACCTAGTAGGTAGATACCTATGTATCTGTAGTTTTTGGAATGACCACCATATTCTATGAACCTCTTTTTATATTTCTATTGTGAAAATGAGAATCTAAAAATATCAAACAATAGTAACCTGTAAAAAGTAGTTAATTACTTTGTGATGTTTTTATAATCTCACAGATTTTTAAGACAGATATTCTAAAGACATAATTACCAGCATAATTTAACTATACATTGAATAAACAAAGACTATAGTTTAATTTAAATAGAAAATATTTGAGATCAGCATATCACATATCTAATAATATAAGAACGTTCGTTTCGTTTGCTTCAAAATTATTAGATAATAATAGATACAACACTACCTCCACGTTATTGCTTGGCGATATACTTAAGCGATCACAGCGTACATCACTTATACAATATCAACATTCTACATCAACCAGCAGATAGTTTATTAGTGTTAAAATTGGTATTAAAGTCAGTTTATATAGACTTCATTCTAACAACCCTCATTGTGTAGTAATTTAAGTGAAGAGTTTAAGGTGCTATTCTCACACACAACACGTCGTCATCTGAGATCTGAATCATCCATTGTTATTCTTCAATACAGTAAACAAAATTTTATTTCCCATCTGCCCAGATGAATCTTAATATATAGTTTTATTTATATCAGTCGCATGGATAAATCAATTCTAATAAATTAATTGGCGTGGAATTGTTACTTTTGGATACAATAAAGTTATGTATTTAACATAAATTTTGTTCATTTATTAACAACACAGATTAAATGCCTGATCTGGACTGAGCAATTGAAAATCAAAATTTATTTCGGTACGCCCACCAACCGAATACAGCTTAGGAAAGGTACTCCTCAGCTTAGAGCTTTATCGTACACAGATCTCGCAAAAACCCAATTCCAAGAAACGGAGTTGCCAGCGGATGATACAGCGCTTTCAAAAGTAAAAGAGTCGAAATATATTACGAGCGCCCTGTATCAAATGCAAACTGCGTCATTCCAATTTTTAAATTGAAAAATTAAATCACTCAACTGCACATAAAAGGTAAAATAATAAATTGGAAAATAATGTACTTGTAAACAACAAACAGCGAAGATAAAAGAAAGCTATTTCTGTAAATGCAGAACCTTGGATTGAAATGTTGCTTATTGTGCAGAGTCATGTGGACGCTTTTTATGATTGTTTTCTTTTCACAGAGTGTTGTTGGTGTTGCCAGAAACGGCACTAAACGTGATGGGCACCATGTGGATGTTCTGCGAGGTGATACAGTGCTCGGTTGAAGACAGATTCTCTAGTATAGTCATACAAAGTGAGTACTTTCATGTTAAAAAAACAATAATATCAAGATAGGTGCTAACGCCAAAGTTTGTCTAGGTACTTCTGTATATATTAAATAAAATGTAAATCACTTTCTATATTTAATGAATTGATGTTTAAAATAGCTTTATGATTTAGTTTACCTGTTACCTACTCTCAAATCCCAGTTATTATGGGGTGACAATATATAGTTTCAAAAGTCCTCTTTGTTACAGGCATAGTTCTATTTAACTGGGTACAACTCGGGTTAACAGTATTCGGGCTATTCATGGTATTTGACCCTTTGGGCTCCGTGAACTATGGAGACATGCAAGACACGCCGAACCAAGTGCGACATCACAGGAAAGTCACTGGACTGTGGTCTAGAAGATTCCGATGGGCGTTTTGCTGGCTCAAAAGAGACGAACATGGGAAGGAGGCATTCCAACAAGTTGCAGGTAAAATACATTCTAAGAACTACATACACACACATGTAAAGATTGAAGACTGACGTAAACAGCCTTACTATAAAACCACATATTTTTTTTAAAGACTGTTACAACCAGTTTGTTGCTGTATCCCGGACTCACTGGCTGACAGAAAGCAAGTATATAGGTGAAACTTTATATTAACTCAAATAGGACGATCTCGTATTGGTGCCAAAAACAGTCATGTCGTCGATTTAGCTCAGCGATTACCAACTCACCTGTAAATCGTGGCGATTATACACTTTGCTTGTAAGTGTTTTGCGGTTATACGCAATAATAAATGTCTACGGACGTAGTATGAAGGTTATATTGCTAACAAGGAGCGCTTGGAAAACTTCCAACCAACTCCTTATACTATAGGTACACATTAATATTTACAGTTCGCGGAAAAACTGAGAACCACTTTTAAATTCAATAATGGTAATAAAAAGACCTTTGTGGTCTATATTGTGTATTTTCTGAGACATATAAATATGTAAATAAATAAGGCTCAAGACAGAATTTTATTTACAAACGCTTATAAGGACTGTTGTCATAATTTGAGTTATACGTGCGGTATCCTTTCCGGGAAATGAATCCACGTCGTTTGTTCCGGAAATGGGTCTAGGCCGCGAAGACCACAGTGCGTTGCGAGAAGCGTTATTATATGATAATTGCTGTGTAACTTCGTGGTGAAGCATTACGATTGATGTTTCAACAGCTGATATGTCGTTCAAACTTTTGGTTCCTGTATCAAATTTCTGCATACAAACGACTTTAAAACCAAAGTTGAGGAGAATATCTAGCTACAAATTTGAAATATTCCTTATAATTAATAAACAAAATAAATAACAAACCATACAAGTTCAAGAACTTAGAATTCATAATAAATTCTTATTTGGTGTGAATGAAAGCCTCAACCTCAATCACTCTGAATAGGAATAAAGATAAACGAGGTCAGATATACTTTAATAGTGATTGGCATTACCTCAATTCTAATATAATGTCTTGTAGTAATTTTTACATGTTCTTTTTATTACAATGTCGACGATGAGGCTGAAGGTACATTGTTGTTGGATTCGAGATCAGCTTTCTATTTTTGCCGAATGACTTTCTTACCGGTGACTTCAATTGTTTCAGCTTTACTCAGTGCTCTATTCCGATCAACGGATCTAGTACCATCGGACGTGGTCGCTGGCTGCGTCCTGCTGAGGGTCCGTCAGAAACGAGAGACCAGAGAAATGAGACGGATCCAAATGTTGAACGATGAAGAGCCGATATATACCACTGACGTCAACAAAATCTTCTCTGAAACCCCGCCATGGATGAATCTAGAGGATGCTCTCCATTACTTAAGGCTATCGATAGCGGCATACGGGTGGCCTTATGTGTTCTACCGCCATTGCTTCACGGGATTCTGCAAGTTGGCACGTCATTTGACCTGTTGCTGCTGTCGGTGAGTTTCGCTAAAGTTTTTATGTCTGATGGGCTCAAGATCGCGAGAGAGTTAATAAGTCACGTTTATGATAACAATTATTTTCTAATAAAGCAAAACGTAAAATATCCTTATTATAGTCTATACACATAAGTGTGTGTGACAATAATACCGAGCGGAAGATATAAAAAAAAAATATTTTTTCAAAACAATTACTTACGCAAGTGCAAAAAATACACAAAAATAATTGCTAAAACAAAATCCGGTATTTGTTGTTATTATCTACAGCTAAAATTTTAAAACTTCTTCACATTTTGTGGTGATGTCATACAATTATTGCTGATTATAAAATTTATGTAAAAGAGGCAATTAGAATTTATTTGACTAATTAATGCTAAAATATAATATTATCTCATAATTTTATAAACGCCGTTATGCTAAATCATGTAGTAGGTAGTATGGAGTTATTCATTTTGCTCGGAGTTTCGAGAAATGTTTCATGACAGACTTCGGAGGTTTAGTTAATCGAAACCAAACTTAAAAAAAATGTAAAATGCTGCATATACCTAATTGTGTCATCATTTACAGTATTTGAGTAAGATTACACAATAATTCAATAAAGTAATTGTAACGCGGTATACCGCTGACGTATATTGGTCATCGCCATCACGTTTACTTTTAGACTTTGCACGTAACAAAACAAAATTTAAATAATATTTATTTTTAGTGCGCCATCTTAGTCACCACATGATTTAATACGGTGCTGTGATGTCACCGTAGTAAAACCTTTAATTTATTATTATTATACAGGTGATTTGATTGGTAGGCTGGTTCAAAATTATTTTATTTTACCTCAACTTTATAGATTTTTTTTAAATGACACTAATGACTGTATGATAGATGTTTGAAAGAGTGGGACCTATATTTAGTAAGGTATTTTCATGTGCTTTGTCCTTTTCTATCAGGCCAAAGAACGCAATAGTGACAGACGACAACTGCTGCATGTGCAACTTCGCCGGCATCAAGTACATGTCTAAGGTCTCCGCTGATGACATCATCTTCGCCTCGTTCAACAACCGAGTCTTTGAAGTGAGTGTCTTTCTTTTCATTGTTTGAGAAATCTTGATCCATACAATAATCTCGACTTTTACAGTTTGGAACCTTGGATCAAGATATACTTCACCATATCCTAATATACATCTCTGGCTGAAGATGTTGTTTCTATGCCTCATTTAATTTAAAATATAAAAACCTACTTGTAGAAATTTCCAAAGTTTTTACTTAAACATAACAACTCTTCTTTTTTTAGAACTTCTAAAATAAGTAACGCTTTGTTTATGTACGTACTTACTTTTCTTGTCTTATCAACCCACGTCTGACATACAATCTGCACCCACAACCTCCTATTTTAGTATAATAATACTAAGATATTTTCAGAATAGGAGGAAAATCTAAATTTCTTGAATAAATACATTTCAAAAAATTGCTAAAAGAATAGCGTTGAATTTTTGCTTTTATATTGAGGTAAATTCCGCGTTTATGTTATTTTACCTAATATTTATATTAACTTTTCCACCTTTTTCTTAGATCTATAAGTTTTATTCAAAAAAGGAAGCTGACTGATTTTTGTTTTCGTACCTATATAAAATTAACAGTCCAATATTAATTGAATAACGCTGCTACAAAGACCATTCCTCCATGGTGATAATTAAAATTGTTTAGCTGGCTAGTTCAGAGTTATCTTCCTTAATTAATATATACTTTGATAAAATTTACTGTACCTATTATAATTCTGTAAATATGAGTTTTATTTTCCAGCTGCCATTTTGTGTGATCGCAAACCACGAGCGCGAGAGCATCGTGGTGGCAGTACGTGGTTCCATCTCCCTCAGAGACATCTTCACTGACTTCAGCGCTGGCTCCGAGAAATTTGAAGCTGATGGTAATTATAATATATACTCTAAAACAAAATATAACATTAGAATAACATAAGGGTTTTTAAATAACTAACTTTCCAATCTCAAAAGAACAATAAATTATCAAAGCTAAACATTTTATCCCAGATACAAGAATGAAGTCAAGCGATGTGAGATGATAATTACTTCCGCTATTATATTGTTATCAACTAGTAAAACAAAATATGTATCTAAAGTAATTGGAAATAAATTATAAGTTTTCCGGCAGCCAACTAATTTGGTTTCCATTAAAACTGTAGATTCCATGAGTTTAATCTTTACTTAGTCTTAAATTATAGCTATACGCTATACTTATTTTGTCATTATCATTACATAGCATTGATTTGTCATTCCAGGGCTTCCTGAAGACACGGCAGCTCACAAAGGCATGTCGATGGGTGCCGCCAAAATGTTAAAGAGGTTGCTACCAGTTTTAGATCGCGCCTTTCAGCAGTTTCCGCATTATGACCTCGTACTTACTGGTAAGAATCCACCTCCTTATAATTTTTTACCTAGTCGTGTACATGTATACAATAATTAAATTGAATATATATTAATATTAACAAATAAAAAAAAGACGTCTCGTAAACACCTTCAATCATATTGCTAGCAATTTTTTAGCTTAACAGCTTACTTACATATTTGGTTACGCGTAGGCGCAGACCAGCGCAGTCATTAAATTATTGATTATTTAAATTTTCAGGTCACAGTCTTGGCGCAGGAGTAGCAGTATTAGTAGCATTAAAATTAAGGCCCAGATACCCCCATCTAAAAGTGTTCGCATTTTCAACACCAGGTAGGTAATATTGTATTACGTATTAAATAATTTCTGATTCTGTGAACTGTGTTCCCGAGTGGTCATGACAACAGCTTTGACATGTTAAAACGATCATACTTCGAAAATCGATGATCCCTCCCTTCTCAGTAGATATTATCTTCTGTGCATACGTTGATGAGGAATCATAATCATACCTATCGCGATTAAACACACACACTTAATTCTTAATTAAATGCCCTATAATTTGTATTCCAGCGGGACTTATAAGTCGAGAAGCGGCGAGGTTCACTGAAACCTTTGTGATGACGGTGGGCGTTGGTGATGACCTGGTGATGAGGCTCAGCGTCCACAGCATAGAGAACCTAAGGACCAAAATCATACAAACCATACACGCTACCAAGTTACCAAAGGTAGTTACCTACATAAATAACCTCTGACGGTTTGGGATGAGACGAAAATAGTTTTATGTAATGATTGGCATATTTCGTTACTTATTTTGGGAAAGGTTTATTTTAGGTAGTGTTGAGTGACGTAGGTAGGTATTGGTAATCTGGGTGAACGCCCACCACTACCTATGCTACAAAAAGAAACCCAAACGTATTGAATTCCAACGTGCTTGGTTGCGTAGCTTCTTGTGACTTCATAATGTAAGTATGAAGTATCGTTTGAAGTATAAAGTATCACAATATCATAGGTATTTCAGGAATTGAATGTTTTTTTATCGAAACAAAAAATTATATTGTATTTTACTATTCCAACAAAGACGGTGTTTTACAACTCAATGAAATAAAGCCCTGCCAAAAGTGCAGTAGATATAGTAATTTAAGACTTCCCCGATTCGATTTCAGACGATTTATTGGAAAAAACACCAAAACGATTGCACTTTTTATGCGTTTTCGATCTGATCTGAGCTAGCTATAAACAGTTTCGTAGGTCAGTCATAAGAACCGACTTCCAACCCATGTAAGAATGGTTATACTTACTTTTATCAATCAGCTCAACCTAAATCTATTTATATGCCCGCGTTTAAAAAATAAAACCTCTTATTTCCAGTACCGTATAATGCTGAACGGGTTCGGGTACGCGCTATTCGGGGTACCGGCGCGTGACTTGGAGTCAACCTGGCGCCGCCCCGAGGAGCTGGAGGCAAACCACTCTGACGACTCCACCGACGCACTCCTCGTGCAGAGCGTCTCCACCGTGAGTGCTGTCAGTTGAAACCTTTCTAATTGGTGTGGCCTCTACCAGTGTCGTGTGCTTTGCTGTACGGTAATTCATAGTATTAACCATGACGGAAATTTTGAGTTACATTGTATGGAGATGAGTAGAAATATAGTGACACCGTTATGCTATGGCCTTCGGTTAAACGTTCTACGTAACATCAGTCAACACCTTACTATGCTTTACATAAACCCCTAAGTGAACCCGTTTCGATACAACATTGCGCTTGCATAATGCAGGTACAAGTTTGTATTAATTAGTTTTGTAGTTAAACGCCTACTGCTAGAATTGAGTAGCTGAGGATATTACCCGCGGACAATTTGCTTGGTAAATAGAACTAGGCGTTCGTTGATCGAAACTCTTGCAATTGACGAATGAATGACATTGGAGGTTGCATAATGCGTTTACCCGAAAAAACCATAGCGTCGAAATAATCATTAGATTCAAATTATGTAATAGTACGAATTACCTTACCTGTTGTTTATAATATTTTGTTATTACAATTAACATTTTACCTATAATATATTTTTTATGTTCTAATACACTGCTAACTAGCATATTATGTGTTGTCTGATCAATGTTAGTTTTATTAGATATACTATTCTATAAATCGCTTCCTTGGACAACTGTTCACCAAACATTGGTTGTTTACCTTCAGCAGGAATTGGTAATATGTAAAAGATATCTATATTTACTAAAATCACTTCCTTTAGAAACGTAGGTACCAGTGACAAAGAATACAGCGGTAAGTAACTATGGGTTCTGTCTTTAAAATATGCATAAAACAATCACAAATATATCCTCTTTCATAAAAACATAATATCCTTCTGGCGCAGTCGGGTAAGTAAATTACCGTCTCGTGCGAGGAAATTGTTACGTAGGTAATACCCACTAAAGATACACCTTTAAATTTTCTGTATACGTACCCACATATTGCATGCAGACGTTTGGTTTTTTTTGTTGTGTTATCGGTGTTGGAATATATTATATTTGCTTCTTGTATCAAACCTTATAAATTGTTATTAAAGCTGGAACATAAATCTGACAGATAAAATATCTATCGATATTCCTTGAATTGATAGCAATGGACAATAAAATAGGACAATGTGAAGATGCTGTTCTGTACATAGAATATAGACACTACTACTTACTTGAAAGTTAGTACTTTTAAACGGATAAATAAGGCTTTTTTTGATACGTCGGTACACATCGTGTAAAATATTCCCTAAATTTTGATTGTAGAAGAATTAAGAAGTTGATTATTCTAACTGTAACTATGTAGGTAGGTACCTACCGTATTATGAAAAGGTATTCAAGGAAGTGTATTTTTTGTTTATAAAAAGCTTTTTATGTCTTCCAGGAAGCAGCATTAGTATCGCGTGACGTGTTCGCGAGGCGATTTTCTACCGCAAGGCTTTATACAGCGGGACGAATCTTACACATAGTTAGGCGCAAGCGCATGGGTATTGAAAAGTAAGTACAATATTACATCTAGGTACCTATATTTATTAACCTCCTGTATCTACGTATCTAATATAAATTATTTTTTGTTGATATGTCTAATCAAAGCAATGAGGCAGACGAAGAAAGGTAGATATAATATTTTTGGTTATAAAATAGATAGTGTATCCTGCAATTTAGTCACCTGATAACAACACAATGTTATTTACAAATGCTTATCCAGAGTGGAATTCCCACGACCTTTGGCGTGTCAGTAATGCTATCTCACCAACTCGTCTCACCGTCCATGTCTACATATTCATTTGTTTATTCAACAGGAGAGTGCGCACGCAAGAACCAACGTACGAGATGCGTTGGGCGTGCCCCGAAGACTTCATGGAGTTGCAGGTGATGCCCCGCATGCTCCTCGACCACTTACCAGAGAATGTGCACCGCACCATACAAACAATACTTGAGGAGAGACACACGTACCGAGTCACCCATATAGTGTGAACGTCATGTGAACTACACGCATTTATTAAGCTATTGCATAGCTTTTATCGCGGGCTCTGAGCGCGGCGACCGAATCAAGAAATTCCGTAACGAAAAAAACCTAACACATCGTCTAACGTCGTTTAAGTTCGGCAGACTTCGGCACGGTGTTTGTTTGCTATCTTCTTAACTCTTTGACGTTTTGAAAAAATGGCGTTTGACATTTATAAAAAACAAAACTCAATTTCCGTATTCGCGCGTAATTATTTTGTTTCTATTTCGTGGCAAGGGTACCACGTCATAAAGCCTAAGTATTCAAATACGTATGCACATCAGAATGCATATTATTAAAAAAAAGTTTTACGTGACAACGACTTTGAGTGGTAATAGTTATTTGTTATACAAGAGTGCAAAGTTGCTTTTTAACCGCGTGTTCAATTTTGATGACCGAGCAAGCGAAGGATTCTAAAATTGAATCACGAGCGCAGCGAGTGATTCAAAATTAGAATCCTGAGCGTTAGCGAGGGAATCAAAAGAGCACGAGGTGAAAAATCTTTGCACTCGAGTGCAACACGTAACTTTTCATTCCACCTCAGCGAGGAAATGACTAAATGCAAAAAAAAATAAAGTTGTATGATATATTCGGCACCATAGAGGTAGCAGTAAATAGGTTTAATGTTTTTTTTTTAATTCACAAACTTAGTGCACACGATGTTCCAAATTCAATTTACTTTATCCTCTAGAGAATAAAAACGGCTTTTCCACTCAGATATTGAAGATTAAAAATACTCTTTTCGAGATGGTGGGATGAAAAATAATTTTAATGTGAATATTCATTCGTATAGTAGGAAGAAGGATGAAATAATAGTAACAATTTAAAACCTAACGTGACGTGAGCGGAGCGTAACGCAGTTTCTTGAAGTGTCACCCGGCAAACCAATTTATAAGACGTTGTCACGTCAAAATATATGCTCAAGTATTTTTACAATGTACAAGGCGTCCTTTCTAACCTAACCTTTGTTTAAATCCAAATGTATCATTTATTTAGTACATGTAGCGGCCATTTGCATTTCTAAGCACGCGATGTTGGCGTATTGGTACAAATGTTTGTACGTTGGGCCAACATGGCAATGAAATTAGACCTTTTCTCTAAGATTTATATGAGCTAGTACTTATATATTTTTAAGCTATTGCATAGCTTTTATCGCGGGCTCTGAGCGCGGCGACCGAATCAAGAAATTCCGTAACGAAAAAAACCTAACACCCCCCACTCCGACGGGCAAGGAGGTGTGGCTTGAAGGCCGTGCATCGTCTAACGTCGTTTCAGTTCGGCAGTCTTCGACAGTCGACACGGCGTTGTGTGCGATTAGACGTATTGTACGACTCTACGAAACTCGCACGAATCGAGACGAGCTGCTCCGAAATCGGACGAATACATAAGCTGTTTATGAGAAAGTATATAGGTGTATATGTATTTATGTACAACAGTGAATAGCTGTACTTGTAAAATTTGTGTATGAAGTGTTTTGAATATGAATGAACAAAGTGCATTTATTATTAAAATAAATAAATAAAATTATAATTGCATAAGTTGATACAAAATGCTATGCAATGCAATAGCTTTACCGCGGCAGTCCCCGAGTGCCTCACGTAATTTTTTGTTTTAAGTTACACTAAAACCTCGCCAGATAGAACGGCTATTAGAACGCTGTGGATATTATTTGACAGAGTCAAGATTACGGTCATATTTTAATTTATTTTTATATATTTTACAGTCAAATGCGTCTTATGTTGGCGAAATTGTCGAACCACTTTTAGAAAGAGTTTCGATTCAATATGTCATTACTATAATATACAGTGTCCCTAATTTTGACTCCTCAAGTAATAGGTATTTTAAATAATGCATAGCAGACATTGTGTGTGTGTGCGGGATTTTATACATAGTACTGTTTTTTGTTGCCCAACTGTGAATCTGTTTTAATTAACAGTTTACAGTATTTTGTTACTTTCATGATTTTGAGCGAGAGTGACCTATTCATGACACAATGCTCATGTGACTCCTGTGAGATATTATTATGGAGAAAATGTATCTATTGTAAATAGTACTTATCCTATTAAGAATTTCGTTATACAGATCTAAAAAAAAAACAATTTATATTGACATGCTTGGTGTCAAAATAAAGGAATTAGTTTAGGTAATGTGAGAAGACTGTGATGATGTTTAGTATGAAGAATATTGTTAAAAATAAAAGTGAAAATGTTTATAAGAATGATGTTGTCTATATACCGTAAAGGGTATTTTTTGTACATATAGAATAGGAACACTATTATTTCCAGTTTCAGAGAAACTTTAGGAAACATACCTCGTCCCTGTCAGTGACATATCAACGTTTAAAACGTTCTCATCGATCAGTCACATTATTAGTTCAATTTGCTTCGTAGGTGGCGATAGTTGTACATTTAAAATTACTTTGCTCAAATCGGAAAGCAATTCATTTGTTTCGAATATTTATTGTAAGGGCCTTCTTTATTTAAATCGTCACAATATTATATAGAAAGAAAATCAATAATGTCCATCACTCATCATATATTTTACGGGTGCTTTCTATGTCTTACCAGTCTGGTGAAATCAAACTTAATCTTTTAAGTTTTTTACTCAATGGAAACCTAAATAGAAAAACTAAACATGAATGAAGTTTAAAATTTAGAAGGTCAATATTAGATCTGAATAATTTTATCTTGCCAAAACCATTATATCTCCCTATACAGTTGTATGCAAAATATATATATAATATATGATTGTTTTGATAATGATTATGTAAGTGTGACTTGCAAAGCTACCACTAAGTACAATAACTAGTGAATAGACTAGTATAAAGCGTTACCTGTGTCAATTACCTAGTAAAAATACAACGTAACGTAAACTAAGTACATAAAATCCATACATTTTAAAGCTGCTAACATTCCAATGTCAAAATGTGCATACAGGACGAGAATTTTCGATGATAAATTAGCGTCGAATCTCTAATCATTAAAATTGAATTTTGACTGTTACATCTAACATTATCAATTTGCTTATAGAATAAATTCGGTCAAAGTAAGATTTATTTATTTTCACCGCGTAAGTAGATATGCCTCGAGTAGGTAACATATTTTGGAAGTTTTAGAACAAAGATCGGAAGTTGGCAGCTTTATTTTAGTTGATTAAATTATTACTGACACGTAAAAAACCAGCATACCATAACACAATTTGAACAAAATGTAGTTTTTACATTAAGATGTATTTTTATAAATTGATTCGATGAAGCTATTTTAATAAAATGCTTTTAGTGCGATATGCGACTATGTACTCATAAAAAATTACATTGAAATTGACAAACCCGGTACTAATGTTACCGTATGCAACCATCAATTATATGAATAGCTTTAACTTTCCAAGCGCAAATATTTCAATAAATTTGAATAGCACAAATTGAGTGATTTTTACCTACTAAATAGAAAAATATGACGTCTTTTTACACGCAACTGACACCTTTTGTTATTTTTTAGTATAAAAATACATCTACGATCACGATAAGTAGGCCTCCTAATCTAAATTGAACTCAATTATAATAAGTATACTTACTTCGTTTTTGATAATGTCACTTATTTAATACATTATTTCTATAGTGTTTTACCCATTCATGTATCTACTTACTTAACTACATACAATTCGGGAACAAATTTAGTGTGAATTTATAAACTTATACTCTAAATACTCTACAGTAATTTCTGATCTTTTAATTAAGTGTTTTTGTACATAATGGCATTTACTTCGAATGATATTTACATTCCAGTTTATATTCTATGTAATCCTCAGTCCCTTGCCAATGTTAATTAAGTGTGGAATCTACGTAACTATTATAAATATGTGTGGTGTCGTATTGGTTTTTAGGGTTCCGTACCAATATGATGAAAAAATGAAATCCAGTGAAACTTCACTGTCTGTATATCTATATTTCACAGCCGATTTTTCAACCACAAAGTAATGGTATTTACTACGCGTTTCGGGATAGAAGTTTTGTTTGCACATTCCACGTTTTTTTATAATCACACGACACAATAAAATACCATTTCCATTCAGTCAGACATGAGTTGGCTCGAGTTTTTCAAATAATACCGGCATAAAATCAACAGATACCTAAACCTGCACTAATTGAACAAAAAGTTATAAGTCTCGCTTGATAATTCTGAGGCTCAAGGTATCGAAAATAAAATATACATATACATATTATTATATTTGTTATCGGCTTGACATTTGAAATTTACAATTACCTGTTAAAACAATAGCTGCTGTAATTGCTGATATCAAGGGGGACAAATATAGAAGCTTATGCACAAGTTACGTCATAGTCCAGACTTCTCGATATATCCCACTTATATGCAATATATGCGTACCTACATACTCCTATTGTAATCTCAAAATAAATAAATTACAATTGTTCTCGAAATAGAGTTCATAGTCATGGAGAAGGAAAGAACAAGCAGACATGTATAACGTAACTTAATTATGTCATTTTTCATTATAACTAATTATTACAAATTCAATGAGCAACAATGCCACGTAATAAACAAATTATAATATTTATTTGCATAAATAAAATAATACGTTTAACTCATCCAAGATAATTATAAAATGTAGAATTAAATTTTCTTTGCGTTGTATTAATGAAAGTGATCAAAGATAGGTATTGTTTGTAATTTCTTTTGTTACCTACCAACTAGAATCGGACACTCACGCTATATTTGTTTGAATGTAGATATTTGTTGCTTAGTGAGCATTCAGTACCTTTTATTTCGTTACTTAATAATTGATTTTAATTTTATACTTTTATATTTACAGAGTGGTACTGAACTGCGTGTATGTTCAAGTATTAGAAGAGCCGAGGTTCTTTTCACTTGTACCCTAAATTAGGGCTTTATTATCTCTCTCACCTTATGTGCTAGGGTATAGCCAATGTCTGTGTTGGGTTTGTGTTAATTTATATTAAAATCTATTTTAAGTATCTGCATTTGTTTTATTTTTAACTAATCTGTAGGGATTTCCTGTTTGGACCCCAGTTAGTGCAGTTGTTTATCTTGTTACCTACAAGTGTTGCAAATAAGCTGCTAATTAACTGGCGCGACAAAATAACTACCTCAATAACTCGAAGTGTAAACGAAATAATATATATCTACTCATACCAACATTATTTAAATTACCCACTGGCCAGTTGGCTCGATGGTGAGCTACCTTCATTTTTATGCCGATGCACAACATGGATGTCTGAGTGTAAAGTAATGTAATGGGTATTTTAGTTTTATGGTCGCTAACAATCTCTACTTGTTTGGAATGTGTCTAAATGTAAAATAATGTATCGAAATCAGACACACAGTTCTTGAGAAAAGCTCATGTCTCAGTTTACATACTTTTTAAGTTTTATATGATCTAAATTTTTTAAACACATTCGTTTTGATATATGTACTTTTGTTACTGTAACTCTAGACTACACTATCACTACATTCACTACATTGATGTGATTCAAGAGGAAGGTTTTCTATACAATATATGCATAATATGTAAGAGAAACACTGACAATTTTGGAGGTTTCTAATGTGATGTCAGCGCGTGCCTATAATATAAGCATTGCACCCGTGCGAAGCCGTGGCAGGTCGCTAGTATTTTATAAATATGAAATATGTAGTCCAGAACTATTACAACTATCTTCTGCCCTGCGATTTCACTCGCATTC
Organism: Thyatira batis; assembly: GCA_905147785.2. NCBI lineage: Eukaryota > Metazoa > Arthropoda > Insecta > Lepidoptera > Drepanidae > Thyatira > Thyatira batis. The sequence goes on along the minus strand of LR990489.1, from coordinate 4,707,952 downwards.
CCAAGGATCTTCAATTTTCGCGGGATAAAAATGAGCCTATGTGTTTATCCAGGGTTTCAGCTAACTCTACACCAAATTTTATTACAATAGCTCCAGCCGTTCAGATTTGAAGAAGTAACAATCATACACACTCACGAACTTTCGCATTTATAATTTCAGTAGGATAATACATAACAATGCATTAATGAAGTGCATAACATACATTAATTATTATGTATTTATTGGAATTTTTTTTTTTAAATGGATTAGCCGGTGTCAGCATCAGATGGCTTTTACACCGTTACGCGGACTTTTTCGGTGAGCGCAGATGGCTCTCAAGTTCTCAACCGAAGGAGAATTTAAGCGACAGCGCTGAGGTCGTCCCCTGCGGGACCGTGCCTCGGCTCAGGGCGTCGCTGGGTGAAGTGGGGACTCACTTGACATGATTATTTAGGGAACGGACTGGGTTGTTGCTGCGGCACCGGCCGCACTAACAAGACGAGACTGGGTGGGACGTTGCGACGGTCCTCGCCGGCGAGGACGGAATTGGATTATTTATTGGATAAGCAATAATGTCCCTATATATTGTATAAATAATTTGCTAATACGTTGTTCTTTCCTTGTAACTAAATAGGTATTATGTTTTGTTCTAGATATATAACAGTATAAGTAGAGTGAATTAAGGTAATACTAGCAGTTTCTCATAATATGAATCTTTTAGAAATAATACCTGTCAAGTAGGTATATCGGTAAACCTATAAAGGCTCGGAAAATTCTTCAGGACTAGATTCCTGAACTACTTATAAAATGTACCTACAAATTTCTACGGAACCCTAAGTAAATGAGACCGACTCGAACTTTTTTATTTAAACAGAGGAGGAATACGGCCAATCTCATGAATGCATCCCATTTATTTACATATATGCATTTATAAAAACTTGCATGCATTGTATTTATACATTACATTTATAAAAACTTACCAACACAAATACGGATACACTTTCATAATATATATTATTTCCTGGAAAGTTCATTAGTTCGCTGTGGTCGGGTATGTGCACTATTGTGCCCTTGACTCTATCACTATGTCGTCTATGCCCATCCATACCGCCGATAAACTAATTCGATACCCTTTAACCCTTATCGCAACATTTTATTTTAAGAATAATTAATTCTACCGCATCTTTACATAGAAATATGTAAGATGAGAACAAAAACTTAGATAAACTCTGTAAAAAGATAACGGACTCTTCAAATTAGACTACCCAGGCTATTTAACTTAAATATTTATCTTAAATTACATGTAATCATTATTTCATTTCAAAACTAGACGTCGAACATTTATTTATTGACATACCTACCTATTGTAAAACAAAATTACTTTAAAAAATATAAGGCAACAAAAGTGTACACTCAACTTTAAATATTAGCATTTCGGGCGAGATAGATAAGAATATTAGGTACAATAAAAGCAAGTACCTAGTTATAAACAAAACATGTAGGATAACTTGTCTAAATATTATCTCTGAACAAGAGTCAACAAATAATTTCCCAAATAATGTTGATACTAGTTATCAAAATTTAAGGTAGTTAATTGAGGAAAATGTTAATAAAGGTTAACTACAACTGGGAAATTTCGCTTACATTGCCCTACGTTTATGATAATTATAATCATCATATATTTTGGAGCCATAGAGGATAGTATAAACGCGGGACAAAACAATAATAAATAGGTATGCTAAGATACATTGATGGGGAATATATTTGGGGGGGTTGGAACAAAGCACTTTAAAAATGATAAATTTAATACAAAGATAGATAAAGTTCATTCATAGTTTATAACTCGCGAGCAACAAGTGACTCACTCGTGACGAGTGGAGTCGCATTGGATCCATTCTATCTATTTACAACAACACAACACGACTCAGTCTGTGTACATGAAGTCGAGGCGAGCGGCCGTGTATTTAAATTGTGAGTGTATCTCGCCGATTGACTCGACTAAAGTAAGTACCCTACCTTATTAATAACTTACCCAAAAACGTTTAACATTTATGCAACTGCATGAACTTTTATTGTGATAGATACGGTTTCTGAATAGCGCGTTATAAGCGTAAATGCGACTGACATCATGAGGGACGACGCGCGTAGATTTTGATGGTATACGGTAGCATTGTCTTTTATTTCGTAATATGCATTAAGCATTTCATTCTTTTAAACATTCACGGATATAGTTTCGGCCGTATAGCAAACCCTTGCTGTTTATTAAAAGCATCGTAGTTATTCATTCACAATACCCACGTACGAAACCGGTATGACATTGGTAACTGTTTGTCTAGCTACTGTATAAATTACAACCAGTCCCTAACGCTGCCAGTAGGATTGTGGAATTATGATAAAATATTTTTTAGATAAGTGATCTACTGGGTACGATATTCAGTACATATATAAATGTTTTTATATTGAAAAAAATCCCACCACAACACATCGCATTCGTCCTTGATATTTCATTTTTTAAAGCGATCTAAAAATAGCGCACGTAGCAGTTAGGTAATGCTCCTCGATTGGCATCGACCGGCTAGATCGTGCCCACAACACTGTTTACCACTCCTACTAACTTAAACTTAACGAATAAGCGCCTATACTTATTAGCACATGATCTTAATACTAGTATAGGATTTTTAAAGAGCATAATATTTATCTCCCTTCAGCCAGGTGTCTGAAGGCCGGCCGGCCGGCGGGCGCCCGTGGTCTATAAAAGTCTGCCAAATTATGTGTACTTAGGATGTAGTTACTATGTAGGTTAGTGTATATCATCAAACGTAGATGTGGGTGTGTATATTATGGAATTACAATACAAGTTCATACTTTGAATTAGAATACTTATCTTGTCATTTTAAATGGAGTTGTTACGATTATTTTCTTTAGATGATTTTATGTTAGAAATATGAATGTTATCTCGAAGTAAAATGTTTTAAAGACAAATAACTTAGATATCTTAGCGTTGAACTTAACCTTGAGTAGGCTGTTTCAATGAAAAATAATTTATTCAAAACAGTTATTGAGAGCCTGAAGTAGTCGATATCTAGAGGCCCGTTTTGAAATGAGGGTGTATTTTATTGCATTGTGTTTATCTATTTTTGGCTGATATATGAATAGGTAGTCGTATTAAATCAGCTTTTAAGATTTCAACAGATCACCTATCGGTTCGGATAGAAAAGCAGAAAATAATATAGTTTTTATTAGAAAAACGTTTATGCAATGCAATTACCTATTAAACTATAGATTTTAATATAGTAAGTATAATTATTGTGTTTATGTAGGTAAGGAATGATAACTGAACTATATATTCTAATAATAAAATATCCTTATACTTAATACCTACAAATTGTTGTAGAATGCCTGCGATCCGGCTACTGGGACGAAAATGGCTGATAGCTTCGGACGATTTCGTGGTCTCGAGCATCTTCGAACTTCTTGTTAGATTTATTTCCTGGTAAGATGTCTAATTTAATATCATTCATTTTAGGAGCTTACTTAAAGCTCCTTGTCAAATGTAGGTTATTCAACTGCCGTGACAGAGGAATCGATAATAATATACATATCTACGTAATATATAAGTCGAAAATGTCTTTTACAGGCTTGTAGTAATAGTACTAGTGGCGCAAATATATTATCCATACACATTTACATGCCCGAATGGGTGGGACGGCGGGACATACGTTCGGCTCTTCCTTTGTGGCATACTTACGCTACAAGGAATACATTCGATACTACTTGCTGTGCTAGCCTACCTATCGTCCAGAGGATCGATCATGAATGTACAAGCAAGAAAAAATGTCGAAGCCATACTTCTTTTAAAGTTAGTATTCTTATATGACTACAATAATTTTGACACAGGACTTTTATAATTTAGATACTTATCTAAGTATTTTTGTATTTATTCCAGACTATTTTTGATACTACCAGATATAGTTCTCAATGTGATGGGGACAGTATGGATATTCTCCGGATCGATACGGTGTCCTATTTACAACGGATCTCAGACAGTTCTCATGCTATGTAAGTTTAGTCTATGTAGTCTCAAACTCAACGTTATTTAACACCCTAGGATAAACTAACAGTACCATTATTTATCAATCTCCGTTTTGCAGGCATCGTAATATTTTACTGGTTACTAGTTGCCTTCACATTTATTGGAATAATCGTGTCGTATGATCCGCTGGGTAATGTGAGCAATGCGGAGATTGAAGAAAAAGTAAGAGAAGTTAGACTAAAACGAAAGTCGAAGGGATTGTGGTCTTGGCGGTTTAAATGCGCATTCGGATGCGTGAAAAGAAAAGAGCACAGGAAAGAAATCTTCGAGCAAGTTGCAGGTACGTAACTTTTAGTATTTCATGTTGTCTCGTAGGTATTTATATATAGGTAATTATAGTAAATATCTGTTATGCGAAAATAAAAAGATATCATTTTTTAAATACCATCGAATTAAAATGACAATGAGTTCATATCCATATTCTGTTCCATTCGAGTAATATTTCAATTCAGACCATATGATGAGTAAGTACCTACTTAGTATAAGAAAAAAATTACTTTACAGCTTTGTTCTACAGTATACTCAGGACAACTAATTTCGTCCCGTCTGACGTAGTCGCTGGTATGATCCTCCTTGGAGTCCGTGAGAAACAAGAACAAGCTAAGGAAATTAAATCCATTCAACCACAAATGCAAGGTCCCCAGAAAGAATGGATGAATTTGGAGAATGCCATACATTACTTGAAGTTAGCTGCAGCATCATATGGATGTCTCTTAGCGATGTATCAGAATTTATTCACAGGACCCTGCAATTTGATCAAACATTTGTCATGTGGCTGCCTTCGGTGAGTCCCGCAGAATACAATTTTAATCAAATTCAAATTCAAATTCAAATAAATTTATTTAACAATAATATTTACACATTAATTAAATCAATGGCCCCCGCACTAGGATAAACCTGTATCGCGGGCGACCCACAAGCATTACCCTGAAAAAATTTAACAACAACAGGGGGAAGTTACATGTTGAAAATTCTATTACATACAAAAAAATATAATAATAATAATAATTAAAAATAATAGCTTATCAAAAATCCTGTATCATCGTCTAAAGCTAAAAAAAATCTTTCTCAAAAATTTGATGCAATAAATAGATAATAACTAAAACTAAGAATTCCAATCTTAATCAAATAAAGTTAATCATAATAAAAATTCAAATCAGAAATTAAATTAAAATCAATTAGAATCAAACACAAGAAACAAACACGAAATCGAATTAAAAAAAATTAAATACATATACAATTTGCACTTTTCTTAAATAGGTCTATATATTGGTGTGTGTGTTTGCGTGTGTGTGATATGAGTGTGAAGTGTGTGGTGTGTAATGGGTGTGAATGTGAACTCTTAACTCGGAACGACCATAATTTTTTCAGTTTGTTCATAATTAAGGCTAAGCAACCAATTCCGGATTATAATTTTGGCTTCTCTGAAAGTGCAGTACTTAATCTCGCAGAATTTAATGGCTTGGCTATATATGAAAGTCGAATTAAACAAACCAAAACGCTGTGCAAAAGCAATCATGTTGACGTTTTTAATTAAGGATACATACCTTCATTCATGATCTTTTTGAACATTTTACGAACAGCGGAAGGAATCCAAGAGTGACAGGCGACAACTGCTGCCTGTGCAACTTTGCTGGAGTCAAGCTTCTATCAAACTACTCAGAAGAAAACATCGTTATTGCATCATTTAACAATGACGACTTTGAAGTAAGTACCTACCTTGACACGTAGGAAAAGGACATTACATTATATAGGACGTAGATATGGACAATTTATACGGTTTACTTACCTCTTACAACACACAATGCTATTTTAATTTATTTGTAAGTAGTTTGATACAGCTATATTCCTTATACATATAAGTATCCTTGTTAGACTTTTCCTCATTAAGCTGGCAAAGATTGATTCCTCAGACGTCGTTGTCTATCAACATATTGAAAAATGACTTAACATAATTCGGTTTTTCTTGTCACAAAATCATAGAAATATTCATATTGATCTCAAAGAATAAATTTATTTGATGATAATCGAGCTTTTGAGGTAATACACAAATTTAATCAGATTTATAGGTTTGTTACACTAGACATACCAACTCAAAACTATAACTCATATTATTATGTGAATATGGTTTGTTATATTAAATCTAGATCATTTTGTTAGCTTCAGCATTATTTACCTACTAAATATCGTTCTAATAACATAAGGTTCCTAATATAACCCTTAGAGAATACAAAACATTTCCACTTAATTTGTATAGATACCTATACCTAAGAACTTTAAAACATTGATTTACTTAATCTCGATGTAAATATCTATACGTACCTATGTATATAAAAATATATACCTAACTTCTATATGTAGTATATCAGTCTCTGGTTACTATAACAAAAGCTCTGCTTAATTTGGAATGAGATTGGGTGTGTGCGAAAAGTGTTCCAGGATATTCATTTATTTTAATCACAATATATTCACTATATTAATAAAAAAATATAACCAAGTCATAATATTGTGTGTTGCTGTTTAGGATCCATGAATAGGAGGAGCCGGGAGTCAGTCCTACTAATTTAGAGACAAAGATTTTTGTCCATATTGTTTTAGGAATAAAATAAAGTCTAAGTTCATTAATTTCAGGTGCCATTTTACGTAGTAGTTGACCGTGAGCGCCGAGAAGTCATCGTGGCAGTTCGTGGTACTCTTTCATTTAAGGATATCTTTACCGACTGCACTGCGTGGTCGGAGAAGTTCGAAGCTGATGATAAAGGTATAATTAATACAATATCTTCCTTCCTTCATTAAAATGTCAACTTACCTACCAATCACATATTTGCTTTAAATTTATTGTGCTGTAAGTAATATTATTGATTGAATTAATAATAGTCGTAAAGATATTTTTTATACTAGATACGCGTGGACAAAAGTTATTTCAAATAATTATTTATTTTCTTGTAGATCTACCGGAAAATACTACAGTCCACAAGGGATTTTCTTTAAGCACTAACAAGACATTGGAGCGATTACTGCCTGTTCTCGAGGAGACCTTTGATGAGAACCCTAATTATCGCCTCGTTGTCACTGGTGAGTATAATGGTGTAAACTCCATCATTATGAAAATTCCAGTAGGTACCTACCATCAAATGTTCATTGACATAAAGGGGCATAGCTCGATGAACTGATGGCTGTTGGAGGAGACGAGTTCTTGAGTGAATACCAAACGCATGCATGGCAAGTGCAGCGTAGTGGGTTTAGACTTTAGACACAAGGTGGCTTGACGACCTGACAAAGTTTGCAGGACCCGCTGGATGCAGGACACATCCTACCGTTACAGAAATCCATACGGAAATCCTCTGTTCAGCAGTGAACGACTTAGTCAGATCTAATGATGATAATAGACACCCTCAACACCCCAACAGGGGTTCATGTACTCAGTACAAATCTACTCTATATACCTAATCCTGGCATCTAATTTTAATCATTGCGAATTCTAATCGTCTATTTATTTATATTTACAGGTCACAGCCTTGGCGCTGGAGTGTCAGTATTATTGGGAATAAAGTTAAGGGCAAAATACCCTCACGTCAGGGTGTTTGCGTTTTCAACACCAGGTAACTTACTATATTCTATTTATCACTACCTGCTGGACATTTAATTGAGTAGGTATTTTTTGAATCCCGATTAATTCGATGCTAAAAGTAGGAACTCCTGGTTCCTTGGTCCATGCTTAGGTTTTAAATACTTAATATAATTTTATTTACAGCAAGTTTAATAAGTCGTGAGGCAGCAAAGTTCACGGAGAGTTTTGTGATGACAGTGGGAGTAGGAGATGACGTAGTGATGAGAATGGGTGTGCACAGTATTGAAGCCTTTAAGGATAGAATGTTACAAGTCATACACAATACAAAGATACCAAAGGTGAGTTCATTTATTGAACATTTCTGTCATCATCATCAAATAACCATATACATACATGTTGATGTAGGTATTTTCTTTTGAATAAACATATTTAAAACCCATATATGCCCAGAAAGATTTTGATCGCCAATTTTTTTGAATTTTGGATATTGTTGTCTCTAATAGTAGTAATTGATCTGAAAATTTGTAATTTTCAGTTACAATAATTGGAAGTACCTTTTTTTCAGCGAGTCGCTACCGACCCATTGGGTTTATGTGCTTCAGAAATGTGAAAAATATATATCTATCTATACTTATAAATAATAAATCTGTAGAGAGGTCAATTCTGTACATGAAATATATTTTCAAAATAACAATCAGGGGGTAATTAGTGATCGATATAGATCCCAAAAATGCAATCAGTAAATTTTTTGTCTGTCTGTCTGTCTGTCTGTCTGTCTATCTGTATGTTCCTTATAGAAACAAAAAATCCTGGACGGATTTTAACGAAACTTGGTACAATTATTCTTCATACTCCTGGGCAGGTTATAGGATACTTTTCATCACGCTACAATCAATAGGAGCAGAGTAGTGAAGGGAAATTTTGGGAAAACGGGAGAAAGTACTCCATTTTTTAAGCTTCCGTCGCGTGTGCTGCCTATTAAGGCAGCACATTTCAGCAGCAGAATTTCTATGCAGCAGAATTTCTATGTAACTGTAACCATTAGGTTACAGTTACATAGAAATCATGTATGACGGAAATATTCTACATAAAGTTGTCTAAAAAATATCCCGCAACAGCATATGTCTATCTTTTATGGTTGACTCACAATAACACGTGTAACTCCTGATAGCTTAGCAGTTCGAAGCATTCTGATTATATTTGTTTACTCTTACGTTTATAATACTCTCACTCATCCCCTAATTTAAAAAAGTTAACATTATTACCTATTCAATAAAAAAATAATCATAGAAATCGGTATAGAAACACCAAAATTATAGATGAAATAACCCATCGCGCCGTCACACGTGAATACTAAATCATGCTATAAGGATTATTTTTAAACGACTTCAAAAAAAGGAGGAGGTTCTCAATTCGACGACTGGTATTTTTTTTTTTATGTTACCTCATAACTTTCGACTGATTTATGACAGAATTGATTCCCTTTAAATGAGCTAAAAAAAGTCCGGGACAGCCTATGTCTATCTGTTAAGGTAGGCTCAGTATAACCATTTTTATACTAACCAAATTAGTTTTAAAACAAAGCATTATATGTGAAGGTGTTTTTATAAAGATGATATTAATCCTTATCCAAAATAAATACGTCATTAATTACAAGTATGTAATTTTAAACAAAATTGCCATTTACATCATTCGACTTCAATGAATATCTTAGGAGATATCGCAAATTTAAAATACCATAGCAGCAAATAATTATCGCGCACTGTCCGCGGGTGAGGGCGCAAGGCCGGTGGCACCAGTTAGCTCGACTTACTCGCTCGCTCGCTTCTACGTAAACGAAGTCGCGGGTTAAAGTTAGAGTTAGCCCAAATAAACTATTCCACGCGAACGAAGTCGCAGGCAGAAGCTAGTGTGAAATAAAACAAAATAATTATGGATTAAAATTAAAAATATATATGATATGATCATATGATCAGCAGCATGTTTTCGTACGGATGCAGGCACGTTCAATACCATTTTCGGAGAGACTCCAGGATGAACTCATGCTTTCCGGTACTTCAATAGCAATGTTCTCGGAATTGAGCGTCTAAACTCCAGCGTATCGACATTGGCTCCTAAAGATCTTTCGCAGGGGGGCGTAGCCAGAGAGGATGAGTATACCCATAAAGCAGTACCTAAGTATATCTCATCGGTTGATAGAGAGAAGGTAGTGTTTGGGTCTTTGCTGAAGGCATACATTACGGAATGCCTCACAATGTGTCTAATTACCCCAGATCGAATAAAAGCTCAAAGAACTCAATAGGTTCACTTTCAGCCGAGCTAGTGTTGTTACTGATTGTGGTGGTGGTACTGACTACTCAATGTCTGACTCAGGTAGGCTTCGTTTGATCCATTTTCTTGGACGAGGTTCAGCGGCGGCGTTGTCTCCTCGATATGAGACTACGACTAGTAGAGGGAGTGACTAGATCAGCATCCGTAGGTACCTCAGTCTCAGGTTGCTGAACGAATGGAATATTTTCTGTAATGTTGATATCGGATTCTTCATTACCTCATCTCAGCTGGGGCAAGAAGTTAATGCCTGTTGAAGCTTGCAATATCATTGCAATCTTCGTTGCCTGAGTCACCATCCGATATCATACCTCCACAAGGAGGGTCTAAATTTATGTCTACGCCACAAAAACCATCATCACCGGACATATTCTCCAACACATCAACGATTTCATAAGTTGAGAGCGCGCGTCGTGACCTGAGTAAAAGAAGTAAACTATGTATCTCATTTGCCCAAAGGGTCGATTAAAACAACAAATTTTTCATTACATATTAGTAATAATGAATAGTTCTGAATAGATTTCATAAGTTATCTACATGGTAAATATATTCATTTTACCATTATAACAACCATACTTGCGAAATTACAAATAAATAAGTAAATACTTACATTTTTTCACCAGAGGTTTACAATTTTATTCGAAAAAAATCGCGTCCTAACTTGTATGCTAAATGTCAACTGTTTTGTTTTAGTGTGGTATAATGCAACCAGTGAGAAACTTACGTAGTTCTTCCGAAAACATGTAGGTGTTGTTAAACTTAAGCAATCATTGACCATTTTTATTTACGGAGCCTTAGATCCGAACGTGTACTATTGGGTCGTTTTCGTGCTCTTGGGGATAATATCGTGGGGTAAAATTCAATTAGGGATATGTATGTGATGTTGCTTAAGACCACAGACCACTTATCACCTTCGACTTTATTTCGGCGTATTTGAAAAAAATAACTTATGTTTCAGTACCGTATTATGCTAAGTGGATTTGGCTTCGCCTTGTTCGGAGTGCCCATTAGAAACCTGGAGCCTACAAGTGAAGAGCTCGATGATGACTTGGAGAGCCACCCAAATGACCCGATAGTCCTGGAGACCTTCGAGCGGAATACTTCCTCAGTAAGTTTTACGATTTTCACGTGTAAATATATTGAAATAGCAAATAGGTACTAAATAATTTATCCGTTAAAAATATTTTTTATCCGGATCGTGGGTGTAACCACGTCGGAACCGAGTAGTTAAATAAATAGGTACTATTAAAATATCTGGTACCTATATGTATTCTCTATTCATAGCATGTCTATAAAAATATGAATATACCTATCAAACTTACACATAGGTACGTAATGTACAATAGACGCCAGTCGCTAGTTTGAACCCACCACTGACATTCGTAAATAAACAATATAAACATGTCTCTTTGTCCTGTGACTGATATTTAATTGATATAACTAGGTAGGTAATATGTATTTATAATAATATCAGCTATCTGGTTACCATAGCAAAAAGCTCTGCTTTGTCTCGAATCAGATGGCCATGTGTAAAAATCGTCTGATTTTTTTTTTAAGAGAAACTGATCGTAATTGTATAGTTCCTCTATTTTACCAGGTAATGGCGTGTTCTGCTGCTATGCCACGTCTCTATGCCGGTGGTAGTATCCTCCAAATAGCTAAGCGAAGGGAAGATGAAAAGTGAGTATAATTCATCGGGGCTCCTTATAGTAATCATATTATTATACACATATATCGATAGTTGCTATTCATGCAAAAATATCCTAAAACTTAAAGAAATTAATAACAAATATGTTAATTCCATAGTTATCTATCTCATAGTTATATATTTCATAGTAATTTACATGATCATAGATTACCTACTCTGCAAGCTAATTTACACTTAGGTAATTAGTTCACACACAGATTACACCAGCCATTGTGACGTAATAATGGCGGCTTACAATATTTTTTTATTACGACTGCGATATAAAAGAGAGACCTTGAATTTTGTTATCTTTCATTATGTAAGTAAGCTGATTTGTAACATCTTACATGTCACCTCCAATCTTGGGCGGAAACGCAGGACGTTAAGATGTTTAATAACAATTTTTCTTTGTCACAGTGCACCTCGAGCCGGTGCACCAACCTATGAAGTACGATGGACCACTCCAGAAGACTACATGGATGTAAAAGTAACTCCGCGCATGCTCCTCGATCACATGCCAGATAATGTTATAAAGGCCGTAGAGACCGTATTAAAAGAGAAAGACAGTTATGGCGACGAATATCCCATTATGAATAAAGAATTAAGGACCTTAAGAGAAACTGTCTTAGAGTTTTAAATCATACGACATAAAAATGGAATGGACTTTTACTTACCTACATAATAACTCGAAAAACTTTTTTATGTATTTAAACATAGGTAAGCACAATGAAGTGACATAGGTATTTAAGAGTAAAATAATCGTTTTCATAAAAAGTATTTCTTTGAAATAATTATTTTGATAACGACAATGAATGCATTTAATTTAATGAAATAAGTGAGACAATGATTATATAATAAAATAGATTAGTTTGTAATAGTCATAAGATTAAATGCGTCATTATCTGAGGAGATTCGCGTCTCAGTGTTATTGAAAATATGTCAGAGATAAGATACTAGATCACACATATTTTTGTATTATTATTTGGAACACACGGAATATCCAAACACTTCCACCACTGCGCACAACGACAAAGACGATGACAAAGATGCATAGTTTATTATATACACGAACCCAATCTCAACAGTTCCAGGATAAACATGTTATAATAATATGTTTTAGCCATAAGAGGTATTAACCATAAGGGTTGTAGATATTCCTTGCATAGTGACTTTGAGTATGTGGCGCTTTAACAAGGCGTATTATGCCTGTTAGTTAAGTGCATATTTTTGGTTAACCGAAATTCCTAAGACTTTTGTTAAACCGAATCTCATACGTAATTGGAATATTGTTGTATTAATGAATCTATTTTATAAGTTTTATAACGACTATTATTATATCACATCCCTTGTACAAATTGATGAAATTGATGTTGTTTGTAATAAAATATACATTTGTTAATGAATATATTTATTTTTAATAAGCATTATTAGAAAAATATACAAAAATCCATCAGTCAATTCCAGAAAATATCACAGAAAATTATCAACAAATAGCTTCAAACTTTAACATAATTTCGAATGAGAAACAATACAATTAATCTTAAAATTACTAACATAATTATAAAATATTTCATAGTTACTAGATATTTGGCATGTTATACAATATCGCAGTTATACACAACACATAATATATTATTCAATATTGCATGCATGAGCATTAAACAGAGATCTCGAGTTAGAATTTAATTCTATATCATCTACATAGGTTACTGAGTTCTGCCATAGCCACCTGCGATACAGGAGTCTTGTTCCGTTCCGTTTTGTATCTGAAATTAAACGCGTAATATCGTTAATAATAACAATGCATTAAGTATTAGGTACAACAATGGCACTTATACCGGAAAATACAACAAAATTATGTTACTCTATCACGCAAAAACTACTGAACGGATTTAGATGAAATTTGGAACACGGATAGTTTAAAACCTGGATATATGAATAATGAAGAAATATTTTTAAAAAGTTTGTAGGAGAGATTTGTATCCAAGCTAAGCCGAAGCCTATGTTAAGGATTACTAGCCAGTAAAATATCGTATATATATAACCAAGATAAAAAGTAGCGTATGTGATATTAGCTACTTTTTATCCCGGGAAAACGAAAGATCTCTTGAATCAGGAATCTGGGAATGGAGACCAGGGTGAAACCACGGAGAGCCTAGTACCTGTTACCTATATAGTGGTCGCTAGCCCGAGCGCGTCGGTTCTTCGGTTGAGAGCCCTCTGCGCTCACCGAAACTGTCCGCGTAACGGTGTAAAAGCCATCTGAGGCTAACACCTGCTAGTCCATTGTAAAAAAAAAAAAAAAAAGCGCGTCGGTAAGAGTTCACGCCACGCACCACCTACCTGCAACCCTTCAACCGTACCAACCCCCGCCCCAGCCGCAAAAACCAACACTAAACCCTCAATGAAGCTGGACACGAGAATATAAAACAAAATATTTACTAAGTAGTAGTTACCTGTTGAGTATATCGTGGGCCACGTCGGGTCGGTAGGCGGCCATATTGCGCAGGTAGGGCTGGTCGTTGGCCCGAGCGCGGCGGTACGCGAGTTCACGCCACGCACCCCCCGCCCCCGCCCCTACACCCGTACCCACCCCCGCACCACCCGCCGACACGAGTACTAGACCCTCCATGAAACTGGACACGAGAATATAAAACAGAATATTTAGTAAGTAGTAGTTACCTGTTGAGTATATCGTGCGCCACGTCAGGTCGGTAGGCTGCCATATCACGTAGGTAGGGCTGGTCGTTGGCCCGAGCGCGTCGGTACGCGAGTTCACGCCACGCACCCCCCGCCCCCGCCCCTACACCCGTACCCACCCCCGCACCACCCGCCGACACGAGTACTAGACCCTCCATGAAACTGGACACGAGAATATAAAACAATTTTTTTTTATTCAAATAGGCCTTTCTTTACAAGCACTTGAACTCTTATCCTTACTATTGCTATCTCATCATCAGCTCAAATACGTCTCTACCGAGGAGGTCGAGCCTCCCCACCACGCGGGCCTAGTGCGGATTGGCGGACTTCAAATGCCTTTAATTGTGACATCTCGGGCAGGTTTCCTCACGATGTTTTCCTTCACCGAAAGCCAGTGGTATGAATCCGTACGTAAGTTTTTTTTTTATGAAACTCAGAGGTACGGGCCAGGGATTTGAACCTGCACCCTTATGATCGTGAGTCGGTGCGTTCCCAACTGAACCACCACGACTATTGCTATATGCTTATGTACTATTTACAAAACAAGCATAAGTACAATATTTATTTTAACAGAACCTATGAAGTAACTAGAAGCGAGTATTAAGCCGCGAAGGGTATTTTCCATTAAACGAACATACCTTAAATATTCAGACACGAGTTTATACATTTGCTCGGTGCTCCTGTTGAGTATGAGTCTGGTCGGCGACGCGTTGAGCAACGACAATTGCAATGCAATCTGTTGCGCAAGCGCAGCCATTTCACCTGCAGATCCAGTGCAGCCACCCTGGAAATACAACATTCTATATTAAAGTGAGCACATGAGTTTTATTTTACTTGTACACACACATAATATATGAGGCACAAGAATAACTAAAACGATCATTTATTTGTGTCATAATAGGGTATACTACTGAGACATATCAATATGCTTGCTTGCAATCGATCACACCGACTCTGACATCTAATTGTAAATTACCTGCAAATAAAGTTCAGCAGCATCTGTGCAGTGATTCAGTGCGGTCTCCAGCAAGTTTCTAGTCGGCACGCTGTCATGGATTTGGAGCCAGGCTGGCGGTTGGAAAGGTTTCTTTGATGTTGCCTGTTAAAAACAATTAAATTATAATATAGTCTAGATTATTCATAAGTTACCATTTCCACATGAAAATGAAGTACATAGTCATCTGAAATTATGGCTAGAATGCAGTCAAAAGCCCAAAAGTCATGGTGACTTACTAGTGGAGCATATGCCTATTCGGCTTTCATGGCTTAAAGTATATAATGGATTTAAATATAGTAATAGGAAGCTAAAAGATTGACTAACCCTCGCCGCGTCCAAAGCAATCTTCTCCAAGTCCTCAATCAAATTCACCGCCTGTTTTCTTTTAACATTGGCCGCTTCGGCATACATATTGAAATGTAATGCGACCATGATGTAAGTTTCCGTGTCCCCCGGGCAATGCGTCTTTAGGAAATCTAACAGGCCCTGCTTGAACTCTGCAATTTTGTCTGGTTGCTGTCCCAGCATGTAGTCGAATTGCCCGAGGAGATATTCGAATTGATGATTGTCTCGTAGAGTCTGAAATTAACAATGTTTATTTCAAATATTGTTGTTATATAATTTTCTCACAACACTTACGAAACATAACTAGTACCTATAAGTTTTCTGATTCCTTATTTACATATTATTAAGAATACATATATATTCAACAACATTCCCAGTCATTTGTTTAGTCTTCAAAGATATTTAATTTGGCATTACCACATGGCTTAGAATAACATTTAAAAAGGCTAATATTGCAATATCTGTTAAACTAAATTTGAGTTATGGATGGAAGATATGCAAATATGCTCATAAGTGTTTTATTTTATGGCTTAAAAATCACGCCACAGTCGTACCATCTTTTCTCTAAGCAATTCGAGCCATTTTCGACCCCCTATAATGTATCTTACATTAGCATCTATTCAAAAACATGGACCTATACCTAACTAGCGACCCGGCCCAGCTTCGACAATTAAAAATAATCCAAAGACCTTGTTATTAGCACAAATAAACATATAAACAGTAGCTAACTTGGAATATATAGGCGCACTCGGTGTATCGCGCGAGGCCGGTGAGCAGGCGCACGAGCAGGCGCCACGAGCGCGCCGCGCCCAGCCGCGCCGCCAGCGCGCCGCCCGAGCGCAGCGCCGTGGCCACGCCCTCCGTGTCGCACGCGCACGTGAACCACTCGTGCGCCGACACTAGCAACTCGATACTTATTATGTTCACCTGTATAAGAAATAACAAATATTTTATTCCTTCCCGGCAGCTTTCATATTCAATTATGACATAATTTTTTTTTAATATGAATAAGTATCACCCCCACCGTGATATTCAAACAGCCCACAAACGTAAGGGCATGTAGTCATAAGGCAAACAGTTACCGGTAAAATATCTGAGTTATTTCTGCCTAAATCATCTCAGTTTATTGCCGGCTCTTCTCAGCAAAACCAACCTTCCGAACCGAGCGTTAGAGTCTGACTATTCATAAGTTCTTGTAAAGGCCTATTTAAATAAAAATATTTTTCTTTTTCATTTTCATATCCGCTGACTGGCTCTGAGTGGCGTATCGACTGCTATCCCAATGTAAAACGAACGCCAAAGCCCTTGCGAACTCTTGAGACGGTCCTTTTAATATAGCAGTGTTCTGAGAGGACACAAAAGATAAAATAATAATGACTACTAATGGCGATGCGCCCTAACACTAGAGGCATGATGATCATAAGTAAAGAGCTTCGTTAGGCATGTGGGCAGAACGAGTTTTTCACTTCTGCTGTTCGATTAATATAACTATTTTTATATATCAATTAAAAAACAATAAGATAACAATGAAACTGTAAGATTTATCCTTACCTGCTTCGTCGACAATTTAGCACCCTTCGTAATCTTCCTTATATTCGCCTTCACCTCGTATCGAATGTGGACGTTACTTCTTGAGACCGCATCGAACAAGTTCCTTCTGGTATCCCGGGACAATTTCGCTCCAGCAACGTTATATACAGTCGATACCGAGTACAACGAATCGGCTTCAGCAGACATAAGCGTTCCCTCATCTGTTATCACCGACTCTACCTCATCACCTTCCACATTCTGATATTCCTCATCTATCAAAGTTTCAACATCGAGACAGCTGTCGTCTAATGGAGTTTCTGGAAGTTTCGAAGCTGTCGTGGCTTTATATATCTTTTGGAAAGCCATTAGGTGGTCGAGGATAAGTCTACCGATGGGACTGCACGCGTCTGGACGCATGTTCAAGAACATTTCGATATCAGAGCTCAGAGTATAGCCCCATAGTGTGTATTGGAAATGCTCCTTTTGTCTGAACGTTGAGGTTTTTACGAGATGTGGGGATATTATCGCTGCGACCATTTCACGACAAAGGTATTCTGCGATCTGTAATAACATATATTAATAAAATCACACTCACATAAAAATGTAAAGCATATATTCTAGCCTATTCATTTTCAGCTTTATACTAAAATCGCACTTTACCTGTTTAGTGGGTATATTAAAAGTTCTAAAGACGAGATTGGCTAGTGACATTCGAGCTCGTCCACTGACCAAGTTTATAAAGTCCAATGAACGATATTGGTACTTCAGCACAGATACGTAGTCCCAGCCTATTTGCAGCGCTATACGGAAATAGCTAGCGATCTGGAAGTAAGAAACATAATCGTTATAAATATTGTAACGACAAACAAGCCAGTAAGTATAATATAGCAATTTATATATTACTAGCAGCTCCCCGCGTTCCCCCCCGGGGATCTTTAATTTTCCCGGTATAAAAATTTGCCTATGTGTCAATCCAGGTTATAAACTATCTGTGTTTCAAATTTCATACAATAGTTTTTGCGTGAAAGAGTAACAAACATTTACACTCACAGACTTTCGTCATTATAATATTAGTGTGATAATGGGTTATAGGGGAGGCTCGAGCTCCTCAGTGGAGACGTATATGAGATGAATCCGTTATATAGTAGGTATTTAGTCTAATCTAAATCCAAAAAGAAAAAGTTACCTGTTTAGCAAGTGTCAGACCACTGCGAACAGCCAAAGCGTCAAGCGCCGACAATCGATCGGCTTCTTCACGCGCCGCGAGATGAGAACTCTCTGGAATGTTCTCTTGTTTCTCTTGAATCACTACCAATTCCTCGAAACTCGCGTCGGATATTCCTGACACTGTAATATAATAAATAAATACACACATTTTTCACACACGGCCAATCTGATTTCAAAGTAAGCAGAGCTTGTTATGGTAACCAGATAGCTGATATACTACATATACTAATTTTATTTTAAATACATACATATTATAAATATTTACATTCAGACGTATTCATGCATAAAAATGTTTGTTCTTTGGTGGGATTCGAACCCACGACCGGCGGCTAGAAAGTCAGGGTCACTAACCACAAAGCCAACCGGCCATAATAATACAACAGGCTATAATGATATATTTGTCACCAAGTATATAACGGTAGATAATTCACTATACATATATGTATGTACTCACTTGTCAATTTATTTTGCAGCATCGACGATGATATTACAAGTCTCAGTTCCTGTGGCAATTCATAGGGCGAACACGATCCCTCAGCCAACTTCAGACACGTTCTAATGATCTGTACAGGACAAGCCGGCGGCCTGTACCTATACTCGGGGGGTGTTTTAAATAATGCAGAAAGACGAAATGCTTCCACAAGCAACTTCAATTCCAAAAGCTGGTTCATAACTCGCCTCCAACTATCCATAGCTTCTGGCTCCTCCAACAAAACAACATTCTCAATATTTCCCACGTCGGATTCAACTTCTATCTCATTCAACAACATTGAAAATGGTTTCTCAGCATTCATCATACCAATCTTTCCAGAGAGATTCGCATCTTTTTGTCCGTTCAGTATATAATGTAATGTACTTTGGTATCCATTAAGGAATATAGCATACTGCTTCTCGCTTTGGAAGTACGAGTCCCACATTAAATGTTCAATTTCCTCTCGCCTCTGACCATATTCAAGATTTTCTTCGAACCAACTCATGATAACTCTGTACGAGTAAAATTGTTGGGTAGGTTCAGAAATTTTATGAACATGTAGAACAAGGAATTCTATAGCCTCTTTAAATGTTACCGAGCATCTTTTGAAAGCTTCGCTGCATTGTGCTATGAATAAGGTCACATCTTTATCTTCAATAAAATCTTTCGTGAGCAGTGTTTCATATTTGTGACTCCACTCAGCAATCAAAATGTCGTTGACCGGTACACCAGATAACTTGGCTATTTTAAGGGCCACGTCATAGTTTCCGTTCGCTGTGTACATTTCGACACATTGCACAATGTACTGGTGCGCATCATCTTGCAGCATTTTAGATATATTGACGACGTGAGGCGTCTCCATTGAGATTTGTAACATCTCGTATAGTGTGACGAAGTTCGGTGATGGTACTGTAAAATAAATATATTTTACTTCATAATATAATGACTCGAAATGAACATGCACATAAAAATACACAGTGAATATTAAGCATGTACTAAAAGAATCAGTTTTTTTTTTTATTTATTTAGCGTTTTAAACATTAACAAGAATTTAGTTGTAAAAAGCTCTAAGAAAACCCTCTCGGGTTTATAAAGAAGGGCTATTAATTTTACATTAATAATATATAAAATCTAATAGTATGTATAATAAATAAAATAGAAGTGTAGGTATAATTAAGAATACAATTAAGAATATTTCATTTGGAGTCAGGCAAATACATATCCTACTGACAGCTTAAACGTTGTGTTGTAAGAAGTAGTGTTTGAGTTTTGGCTTAATATTTTTTTTCGTAATGCTGTCGCGTAAGTCCGTCGGTAGGTCATTAATTAACCGAGGAAGCAGGTATGAGGCTGTCCTCTCTCCGTACGCATTAGTCGCGCTTGTTGTACATAACCGGTTCCGAGAAACTGCCCGTGTGTATACAGAATATTTGTATTCTTCCTTTAAGTTTTCGTTAAAGAAGTGTTCTTTATGTTATAAATATTTAACTTGTGAGTGAACTGGTAAAATTTTACAATGCCTAAAAAGACCATAGTCGTCCAACCTTACCTAAAAAGCCCTTATTAAAATCGGCTCCAGCTAAAATTCTCAGGAACTCCTTCTGATGAAAGGCACTATCAAAATTGTGACATAGCGCAATCTTGACGAGAGACACGGCTACTTTCTGCAGAGCCTCTTTGCTGAGTTGACAAGTATGTGCGCTGGCATCAACACTGTACCTCCGTTGACTATATAGCAGAAAATTGCTGAGCAATTTACTCGTCTCCATTACAAAGGAGTGTTGGTTGATACAACGAAGGAGGAAAGCTGTTAGGTGAGTTAGGGGGCTTTCCTGCAAATGTTATGTAAATGTCAATAATTTTACAGCCCCAATATATGATTCGATCAATAGGTATTATCGATTATATTCGATTAATATTCGATCGCGAATAGCTTTTTGGGAGCACGATAGATAACTAGGTAAATAATTTCGATAAAAATCCATACCGGCATAAATATAAGCATGGCCTCATGCAGTGTATTAACGTATCCCTCATATAGGCACATCTCGGCGATCTTCTGAAACTGATTCCCAACTGGGACATGCTGCACTGCTAACTCGGCTCTCAGACTTTGTGCCCTTGTACTGGACCCCAGTGAGGCAAGGATCCATTGCGCCCACAATACGTCTACTGCGTTTGGCTGGTGGTGGAAAAATACGAGGTAGAAATGCTATTCAAACAGTTATAAATCGTTCACACTAAAAAAAAAGTTAGAGCAATATGCTGATGGTGTAGAGGCAAACACAGATATACACTGTTTGGAATAAAAAAAAAATATATAATGGTAATAAATATTCAAACAAAGGACATTTTAGGCTGTTTACTCATATGGCCTGTATACACGGTTTTAAGAATATCATACTTATCTATACTAATATTATAAAGAGGAAAGATTTGTTTGTTTGTTTGTTTGTTTGTTTGTTTGTTTGTTTGTAATGAATAGGCTCCGAAACTACTGGACCGATTTCAAAAATTCTTTCACCTTTGGAAAGCTACATTATCCCCGAGTAACATAGGCTATATTTTATCCCTGTATTCCCACGGGAACGGGAACTACGCGGGTAAAACCGCGGGGAGGCAGCTAGTATAGAATAAAAAATAGTTTAGGGACCCTTATGAAGCGTAAAGATTTTTCACAAAAGACAAAAATGTTTTATTAAAATTAAATAAAAATATTTATTCACTTTTGCTAAACTCTTTTTTTTTTTTTACAAACAGTTCAGATTAAATATCCTTGCCTTTTTTTTTCGGAAAACTGATTTATCCAAATCATAGCTGATGATGACTGTAGTTTTTCAAAAGTTTTAATTTGGGAAGTTTTTATTAAATTTTGGTGGCCTGGGGGACCCGTTTATTTGATACGGTAGATACGGGGGTAACTACACCCTGGTTAGGACAGTGCTCGACATACCTCGTAGCAGCTAGCGACGAGCGCTAACAGCGGCTCGCGACACACGTCGGCGGCGCGGAGCAGCGCGGCGGGCGGGTCCTCGGGCCCGTGGCACGCGGCCGCCACCTCCCACAGCTCGCGCCCCATGTACGTGTACGAGCACGCCGGGAACTCGAACCCTACACTCAGTGTTGGACTCTAACCCACGGAAAAATGTGTTTTATGTTAATTATTTAATTAAATTTTCGTTTGGTGCCTTAAAAGAGTGCTAAAAAAATATAAATCTTATTTTAAATTATTTCTTATGTTACACTACTAGTTGCCCATATGAATAAATGTGTAGTATCTGATTTGGGTTTTAATTGGTGAATAGCCAATCTTGTGTTGATTGTCCGTTACCCTGTGCCCTTTGTCTCAAGGTTTAGCTTCATATAATAAAATTATAATTAGGTACATGAAAATAATTATTCCTATCATAAATTATTTAAGTATCATAAAATTTTGTACTTACAACTTCCACAGAGTTTAATCTAGAAGCTCTCCTCTGGCCATTGCTCGTATTGATTTTATAATCTTTATCTGAACTCTCTTCCGTATTTCTGTGCATCATTATGTGTTTCAAATGTTCCGCGTAAGACTTCCTTTCGAACTCCTGGGAGAGTTGAAGCATTTGAGCGAGTGGATATCGGAACACATCGCCAAATAGGAGGAAGTTGAACCAAGAGTTGCTGCTTATAAACTCCCTCAATTGCATTTCAGGTAACTGCAGATTATGTAACATTGCAAACTTTATCATTGTTTGAGATTCGTACAGCACTGCTGACATTTCTACTTTTTCACCATTTAACTCCTTTAATCTACTCAATGTAATATGTTCCAGATACCGCAGCATGTCTTTCGCGGCATCATCGTTACTTAGAATTAATTTTGACATGTATTCATTCACAGTTTTATTGGCTTTCTCTTCCGACATTCCCCTGTTTGACATCAAGTGATTCTTTATCATTTTAGCTGTGGTCATGTGGACCCTGCACCTTGTTGGATTGCAACCGATCATTGCCACAAACGAAACTGCACATGCAGTTAATGCTGAATCTGACCAGTTCTGAAGAGCCAAAGCATGGGCTTCACAACATGCGCTTTTTACACTTTTTTCCTGCAGCCGGTTGTATGTTTGATACTGCTGCGATACAAATGCCTGACTTGCATTGCAAGGGCGGTACTGTTTCAAATAGTATATGTGGTTCAATTTTGCAACATAGCCATATCTCTTCATTAATTTTTCATTGGCAAAATCTGGCATGTCTATAGCCCTCTGTGATAGAGCCTTCATACTGGCATTTTTTACGTCTACATCACTTGACAATAGGCTTCCTAAACTCCGCCTATCAGGTTTCTCATGTAATAAATTGCTTGTATTCTGGTTGACCAGCTGAAATTCGAATATCTTGGCTACATCTAAGCCTCGATACCCAGAAAGCAACTGATAAACATTTACATCCTTATTATAATTCATTTGGACTACATCAGAATGTTTTCTATACACATTATACAAGTGTGTAAGCTTATCCTTATATTTTTTATTGGGCAATTTAAAGTCTTTGAAATACAAGAAATCTTCCTTTGAGAAAATATCAAATAATTTTGCATTATCTTCTAGAAGAATCATGCCGAGTACTAAGTGAGGATTAGAAGTAATATAGTCATCAATATTATCTTTAGCAATTTGTTCACAAGTTTTATAGACTGGCAGAACGTGACTCTGCCTGTCTGATGTCTGTTCTATGCTTTTGAATAATAACCACAGTTCAATGCACTCTTTTGCTTGCTGCTCTACATCAGTCAAATCTGTGTCCAGTATATTACCCTCAACACACATTGTAAGCACTTTGTACAGCTTATTTTTAACACAATATTTAGCTAATTCTACATAAAAATGTTCTTTACTTATTGTAGAACAAGACTCAGTAAAAATATCATCAATTAGCTTCAAGTTCTGTGTCCTCGCTAGCCGTGATATAATTTTATTTATGTTATTACACTCATCTTTATTGACAATACCATATGAACACAATGTGTCATAAATACATAATTTTGTGTAACCAAAACAATTACTTGTTGCAACCATTGAAATCATTTCATCTGTGATAGGCCATTTCCGAAAAATTTCATCTAGATTTTCAAGGACTTGACTGTTAAAGCCTGAAGTATCAACATTTAGCAATTTCTTCACAAAACCCTCATTATTAAAAAAGTTGTAACGAGCATTCATGTCTCTTACAACTTCAGATGTTTGAACATTGATCCAACGAACTAGGATCATAGCTTTGTTTTGCTCCAATAAGTAATTCCACATTTCTAAAGGAGATGAGAAGTCCAGTAGCGAAAATTCTGTAAAAAAATATAAAAATTAAAAACTTATTATTCAAATTAATAAATTAAATAATGTTAAAGTTGTATTGATTGGATTGATGAGTATGGTGAAAGTAATTTTACTTTATAAGCTATCTCTGTATAGGTATATAACATATAAAGTAAAAATATTAATTATTCTGGTAATAATTAAAACTTACCAAATATCATGAAAAATAATGCTGTAGCAATTTTACTTTTCCATTCAGATGGGTATTTTTCAATTGTTTCGATGGTCAAAGCTTTGATTTCACTTTCATTTACTATTATTCTGTGTTTTCCACTGCCAAACACCTTGTTCTGTTTGAAAGTACCATCAATTTCGAATGACCTTTCCAAGTATCGTAACAAATTCCAATGTCTTTTAAAATTCTGCCATTTGTCCAAGTTCTCAGGATTCATAGTTTTACATAATTTTTCTAAATGTTGGACAATAAAATCTCTGTAGTCAATCTGGGGTGATGTTTCAGCAAGTGCCATAAGATGTTCTTCAGGATTTATCTTCACTTTGTTCAAAACATGAAGTACTTTGAATATTTGCTTTCTTATTAATAGTTGAACTGTCCATGCTTTGACCTAAAAAATAATAACTTAAGCTTCTGATTCATATCATATTTAAGTATATAATATAATTATTTCCCTTTATGCTTATATGCAGCAACATTATAATATGTACCTAATATCTAATGGATTTTAATGAGGATATAATATATTCACATATTTTTATTGTTATTCTGAGCCTGTGGTGTCCTACTGCAGGGCAAAGGCCTCATCATCATTACTCCTCTCGGTTCAGAGCTTTACTGGACCACTTTACACACCATATTCGCTTAGGTCTGCCATGATGTTGTTTGCCATTTTGTGGGAGCTATTTAGACATTATTTTTGCCCATGTTTTGTCCAGCTTGTGGCTGACATGGCCTGCCCGGTTCTATATTCATAGACACATAACAAAGGAAAATTAGAAAAACTTACCTCTGCCATAAACCAATCACTGGATGTAGATTCACTCCATCCATTTTTTTCCATTAGATATTTAATAGCTAGGGCTATATGTGTGCCTTTTGCCGCCGCCTCCCTGACCACATCTCTTTGAGATTTTTCTTCCCAACATGACCAAATAATTTTCTCATTTTGTGTCATTCCTTCCATTATAGTGACACATCGATCGAAAGATTGTTTGTTTGTCTGAAAGCAAGGTCTACTTATTTAATATTAATAATGAAATCATATGATACAAACAAAGAATATGCAAAACATTATGCGGTAATAATCTCTAGAAGTAATCTGATAATTGTTTGTAATATTTAAATTAAGTACTAAATGAGATTGTCAACCTGATGATGAAAATAGATTTTTTTCTATAAACAAACAAACAACTTTCAGATTGTCTTATAATTTGACGCTTTTCAAGCACTAGTTGGTGGTTGGAATAGTTTCTTACTACAATAATTATTCTTTGTCACTCATTAGATAATAATGTTGAACTATTTATTTGTGATTTCTGTACAAATAAAATATTCCACCTACCTAATCACTCCTTCGATTCACCAACTGTATTGACAAATGACAATTTGACAAATGACAAAATCTGTCTGACATACAAGGCCATTGCACTATTTGCATTAACTTCTAATGTCATTATGGCCGCTTTCCGAATTACGATTAAATCGATTTGAGCGCCCAAAAACCCGTTCCATATTAGCTTGAGCG
Organism: Thyatira batis; assembly: GCA_905147785.2. NCBI lineage: Eukaryota > Metazoa > Arthropoda > Insecta > Lepidoptera > Drepanidae > Thyatira > Thyatira batis. The sequence continues at coordinate 4,681,966 of LR990489.1, read as the reverse complement.
CGATAACGATATCTCCTATGTCGTCATAGATGACGTCATGACATGCGCCATCTTGCGCTCACGCCGACCCAGCTCTAAATTAAAATCACCGTGAGCGCTGTCAAAAATGACAAGTGGTTGTTTGTGCTGTTTTCATTTGAGTCGCATCTTATTTCATTTTGTGCTCAAGTATTCTGATTCAGTGATTGCTGCTCTGGGTGAAATTACTACAGTATCAAAGGAAAACAATAAATACTACGAAATATTCGAATCATGAGTATTCAAGTTACTATAGCCGACGGCCCTAACGAGCGACAATTTCTCTTATGCTCACGTTAGAGTAATGCGAGAGGGCTCAGAGAGGTAAGTGGCATAAGGGCTGAGATTTCCATCCTTTGAGCAGTCGTTAGAACTGCATTCTTAATGCAAAAATGTTTTCAGATAAATCATTAAATGTTTACTGAACTGGTACTTGCTGTTTACAGATACTGAATATGTACAGCAGTTGCTGCATAACTTTGATACAAATGCTTTGATGCAGAATGAACAAACAGAACAACATGGTAATTATTGAGATATTTTATATCTGGTTATGTGTAGATACTTTAAGCTTAGTAGCCTGTAGTGTTTTCCATATCATGTTAACTATACAGTGACCAAATAAACTGAGGTTAGTCGTTGTAGTATTACAATATTCAATTCTTCAACAGAACTGTTTGTATAAAAGTGTTTGATTGTTTGATCATATAGTAGTATCTTAGCAGTAAGTTTTTTAGGTACTTGTAGAACTTGCTGAATTCAAAGAAAATTATTTTAGCATTTTCTTTAGTAGGTATATTACAAATATGCTGTTTTATTCCAGGGTATGTTTATCTATGTGCTAAGTTTGAAAGTTTAAACAACAAACAATTCATGCTTGATGTTATTTATTTTTCAGCAAATGAATGAGTTATTTGACTCCACTGGATGGGCTAATCCTGTAGCGCTGGCTTCAGAGCTAGGACCCGCACCACACCAGATGAAGAAAATATTAGTCCACAAGCTGAATCAAAGAAATAAAATTTTGATTGCATATTAGAAGATTTTAGAAAAGAAATGAATAAGTATAGGGAAGAAAGAACAAAAGTAAAACATGAAAATTTTAATAAATATATGCTAATGAAAGAGCGGCAGCATAGAGAAAATATGGAAATTTTGCAGAAATTGACATAAGGAACTATAAAAAACACATTCAATTATTATTGTTGTTAATACAACAACTGCTTAATTCCCATCATTTTTCTATACAGACCTGCTCTTCCATTAGCATTATATTGATTAAAAATGTTCCCGTTTCCTATATGCTAATATAATAATATAATTTATTAATAATTAGGAAGAGAATATGACCTGTGCAAGTGTTGCACATTCTCGCATCCAGTTATATTATGTATAATTTAAGTTTTAAATCAATATAATACTAACTTATCTGTATGTTATAGGATGTTAAAACTACAAAATATACAATAATTAAATAAATATTTATTCATTTATATTACAATGTCCTTATTATTTAATTATTGGTCAATGTTTATCGCTTCTGCATTCCTCCTCTTCCGTCTAAGCCGTCGTTAATAAGGCACCCTCTTCGCAACACCCGTACATGGTCTTCAATAGGTACCATATCTTTCTGCAGTATACAATTATTATGCAGTACTGCTAAATCTAGTATGTATTCAGGTATTTTTTTAAGTGCCAAGGCGTTGCCGTTGATCTTCCATTTTCAAATAATATCTTTATAATAGTATTCGCTGTATTAGTTATAAAAGAAAGGTAATTACTTAAGACTTGACCGGTGCAAGGTGCAAGTGATTTTGTTTTGACGTTTGACGTTGAGGTTGTGAGCCGTGTGAGCGCGATCACAAGCGTTCCTAATTGTTGACGGCTCTAAGCTGTCATAGTCGTGATATCTAAATCGGTACGCCAATTATCCATGTTAGCGCTTTGAGCGATGACGTTGTAATTCGGAAAGCGGCCTATGTAAAATAATGATACCATATTCAAAGTAATATACATGCTAAAAGTTACGATTACTTCTTTTTGGCAAACCTTTTGGGTAAGTTAACGGAAATCTATTCAATAACACTTTAAATTCGATGAACTCATAGTTTTAATTATAAAATATGATACTATCACTATAAAAAATGGCTACTTCCTCTGATAGGGTTAGGTGACGGAGTTAGCAAAGCAAACCTACTGAAAGCATATGGAAAACGGACTTTCCTCGGGGCATTTTTCAATCATGGTTTGTAATTTTTTAACTAAATATTATGATCGTAGTACCGTTCATATACCTTTACAGACCAATCATAATATTACTTGGTAGTAACTGAACTCTGGCATTGTTGGAAAGGACCGATCAAATAAATATATCGTAGCTTTCAGTAGGTTATCAGAGTAAGCCCTCATTCGCACGAGAGTTTTTTAACGTACGGTAAAAAAGCGTTCATACCCAAAAAATGCATTCCCAAGTACCATAATGTGCTCTATTTCCAACGACCAAAGTTGAAAATGCAACACCACTCGATAACAAAGCGTCGCGTTTTATAAACGCTGTCGTCTGAACATATACATGCGAATGCACTTGTTGTATTTGAACGTTTTTTTACCGTCCGGTAAAAAACTCTCGTGCGAATGAGGGCTTACGTACCTACATATTATTTTTACAGAAAGTACATCCACACTTGGACACGCTACAGTAACCATAGCAACAATGCAAATGTAAACAAAATACATTCCTTCAGTCATTGCAAAAAACATTATACCTTTTTCTAACGGGTCAACACGTTATAACAAGGTTACACAAACACGTTAAAAATTCATTTTTTTTTAACTCTACGTAGCTTGAACGAAGGATTATCACCGTAGCAAATAGTAGAACAGTTTGGTTAAAATTATGGCAGAAGAATTACAAAAAGTACATTTGTATTACGACGATATCAATAAAATCAGAGTTTTGGAATTCAACGTTATAAAGGAAACAGAGGATCTTAAGGATACCTGCAAAGATTATGAAACAAGTAACTTTAATACGTATTAATATCATGTTACTAATCACTTCATACAATCACACACGACACGACATCATCGTTCTCTCGTTTACACATACCAACTATTTTTCTACCTACATAACGATTCTTGCTACTTATCGTTACAGAAGTTCAAGACTTTGGAAAGATCATCAACTCTCTTTTGGAGGTGCTTAAAGAACTGGGCGATAATGTAGAAAAGCAAAAAATGGCTGCTATAGGTTCTATGAACCAACTTAAATCCATTGCCAAAGAAAGGGAGTCAGAACAGGCAAGATTGCAAGTAAGATATTAAATATCTCTCTCATTTTAAATGTTAACGCATTTACTTATCTGTATACACTTAACCGAAATCATTTTGAATTTATAGGCTGAAGTAAATGATAAAACGATGGTATTGGAACAACTAGACAGTGAGTATGATGCTCTGCAGATACTGGAAGCAACTCAAATGGAAACAATCGAATATTTGACGCAACTGAGATAAATATTTAGGCAGTAGGTACATATAGAACAGAAGTGTTATCGATAAATCAATCAACAATTTTATCCGAATCCTCTGAACATTCATGGGTAAATATTTGTTTGAAAAGAAAACTAAGATACAGTCTGTAAAAATGTATTTTCATCGTAACACACATGAAATTAGAACACAGTTCCTATAATCAAACTGTAAATAATTATTAATCATAATGGGGTTATTTATCTGATTCTGCACATTGTATGTCAGTGTTATTATTTGTAATAGAAAAAATGTCAATTGTAATAACTTAAGTCAAATTAATTTGAAATAAATCGTGTCCTAAATTATGTTTTTAACAATACCTGTGATTACAAAAATATAACTACTTATCACTACAGAGTACCACAGATAAATAATTGAATTATCCGCACAATCTTTTCGAGTTCAATACAATTTTTAATTTTATGTAGGAACATACCAATTTATTATTATTACTATACCGAATAACTATGTTCCGATTGGCGCCAAAATTTCAAATATTGAAAACTTTAAATAAATTAACGTTTTTTCAGTTTCATTTATTTAACCATCTCGGGCATCAAGAATATTTCCTTACTCTGCAATATTTAAATGGGATTTAAAATGAACTAGACCAGAGGAATACAAAATTCAGTAACCTTACATTTATGGCTTACATGCTATCGTCAACAAATCAGTTCTGAAATTTATCATTACAAGCAAAGCTTACTCCCCCTTAATACGATACTTAGCTGTATCAATAATACCAGATCGTTCTCTGCGAAGTCGTAACGGATTCCACATATACATGACGAAACGATTAACATATGATCTGGTACAAAACATGGCAAATATGACCATTTTTTATGGTCGGGTCGTTGCTACAATAAAATTATTTACGTACTCCGGTTTCCAATCCCTTCTACCATAATAATAAACAAAGCACATGTTAATGGTCGTGTATATGCAAAAAATACACCACTTATATAAGAGATAAGATTGATGAAAACACGACTTAAATGGCTCTCATTTGTCTCAAATTTTTTTCATTATATTAGTCGATTAAATAAATTTCATCGACCGGTGCTGGCATTTTACTGTACTACACTCATGTACATTTTGTAAGAAACAGACAAGCTGCTTCGATTGGGCTCCCCTAGTATTACAACTTAGTTTTCAGAGGCATTTTTTTTTAAATGCTTGAAATCATATTAAGAAGTGTGACTGTGCTATCATTGAATGTATTTGTATCCATAAATCATGAATACAACTAATTTAATATAATATGGACAGAATTTGAATATAAATTATTTTAATATGAGATTTTATGGAAAATCAGAACTATTGACATTGTTATACCTTGTTTAGATATAGTAATTATATAGAAATTACAAGGCATCCAATGTTGTTCACATCGCTACTTAACGAATCTATGTGCATACACAATTAAATGTCTATTTATTGTTCACAATACATACTTGTCTACTTGTCTAATAATCAAGAGTTATGCTTATATTGTTTATCAGATTCCTTACAATTACACAGACATAATATATAAAACGATACAAGGGTCACAACCAACCCGAAAGTAAGCCAAAATATATCACTTACAATCGTCTAATAAGAAAAGGGGAGGGAGCTTGTAGCAAAATTATTGCTTAATAACATTGATAAATTAGGGATATATCCTCCTAAAACCAATAAAGTATTGTATATTCGTGATGAAACCCATAAGTGATTACCTGCCTATATGTTATAATTTAAATTACAAAGTCTCGACCATACATTTCACAATACTATGAGTGGCTTGAACACTTTTTGTCTTTGTCTAAACACTGGAAGTCACCACTGAACTTGAGAGAGGGTCATCAGTTTTTTGCCTTTTCGAGTCCTGTTGTTCTTCTTGGCTGGGTTCCTCCTCTGCGGCACGCTTTTTAGACCCTTCAGTATTAGTGGAGTGTTGCCCTACATCCGCAAGTAGCCCATCTTTGAATCGCACGATGATTGCAGTCATGTTGTCGCAACCGGTTCCGTCGCCCATTGTACTCGGCGCCAAACAATGGTCGAACATCTAAGCAAAAAAATCAATGAATAAATCAGATTATATTATAATACAATAATTTTGAAAAGTAAGACTATTGACTATTACTAATGCCTCATTTACATTCAGCCCCTATCGCTGCACCTCGCGCTGCCGGCAATAATTCCCTAAATACTGCTGTGGCAGGATCGAGGGAAATGTGTATTTACATACTGCCCTTCCTCTCACTTCGCTTTCAAGTTCCGGCAATGGCAGACGTTGAAATTTTTGCAGCGTCCGCGCTGTGTCTTTTAGCGATACATAATTATGTGCGTCAGTTAAAAATAAATCAAATGAAAAAAAAGAAAAGACGTCGTAGAAGATGGTGGATGTTATCTATTCATCGTAATAGAACTTTGTAAGTAACTACCAACCTGCTTAAGACAATATTTTATTCGCGTATTTTTTATTATACGTCAACTGAGCGCTTGAGCAGAATGTAAACACGCCCTACCGCTCGCGCTGCCGGTCCTTTGAAGTCCGCACAAAAACCGCTCTTTTGGGGAGCGCTGGGCAGCGCGAGTGGCATTAAGCAGTGGCATGAGAAGTATACGTTTACATACTCGTCCTGCCCACTTCCCTGCTCACTACAGCTGTATGTAAATGAGGCATAAAGTGCAGTGGCAGAGCAGGAAGCATATAATAAATTGACCTGTTATTACTTGGCTCTATTGCTCCTGCTTAAATAAACATACATATTACGATACACTTGCACGGATGTAATGACTGCAATCTAAGGAATTGTATACCTTTTTACAAAAAATTTAAAACTATGTGGTATAAATTTAATACATACCTCCTCGCAAATCTGTGATAGCTTCTCCCTACCCTCAACCAATCGAGGTAGGATAAAATCGCAAACATCTTGACTAGACATAAAGTTCCATATTCCGTCGCAAGCTAGCACCATGAATTCATCTTTGACTGGATCAATTGTTAATGTTTTGACATCAGGCAGAGCAGTTATCATTTGCTCCTTAGCATCAAGAGCCTTGTTTTGCTTGTACGAATGATCGCCGATAGCGCGGGACAGATTCAAGCCACCATTAATGCGGCCATCGTTAGAGACTTTCCCACCGGCTTTCGTGATTCGTTCAAGTTCCGGGACGTCCTCCGGCTTGTGGTCAATTGACATGTCAATAGCCTTGCCCTCTCTGCAGATGATGCATCGGGAGTCACCCGCATTTGCTACGAAGAGCTCAGTGCCTGCAAATTATAAAAAAATTATGTTATAAATAGGTTAAGTCAGTACATCAATCAAAGTTATTGAAAACGTTTTTGTATTTAGATAATACAAAAACAAAAATAAATATTTTAAAACTTTTGTACATCTCCGAGTATGGCAGTTAGGTACCTATGATATGGTCATATCTATATCCTTTAACAGTAATTATTCACTGGTTGCTGATCGACAATGTTGGATTCAAACATTTTCAAATACTCAAAAGCTATATACACCAGAACTAAGTACATACATATAAGATTTCATACAGTAAACTTTTGAAAAATCTCACCTTTGAGTAGTGCCACAACTGCAGTGCAACCACTGTCATTTCCAGGCTCCTCTGTCATTGTGAGGTCCTCCTCGCCATCATCGTCACTTGACTCAGCTTCGAAATCTTCCTCTTCTTCCTCCTCACCTTCACCTATAATTTTTTTATTGTATAAAGTCAGTAAGTGTCGTTTAATACCATAGCTTGAACTTTAGTGCAAAGGAAACCATTGTACAATATCAGATTACCCATTAACTAGCCACTAACTGACTTCTCACGTGAGGGCTTCATGCTGACTATAAATCAGCCACATTGTCCACATTATCATTATGATAAAAAAAAGAAAAACTTATACTCATGATATTACCATCATTTGAAGAATCTTCGACACCATTAACATTTTCTTCATCAGAGGAATTGACCTCGCCGCCTTCGAAAGTCTCATCATTGGAGTCGCTCTCATCATCATCTTCTTCAGTAGCTTGGCGCAGCAGTGATTCATACACAGCTGCAGCTGCGCGTCGTAGTTTTGACTTCTTAGGCCTCTCTGGGATGGCCTTATCAGTGCTTGATACAGGTGATACCTTATCTAAAGTGACAATAAGATCTATATAATTCTCTTTATATACCAATTCTTTACATAATATAGCTGTATACTGATGACCATATGCACTTTAGAATTGGCTCCAGGTGGTCAACAAAAATATGAGATTGGATGTTCTTGAGCATGCCATTAAATTTACAATTAAATTCACGAATCTAAAACGAATGGGAGATTACAATATTGTCAAGTATATTATTAGGTTATAATACAAACCTTTGCCTTTACCCTTTGCTGGGGTACCAGAACCATTAGAAGATGTTATGTTATTCTCTTCTCCATCAACTTGCTTTGAATCAGTGACCTCTCCATTACAAACTTCAGTAGATCCATTTTTAACAGGTGTGCTCTTGGCATCTTCACTTTGTTCTGGCTCATTGTGATTGTCTTCTGAACTGTCTGGAACTGTGGCACTAGGCTTGTCAACCTCCATGGCAACAGCATCCTTGGCTTTCTCAGTAGGCTCACTTGTTGAAACCTGTGATATTTGAAATTAAATTAAAAATCACAAAATCCGAAGTTAATGAAAATAATGTTACATATTATTAAATTAATTTAAAATTACCTCTCCATTAGCATCCTTGTCCTCTTCATTAGAGTTTGTAGATGAAACACCTCCTGTGTCCTCATCTGCAGGAACTTCTTCATTTTCTTCACTAGTGGACGAGAGACCATTCTTACTGGATGATGCCTCATCAGCTGTGCCAGGCTGGGAGCTGGAGCCGGGTGCAAATAATGAACCAGTACTGGAACCTGACGCCCCTGCACCTAAATTAACAAACATTACCTCTTTATAAATACTATTACAGATAACTTTACAGGGTCGCCAACGCGTCAGTGACCCCTCTGGTGTTGCAAGTGTCCATAGGCTACGGTAACCGCTTCCCACCAGGTGGGACCGTATGCCTGTTTGTCACCCTTGTGACACCACAAAAAAAAACTGGAAAATAGTTTAAACATTATGTACTACTAGTAATGTAGTAAATGAATAGTTCAGAGTATTACATTGAGGCAATTTAAATCGAGATTTCCAAGATGTCTAGATAAACTGTGTTGAAAAGCTTAAATACAAGTATTTAGGTAATATGTAGCTGTTTTCTTACCTGAACCACCAGCTTCATCGGTATTCTTCTTGGCGCGAAGACATGGCGAGAGTGGAGTAGCTGTGTCCCCAAGCCTTGCACGGTGCAGTGTACTCAGTTTGTTTTCGTATTTAGCCAACACTTCCTAGGTAAGTAAAGTAATAATAAACTATCCGTAATATTATGATAGATATATGTAGTATGAAATGTATTTTAGATTGATTAAAATATGGGTACTGTACTATACTATAGAATAGAATGAGTTGAAATGTTATCAATGCCCCCATATTTCCTCTGGACATGCAAATATTCATTTTGAAAAATCATAATATATTATGTATTAATTAATGTATTAACTTATTTAGGTTTGATGATAAAAATAAATTAAAGGCTTATGGATACCATGATATATGCAATTATCTTTAGGATACTGTTACCCAGTTGTATTTTACATTTCTCTAATTGAGCTATTACATAGTTATTTTATCCTTTTGGTGAGATAAGAGTTTGAGTGTACAAATACCTATTAATAGAGACTAATGTTAAATGTTATAAAAGAAAAGAAGATAAAGTTTGATACATGAAAAAGAAATGGAATATTCATTTTAGTTTCTAATAACAACCAAGCAATTGTATTTATTGTTAGCCCATGCAAATTAACAAAACTTTATCTGCCTCAAGAAGGAATAGGGTGAAACTACCTAGTTTAATATTTAAAAATAAAATTATGTCCTTCCAAAAAATGAGATAAGAATGTACCTGCAGTGGAAGATTTGCCTCTTGGAACAAATTGCTTACATTTTCATCTTCAGATTCCTCTTCATTATCACTTGGACCAGGTGGATTTATTTCGCCTGTTAAAGTTAGTAAAATCATAAACATTTTGTTTGATACAAAATTACAGCATACATACATTGCTGTAATTTTGAATATTTAAATATTTATTTAAAACATTTGATGTATCTATATTAATATTATAAATGCGAAAGTTACTCTGTCTGTCTGATTTAAATGAAATTTGGTAGCTAGAGCCTGAGAAAGGACATAGGCTACTTTTCATTCTGGAAAAAATGGAAGATATCCCGGGTATGTGGGTGACATCATGGGGAGCCACTATTGTTATATACAACATAGAAATATATTTTGAGTCAATATGTCAGTATGGCACACAAAGGTGAGTTGGACTTTGCTATATGATGTTATTAATAGAACAAACATATTATAGTTTTGCTTTACCAAATCATAGTACACATTAATCAATAACCCTACATCTCAATTTGCAAGTTAAATACCAACCTGCCAATTCTTTGAGAATATCCATAACTTCTTTAGTTGCAATTGTGGCATCAAAACCCAGAAAGGCATCTTCTAAGGCCTTTATCAATTCACCACTTTTGTATGCTTCTGTGTTTTTAATGAAATTTGGCAGGTTCTGTGAGCAGTATGTGGCCACCTCGGCACCCCCATGTCCATCATAGACAGCAAACAGAGATGTATTCAGATCAAAGTCCAATATTGTGTTGTGTGCATCCTAAAAAAAAAATATTTAATGTACTCCTTTCTTGTTTTTAACATATAAATAACAGGTTCTGCTATTTAGTTCTTAATAATACTGATTTTGGAAGTTTGTATTTGCTTAGAATATCTGCCAATAAACTTCTCCTACATACTACTAGACTATAACTAGTTCCCCTTTAAGCAATACCTGTTCACAAGAAAGACAGCAAGACAGACTAAGAATCATATAGGAGTATAATTTTATTACAAAACATGTTTGACCTCTGGAAGTTATTTTAAATTTAACCTCACAAATTGTTTATTAATTTAGCAATATGTATGAAATATTTTCTTCATTGGCAAATACAATATCCATTTCTATGTAAAACTTTTGCTGATACTTTGAAGACAAGAGGTGAATGGTCATTATTATGAATATAGTGTCCCGCAAATATAAGGATCCGCAATAACTACTAACTTAGCTAATACATAAGCTAAGCATTAAGATCATATGCTGTCATGTAGGTGTGGTGTCTAAGTACACCAACAGCAGTGGGGTTCAATTCTCCCCAGTCTCTCTTGCTAATAACATTTGAGCTAAACCATTAGGCAGATTACATATTGTTGCAGCACCAGTTTTATAAAACTGGTGCTGCAGGGATTAAAAGTTCTATTTAAGTGATTATATAGCTACATATGTGTTGACTGGGAGACATAATTTTAGATATAATATTCATAACCTATAATAATGATTGTGTTGTTTTTTTGTATGTTCAGTTATGTTTCATATATGTAATAAACAGCTGTCCCACATGTTAAGAACAGAACTATGTTTCAGATTTAGGTTTGCAACATACAACATACAACATGAGTAACTAGTTGAAAAAATACATATAAATCAAAACCCTAAGGATGATTTCTCAACATATTTTTATGAATATTAGAAAACTACTCTAGATTTTTTTCATAAGTACCTCAAGTATTAGACAACAGATGGTTTTAGAAGACAGAACGTAAACATATTTTACTAATCTATACAATTGCAAATTCAAACTGTACAATATGTACCTACCTACTAAGAGCACAAGATGTACCACCCAACAAAAGGTAGGTACAGAGTGATAATAGTCTATGCGAGCTATAAAATAAGGATATTTATGAAAGATTTCGACAGAAAATTGCAATTAACATTGGTTTTTAATGCAGAAGTCTAGAAACACAAATACTATATCGGTAATTTGTAATACCTCTTGATTGACACGCCATCCCTGCATGGAGCTTGCGCCGTACTCTACTTTATCGTTAGCTTCATCGCCGGATACTTTTTCAGTAACTGGTTCAGATAAGTACGCACCCATATTGGAATGTTAAGCACATGAAATTTTATTACTTATAATAAATTAGATAGGCGCGAAATACCATGAAAATCGCGCAGGCGGCAATCTAGCTACCAAAAAACTCAGTCAATCAACCGCCGCGCCGCGCCGCCGTGAACGAACAAACCACAGACTGCCACTACAAATAAGACATACAATACAACAGACTCGACAAAGATACCGGATAACACGGAGCGAACGACACGACAAGCTAAAACCGACTACAAGTTTGTAGTCGGTTATTTTACCAGTTGGTATAATATAAATATTAATAAAATCTATTCATAACTTTAAAGGTGGTCCTCATAAGGCCAGTATATATAAAGCATATTTTCGATATCTACAGCACCCTCGAAATCGTATAGTGAATAGATCCAGTAAATAGATAATTCTCATACAGCAAAAAATTATTGCGCCACTCCAGTGAATTTAAAAACTATAGAGCACATCAATTGTTCCCACTTTGATGTGCTTTGCTTTAACACTTCACACACTTATTTGAAATAATTGGTTGTGGTGTTGATGTATGAAGCCCGCCACTTTCAATACCTTTATGTCTTTTTTTTTCACACTGCAGACTGCAGAGCAGTATTGAGCCATATCGTTTTATCAACCATACTAGTGGCTCCCCGCGGTTTCACCCGCGTTCCCGGAATAAAAAGTAGCCTATGTGTTATTCCAGAACATATTCTAGCTCTGTGCCAAATTTCAAGCAGATCCCTTCAGCCGTTGGAGCGTGAAAGAGTAACAAACATCCATACAAACTTTCGCATTTATAATATTAGTAGGATATGACGATATTATTAATTATGAACATTTTTAGAACCAATAATAGCCAAATTGATCGAGCCACTCTCAAAGTTTGCGCATTTAGGCATTAACTTTTATTTGTTTCGTTTTTTGAAACACTTATCGTGATAGTAATCAATTAATAAATAATCTATTTACGAGTTTTCTATGATTTTATAGACTTAGAAGGACTCAAAATTAATAACGGTTACGGAAAGTGTAATACTTAATAAGGTACAAAAGCACAGAATAGATTGTGTGTACCTAATGTAATCTTTAATTTAAATTCCTTTATACTGTGGGCGTGAGATGATAAATACGAACAATCGAATTAATAATTATGGTTTCTACCTATCTATTGGATATTATATTGGCTGTCTCTGTCTTATTGATAAGATAGTTCACAATAAAATTTTAGGCGTCACATAGCATACATTTGTGTTTGTAGTCAAACAGTTATGTAATAATCTAAAGTTTTTCATAATAATTTGCAGTAACAATATTGATTGGAATGGAGTCTCTTTATGATCGTGCTATTTCTGAAGTTGGTCATGATGGGAAATTCCAAAAACATTTTGATTTCATATATAATACCGTCTTAGCGGCTGTTTGGGTTATCCCATATAATAACATTATTCTAATATTAGCTATAATTCCATATACTTGCCTCATTCCTGAAAAAAATGTAAATATCAGTGATTTTTCATGGAAATCCATGCATATTCCAATGTAAGTATCATGTTTCTACCTATATATACTTAAATGATAATAATCTGAAATGAGATTTATACGAGGAACTTGCCACTCGCATCAAACCTTACCTTACCTACCTTATGCGCATTTTTGGATATTGAGGGAGCCTTTGACAACACGCCCATAAGCAGTCTGGTCGGGGGCTTAGTTTATAAAAACGTAGACCCAACCACTGTACGATGGGTCAAAGCGATGCTCTCAAACAGGTCAAACACCGTATCGCTGCATGGGACCTCTCTAGAGGTATCTGTAGCGAGGGGTTGTCCACAAGAGGGGGTTCTATCTCCCCTCCTATGGACATTAACCATTGACCAACTCTTGTATAAGATGGCAGATCTTCGCATAGACGTGCAAGGCTACGCCGATGACCTTGTAATCACTGTGCGAGGCTTCTGTCAAAGTACGATTTCGTACCTTATGCAAAGAGCTTTAAACACTATAGGCAAATGGTGCAGCGACAACGATCTTTCGGTTAATGCCGATAAGACTGTCCTGGTCCCATTTACTAAGAAACGTCTGCTGGACAAAATTGTCCTGCCGAAATTAAATAACAAAAGCATAAGTCTTTCTAGGGAAGTAAAATATCTGGGAGTCACTATCGACCAGAAACTGACCTGGAACAGCCACGTTGCTAACGTAACACAGAAGGCAAAGATTGCCTTGGGAATATGTAGCAAAATGGCAGGACAACGCTGGGGTCTTAGGCCCCAGATGGTTCTCTGGCTGTACTCAGCTATTGTGAGGCCGTTATTAACATACGCCTCCGTAGTCTGGAGTAAGAAGGTAAAACAAAAATCAACAATTGCCATACTCAGTAGCTTACAAAGAACAGCCTGCATTATGGCAACCGGAGCTATGTCAACTTCCCCTGGAGCGGCACTGGATGCGTTGTTAGATCTAACGCCCCTGCATCTACATGTAGAGAAGGTGGCGAGAACTACTATGCACAGGATACACGCACAGGTGGGACCAAAATGGCTCTCCCAGGCACTTAAATCCGTTCAGGACTCAGTACTGGAAACTCCAATTCTGAACATGGTATCGGACTCAATGATACCTCAGATAAGCTTTCGTAGGTTTTATGAAGTAGATATTCCCTCCCGCGATGAATGGCTTAATGACAAAATCGCGTGGGTGGGAGGTGGCCTTAAGTGGTACACCGATGAATCCAAATCAGGATCTGAGGTAGGCTGTGGAATCTATGGAGAGCGTCCAAAAATCAGCAAGCAGCTGAACCTTGGAAAATACGCCTCCATTTTCCAGGCAGAGGTATACGCCATCTTAGAATGTGCGGACATCAATCTGCAGAAAGACTACACCAACCACACAATATATATCCATTCGGACAGCCAAGCGGCCCTTTTGGCCCTAACCTCCGAAACAATCAACTCTAAGTTAGTTAAAAATTGCATGGACCTCCTTAACGAACTGGGCACAAAGAACAGAGTCGTACTAAGGTGGATACCAGGACATGCAGGAATCGTTGGAAATGAAAAAGCCGACGAACTCGCCAAGGCTGGAGCTAAGGGGAGCCCTTATGGGCCTGAGCCAATTTGCGGTATACCCAAAAGCCTAGCTAACTTAACCCTGAGGAACATATATGTAAACTCATCCCTTAATTCCTGGCATGAGATGCTTGGAATGAGTCACTCTAAGGCACTTATAAAGGCCTTTAGTAAGAAATCTGCTTTAGAGATATTTTCTCTAAGTAGAAGCAACTTGCGCATACTAGTGAGGGTGCTAACAGGGCACTGTGGACTGAACAAACATTTGTTCACAATCAGTGTCCGTGACACAAAGGAGTGCAGATTCTGCTGCAATGCAGATGAAACACCCAAACACCTTTTGTGTGAATGTCACCCACTTATGCCAAAACGTAATACCCACCTGGGGAAACACATATTGCACCCAGATGAGGTAAAATCAATTCCTGTCAAGAACATAGTGCGGTTTTTCAAAGCTGCAGGTCTTGACAGTGAAATCTAGTTAATGTGGCGATCACAATAGACCTAGTATGGTCGCAGTGATACAAGCTCTGAGAAGACTTGAAATAGCCGCTTAATCCAAATAATAATAATACCTACCTTATTTGAAGACGGACTTTTTGAACTTTTGGTGTGCCTTCGCTTGTTTCTGTTTATCGAGTTCAACTTACACTTTTCTTATTTTTAACCTTTACAGATATAAAGATGTTGATGGTGAAAATAAGTTTAGCAGCTGTTTAATTTATGCAAATCCCAATAAGAGTAATGACACCAAAGGTACCTATTGTTTTTGTTGTTACCTTTGTACCGGCATACCTACTTACCTACTACCATATAACTACTTAGGTACGTTATTGTTAATTATATCAAATATTTTTTAGCTTGTGAAAACTATGAGTATGACAAAACGTGGTACGAAAGCACAATTCCATCGGAAAACAATTGGATGTGTGATACTGAGATAAAAGCTACAAGTATTTTGTCTTACAGTAGATTTGGTGAAATTATTGGATCGTTATTTTTCGCATGGTTCGGAGATATGTGGGTAATTCGATTTAAATTAATGAAACATTTATATAACTCTAATAGCGTTTAATCGTACTTAATATGAAAAATCCAAACATTTTATTTCAGTTTTGGGCGAAAATTAACCTATGTCATTTCATTGGCTCTACTTGTATTCGGGCGAATTGTCGCATTACTAGCGAGTCATTCGTACGTATTATTGGCTATAGGATGTATTATTGCATCTTTTCCATCTAC
Organism: Thyatira batis; assembly: GCA_905147785.2. Taxonomy (NCBI): domain Eukaryota; kingdom Metazoa; phylum Arthropoda; class Insecta; order Lepidoptera; family Drepanidae; genus Thyatira; species Thyatira batis. Next base: position 4,666,020 of record LR990489.1, on the reverse strand, counting down.
ATCAGCTGTACAAAGTACAGCCATCATATCGATAGAAATTTCTTCTCCAAAACGACGAGCTACCATGGCTAAACTACGATTAGTAGCTGGTAGCCTTGGCATGGCCATCATGCCCTTATTGTATTGGTGGTTAAGAGACTGGAAGCCGTTTCTAATCATCACTGTTGCCATGCTATTGCCATATTTAGTTTTGTCGTGGTAAGAATTTAATTAGTTACTATTATTAGGTACCTTAGGTAATTGCTATCTACTTACGTTTAAATTTCAATTTATTAGGGTAGATATGAATTTTTAAGTTTTTTAATTATTCATGGCAACTTTTTTGTAGGAAGATCTTGGAATCCCCGCAGTGGCTATGGGTTACTGGAAATAATGAGGCTTGCGTAAGACAGCTTCGACGTATAGCAAATACCAATAAGCGGAGGTTGACCGTTGAAACAGAACAACATATGTTAAACTCATTACCAATGAAAGAAGTCGAAGCTTTAAGCTTTTTAGCATTATTCTCAGGTTGGAGACTAACAATTAACACTATTTTACAACTTGGTTTTTGGTATGTAACCAATTTTTAGAGTAGGTATAAAAAGGCAAGCTATATTGAACGCGACTTTTTAACAATTTCTATTAATTGTCCCGAGCGCGTGAGCAATCACTTCTTTATAGATCTTTGCTCATTTTACCTACTCAAGAAAAACTGCACAAAGGTACTAAGTAAATTATTGCCTTGTGATGTATCGCCCCGTTTCTACTAATGGTAATAGTTTCTAATTGGTTGCGTACTACACGCGTCTATAGCTTGTTTGTTTATAGGTACTCGTTTTTAAATTCAATTTAGTTCACTTTATAATGCAGCATTTAGTAACAATGTTCTTAACCTTTTGATTGCGATATATACAGGGTGTGTGTGTCACTGAACTACACGGTGATCCTGATGAGTTCCGGTGAAAAACGAGATGGAAACCCATTCTTAGAACTATCTTGGCAAAGTCTGGCAGAAATACCAGGTTATTTTATAGCTGCATGGCTAGCAGATCGTATTGGTCGTCGATATACAGGAGTGATCTCATTATGTTTTACGGCTACTTTATGGGCATTTACTAGTGGTCGAGAGATGTGTAAGTAATACATTTTTATTTAATTTAGTTACTTAAGTTTTTCGAGAGTCAGTATAAGTGCTAACATTAATCAATTTCTCTTATTTTGTTTAGCCACCATAAACTTTATCAGAAGTGGTTGGTTTGGAACTATATTGGTAATATTGAACAAGACTTCATTAACTGTTTCATATTACGTAATTAATTTATTTAATATGGAGTTATATCCAACATGCTTGAGGCAATCTGGAATGTCACTGGGAAACGTTATATCTGGAGGAGCTGCTGCTATGGCGCATTGGGTGGTATATTTAGTAAGTTCCTTATCTACAAAATAATTTCAATTTCGAAAGATTTCCGTTCAAAATGAGGCAAGGGTCTGAAAAAGCTCTTTCAGAATATTATTCCATTAATTTACCTTTTAGGTACTTAGGTAATTAAGAGTATAATTTTGTTTTTCAGGGACGCAGATATGATTCTCGTTTACCAGGAGCCTTTTTGACGATAATATCTTTACTTGGAGCTTTATTTTCGTTTTGTCTTCCTGAGACATTAAACGCTAAGTTACCTGAAACATTAGAAGATGCTCGCAATTTTGGATCGTGTAATCGACCTAATCGACAATATTCATCTATTCATCTAAAGCGTTTTGCTTGATCAGCTGATAATACATCATTTTGGTATTTTTGTAGGTAAATAACGAATAACAGACTCAAATAACAAAGCCTCAAGTTTATTCTCGCCTAATCATAATTCTTATTTTTACATGGATGATCCATGTAAAAATAAGAATTAATCTATAATATAAAAATGAATCGCAAAATGTGTTGGTAAGCGCATAACTCAAGAACGGGTGGACGGAAATGGCTTTTTTTGGTCTTAAAATGTTCGCAATAATCCAATTGAGGTTCTTATGGAAAAAATGGAAACATTTAAATAGATACACCGGGAACCCAGGTGAAACCTGGGGCAGAAGCTAGTTATTTATAAATTTACGTTGTGGCATTTAGTAACGATCTATAAAAAATATTTTGATAGTGTATCTCCCGGTGTAACAATATCATCAGCATGTAAAAAATTTGTAAATTGTACCTATAAGTTTATTTTATTGTGCGAGAGAAAATCAATTGATATGATTTATCTTTTTTGTTTTAATTTTATCAAAATTTTAATTAGGGCAATATACCTACCTTCCACGTGCATGATATTTTATTTTATGATTTGATTACACAGGTCGACAGTGGTTTGGTTGCCTCTGATTTAATCATTTTATTAGGAAATATTAATCCTGACAATTCATGAAACTATCAATGATTATGTAAGATTTGCTCTCGTTTCTGTTTTTAAATTTTTTTTAATGACTAGCTGGTTGTTCAAAACGTAAGATATTATGCAAAAATCATAAGCATCTTTAGTACTTTCATGAATATATTCGTAATCTGAATAGTTGAAAACATAAAAATTTATATCATTATACAATACATAATATGCAATGATATCCAGGGCAACAAAAAAATATTAATACAGAATAGAGCGGTGTTCTAGAAGTGTATATCCATAGAGTAACCCACCCTAGCCGCCCCTCCCGCCGCCCATCCTAAAGTATGTAAGTATTGATCGCATGCACCTAATATACTAAAGGGACTGATAACTCTGAAATTTGTATTTTTCGAAAATGAACCATATGTCAAAACAATAAAGTATATTTTATATTGTGCTTTACACAGAGGCAAATCCGAGCCGAGAGAGATAGTCACAACGGAGGCCGTGTGTCTCGTTCTTCCATCTTGCCACTCTAAAAAAATTATGTTGATCAAAAAGTTTGGCTAAAAGAACTATGTTGAAACACTTATTTTTAAACAATTTGAAGTCACAAAGTCAAGAATTGTAATTGTATGTATTTTGCTAGAAGTATTCGTATAAAAAAATATATAATAAAAAAATTATTTTGCCTATTTTTTGTTTCTAATGGTAACCCTTTAAAGCGTCATGTCAACTCATGTGATGACGTCAGTCTAACAAAATATTATCAATGGAAACAAGGAGTATTATTAACGTGACCATACGTCCCGCTTTGGGTGGGACAGTTCCGCTTTCAGACTGTCCCAGTGTCCCCAGCAGATAAAGAGAAAGATAAAAGTGTTATCACAAAGGCAAAATAGACGCTAGGAAAGATTAAAAAACGTAAATTCGCTTTTACTGCTATTCAAGAAAAAGTGTATAAATTTTGACGAGGTAGAACAAAATATAAAAAATAGTTTTAACAACATCCATACTCTATTGAACACAGATAAAACCAAGAAAGGTGTAAGATATTCTGTTGAAGTTAAAATAAATGCTTTGTGTTTATAAGGGTCTTTGGCTTAAAATTGGTCTAAGGCAGAAAATAAATCGATAGCTTGAACTAAGTATTATATTATTTAATTCGTAATCGCTCAGAAATTTTCCATTGCAAATTAAAAAATTCAATACCTATGCTGCCCCCGCTGTTATAAGTACCTACAGTAACTTGTTTCCCTGGTGTGAGTTAGTACATTATTTAATTTAGACTAAAATCGCTTTTCAATTTTGTGTTAGTATTTTAATACGAAGGTGAATTTATCTATGTATACGACCTAGGTATAGTCTTAATTCTAATAATAATCATTCCACTCTAAGACCACATTAGACTCTACATTGCACCCGTACGAAGGCGGAGGAGTTACTTACTAGTTTTAATAAACTATTAGTACCTAGTTAAGAAGATCTCAAGATTTAATTTGTCTCACATAGCAAACAATTTATTGTCACCCTGTTAGAAAGGGACACACGGCCTCTGTACTAACTATCTCGCTCGGCTCGTTTTTCAGATCAGAGTGCTCGGTCCTGTTAATATATTACAGTTTGGCAAAAAAGTCCTGAAACGGAACTAAAATATTTGATCATTGGTAACACTCGCTCTGTCTTGTCGAGTAAGGTACATATTCTGTCATTTATTGTAATAGGATACCTATAGTCGTATTTTTTTTTTTTTTTTTTTTTTTTTTTTTTTTGCGTAGCATTACACGGCTTGTGTATTTGCCAATGTCAAGTTTTTAAAACGAGGAAACTTTTAATGTAATAATCATAAAAATAGAGAGGAATTTGGAAAAGGAAGCAAAAGGATCAGGGGAGTAGGATAATACGGAAATGAATTATGATAGATTACATAAAATTACATAAAGAGGGATGAAAATATTATACTTTTATATTATTAAATGAAAGATACGATTCTATTGCAAGATAAATATCGATATTAAAGGATATAAGTAGACAGTTTATAGAAGTAGGCAAAGGAACATTTAATGATATTAACGTATTGATAAATGATAAACGGCAGAAATTGCGACAAGAAAATATTATATGGTTTAAGTCACCCACATCCTCACCACAAGCACAGAGTGGACTATTCATCATTCCCAACCGTGCCAGATGAACCGGACAAGAAGTGTGACCCAGCCGCATGCGTATTAAAACACTAGTGAAAGTTTTGGAGAGGGTAAAAAAGAAAAACCACGGTTTCTTTGGAACAACCGGTTGTATTTGAAATAAATGTTTGGCTTTAATTTTTGAGGAATCTTGCCAAAGCATATTCCAGCTTTCATAGAGGAAATCTTTCGGTAGTAATAGAAGGTCATTAGGTTGAATTTTAAACGGATGAATGTCACCAGAAAGACAAGCATCTTTCGCCAGACTGTCAGCCTTATCGTTACCAACAACGCCGCAGTGCCCAGGAACCCATACGAATTTCACGGTTAACTGTTTTTGATAGCATTTATACAACAAATTTCTTATATCATATACCGTAGAATGATGAGTGTTATTCCGGAAGGGAAATTTTTGAATAGCCTGTAATGCACTTTTTGAATCGGTAAAAATTAAGGTATTAGAAAGGTTAAAGCTATTTATGTAATCTAAGGCTTTGAAAATTGCAAAACATTCCCCAGAAAACACTGACGATTCCTGAGGCATTTTAATTTTTTGTGTAATGGTAAACTGTGAATGATACACACCTACACCTACGCAACCATTAGCAGGTTTCGATGCATCGGTAAATATATGATGCCAACTTGAAAGTTCAATATTCTCGGATATGCTAAGTTCTGAATCAGATTTCAACCTTTCACCTAGATCGAGATCTATGGAAGGAGAAAGGAGCAGACAATTGAAATTATATTTAAACAAAGGAAATAATGGTAGATTGTTAATAGGTGCAGATAAAAAGGAATACTTATTCCAACTATTCACCAAACATGGAGGGGTCTTATGAACCCAGTACGGTGAAGACCTAGTGAGATCGGATAGTTGTTTTAATTTCGTTATAATTGGATGATTTGAATATTGTAAGCATCGAGATAAAAACCGATCAGATAGATACTGACGGCGCAATTTAAAGGGGGGGTCGCAACACTCTATTTGAAGACCATTCACTGGACTGGATTTCATAGCTCCAGATATGATTCTAAGACACTTGGACTGTACGCGATCTAATTTCACAAAACCAGCTAAATTACCGGGCTCTAAGAGAAAAGTACCATAGTCTATAATACTTCTTATCATTGCATTATAAATTAATTTCAAAGAGTATGGATGTGCACCCCACCAAACTCCAGTAAGGCAACGTAACATATTGATAAGTTTTTCACATTTTGCAACAATATAATCAAAATGAGCACAACCAGAAAGCTTAGAGTCCAATAATAACCCTAAGAATTTTATTTGATTTTTAACAGGTATAACAAAATTATTAAAATGTATTGAAACAGGAGGAGGTAAGCGCATTCTGGAAAACAAAACTATTACACTTTTTGAAGGAGATATATCAAGGCCATTTACATCTAAATACATTTTTAATATTTCTAAGGATCGGTTTAATTTAGAACAAGCATCACTAACTGAGCTGTCGATAACATAAAAAAGTAAATCGTCAGCATACTGAAGAACTTTTACAAAATTACAGCAAATAGGTTCTAAATCATTTACATAAATATTATATAGCAATGGACTAAGGACCGATCCTTGAGGAAGCCCTCTGTATAATTCTCTAGACCTTACAGAACCATCTATATTTAAAATAATAGAACGATTCGATAATATGTTAGTAATAAAATTTACAATAAAATTTGGGATTTTTAATTTAATGAGTTTGATTTTTAATATAGATATTACAACATTATCATATGCAGATTGAATATCGAGAAATGCTGCAAGCACCGATTTATTATCTGAGAATGCCAACCTGCAATCTGTGGTGAAAATTGCTAGGTTGTCTATGGTACCTTTCCCCTTCCTAAAGCCGTATTGGCTTTTTGATAATTTGTTATTGTTTTCAACAAACCATTCCAAACGATTTTTAACTAAATGTTCAGCTACTTTTAATAATACCGAAGACAGAGCTACAGGACGGTATGATGACGCGATTGAAGGCGGTTTCTCCGGCTTAAGTATAGGAATGACTATTTGTTTACGCCAAGCGTCTGGTATATTACCAGAAATCATAATAGAGTTTATTAGGTTAAGATAATATAAAAGTGATGGATCATTAAGGTTAGCCAGGAAAGAATATGGTATGCCATCAATACCCGGTGCAGTGTCTTTAATTTCAGAAAGAATACCTTGTAATTCTGGCAATGTAAAAAATGCATTAATCTCATCTTGGTGATCATCAAAATATGATGAACCTACATTGAGTGATATCAATTCATTACATTCCATTACACTGGGAGGAGCAAGAAGATCTAGGAATGAATCAGATAGAGATAATGGAAGTGTTGTTTTAGGAGGGTTAATCCAACCACATTTAAATCTCTTTATGTTTTGCCAAACTATTGATGAATGGGTATCGGGGGAAATGGAAGAACAAAATCTACGCCAACCGTCAAACTTCTTCTGTTTTAGAAGTTTTCTGGTCTGTTCCATTATCTCTGAAAGAACAGTAAAGTTTTCAGATGTCATATTACCACGATATACTAATTCAGATTCCTTTCTCTTCTTTACCGCAATAGTACACTCTTCATCCCACCATGGTGGTGATGGTATATTACCTGAATTTCTTTTTTTTTTTGGAAATACTACATCAGCGGCAGATAATAATGAGTCAGAAAATTTATTTAAGCATAACTGTTCTTGTCCATGTTCAATGGAAGGCAAATATAAAACTTTTTCATCTACTTTAACTTTATAACTTTCCCAATCAACATCTTTTAATTTATATTTCAGACGAGGTGGTGCAACAGAATGGTCAGGAGTAGGGTTTGGAAATGATATTAATAATGGGAAATGATCACTACCATAGGTAGAGCATAATGGTTGCCATGACAAGGTGGAGGATAGATCAGGAGTGCACAGAGTTAAATCAATAACACTAATATTCCCATTTGGTCCGGTTCTCCTAGTGGGAGCGCCTGTATTAAGTAGACATAGGTTAAATGTGTCTAATATATCAAGTAAATCTTCACCATATGAGTTAGTTATAGAGCTTCCCCACATTTGGTGGTGTGCATTGAAATCCCCTAACAGCAAGAATGGTCTTGGAATAAATTTCAAAATATTATTTAATTCTCTAAATATATGTTGTGATGGGTGGGGTATATATATAGAGACAAAGTATATATTACATATGTTCACTGCAATTATAGAAAAATCATTACTATGAGGTGGAAGAGATAAAGGAGAGTATGAAAGAGAGTGTTTGATGAGGATGGCAACACCGCCATACCCATCAGACCTGTCTTCTCTGACACAAACAAAACCTGGCACCCTAAAATGAGAACCAGGCTTTAACCATGTCTCAGAGAGACATAGTACTGAAGGATGATATTTATTAATAATGTATATTAAATCAGATTTCTTACTAATTATACTACGACAATTCCACTGAATTATGTTTGTTAGCTTGGCCATTGATTATAGAAGAACTTAGTATACTATTAATAAGAGAAGCAACGTTGGACGGTGGAATAAGATTACACTGAGAAAGTGCATTTATCAATGCAACAATGATGTCAGAAAGAGCTAATTGAGAAGATTCATCCTTGGCATCGGTTGATTTCAATGCACAGCCATTAATGGAAGGAGAGAAACTATAATCTTTAGTCAAAAGGTCATGTGACTTTCTATCATAACCTTTGACTGGGGATGAAACTTTTTTTGGATATTTAAAAATTGTTTTTTTGTAAGATGTAGTGCCACTAGGATTATTTTGACTATTGTTAATACTTGAAAAATTTATTGGACTACTATCATTATGAGAATTAAAATTAAAAGATTGAATTAATGCCTCGGAATATAGTTTATTGTTGACTGGAGGGTGAAGTTTAATGGCTTCTGCATATGAAATAGATTTATTTGCCATGGATGATTTGATGTCCTTTTGTCTTCCAAACTCTGGGCAAACCCTACTGGTAGCAAAATGCAAACCCGAGCACATGCAGCAAGATGCCACATCATCCTCAACCTTACAAGACACCCCAGTATGCTCTTGTCCACACTTGTAACATCTTGGTTTGGACCTACATTGAACTTTTGTATGTCCATATCTACAGCAATTAAAGCATTGGATGGTAGGAAAAATGTATGTTTCTACTGGTAAAGCATTGTAACACATAAATATATGCTTAGGTAACACCTGACCATCAAAAGTGACTACGACTGATTGCGAAGGCTTCCAAGTGGGACTACCTTCAATCATGACCTTAAAATTAATTCTCCTAATTTTTATAACTTCTCCACATCCAAACGGTACAGATATATTATTTTTAATTTCTTCAATAGACCAGTCTGCAGGAACCCCACGAACCAGGCCAATGCGAGTAATATTAAAAGATGGGATGAATGCTTTTAAATTATGATTTGATATCGAATCATGACTAATGAAGTTGTTGGCATCAGTATAGTTGGAAAAGCCTAATGAAATTCTATTCCTACCAATTTTTTTAATACTTCCATTTATAATGCTTTTAAAACTATTTTTTTTCAAAAAATTGCCGAATGCGACTGGGTGAAAAGAGGTACCATCATTGACCGTTGTTTCAATTTTTTGTACATGTACGGTATATGGTGAAGAATCCATGGCGGAGTATAAGCTACGTCCTACTTTTATGGGATGTGGGGATGGGGTATCTGAGGAAACAGGTTCTGAGGCTTTGGATGAAGTACCGTCAGTTCCGTCCAAAGACCCAGAAACAGGTGGAACGTCGTCTGCGATACAATCGCTATCCGGGCATTTGCAAGATTCCTTATTTTTATCGCCTGCCATTTTGTTCATTCTTTTTTTCCTGTTGCAATTTCCGCATATTTTTTTGTCATGATTCCGCTTTCGCGGTTTCTTTTTGCATATTGATGAGTCGGAATCATTAGGCTCTGATATTGTTACATAGTGAGCTACGTTATTGTTCAAATTAGAAGTATTAGAACCCCCGGGATCGGGGGGATCGTTATCGTCGATCATACAAAATAAAGTAAAAACTCACCTATATACAGCAAACTAATGTGAAAACTACAGAAAATAAACTAAATACAAATAATAAATACAATGAACACCTCCACTGATCACTTATAATTATAAAACATTAAATAAAAATTAATTTGAAAAAAAGACACCCGTGTTGTTCGAAGTTTCCCGCGCTTTTCCATATAGTCGTATTTTTAATTAGACGAAGCCACCTGACGTTTACTGTGTTGTCAGTTTTTGATGAAATAAAAATAGTGTTGTGACAAAGTGAATGAACGAAAAAACTCCTGAATGAACGAAATTGCCTCAATTGTCTAGTGAATAGTTAGTGTGCCGAAAAGCCGATATCAGGTACGGGGTTCGATTTTTAGTCGTACTTTGTACACCAACGAGTTTTAGGCGACTATGTTCCTATTTAGTATCTACCTATACTGAATACCGAGTGTGTTAAACATTAAGGAAAACATTGTGAGGAAAGACTCTCCTATTTTCAATACATCATGTACAATGTACATAGTTGAAACTTTAGATGTATAAAATATGACAATTATAGGTAGGTAATGAAAACAAAAAACATCGTTTATTACATATTTTTTTATTCATTATCGATCAAAAAATCATCACTATCACTATCGGTGACATTTATTATAAATCTGTCGGAAACATTGTCGATCATGTGGTCGACACCATACATTTTGTCTTCTTCTTTAATTATATGAGAACAGCTACTCCATTTTTCGGGTGTGATATGTTGAAGTCCTTCATCGAAAAGTTTTTTTAGTTCTGTCATTTTGAAGGTTTTATTATTTCTTGCAACATATCCTTTAGCCTGCGCCCAAACCAACTCAATGGGATTGAGCTGACAGTGGTATGGGGGCAGACGTAAAACAATTATCCCGTGCTGCGCTGCCATCTCCTCCACAACATACTAATCGCAATGTTCCTTTTGTGCTGCCGTACAATGTCTATAAGAGTAGCTTTAACCATTGTCAAATGAAATATTTTTGCTTGTTAGCCACTCTTGTATTCTAGGTTTAGTCCAAGACGTTGTAGGTAGCGATTCTAGTTTCCTGGAGTGGTAGGGGGCATTATCCATCACTAGTACCGAATTTGGTTTCAGTTTTGGCAAGACCCCCCTGAACCACTGCACAAACACAACGTAACGAAAAACTTAACAAAAACAATAATTAAACAGCTTGAGCGCAGAAAAAATATACGTGCTTTCAGACCAGAGGTTAGAAGCCGAATAACAAACAAAATGGCGACCGGCGCGCGCGCCGCACTTTGTTATAAGCCGTAATAAAACTAATTGTAGTTACATACTACTAGTAACTTATATCAGAGCACTTTTATACAATTTTATTAAAAAAAAAAAAAATCTTTTATAGTTTGAAATGATTCACTCATTGTTCATTCATTTGATTGAACGAGAACTGAACGCATCACTATTACTTTAAATATGGCCACATTATTTTACAAAGTGACATTAGCTACTGTCAGGTAGCTTCGTCTAATAAAAAATACGACTATACTGTTTTGACGTGACAACGTCTTATAAATTGGTTTGCCGGGTGACACTTCAAGAAACTGCGTTACGCTCCGCTCACGTTATGCGCTCACAATGAGAGCGAGTGAGAGGCACGCGTCCCTTCCACTCGGGTATGGTTAGCCCGCCTAATGGTTGTCACGTAAAACTTTCGCCCGTATACCGACTTTACAGGCAACCAATTTTTCGTGATTATTATTATTTATTTGCGTTATTGTGGTGATACTGGTGACCCATTGTGTTCATAATGAATAGATCTGTTATTCCCAGCAGCAAGAGCGATAATTTATAAAGTATACGTGAGATGTGATTTCAACGATATGTGTAAAAGAACCGCTCTGAAATAACAGGTAAAATTATATTTTATTCATGTAATCAGATGTAGCGTGTGCATTTCAAGGTGCTATATCTAGTATAAACCTTTCATACAATTATTGAAATGTACATTCATAAATTTGAGGTTATGTTTACAAAACACATTCGGAATGCAGCGCGTTCGTATAATTTTGATACTTTTTGTCAATATTGCATAAATCACTGAACAAAAATAACTACTTAATATAATTTTTAACCGACTTCCCAAAAAGAAGGAGGAGGTTCTCAATTCGGCCGGTATTATTTTTTTTTTTTCTATGTATGTACATCGATTATTAGGTAAATCTTTCAGTACTATAAGGCGAATTGCAATAGAAGGACAAAGAAACAAAAGTGCTTTAAATTTATAATGATAAGTAATCGCAATTGTTTTGTTTTTTATTTTATGTTATTGTTCTAGGCGTTGGCTGAACAAGCGTACTGGACTAAGAGCCCGTGAACGCCAGACCTTCGTTATTTTATAAAAGCTGAAAGTTCGTCTGCGCATGCTCCCAACACAGGTAAGAACGATGGCCTATTATGAAGTTTGGGTCATCGTGGCTTTGGCAGCTATACGGTACTAAAGGTGTGTATAATCCCGATCTAGTTTCGTCAAATTATAAAGTGTGATATTTTGGTATTATCTTCAGAATATTATTAAAAATCACGTTATTGATTGCCAGACACTTCACATCGTGGCAACCCCTTGCCAGACACCCCTAATGTTCATGAAATTATAATTCTACTTACGTCATAGTATAAAAGCTGATTTTTATATATAATACTTAGGTAGTAATAAGATGATGTTTCCTCATCAGCCAGACATTTTTGATAGTTCCAACCCCTTGCCAGACAATGATGTAGGGTCGCTGTAGGAGCGAGCGCGAGACAGTATATGTATGATAGATGGCGAGATAGGTCTATCGCGATCCCTCAATAACAGATTATAAAAAAAAACCAAATAAATTATACTCAAAAATTTAATTAACCCGTGAGGAGGCGCGCCTATTTTTATAACATGGAAAGGCGCGCGGGAGCAAATTGCTCACACCACTTTAAACGCTCATATATCTACCGTGGTATTACTAATTGGCTTATAATGGATATATATCAATAAAACAAGGTTTAATAAATAAGAAAATAAGTATTTTAATCAAAACAATGAAACATAAATTCAACTTCTAGACCAAATAACAAAACAACTTAATTATATTCTAAATTTTTTGGCAGTTTTCATAAAAATCCCATTAAAAATTATATATAATAAAAAATAAAAAAAAAATCTATTCCATAAGATCTTGAGAAATTTGCCTTTCGAAACATACTAAACACATATATGTGGTATGTTCGGTGCAGAGTAATTGCTTGCATAAAGTGCACGCTTTTTTTGAGCTTTTATTCTTACGTCTTGGACGTATAGCACAGAAGGGAGTGAAGAGATTTTTACAGGGTTGGCAACGCGTGAGTGACGCCCTTGGTGTTGCAGCGTCCATAGACTACGGTAACTGCTTCCCATCAGGGCCGTATGCCTGTTTGCCACCGTAGTGGTATATAAAACAAGAAAACACGCACATATTTGAGCTTGCTGTCGATCGTCTATTTTTGATGTTTAATACGGCTAAAACATAAAATATATATTGTCTCACGAAGACATAATGGAGCTTTAATAAAACTCTAAATAGTTGGTTTAAACTATATTTAACAAAAAGTTATAGTACAAAACAAAGTGTACGTTAGGTTAGCTGAAGACAAAGTGAGTAAAAAAAAAGTTTTAATGTTCGTAACCTCTGTTAAACGCCTACAGTAGGATAGAAGCAACGAGGGCCCCGACGCGGGCCACCGCCGGGAGCCGCCATAGTGGTGGGCGGAACCTCCATCGCCGTCGGGTCCTCGATGAAATATCTTGGACTCGTTCTCGACGGCCGATGGAGGTTCGAGGAGCACTTCCGGCGGTTGGCACCGCGACTGATGGCCACCGCCGGGGCTCTGGGACGGATCCTCCCCAACGTGGGGGGCCCAGGGAGGGCCTGCCGGCGCCTATACACCGGTGTGATACGCTCCATGGCGCTCTACGGAGCGCCGATATGGGCCGGGGCCCTGAGCGCCCGAAACCAGGCTGCGCTGCGACGTCCGCAGCGCGCCATGGCGCTCAGGGTGGTCCGAGCGTATCGCACCGTGTCGTGCGCCGGCGCGTGTGTGCTCGCCGGTACGCCGCCGTGGGACCTCGAAGCCGAGGTACTCGCCGCGGTGTACTGGCGAGCGAAGGAGGCCGGGGGCCGTCCACATCCGCGGGAGATCGCGAGCTGGAGGGAGGACGCTCGCAGCGTTCTCCTCCGGAAGTGGACGGCCCGACTCGAGAACCCGGCTACGAGCCGGGATGTGGTGGACGCCGTTAGACCACTCCTGAAGGAGTGGCTCGAACGGGAGCACGGGGCTCTCACCTTCCACCTGACACAGGTGATCACCGGGCACGGTTGCTTCGGGCGATACCTGTGCCGGGTGGCGGGCAGAGAGCCCACGGAGACGTGCCACCACTGCGGGGCCGGCGTCTCGGACACGGCGGTACATACGCGCGAGGAGTGCCCCGCTTGGGCGACTCCTCGCACCGCCTTGTCCGCGACGGTCGGCGCAGACCTCTCGCTGCCGGCCCTCATCAGGGCCATGGTGGGCAGCGAGGAGGCCTGGGAGGCGGCCGCAACCTTCTGCGGCCAAGTCATGTCGCAGAAGGAGGCGGCGGAGCGGGTGAGAGAGGACGACGTCAACTCTCTCCCGCTTCGCCGCCGCAGGAGCGGTAGGCGGCGACAGGCCTTCGCGGGCCGGTTGCCGCCGTAACGCCGGGGACCGGGGCGGCGGATCGGGGGATCCGCCGCCCACGCCAACGGTCCCATGCCGGAGATGCCCATTTGTTCCATGGGCATCTCCGGTGAAGTTGAGAGGGGGGCGGGACTCGCATGCGTTTTCGCATCGTGAGTCCCGCCCCCCCGAGACGGGCTCGGCCTCCAGCAGTATTTTTGGGAGGCCGAGCAGCGCCGGCGGGGCATGCGGTTGTAAGGCTTACGCGTGTCCCGCAGCCCCGCCACACGGCGCCGAGGCGTCAATGGAACCCCAGGGGTTTAGTGGGTAGGCACCGGCACCTTCTGTGCCGGTGAGTCTCCACATAACCCGGCGGCTCCCCCCGGAGCTGCCGGGTATCCTATGAGGATTCCCCTGGGAAATCAAAAAAAAAAAAAAAAGGATAGAAGCAACGAAATGCAGATATGCGTATACATATATTATTAAAATAATTATTCAATTAATAATACTTGATGAAAGCATATAAGATTATTTTAGCTGATTTAAACATGTACAAGTACTAATACATGCGCAGTAGAAATAACAACTGTGCAGTGAGAGATCGCGATAGACCTTTCTCGCCATCTATCATACATATACTGTCTCGCGCTCGCTCCTACAGCGACCCTACATCATTGTCTGGCAAGGGGTTGGAACTATCAAAAATGTCTGGCTGATGAGGAAACATCATCTTATTACTACCTAAGTATTATATATAAAAATCAGCTTTTATACTATGACGTAAGTAGAATTATAATTTCATGAACATTAGGGGTGTCTGGCAAGGGGTTGCCACGATGTGAAGTGTCTGGCAATCAATAACGTGATTTTTAATAATATTCTGAAGATAATACCAAAAAATCACACTTTATAATTTGACGAAACTAGATCGGGATTATACACACCTTTAGTACCGTATAGCTGCCAAAGCCACGATGACCCAAACTTCATAATAGGCCATCGTTCTTACCTGTGTTGGGAGCATGCGCAGACGAACTTTCAGCTTTTATAAAATAACGAAGGTCTGGCGTTCACGGGCTCTTGCTCCATACAGTTCACGACTAGAAAAAATCATGTCAACATGTCATGAAAATAGAAGAAGGTTATCTTCGAAGGGGGCAAACTCTTTATAGTGATATTGAAAAAAATATCATAAACCTACAAGATGAACGCAACAGTAGTGACACATCTTATGATAGCCAGCAGAGTTTTGGTGAAAGCACACACCAAGGCATGGATGAAGACTTTTTGGGCGTGAAATACTTAGCGGAAAACATTTTTGATTCTGATTAAAATTTTTGATCATGATTATTTTTTTTATTAATTTTTTAAATTAAATAACTACAAATGTTGTCGTTCTAGGCACTAGCTGAACAAGGGTTTTCTTTTTTTCATTAACCCCTTAATATTCATATTAAATGTAAAAAAAAAAACCGAGTATCAAAACTGTTTTTGTCGTACTATATGGGGTTGCAACATGCACGATAGTGGCGCCTCCATTAATTTCACGACTTTTTTGCCAAGCTGTACGTCCATGATTGATCGTGTCTTCTATTCATTTTGCCTATGGTTGCTTCAGCGTTGCCAGAATGAGAACAAAAATTATCAATTCGTTACTTTTCAGGTAATGATCGATCTTTGGTTTCAAATTCTTAATAGCTCCAAAGTTACAAATAACTGCTCAAATTAAAACAAAAACAAAATAATATGATGATGCTTGGCAGGGTAGTAGGACCGCTGCGTGTTGTGTATTTTTTTTACTGATCGTATCTATTGCCACTCTAGTTACTTCGTACGATTCATCATATCATCTGGCAACGCTGATTTAAACTAAAACGTACCTACCTACTTCTGCTTAGTGATGGGCCAACTCGGGATAAACGAAACTCAATTTAACCCGTGCCAAAATCTGCATAACTCGGGTTGAACTCGAGTTAACTGGATGGACAAGTGAATGCTTTTTTGAATTTGTATCAGTCAGTTTATTCCCTCACCTTCGCATTAATAGTTTAAAAAAAATTGGAACAGACAAATGATATTTTTTTATGAATGAATCTGAACACTGTTTACACGCAACACGTCCACTCACTAGCGATTCGAATACATCTCAAACTAAAGAATTTCTTTTAGGACCCGGTATTTTTCAAAAACAGAACATAAAACACGAAAACCTACAACAATTAATTATAATTTTAAAGTGCCGGTTAATTAACCGGCACTTTAAAATTAACCTCAAATCTACATATAATGTAACAGTGTGACACTTGTTTGAAACTTGTTGAACACGCACTGAATGTAGTTCATTCAAAACAAACATTGGTGTTCATTCATTCATTCATTAATTCATTCATTACGAACTCGAGTCAGAGAGAATTCAACTCGAGTGGGTTCAAGTTACGCCTAACCCGAGCCATATACAAAGTTACTCTATGACCCGAGCTAACCCGAGTTAGCTACTCATGGATAGTTACTATACTCTTTGAGCTACTCGAGTAGTCGAGTTGCCCATCACTACTTTTGCTAGGTACTTGAATGTGCATTGATTTTTAAAACCCAATCAATCAGTATTGCAGTTTTTATTCACATTTTCGATTTAGTGGAATAAAATGTAGAAGTCTTAACAGTCGCGATGATATAAATACAATTCGTGTAACAATTAATTGTTGAGAGAGTCAATTCTCAAAACATTTTTGTCGTCAGGTCGGAATTCGGATCGATAATTAAAATGTCGGGCGATCACAAAAAAATGTTAAAAGGAATACCTTCGCAATATGTGAAGATGAACGTGGGTGGGACTCTTTTTTATACAACTATCGCCACACTCACTAAAAGTGATAACATGCTTAGGACAATGTTCAGCGGTAGAATGGAGGTACTCACTGACTCTGAAGGTATGGGTGTTGTCTTCACTACTTATGCTTTTATCATCTATTATCTAAATGCTTACCTTTATTCCATAGCTAAGATATTATTACTGCTTGACTTTACTTTATTATTAGTTATATTTGTGATGGTATTAAGAGATGAAGGCGGAGTTGATCCAAGAGATTTTAAAATCAAGCTGTTTATGTGGAATCAGTTTAATGAATTTGTTTGGAGTTGCAGTAGAATGTCGAAGGGTTTTAATGCGTATATTACACTTTAATTTCAGGGTGGATATTAATAGACCGTTGTGGAAAACACTTTGGTACAATACTGAACTACCTTCGTGATGGAACAGTGCCATTACCTGACACCTATCGTGAAATCATGGAATTATTGGCGGAAGCAAAATATTATTTGATTGAAGAGTTGACAGAATCCTGTCAGCAGGCCTTGACAAAGAAAGAAAGAGAAGCTGAGCCAATTTGTAGGGTACCATTGATAACTTCACAGAAAGAAGAACAGCTACTGATTGTGTCAACATCTAAGGTAGATTAGTCATTTCAATAGATTTTGTCTTCAGCTTATTTTCAGTCCTGGCTCTTTGAGAATCATATTTTTCTAATTTACTTTATTTATTTTCCTTTTTTTAGCCTGTTGTGAAGCTACTGATCAATCGACACAATAACAAGTATTCCTACACCAGTACATCGGATGACAATCTGCTAAAGAATATTGAACTGTTTGATAAGCTGTCACTGCGCTTCAGTGGCCGTGTGCTCTTTATAAAGGATGTTATTGGATCAAATGAGATTTGTTGCTGGTCATTCTTTGGGCATGGTAAAAAATGTGCTGAAGTCTGTTGTACCTCTATTGTATATGCTACAGATAAGAAGCATACAAAAGTTGAATTTCCTGAAGCAAGAATCTATGAAGAGACTTTGGGAATTTTATTGTATGAAAGTAGAAATGGCCCTGATCAAGATTTAATACAAGCCACATCTTCTCGTGGTGCTGTCGCTGGACTGTCATGCACTAGCGATGAAGAGGAGGAGCGATCAGGCCTAGCACGACTTCGCTCAAACAAGCAGAATAATCAGTCTTAGCGGTTACAGTCAGGCTTGGCGCGCCTTCGGAACTCGAAACGTACTAATGTCTGATACCAAGCTGGATTCTTTTTGCCACTTTGCTGGATGCCCTGCTTTGGTTGTTAGACTTGTCCATGTAGTCCTGTTTCTGAGGTCCCTCTTTTCTCTTAGCTCTCTAGGGAATATTTGTGACAATGGTGAAATGGTAGATCACAATGCATTTATAATTCATAACTTTATAGACATCTTTCTTCTAATACTATATGTGTCTACATGTCCATTATATGTCTAGTAAATTAAAAATAGGCATGTGTGAGTAAATAGGAAGAACTCATGTTGACATCAACAATCCAAATTATGACACATCTGCCATGGAGTCTAAAAGAAATAGATGCTGTATTTGTCCGGTAAATGCTGGACTATTGAAGTTGTATATTTCCTTAATGTATGTCTGAAAGTAACAATGTTAGTATTCTCTCTAAATAAATATGTATATTCAAGCTTTGCATTATATAAAATGAGGATGATAATATAAAAATACATAAAATTACAAAAATATTGAAAGTCTTCTATAGCTCAAGTGATAGGCCAAATCAGTGTTGTCTTTACCATTAGGATCTTGATATTGATGTTTAGAAGTATATTACAAGTGTATCCTCATTAAATTTGCTTTCAATGAGTACTCTTTAAAATGTAGACAACTGTGATGAATGGAATTTATGTAGTAGTATGATATTTACTAGTAGAATATGTGAATTGCTTTGTAGGAACAATTTAATGATTATAAGTAGGAACATTAAATATTCTATTAATTATAAGATTTTAAAACTGCTCACACCCCTTTTGACTGGCTGACTGCTTACACACTATACTTAGGAATCTAACTGTATATTATGATAAAAGTGTGGTATAGTATGTAAACAGTCTTATTCACAGTATGTAAGACAAAGTATTTGTATTAGTTGTCAATTGTAATGAGTCCTTAAGTTAATTTTATGCTATTAGACAGCATGAGGCATTTCTCTGATAGTAAATAATGTTGTCCTCGATGTTTTCTTCCCATAACACAAAATGAACTAATTAAAAATTATTTCATGTTTTAAGCAGTGGTTTGTTTCCTAATGAAAAATGTCTTTAATTTGTTATTTTAAAATGTTCCCGGTATTTAATTTATTAGAAATAGCGCCTGATATGATTAGAGGCTAAATAATTATTATTATAGATTAAGTAAACAAGATTTCAGTCTGCAAAAAATATATGGTCAACCATTTATCAACAGCCATGGAAGAAACTTCTTCTCAGCACCTGTGCAAGATAGGTATATCACAATATGCTGTATCATCATTTCTGGATATTGAAAATGTATTTAACTATTTTACTCTTAAAAAATATATGCTCACTGTTTAGCTGTCCACAATTGTTTCATTTATATTTGTTTTATTTATGTACTCAGATTGAAACAAAATGAAAACAAAAGAAACACAACACATTTCTTCAAGAAATTTGTCTCATTAGTTTGTTAAAATTTTACTCACATTTGCTATTGTTTGTTTCTTTTTAATAGTTCAAATTTATATGCTAGACATTGGCAGAAATTGCTGAAATCATCAGCAGATTGCCATAAAAAAAAAACCACAGTTCAGCAAGCAGTCAATGAACTTGAGCAAGCATGTTAGTATTTATTCTGAGTGGAAATGGAATGCAATACAAAGCAATTTTTCTGATGTAAAATTTTGTTCACAACAACATACTATTTAATATACCAGCAATATATACTGCTGAGTATTTTATCAAGTAAATGATTGATTGATTCTTAATGGTTCTGTTCCCATCCTGTAACAGCATCATCCAGGAGAAGAGTACATGCTATTGTTTATTATTTATATTTTATTAAATAAAACAACTCCTTAAAAGTTATAAATTTATTGCACTATGGAAACAACTAAATTCTTTTTATAACATTCTAAACTGCAAAGAGGCATTCCTGTTTTAGAACAGTTATACTTTTTAATACTAACACATCCTTTGATGCCACATATTATGGGTTTTGGAGTCTCTATTGGAGGCTTTTTTTCTATTGGGAATTCTATACCTACTGGTAATGATAATGAAATTTCATTTTTATTGTTCTTGTAAACAATCATTGGCTCTAACTTTTTTGACAATCTGCTTTTATGTGTATTCTTTAAATTTTTTGACTCTTGCTTTTTAAGAAGTCTATCCATAGTTTTCTTTTTGTCTTTTTCCCTTTTCTCATCTGCTAGTTGTTTTCGTTTTTGAGATTTTAATGCAGCTTTTTGAATAGCTTCTGCTGTCATAACCTTCTCTTTGTAACCAGAAGGCAATGCCAGCAGAACTTCACCTCCAGGGCTAGTTTCTTTATCTGTCCCTCTCTCATACATAGCTCTCTGCCGTGCTGTCATCATTTTAGGGTCTTTGGGTTTAATTTTTTTAAGTTCTTCATCAACCTGGAAAACAAATGTTAAAAATGTAAATACAATATATAAAAAAGGATTTATAAGATTGATAGAAATGTTATTACAAATAATGCTTAGATGATTTATAAAGATTAAGAATAGTGCTTACTTCTTCAAGTTTTCCTGATTTGATTGCGTCTAGCCATCTTTCCTCTTCACTAGAAGTGCCACTGTCTCTACCTTTCTTTCTTTTTTTTGAAGATGATGCTTTTGGAGGAGTACTTGATGAAGAGCCTGGCATAGAGCGTCGAGAGTCAGAAGATGACTTCATAGTTTGGGCTTTTAAAAGATCAGCAGCCGATGTTCCTGGTAAATCTTTACCTGCCTTAATTTTCATTTTAAATGGTTTATCCACAACGTCCTCGAATGAAACATCGATTGATGTGTCACTATCGAACTCATTTTCGACTTTCCTTTTTTTATGCTTTTTATGTTTATGTTTTTTAGGCTTTTTCGATGACGGTGTATCTGAAAATTTAATTTTTAAATGTCACTTTTCTATTTGAGTTCCAATCACGAATTGTTAATAATTTTGTTACCAATTACTATTTCGTCCTCCGTTGTACTATGATCGCGATGTTTACGTACCATATTAAATTAAACTAAATTTCAATTACAAGATACACTTTGGTTTAGCGCTTCCACAGATCAAGTATGGATTCATTAATCCTGTATTTAAAATGATTTCAGTACAGTAAGTAAGACTAAAGCGAAGCGGTAACGTTGTTTGCAAATTGTAATGAGCGAAGATTAAATTATTGACATTGTCAATTGACCATAGAGTTTTTTTTTTTATTCTTCTTTGCAGTTAGGCCTCATTCGCACAAGAGTTTTTTAACGGACGTTAAAAAAGCGTTCAAACACAAATGCATTCCCAAGTACCATAATATGCTCTATTTCAAACGGCCAAAGTTGAAAATACAACACCGCTCGATAAAAAAGCGTCGTGTTTTAAAAACTCTGTCGTGTGAACATATATTTGGGAATGCATTTGAACACTTTTTTAACGTCCGTAAAAAAAACTCACGTGCGAATAAGGCCTTAAGGTAGAAACGATACTGCCTATTTTGACTATAGATCCATTGCTTTGCTTAAAAAGTGATGTGAGTTCATAAAAAAAACACAATGCCGTATGTACCTACTATTACGATAGAAGCTCTAAAGAACTAATACCTATTTAATTATAAAAAATTAATATTTTTATGGGTAGCCTTAACCTTAAAAGTCCGCGAAATTTAAATACTTTGCTGTTATTGATTCTCTTTACCACATCTTGGGCTATTTTGGCATTATACAAGTACAAATACAGGTGCTAAAGTGAACTACCGCTTATTTCTGTATCACTTGCACGTAGGTATGTGATCAAACAAACCGATAAAGTAGAACAAAGTAACACACAAATAGGTTGCTTTGTAATTATGCGTTATTCACATTTCAACGGTATTCTGAAATTGATATCTACCTACCTGATAACGGCAACTTTCAATTAACAACATCTTGAATTTACCAAATCTTTTTAATTTCTTCCATATTCTAAATCTAAGGAAATTAATGTTATCTATTACTTATTTTTTCTAAATAGCTTGAATACGGTTTCCCGCTTTAGTAGATAGCTTCTTAAACTAATGATAAATGTGATCATTTTTTAATATTATTTGGTTTTAAAGCAGATTGCTAAATTGCGGATTGACAAAGAGTAGGTGAGTAGTACTCGTATTACCTATGCTTTTTCATTTATTTATTGTGTATTCTAACATTATTTAAAAATTTTAGTAGACACAGGCAACCGAAGAATAATTATGGTTTTCGTGGTTTTAACCGCAGTAGATGTTGGACATATTTAATATTTAAATTTGTTTATAGATTATAATTACAGACCAAGTAGAGATACTATATGTATGTACTTACTTACTATAGCCAAATACATGCGAGGACTATTTGTTACTTACCCTTTATATTAATGAGTCAGTCCCTACTTGTCTACGTAGGTAAGGTATTTATTCCACCTAATCACACGTACTGAGTTGATTTTCCTTTGAAACCATTGTTAGAGCAAAAAAAAACCTACCTACCAATTTTTGTACCTCAACTTATTATTTCATCGAATCTATGTCGATACTAATATTACCAAGTTATAGAACACAAACATATAGGTAGTGATGTGCCGAGTCACTGTTTTGGTGGATCGAGTCGACTCGAGTCAGTTTATACGGTATTCGAATCATGACTCGATTCCCTGTACTCGAATTCTATGTTTGGTATTCGAATTCTGACTCGAGTCCAGCTGGACTCGAGTCAGTATTTGAATTCCGGCTAGACTCGAATCAACCCTCATTACCGATTCCTTTTTTCCTAATGTTGCGGTTGGCATCGACCTCAAAAGAAATATTGCTCATATCCGATTATGAAGACGCTTCATGATTTAAATATTTATGTATCTAAGTTATTATTTATCAGGTATCAAAGTTATTACTTTTCAGTTATTCGTTTGTGTTTTAAAGTCCGGTAAATGTTGTTTAAACTACTTTTTAATGAAAGATAATTAAAAACATAGAGCGTAACAAAACTCGTATACTAGACTCGAGTCAATTGAACTCCCATAAATAGAATCGAGTTAGCAAGTACGAATCGATTCTTCCTGACTCGAGTACCGGAATCGAGTCTGGCGTACTCGAATCAAAATAAATTGGTATTCGAGTAGACGAGTCCAAAGCAGGAATCGAGTCTGACTCGAGTCAAACCGTACTCGGCACATCGCTACATATAGGTACTCGAGAGATTCGCTGCGCCGTCTAACCTTCGAAGCTTTGCATAATTTATTGAAAAAAGCCCCTTGTCTATTAATACGAGTATTGTTTACTAGTAAAGGTTCTGTTCAATGTCATCGAGTTATCTCTGTTCAGTGAACAGCAATATCTACCATGCACGAGATCGATAAAGTGGATAAACGAGGGTAGCTAAGCGCTTAAATTTATGGATTGCTATTATACCAATGCTCAAATAAACGAGTTTAGTATAAAAGTATATATGAATATACGGCAATTTAAACATTTCTATTCCAAGATTTCTACTGAACTAGAAAATCCGTTCAGATAGTAATACCACGAAGACGATTTCTGCAGCAATTAATTTATTTTTGCTGTGGAAACAGTAGTTGGATGTGTCCTATGTCGTTTCCAGCTTCAACGTGTTTATTACTTAACCTTTTCAACAAGATGGTTGTTTTCAGAGCGGGAAAAACATTATTGCGAATGCCAGTGACAATTTAACTGCACAATCCCATTAAGAAACGGGAAACCTCGTTGTTCGTGCCTCGCGTTTTGTTTCTACAAAAAGTTGACCGGTGTCTGCTGTCTCGGCGTTGTCGGATGCTTGCGTTATTCTACTAAATTAATTATGTTTTATTTCGCTAACTATCTAAAACTTTGTGGCCAAATATACATTTATTAATATTTCCAAGGAAATTTCTTTCTACATTGCCAATTTTCAGGAAAACTCAGGAAAGCTCATATCTAGATAGTACCTACTACTTACTGATATGGTAATGCAATTGCTAGCTTTACTTATTTTTTGCAAGATTTATGTTAACCACCTCCGCTTGTTTACGCGCAATCCCATGGCGGAGGATAAGATTAGATGAAAAGTTTTTTGGAGAAAAATAGTATTCCATCTGATTATATAAAAAAAATGATAGGTAATTAATGTAGGTGTTAGTCTTTTTGGCGTTACTCAAAAGGATGTAAAAGACCGGGCAAAATGGAGGAAGCTCAGTCGGAAGGCGGGCCCTGGCTAACGTCAGGTAGAAGAAGATAGTCTTTTTGGCGTTATCCACTACTACCATTAAAAAAAAACCAATCGAAAAACAGCATCTAAATGGTCACGTTATGTGACATGAGTAAAAAGTTGCAGGTTTCATACAAAAAAAAATTTTTATTGTATTTTAAAATTACCATAGGTTTACCTTGCATATTTTTTTGCTTTTCCAATGAAAGTCTAATATTATTTCTGCTTCAGTAAGTAAATTGGATTTTATATTGCTTTGTCGTCAATGTCAATGCAGAAAAGTTTCTGCATTGCTTAGACACGTAGCCGCGTAGGTGGGTATCTACGTACCCTATGTCGTGTGCCGTTTGATTAAAATAATAAATATAATATAAGTAATAAATAAATTATAAAATAATAAATAAATTAAAACAATAATAGAAATACATTATGAAATCCATTTGATTATGTTAATGTTGTAATTTTTAATATAGGGCAATTGGTAGATAGCCATAAGATAAATAACTTGAATTACACTAAGATATAGCAATCGTTGTATTTTCATAAAGAAAGTTAACTGACGTGACAAATGGTATAAAAAAAAATATATTGCATCGTGGTTGAGATTGTGTTGACTATAAACACGTGCGATATCTGGCAGTTTTCCCATTATTTTGATAAGGTTATTTCGATAAAACCATACAGTTATTGTTTAACGACGTTGGAGCGTCTCGTTGGTATAATATCTTTTTCGTACACAACCCTTTGAGTTGATAATGGCGTCGTTTTATCATGGCGATGCGTAGCGGCTTAAATTAGTCCCACCTCCCCAATTCGGGAGGGTTCAGTTTATACAACATATAAACGTTAATGTCGAGTTACAAAATATATCCGCGGTGTATTAGTTAGTTAGATGT
Organism: Thyatira batis; assembly: GCA_905147785.2. Lineage (NCBI taxonomy): Eukaryota > Metazoa > Arthropoda > Insecta > Lepidoptera > Drepanidae > Thyatira > Thyatira batis. The sequence continues at coordinate 4,640,618 of LR990489.1, read as the reverse complement.
GCATAAACATGTAGGTACGTATTTATATTTTTGTACCAAATAGATAAAAATGCCTATTTTATTATTATAATCAAAACCTATTAAGCGTACTAGGTACCTTCTCGCAATACGGTAATACGTTTTTATAGTTCAAGTGAAAGTGTTTTATTTGTTATTTAGTTTTTTTCGAAATATTGAATATTACCTACTTACATCATTACGCCGTTTTGTCACATTATAAAGGATCACATTGCGAAGAGATTGACGAATAAATGAAAAAACTTTTTTTTATAGATACCTACGTTGCATTATAGTAAAAAATTGCAACATTATAGTAAAAACACTTATATCCGAGGGTATCACATATTTGTATTGTAAGATCAGACTCTATCCTTGAACCTCTACATAAACAAACGTTATGCTACATAATTTTGATCTGTGAGTTATCCAATTATATGTGGAAACTAAGTAGGTCCACGTAGGGACACATATCTCTCGGGATTTGTCGACTTATGGCTGTTATCCTTGTTACTTTAGCAAATATAGTCCTTGGGCTCCTGATGGTCTATTTACGTAGGTATATGAGCAACGGACGCGGCAAATATAAATAAGCTTTTTTGTTTTACATTGTTAATAAAGAGTTTGCTCTAGGGTACAGCAGCCTGCCCTAAGAGCTTCAATAATTAACGTTACCTTGATTCAAGTAGTAGTATAGTGGCCTTAAATATCAAAGGCTGGTTAGAGTTACGGCTATCTATAAACTATGTACCGTTAGGTATCGCCCCAAAGACACCTTTCTACATAATTAACAGAAGGCTTTCTCAACGTTATACATGTTTAACCATTTTGGCTAGTAATTATAAAGTAACAAGTACATATGCCCCTAAAATACAGGTATTCAGTCCATACAATGAACGCTACATGAAAATCATTATAACTAAATGATTATGCATGCAATACGATTTGCACGGTCGAACATACATTGCGTTCAGCGGATTCGATTAACGGATCTCTCAGTTAATTAACTCTTATGTACACAGGTCACAGTTGGGCTTGTTCTGGGATTTAGTTGCTGTTTACATTCGATGTTTCGTTGGTTGACCTTTTTTATGCATTTTGGGGAATTAAGCGAAGCTCGCACATATAATATCATAATGCTGATTGGCATTTATACTTACCTACTTATAGTAAATACTTTAATAATAAAGCATTTAGAAAAATGATAACCATTTAATTTGTATGGCTTTTGGCTGTATTTTTTCAATAGTTTAGATTACGGCCAAGGCATGGTAGAATTTGTAATAAACAACTTTGACAAGAATACCAAAACATCAGCTGTAATTTTCGTTTCCTATATAGTCTTGAGCTTAAAGCTAACTTTTGCGTCAGCCATGTATTATCCGTAGTCTTGAACAGTTGAAACTGGCAATGTTCTTGGAATTCGCGTACAATGTGTTGCCATACAATTCAGAACTAATTTAACATATTCATTGCTCTGCTCGCCGCTATTAGGTACATGTTCTGGAAACTTTCGAAGGATCCATGCTGGGTTCTACAATTAGATACTGGTTGTCACCCTCTGAAATCATTGTAAACGTATAGTAAGAAACAATTATTCATTCTAAATTACTAGTTAATATAATAATAAAATATTATCTAAATATATACTTAATTTAACATGTATAAAGCCAAATCACAGACTTTAATCTCTCTCAGTAGGTATATTGTAAGAAACTTAAATGAACGTTGAGAAAAACAGGCGTTGGGTTGCGTGTTGCATTATAATTTCAAGAAGCATGCAAACCAGTCTGATATAGGGTTACCATTACAAAATATTTAAGCAGAACATTGTGAACAATATTCTAAAAACCTTAGAATAAACTATTAGAACAACATATTAATACCTACATTTTTATGATGTTTTTGAAATCTATTCTTCTATTCAGGCAAGTGAGTGTAATGGAAAGAAGGCCACTCGCGATGACTCATATTATAGTATTTTCTAAAAAGTTATGTTTTAGGACTATTAAAAATGCCACATAAATATGTTACGTATATTTTTAAGCATGGTAACCCTAGCGGAGCATAAACAAATCGTCATTATAAGAGCTCTAACAGCACTTGAACGAACTTCCTTTAATTAACTCGACACTCACTCTACGTGTGTTGGTACAGTAGATACCACCCTCCTAGTACCACCCACTAGTACCCTAACCTAAGTACTAGCCCAGACTACGTACCGATAGACTCAGATAATTACTGCGGGGAATGTTATTTTAGCATTTGTCTAAAATAATGTTATAGTTACCCAGCTTAGTTGTTCTATAGTTTGTTCAGACTATCAGTCTAGTCTAGATTGTTATATAGGTCAATTTATTTAGTGTTAGAGATCAGATATTAAACCTTAGTTAAATTGTTCTTAATTTACCTATTTTATAAGCTTTAATAATTATAGTCACAGTCAGTTTTGTCCATTTATGGGTATACCCATTTTCGTCAAAATAAATTGCTATTTTTTGTGTTTATAGAAAATCATTTATATATCTTTCTCTTACCCTATTTTATGCAGGTATCGCTGGCCCTTAGGTATATACGACTTTGGAGAATCTAAAATATTTTTAATCTATATTTGTATTATAAAAACAAATTAGTTACTGCACTTATGATGTGTGTGAGGCTGCATGAAGTTTATTGAGTACTTTTCCGGCTACTTAAAGAGTCACTTCATCACCGGGCTTAATGGACGGCAAAAGGAGTTATAATTTATTCACCGAGTGTTGTAATAACGCACTCGCTTAAGTTGTTCAGGTAGTCGGGAGATAGATAGTGATCTCTTAGAGTTGTGCTGCCGTTTATGAATAAGGGTAAACGTGTTCATATTTCATGATAGCGTTTGATGCACGTAAATGAGTATGTACAAATTGCGAAACGTATCCTATCATGTAGGTAGGTACGTTGTAAAACTAATCGCTATAAGTCTGAAAACCAAAAAGTTTTTACCACTACAAAGTACTAACTAACTTCAACTTGTTTATAGCTAGTTTAGACGAACCTACTTACATAAGTATGTGCTTACAGGATATACACGTAGGTAATTTTTGGTTATCATCGTAATCAGTAAATGCATGGTGAGTTTATTAGGTCGGACATTTCCAGTTTGATAACGCGTAAAAGCTTTCACAGGGAAGTGGCACATAAATAGCATTATAAGGACGTGTACAGCCGCGAGCAACTCACCAAGTTAAAATAATTTGTCTGCTAGTCTAGTTATGCTTGTCATATGTCTGATAATTTAAATCTCTCCCGTACACTGGGTGTAGGTAATCTAATTGCAAATATTCAGGCGAGCTTCCGGCAGCCGGTGGGCGAGGGTTGAATCTCAAATTAGTGCTGCACGGAGGCAGGCCTCGTATTTCAACCGATCCCGCTACAACCCTACATTCGATACTTTTCACACCCTTTTTAATAACGTTCCGTGCTTTATGTTACACCCGTTCGTTAACAATCAATATTTATTAAGATAATTTTAGAATTTAGTAGCCATGTGTATAAAACACTTGATATATTATGAGTCAAAATAATAAAAAAAAAACATTTAAACAAATAACATGCTGAAATAAAGTTTCTTTTTACTATGTTTTTGATGCCGTAGTAGCGTTTTGTTATTTTTAGTGTTAGCTTTGTGTCGTTGAAAACATAATACTCATAGAATTTTATTTTTATTTGGGAGTCTGAAATGTTACTGCATACCTATATTAAAAATCGGAGCTCTTTGGCATTATAAAGTCATCTCATATTTCGTATTGTAGTGTTAAGTAGTCTAATAAAAGTATTACGTTTGGTTGTGATTAAAGAAATGATTTTCTAGGGATTTTTTTGTCAAATAAAAAAAAAACAACTCATTAACTTGATTTGTGTGCAAATTATTTCAATTTTGAATGTAAAAAGTACTTAATTGGTTTTGTTCACCGATTAAACGGTACTTTTTCAATTTCAGTTTTTGTTTGTTGAGTTAATTGGGTATTGTATTCGTAGAAGTCGTAAAACTCAATAATTAGTTTCATTTTATTAAGTAATTATTTGTTTAACTAGCGACAGATAAATTATTATATTAAGTTTCTATTTGAGTACAATCTGACGGTCTTGTTTATGTTATGTTATTTTCGTTTCTACTGAGTTTATTGTTGTATAGTTTGTCAATAGTGACTTTCTGTTCATGTACTTTGTAGTGAATGTAATAGTAGATACTCATAATGAAAAAAAAATAATCTAAAGGACAGTGTAGAATATTTTTTCCACAGCAGGTTTGTATAAGAGGAACAAGATACAATATACATTATATGGCTATATCTTATCACATAACACAATGCCATCTCACTTCCCTTATCTACATTTGTAAATATATCAGTATAGGCTGAGTGTCGATGTGGCTATGCCGACGGTTGGATTTGGTTATGATAATGCGTACAACGTGAGCTGACTCGGCCTGACCTTTGCGATCCTTCGTAGGATATCACATACTCTCTGATTTATTTCATGTACGAATTGTAGGATTTGTAGGATTATCGTGCGAGTGTGATGGAGCACTTCGACTTGGATAGATGGGATATTTCTATTTGTGGAATGGTTTTGTGGCTTGCGTAAAAAGAAATGGTGAGAGCGATGTCCTTTCAGTTGTGAATCTCTGAAAATCTGACGCTATAAATCATATCAGTCATACTTTTCAGGTGATGGTAGCTCGGTTGTAGTGAGGTCGGTCGAATACAATGGCGATGAGAAAAATAATTGTATCCGTCCTACTAAAACTATATACTTATGCAGAGTTCGGATGGATTTTTGTTAATTTATGCCGTTGAAACGCCTTTAAAATGTCCTCTTGAATATCACGTAAGCAATTTTTATCGCGGATATACTGAAGATTACCGGGAACGCGGATGAAACCGCGGGGCAGAAGGTTTATCATAAACCACATCAAGAATATTTCTATTTTCAAATAAGATCACTACTATTTAACAAAATAAGATTGAAGACATTTCCCTCATGTAGCGGGGGTAATGAATCTCATTCAATTAGTAGTTTTGGTTTAAAACGTTAATGAGCTCGTAGACAGCGCGGCGCGGCGCGGCGCCCCGTGCCGGGACACAATTTGCTACTTCGAGTTCCCGATCGCAACGACCGACGACGTGCCCAACTAAACTTCTCACCCAGTTACCAGCCCTTAAATTGATTACTGTCCTACTTCTCTACCTCAACTAAAACCTCATTTAATAATAATGCCCGTGTAACGTGGCAAGTGCGAGTTCGACTCACGCTTACGCGGTGATGCTGATGTTTATCCCTATTATGATTCTGCTAGCCATTCATTGTTCCTTTCATCATATATTATGTAGGTTCTATATTATTACAAATTAAGTTATGAATTCGTGGATTGAATTACTTAATTGACAGGATTCCATTATTTTGATGTCTAGTTTATATTATAAAAAATACGCATAGGTACTGTATCTAGGTTTTAGTGTGTTCAAAATTTGATTGTGATATATATATCACATGCAATACATATAGTAGGATTAATGTTTCGTTTGGGCACCATGTGTGGACGCAAACCAATGTTAGCAAGCTACGTTAATAACTATTATCGGATATGACACATTGATATACATAGGTACCTACTGCAGCAACATACCTACACTATCTCGCAGACGTCAAAATATATTCAGTTTCTTATGAATAGCTATGATTTGAATGTTCCCAGCTCTGTAAATTCCATTTCATAAAAGGCAGCGTGGAAAATTAAGCAGATTGAAGACTTCCGCCAAACTTTTCGTCGTGCAGTAGAATAAACTCGCTTTGCGTAACGTAATACTTACTTGTTAACGTCTTACTCTCACCAGTAAAATATGACATATTATTATGTAACATAAACAGCAAACCACTCACTTTTATGCGTACTCTTTCTGCCTTATTCTTAAAAGCACTATAAATCGTAGAAGTAGGAAGAGCGGTGAATGGTGGTTATGAGCAAGGATAACTCTGTCCACGTCTATATCTTTAGAAAAAAAAGGATATACATTATTTTTATTTAAAAACATTTTATATAATAGTGTAGTAATAACTAGTGCATTAAATAACAATATAACTAACATTATTGAACTCATGTCAGGAGACTAACATATACCTATTGTGATTATAATACTTTAGGATACATTATCTAAATTATTAAACACGTGTGGAACATGTAAAATGAAAGCACTGCTTCGTTACAGTAATTATGAATGTATGCTATGCGATGTGAAAACTGAAAATCGGATCGACTGCAATCGCTACTATGTATTTTCGAATACTATTTACATACGTTGGCTAATGAATAGTTGTTTTATTCATTTACTCGTCGAATTGCCAAATGTTACGGTATATTTTAATGTATGATAGTTTACATGAACGTTGAGAAACTTTATAAAAACGCTAACTGTATGATTTCAGCACTTAATCGAATAAGCCGGGACAAAGACGAAGTTGTCGCTGTTCTCGTTCAGTAAAAAGTTAAATTGCATGAACTCTCGAGCGTTCCGCAACGGGCGTGAATTTGTTTGGACGAAGCGGAGCGAAGGTACGGTAGACTAGGAGCATGGGAAGCGAACTGTCGGATATCCGATTACACCAGACCGTATTAAAGGGATTACAATAATGCTAGGGTTTTAGTTTCAGTGAGGGTGAGCTTTCTCTTCACGGTGTTTACAAAACAAAAACATTTTTAGGGTCTAACGATCAATACTTTTAATTGCTGTGTAATTTGTGAAATATAATGATAAAGGAATTTCCGCACAGCCTTGTGTCTTCTCTTCATGCTATAATTTTCTCCCAGATTAGGTAAGGATTAGGTAAGCTTACAATTTACAGTGACACAAAAACTCTATAATATTTCCAAATATACTATAAATGTTAAGTACTACCTGTAGCTTTAGCTTTAGTTATATATAGGGTGTTTTCACTGAACACCTTCAAAATTACCAATTTCTAATAATATTTATTTAAACGTGTATCGTATATCAATCAACCAGCGATCAGAATTTACTTAGCTTTCACAAACCTACGAAACTTTTATATCGAATTCTTATCGTGCAACCCTATCCGATATAAATTCACCATTACCGTGAGCTACTGGCGTCTATCAGACAAAGTTAGGGCTCTATCAGTTGTCTAAACTTCTCTCGGTCCACCTCGATTTATATATAAAGTATGTAAAATCACATTTCTCTCGTATACGACCAGTTACAGTAGATCTTGTCCTTAGCTTTTGATATTGGGTCTATTTAAGCATATAGAGGGATATAGCATATAGAGGTCACAGTATGTTGGACGTATTCATTCACCTAACATGGCATGTTTTTAAACTGTTTCCAAAAACTGGAGCACAGCCGGAAGGCTTCAATTATTTACTTCCTCCACTAGATAGGCTGCGGATGTTGGTATCTGAAAATAATCGACTCAGGTTCATTTACGTGCAGTACATGCTAGTATGCTTGGGATATGTTAAGTATGTGAGTAAAAAGATACTTTTTTATTTTCGTTTCTATAAATGAATCTGTTCCGATGAAGCTGTAACAGTAACCACAATAATTTTATCAAAAATCCTCTTTGATATATAAATTGCTAATTTATTTCATTTGAAAGTCCTATATTTCGTTAAATGTAAATGAACCTAACATAAACAAGTATTAATATTGTTGTATCTAAGGCAAAATAGGCCTCATTTCTATGCTAAGGCAGGATTTTGTTTTCTTATTCATATCATTTCAGAATCCGACTAAGGGTCAGTGGATTTACAGTGAGATCGGTAAAATCCTGTCAAAGGCACGATGTTTGGTCACATTAACATTTCTTAGGCTCGCTTTGGAATAAAATAAGGAAATCATAATAAAGAACCATCTTTCAGCACCACCAGAATAAGTTTACATTATGCTTAAAGAGTAGGTAACACTTTATACGCCCAGTCACAAGACGATTCTCAGAGGTATTGTGTCATATTCTTGTTGCAATATGTATGTTGTAAGGTTGATAACCAGAAATATGAGTTAATAGTAATGAATAACAACTACGGTGCAATAATTTCCAGGGCAGATGAGTTCGCGTCACCAGATATGCAATAAAATATAAAATAATAATGGCTTTTTTGTGGCTGCTTGTTACTGTCGCTCGGTCCAATTTTAAGCTTTAAATTTAAGCAAAATTCTCGTATATATGAAACGAACGGCTAGACACTGTTTCAGTGACGTTATCGTATTTTGAACAACACCCACCCTAGCCCCCACCCTGTGGCAAAGAGAATGCTTGTTTTATTTCTCATACTCTGTGATTGGCTGACATCGATTTTTTTTGGATGGTACAGGTATTATTGCATGCAATTTGAAATACCCCACTAAAAACTGTATTGACTGATAGGTGAGGCGCATTAAAGCTTTTTATTTCGGGTTAGGTAGGTATGTAGTAATAGTTGGTAGATATTAAAGAGTTGATTTATTATGTTGATAGCTAAGTGATGTCATTGAAAGTCGTGTGAGTTCAAGCTTTCAGAGTGCTTATCGATATCATAACATGTCCACATTGTCCACTGACGTATATTTTGACTTCACCTAAAGATTTCATTAGAAAATCCAAGATGGTTAAGTCCAAGTTGTGCTAAAACATTTTAACGAAAACCATTTCGAGACTGGAAAGGACACATAAATAAAAGGCTTTCGGCAAATATCATATATCCTATAATAGTTCCTCTTACGAAAGTGTTTGTTACGTTTGTCCCAGGAACTTGGACAGGTACCTACTTCTATTACATGGCTATAAATACACATTACACCATGTGCTCGTGTTACATAAGCACGTAACGTGTACGTTGGTGAAATATTCAAGTCGAAGGATCTCACTGAAATATGAGGATATTGTTCAATTCACCGCCCAACCGCACAGAACGGAATGTTTGTATTGAGTCCACGTCGATTCAAATTCACGTCTCGCCACTCCCACTCCTAGGCTAAATCACACTGACATTACATGCCTACAACCACGATACGTGTAATTTCCCAAGACCATAGCCACATTATGCATGGATATTTTATTTCTTCCAAGTTTTCGTTGCCTCTGAAAGCCAACAAATGCTGAACAAATGAAAACTGTGTGTCAACCTCGGATTTATCAACAGTCTGCGCTTTTTGTGAATATTTTAGATCGTTTGCGAACACAACGGTCGATGCTGCGATTTATCCGCCTTTCTGAAAGGACGAATTAATATTATATTTAAGTTAGTATTTATGATGTTGTCTCTTTCTCGTTAAATAAGTCTGCCTATTAAACAAATGACGTATAGTCTTGTAAAGTTGGATAAAACGTGGTCTCATTCAGTTTTAAAGATCGACCATATTAGAAGACAGTCGATCAGAGACAAAAACTCTTTTGTTAAGAATCTCGAAGTACCTAAATAGGTACTCCGTCTCTTTGTCTACAATCAAAGATACGATATAGGTTAGGAGTAAACATTTCCGGTGCAACTTGCAAGTAGGATGTAGGTACTGCAGTAGAGAGCAGGTTATCAATTACCTGCAGGTTCGCGCCGACAGCAGCGCACCACACGGCTGTGATGGATGCCCTCTGCGTCCTCCACATCCATTCCTCTCGTTTATTACCTTATTTGTTCAGGTTCTGCGGTATTGTTTATCAGAATTGGCAAATTCTTCTTCCGATCGGAACTTAGACACTTACTTTATTAACTTTAAAAAGGTTAGTTGACCTTTAGAAGGTTGTAATTTGTGTCGTAATAATTTAACTTATGGTATTTAACCAGGTATTAATTACGTTCAAACTCCTAAAAGGTTAAAATGCCTGTGATAATTATATATTGATAAAGTTCAGCTCGTAGGACATAATTATTTGTAACTACTAATATTTTATACAGTTATTGTTTTGACATATAGATTTTAAGTTACATGTATAAATTTATCATGGGCTACGTCTCAAACGTAGTTAGGAAAGTCAGTTGGCATTTTTAGATTATTTTTTTAAAGTAAACACTTGACACGAATGCTCAGCGACTCGTGGCTCACTCACTCACTGAATAGTAGCACTCAACTGCTGTATTTACGCAAATAACGTCGTCGTTACGAAACATTAAAATAATGGTTTTAGTAATCTACAATCTTTGTATAACTTTGCCCATAACTCAGGGTAATTTGTACGCAGATGACCTGTAATCGTCTGACGGATTATAGAATCGACTTTTACCAATGAGAATAAAACTAGTAATATTACTTATGTTACTTAAAGTTCATGTAAATGAAGACCTTATTTGAAATAAATAATGGTAATGAAAGAAAATCATCTACCCTTGCCGTACGTATCTACATAGCAAAACAAATGCAGTGATTATTATCAATCTTAAAAAGAATGTGGACTAAAGCCGTTATGTACCAAACAAAGGTGATAAGGAATCATAAACTTTTACATAATTTCATACCTCCACTAAATATGTGAATGCCAATATGTTATTACATTGAAAGTAGGTACGTTACGATAGCAGTCAAGTAAGTGAGAAATTTAATTGTGTAACGATATCCCATTGCGGGTGTAGGAAACCGTCTGCCCGCGTCACGGTACGCGTGAAAAAATTGTTGTGTCACGCTTGTACGTGACGGTTATCACCCCACTTTTCTTTTTGCAATTTATGTACAATATTTACCATTGCTGTATTAAAAAATTGTCAGCAACCTCACGTAAGATTGTAACAGATTAAAAAATATAATTTATTTTTTTCACATACGATTTAAAATGTTAAAGTATTTACACCAAAAAATTACACCAATAATATGATCGGTATAGAATAATAGATAAAGAAATACACAATATTTACACGAACCTGTATGAGACGACTAAACTCAAGTTTACGGGTTTCGTTCTTTGTTTATCTTATTAAATATGAATGAGATGTACCTACGTACATAAGTTAAATTAAGTTATGTTGTGTACATTAGGATCGAGGAAACAGCGGGAGTACATTCACTCAGGTACTTATTTAAAGCCAGTGAGTGTTATCCCTTAGTGTGCAGAATATCGAGGTTTCTACGAAGCCGTGGTTAGTTGGCGCGTTATTGCCGTTGCGATAGATGCAATCAGCGCACCCCTATTACAGTTTACTATTGTAATAGCCCCATTTGAACATAAATAACCTTTATTGGCACAATAAACCTTTCGGTACACTATGACTGTAAATATTATGATAACTGCGAATGTACAAACGTACGTGGATTGGTGCTATATATAGATATAATATTATTAGCATCTAATTCATAATCATGAATTCGTTAAACAATATCTACGTAAATTCTCGCATACGCTTGTGAAATGGAAATAATTAAAATGATTCCATTCCAATTAATGAATAATTAAATTATTCCAAATTTAGTACCAGGCTAACCTTTCGTGAATCTAAATTAAGGCGAGATTTCGTGTGCTGAGCCACGTAGGTGTAATAAAATTCGATCAATACCACACATCAGGGGAAAATGATGGCCAACTAATAAGCCATTAGGAAAACCAGGAGGTAAAATAATCCTGAAACAAAGGATGAAATATGGTCCATGGGAAATAATCTGTTCATAATTATCCTTATGATATGAAGAAATAAATTATATATGTATTGCTGCCTCAACCTTTATACTATAAATTGTACTATAACAACAAGACGCTGTGCGATGATTTCAAGTGAAATGCTTATAAACATTGGGGATAACATTTAGAAGTATCTTCATTATTAGGAGTCAAAATATACAATACAAAATAATATGTATGCCAAAGTGTACTTATCCATTCTTCATATTACGTTACTCCTTAGATACAATGGACCATCTTGATCTTTTCATAAAGATTAAAGAATCAAGGCAAAGCAGGACTGCTAGTTCTTCTAATGGGCACATGAGAAAGCTCAAGCTTGTGATAGAATAAATTGTTTGTATTGCTATTATCAACTTCCAAAGAGTTAATGACAAGAGCACCCTTCGTAGAACGGAACTAGCGTCTGTTCGTTACACCTTAACGAGTTAGATGTCGTTAACGATATAGTGTTCGACGGCACCGTGTCGTTGTTACCGACCTACGACTACTTCCGAGTCGTTTTGGTGCAAATACTACCTACTTTATTACCAGTCTAAGCGCAAAGGTTCTCTCAATAAATACCGAACTATATAGTTAGTAAATGTGTAAGTAAATAGTTAGTAAATCATTTAAACGTTTTTGTAGGATAACTCTAAAGTACCGAAAATGTAAAAAAACTATTTAAATTATTGCTTTGTCATCGGTCTTTGATAAGTGTTCAAAGTTTCTTGTATTAATTTGACTTTCGAAGTTATACTTATTCGAAGATAATTTTAGACGAAGCTAAAAAATAAAGCGTGTTCAATTAGCGAACTACCACATAAAGGTTGGTTGTAAAGTTGACCTTAAATTCACATGGTGAGGTACATGCTGATTGCCCAAACGAAATTACAGTTTTAGAATTATAATAATCCTTTAGAAGACAAAATGGTGTTAAAATTTAGGTACGAGATGTAGGGAATTAGTTTAGTGTGCCAATCGACGGAATAGTTCAGTTTGTATTATTTTATACAAATATCGTCGGGGTCAATGCGGCCTCGGAATGCGGACTTTTCACGTGGTTGGCTAGTAAACGAAAGAGATGAAGCATAGTTGCCGTGCTGAAAGATTGAGCTAGTATTGTTTACTTTACAGAATCTAACAGACCCGGGACTAATCAAAGGCTGCCCGGGCAACGTCCGTTTCTATCGCAACAGAGCGGTGTTATATTACTGCCGCTAACTACTCGTATTTATCCGGACAGGTTACATGTCAGATTGTTTTATTTTGTGAACGCTGTGAATAATTCTACCCCTATGGTTATATGTGTTTTGGAGTTATATAGGCAAATGTAACAAAATCGGGAGTAAATAAAAAGCGGAACTAATTTCTATACATATTTTACTAACAAACAAGAGGAAGTATATGACGTCAATATTGCAGATAGGCAAGCATTTTACCATTAATTAGGGATGATAAGATTAATAATAAATAATGTATGAAGGTACTAGTGGAACGGAAATATACCTACACTTTCTTAAGTAGTGCGGCAATAGTTATTTAGATGAGGTACTTTGTATTGAGTTGTCATTTGTATATTTAGTGAAATAAATTATCTATACTAATATTATAAAGAGGAAAGATTTGTTTGTTTGTTTGTTTGTTTGTAATGAATAGGCTCCGAAACTACTGGACCGATTTCAAAAATTCTTTCACCTTTGGAAAGCTACATTATCCCCGAGTAACATAGGCTATATTTTATCCCTGTATTCCCACGGGAACGGGAACTACGCGGGTAAAACCGCGGGGAGGCAGCTATGTGTTGATATTTTTGTTTATAATTTAATGAGATAATGAACCTATACTAATGTCAAATATTTTTTTACGATAATGAAGGGCTTACTAACACCAATTCCCATTTGTGTTCCTATGTTAATAGGTTAGGATTAGGAAATTACAGACTACTGAAGTTCTATATAATCGTTTTGGCTTTATAAATAAATGATGGGAATTCGCGAAGCGTAACTTCACATGTGGATTCTCTAATTTGTTGGCAAAGCTGTATATTAAGTGAAAACAGGCGCACTGTTACGCGCAATTTGTTTCACGAACATTCTAATTTACTAATTACCTATCTAATTATTTAATTAAGCGTTTCTTACGGCGTGTTTTAAAGCCTTTCTGATGTAGAACAGAGGGTCAATTCCGCTAAATCACAACGCTAGACCTCCAATTTCATTTCGATAACGGTTCGTTTCCAATCCGCATTCTGTTGTAACCAAAAAAGCTATTCTACTATTTACATGCACACATTTCGATTGTAACGAAAACGTTCCATTATCGTTTCGATATTGGAGCGATACCTCACGCAGCAGTGTGGCCTCATAAAAATGATATAAGTTACAAAATTATTTACAATATTTATTTAGGCATATTAATAATAATAGTTATGTCATAAAAGCTTAAGGCACGTTGTTTTAGTATTTATCAATATTTAACTCATTTAAAAGAACTACGAACTGCGTCTAGAAATATATAGTTACGCACCGCTGCCTTCAACCCTAAAATATTATCATATTTAGTCTGTGGATGATGGATGGAGCGGCACTGGCTTGGCACTACTGGATTTTGCTATATTAAATAAATTTAAAAAAAAATATAAAGTTTGAAGATTCAATTTTTTTTGTTTTTGAATTGTTACATGAAGAATGAAAAATATCTGTAATGCACTTAAATTTGAATTTGAGTTTTACAATATTTTACCACACTCAACAAGTAGGCACTCGAATTATATTATTAGCAAACTTTTCATATGGCAATGTTTTATTCATGTCAATCTTAATTTGTCAAAACAAGATAGCCAATAGCCATCTGTCTGCGATATAAATAAAGAAGAAGAGTGTCCGTTTCAATTTTTTTGTTTATTTGAAATATCTATACTAATATTTTAAAGAGGAAAGATTTGTTTGTTTGTTTGTTTGTTTGTAATGAATAGGCTCTGAAACTACTGGACCGATTTCAAAAATTCTTTCACCTTTGGAAAGCTACATTATCCCCGAGTAACATAGGCTATATTTTATCCCTATATTCCCACGGGAACCGGAACTATGCGGGTAAAACCGCGCGGAGGCAGCTAGTGTTACATAAAATTACAGTTACATTGTAAATATTGATATAAGTATGTATTTAAAAGTATTATAGAAGCTTAATTTGGAATCAGATTGGCCGTGTGTGATAAATGTCCCAGGATATATATTTTTTATTATTATTATTGATCCATGTTTGGAAATAAAATATTAAGTATTTTGGTATATAGGTAGTATTTCCTATAGTATTTTAATAATTTGGGTTTGGTAGTATTCAAATGACTATCTTAACTTAGTCTCCACATCAATACCATCGGATCGTAAATTCATGGGCATATGAGGTCTAAGCTCATGAATTAATAATCTGGCATTATGTTTACTCAACCGATAGGTTTTAACAAACTCGCGGTCTGTTAAATCGAAGGCGTAATTACTTTGTCTTGTCACAAGATTTCTACTTTTCACTCTTCCGAGATCCACCTCGTTGGCGAGTTCTACAAAATCCATGTAAGACATCATTTTGACGAAACGAACGAGAAAAAGTTACTTCAAACCTACTTTTGTTCAAACGTTGCATTTGACACATGAACGCACGATGTTCGCTTGCGTTTCGTTTACAATCTGTCAAAATCTTTAGTGGAATATGACTTAACGTTCGTCGGTCGTTCGACCAATTTAGCAGAATGGGACTTTTGAAGTTTCGAACGAACGCCAAGCGTTACCAGATTGGAAACGAATTATAATCTTTGGTGCATTAGTGGAATACGAAAACGCGTAAAAATCATCGTTCGCTTGCGGTTCGTTTGCGATATGGCTATAATTTTTTAGCGGAATTGCCCCTCTGGTTCTTTATATACAAAGGTAATTTGAGAACAACAAATTTTCTTAATTAGCTTCCAATTACTAGGTATATCAAACATGTGTTAGTTGATCCGATTAAGAATCTATATAATCATTGAAAATATTATTACTACGCATAAAGACTTGATATTGACCATAATCTTATAATTAAATCATTTTACTTCAAGTATGACGACTTTTGGTGAAAGTATGTTAGTAATAACTTTATGAACTGTCGATGAAATTACGATTGGAGTTATTTATATTATATTATTTGGCAAGTTTTTTTGGGGAAAGCTCATGGGTAATTTTGGTGGCCCGAAGTAATGAAAGGTCAACATAATACGTAGCTTTCGTTTGTACAAAGAGTAGTTACAAGAACCCCTTGATATTCCAGTAACTAGTGCTACTACTATGAACCGTATATTTGATTTATTATTTAATGATTAGGTACGTTCGACAATTTCTGGGTAAAGGTAAATTAAAAGGAAGTGGTAATACTAGTTTCTTGATAAAAACAGCAGAATACCTATATGTAGACTATCTACACGCCAAAAAAGAGCAGGTACCTACCTATAATGTTTATAAAAGAATAAGAATATTCTCGACTGCATTAATGATGATTGACTGAATCATTCCGTGCCGCGAAACGTAATCAAGTACTTATAAAAGTAAATGAAGAGTTAACAATAACGTCCGTTATCTCATGTAACGTAGTACAAAGGCTAAATCTGAAGTGCCATCGGGACAAGACGGCATCCACTCAAGGGAAGAGCAGTTAGGCACAAGTTCAGGCTGTTATCGCTGCTACCAGTTTAACTCGAGTGCCCTCTGTCAACTCGGAAGGTGGTACGTGCCTCGGATTCCCGCCAACTTGTACCAACCAACTGGAACTTGTGAAAAATGTCTCCAACTCAAAGGTTATTATGAAGTGGACACGGTCAATGTTCCTTAATTCAGCACCTCGTTCAGTTATTTATAGGAAATGAATTTTTCTGTAAATGAAACACGGCTGACTCACACCATAATTATTATTTTGTTCTGGGTTTTTTTAACACGCATTTGTTATTATTTCTTGTGGATTAACTTCTTCAAGTATATAGTTATGTTTCTTATGCAAGTATATTTTATGATGGTCACTTCCACACCTTATGTTGTAGGTATCTTTTCGTACAAATTTACTGGCATATTTTGAGAGCCAGCGGATAGACACGGAATTCAGATATTTTCTGTTTTGCCTTCTCCAGAAAGATAAATAATATCAAATATACCAAACCTATCCGAAATATAGAGATAATTAATAGATATTTTTTTAACTGCAGTAAATTGATATTTACTGATCATTCTTGTCAACACTCCGGGTGTTTATATGAATCCTCCAGTTAAGGTATCCTCTAACCCTTGAGGGTACGATTAATTATTGTGCAGTGAAAGATAACGTCGCGCTCTTAGCTCGCTCGGTTGATGAAAGACGTTATTTCTGCGTTGATGCTTTAAATTCAACCCTCAGACGCCGTGGGCGGTATCAAACCTCCAATGTAGACCGCCCACACGGTACGGCCTCAGGTAATGACGGCCTGATACTGCTTTGTCATTGGAATTACGCTATCCGTGTAACAAAGTGGGGACCGCGTATTAAATTACTTGCTGCCATCCGTCAGCTGTCACTACGCTTGTGTCATCAGGGTCTTCGTGAACTGGACAATCTATCAACGAATTTATAAATAGCTCTTTGCATTTTGCCTGATAATTAGCTGAGTGCCTAATATGAAACGTATGCCTGGATCTAGACTTTGAATTACACAATTGGTCGACTATACAACAAATTATATATAACTAGCTTCTGCCCGCGACTCCGTCCGCGTGGAATAGTTACTTTGGGCTGATGCTAACTTTCAACCCCCTTCGTTTACGTAGAAGGATTGCCTCGCAGAGGCAACTGGTGACAGCACGCCGCGGCCGGCCCAGCACATACAGGCGCGCGCAGTACTTGATAATTATTTTGGTGCGATGTTATTTCAAATTTGCGATATCTCCTAAGATATTCATTGAAATTGAATAATGTAAATGGCAATTTTGTTTTAAATTAAATACTTGTGATGAATAGGATGATGATAAGGATTAATATCATCTTAATAAAAACACCTTCACAAATAATGCTTAATTTTCGAACAAATTTGGTTAGCATAAAAATGGTCACAGTGAGCCAACCTTAACAGATAGACATATGCTGTCGCGGACTTTTTTTTTGAACTTTTGATGGGGAACAATTCTGTCCTACATTATTTTAGCGTAACTTTAACCGTTTACGCAGCGTACGCAGCGGAAGCTCTCAACAGGAAAAGAAATCTCCCGATTTCGAAACATTCTTCATTGGTGCTCCGCTCCTATTGGTCGTAGCGTGATGATATATAGCCTATAGCCTTCCTCGATAAATGGACTATCCAATGGCGAAAGAATTTTTCAAATCGGACCAGTAGTTTCTGAGATTAGCGCGTTCAACCAAACAAACAAACTCTACTCCTTTATAATATTAGTATAGATTATTTAGGTATACCTACGACACTAAAGCAAATTTTAATAACAAGCTTGTGAAAGCGAATTGGAACTTCACTGTTGTTCAGTGAAATATTCTAGTACATTAGCATTTATGACGTTGTGTCATATAGACAGGCACCAAGTATCACCAAAAGATTCCCTTTTTTGTACCATTTTCTTTTCACTATCTTTCTAACGACAGCTCGCTTATGCGCTGTTGGTTTTTGTAATATTACTTTACTACAACGACGCAGTTCATAAGAAACACCTACCTACCTTCGAAATATCATATTTTTGTCAATAGTTGGTAAAAATAAACTTTTATACTAGGTATACTAATTTAGCCTGAATAATTTCTGAGAACAAGTATTCGAGCTACGCAGTAAAGGAATTTCTAATAATTTTATATGATTGTAACTGAAGATTCTCATAAAATCATTTACCAAATTAGATTTGAACACTTTTTCTATTTGATTGTGTGCCTACACTACTTTATTACGAGTAACACTATAGGTATACAATACACACTAGGCTGACGATAAAAAATTTTGCCTATGATAGTGTTATTAAGCACAATGCGTATTTACATACCAAAGGGTTCAATATGTGTGAATATAAAGTCCATGTTCATTCAAATTTGTAAAAAAATGAAACGTTGTCAGTGTGAATTTATTCCTACCTAGTTTGGATCCGACAAACTGAATCGTATATGACGGGTCATTTAACTTCACTGAAGAGTTCTCGTATACTTTGTGTTGTTATATGTATTTACCAAAGTGCCATAAATGTCAATGTACTGTAATGTAGAGCCTGTACACGGCTCCCCACCATGCTTTTATGGCGTGTGTTTTTCCTCCAAACGCTTTTTTGTACGTATACCGAATATATTTTCACGTTATTTTCTGTGCTACACAGATGTGTCCTGAGTAGGTAGCCTTCTGATGAGCTATTTCTGTTGCAAATGATATTTATTAACGGATATGAATAATGGTAAACTATATAAATAAAAAAGCACAATATGTAGCAAAAATTTACGTTCATGCATAGAAAGAGGCATATGTTCTATATTGCTGGTTTTGACGTGCAAGTCTATAGCGTGTCTGCTTGGTGTGCGTGGTTCATGGCAGTCGTTGTTGGACCTTCGGAGACTCTGTCGCCTTGAAACTGTCATAATACCACTAACACGACTCATTTATGTCCCTCGTACTACCTGTGCCTGTTTACTAATTAGTTTCATGTATTTATTACGTTAAATTAAAGCGTAAGTCAAGGCCGTGTTCTGTGGAGATGTCGCGTACCCATTCCCTTTGGAAATTGTTTAAGAATTTTCTTCGAAAGCAGTAGATAATTTGAAATTTAAATCAAGTCTGAATACAAACTTTACGAATTGTTTATAAGGTGTGTTAATAACTATAACATTCAAGTTACATAAAAAATGGTAAAGGGAGTTTGTTTGTCCATTGAATACAAGGCATAATTTCGAGGGGAAGAAAAATTATAATCTTCTTGAGGTCTTTGTAAATTAACTCAGGAACAATAAAAGAGGAAATGATCTTAATTAAGAAAAGTTTTTATTGCCTTATTTTACATAAATAAATATACCAATTTGACTTTAATAATCCAATTCTGTTGGGAAACGCTAGTATTTTTTCCCTCCGCCAAGAATGTTCTCACGTTTTATTATTGCCCTGGCTCACGTCCAGCGGCAACGAACTTAATGAAGTAGCGAACTTGTATTATTAACATAAAATATTATTTCGCTGTTAATTGCATGTAGGTACGAGTTGACTTATAGGTACATAAAAAATAACTTGTGCTTTTATACCTAAAAAATAAAAAAGAGTTTATTCGTAAGAAATGTTTTCCTTTTCGTGGAAATACGTAGAAGTTAACCGTTTAAGGTTGGTTTCAATGACGAATTGGGTTGTAAAGTAAAACGATTTGAGCACTCCCCCGCCAATAGAAGTTTTGGCTTTAGTAGATCTCGGAGGCTTTAACTGTCACTACAGGAAGACGAGGGATTGCTTCAAGAAATTTGGCCTAAGGCAATATTATAATTTTATTCGGTCGAGGCGTTGATCAAATGGTATTTAGAGGGAACATATTAGAGTTGAATGGTTATCATTGGCTTCACTACATTCTTGTATTTATAATTACGTTCATGCTGTAAAAAAGAAAATAAACATTTGTAAAACTAATAGAGATTTGGACGCTTGTACTTACTACGACATCGGATTGAAAATCACACAAAGTGCAAACGAGCGAGTAGGTATTTGCGATATAGAAGCAGCGTAGTAGCGTTGATGTGCGCTGTACTGTAGCCTGTAGTTGATTCTTATACTACCCCAGCTGGTTCTAGATCGATACAATAAAACTTGAGAGCCCCGTTTGCTTTGAATTGTAAAAGAACTTGTAAACTTGAAGACATCGATGACAACTTGATGTTGTTGTACTCGTTAACTTTGTTGTGATATATTGGAATGACATTAAATACCTAACACCGCGAAAATGATTAAGGAGTTTAACAAGTTGATAGATTTTAGAATGTAGGTATAAGTTTGTACGCGTCAAGACTATTAAGTTCTTGGGTTGCTACCTAATTGTTTGCAAACCGTATTTATCTTCATTTGTTCGTCGGTTAGTTAGTGTGTTTAGGTCAAAACTTACCACAAATTTTGACAACGATTTTTATGACAACTTTGTTTTAACTTATATATTGTTGTTTAGTTAGAATTTTAGAAGTTATTATGGTTATCTAAACTAATATTATAAAGAGAAAAGATTTGTTTGTTTGTAACGAATGGGCTCCGAAACTATTGGACCGAATTGCACAATTCTTTCACCAATAGAAAGCTCCGTTATTCATGAGTAACATAGGCTATAGGTATGTCATCCCCGTATTCCTACGGGAATGGGAATTACGCGGGTAAAGCCGGCGACGGCGGCTAGTATATACTTAACATACTGGTAATTTAATTCGTTTCAGTACCTATATTTAATTT
Organism: Thyatira batis; assembly: GCA_905147785.2. Lineage (NCBI taxonomy): Eukaryota > Metazoa > Arthropoda > Insecta > Lepidoptera > Drepanidae > Thyatira > Thyatira batis. The sequence continues at coordinate 4,619,557 of LR990489.1, read as the reverse complement.
ATTTTCAGTTGGTAGGTGGGTCTATTTATGGGCCTTTTTATTTCAAGGGATAGTTCATTTTCATTTGTTACTAACACAAAATTAAATACTTTATTGATTCTGAACTGATTACAGAAACTATTTTAAATTAGGTACTACTTGTGGTACCTACCCTCATGTTTTTCTTTAAAAACAAATTGTTATTAATCTTCATTGCATCGTAATTCTGTCACAATCGTCTAACAAAGTATGCATTGTACGAGTATTCTAGTTACATTAATAAACTGGTAACACACAAAACAATTACTTAGTTGGCAGCTCACAGCGAGACGTCAGATCGAGCCGGTGGATTAAATCAGTGGGTCTGAGCGGAACCCCATTCGTCACATTATGTCATATGAGCCCCTGGAGGCTCATAGCTTTGCTTTAGCCCTGATGAGATTGAGGCCCTATTTGCCACCTCAATCTTGCGCCAGACATACAATATCACAGTGTAACTAGCCACCTACATGTAGGTATAAATAGTATTCAATCCTCTACAAATGCTATTGTTTAAAGCCAACTAGCTCAATGTATTAATTCGCTAAACAATTACAAAATCATTCGAAACAATATTACTCTTATTCCACATGAACTAGGGTAATAGAATTCGAGGTAGGCAGTTATTGTGTATCTATAATAAGTTGTTGGTATCATATTATGCTCTCTAATTTGATTCGTCAATTGACACAATTTTCAGCAATGCCAGTATCATTGAGTACCTAACTAATTTTATTTCTTCTGAAGGTTCTGTATCAAACTGGTAAAGCAGTTTATCCTTCAGGGACTGTGTTGCTGTTTCTATATCATGACTTTTTTCTAAGTTGTTACAAATTCTTACTTGCTCGTCAAAAATATGAAACTTACTAAGTAATTAGTCAGCAAAAAATACTTCGAAACGGTCAAAATGTATTTAATAAGCTCATCTTTATACATATGTTTGGAAATTTTAAAATGACAAATATCTAGCTCTTTTGCTTTACAGTAGTAAAAAACATTAGCTTCAGCTTTGCACCTTTCCCCGCATTCCAGTGGTTGTGCTAGCGAGATGCTCACTTTAGCCTAACGTTTATGTCATAATGCTTTTGGAAATTATGGCAAGTTGTACTTTACACAAAGTATGTATAGTAAGTATTTATTTTACTGTAAGTGTTCCATAAATTTTATTAATCAATTAAGAACCTATGTAGTAGGTACCTTTTATATTCTATCACCTATTGGTATATGACTTTTATTTATCAATTAAAGAAAGTATACCTCACCTAGCACACAACAGAAATGCCAGAGAGTACAAGGCTTAATTTACTTTTCTAAATACATAATTTATCTTACGAGTGAGCGCCGTTAATATTCATGAAAAACTTTTGTTAACTTTGTATTTTTACGACGTCGCTAGAGAGTTATGGCTTCCCCGAGAATTTCTGGAGTTTAGGATTGCTGAAAGACCATAAGTTTATAATAAAACATTACTTTATAAACAAACAAAAATTTACGATATGCGATTAATTAAATTAAAATAACTTTGGTGTATAAAAATGCGCTTTTGTACCCAACTTAAGGAAGGTAGTACATATTTTTTTTCTTATGTGAGCTTATACATAGTGTATGAAAAAATATTATCCTTTGCCGAAATTCAAAAGAACTTCGAGTAAGAGAAAAGCTCATTGTTTCGCCCTGATGGAATAAACGGTGTCGGGTTAAAGTTTGTAGCCATTTATTGTCTGTCCGTGTCGAAATGTGAATAAAACATCATAATGTGATCGATATATTAGCAATTCATAAACTAACGACCTGAATTGGTGTGCTTATCTTTTAAAACTCGATAAAATTTTGCTATGCACTAAAAAAGTATACATAATAATTTCATACCTAGATTCTGTAAATATTTTATTATTTTGCACAATCGACCTTCAGAGCAACTGTTTCCAAGATATTCAAGTTTAAAACAAAGCCCGCACGTATCTTCGTAACTATAATTATGGCTCTGGGCTTGAACAATGTTTTAGATAGACAAATTTCTAGAATATTACGTTACACCGTATTTTCGGATGTAAATGTTGGAGAACCTATTAAAAATTGTTAATTTTGAATGATACAAATTTGGGTATTTGAAATCAATTGAACAATTTCCTAACTATCCATTAGTATTTTATTGACTAAATGAATTTATTTATTATGTTATTGGACGCGGAAATATATTTATAGTGAATTAAAATAACATTTATTTATTTATTCATATAATATATGCACAAACATATTTACAGCATTTGCTCGATAAATTAGAGTTGGTTTCTTTTTTTGCAATTGTTCATATTTAAATACCGACTTATTAGTATGATCTAAGCTTTTCGGTCAACAAAAACAAAACACGTCAAGAAATTTGAATTATATGTTTTGTTGCAGATTAGAATAAGATAAATCCAGTCATATTTCACGTACCAATTTTTTCTACGAATAATCTTTGAGCTTTAATCCAAGCACGTTGAAGTAACAAGCATTCCATTCAAAAGATAAATCAATTCATAATGGTATTCTCGATATAGCTAAACGAAATTCTCTACTTTCATTTGATATTCACATAGAATGTAACTGGTTTAATAATAAATAAATGTACGTATATTCGGTTTATTCAACCTCAACCACGAGCGTTTTGAACGTTTCAGGGTTTGGTATTATTAATCGATGTTTTATTGACATGGTTTACAGGTTATTATGGTGGTTTCATATTTTCGAAATCTTTTGATAGAATTGTTTTATTTTGAAATCATAAAAGTAGTAAGCAATTGAAACAAGATATACCTACCCATAATTTAAATTAATGCTACCCTTAAATTAAACAATTTAACATTAGTGGCTTGTGAATTAATTGTAAAGCATTGTCCGGTTCCGTTTAATATCCCCACATTGCTTCGACAGTCCGCTTGGCGCGTGGAGCGGGGCGTGGGGCCGGGGCGTGGGGCCGGGGCGCGTGGCGTAAACGAACATTGATGGTCATTATTCACTTGACCAGATGTGGTCGGGGGTAAAAATGGCCAGTGTATTTTAGCGCGCGGTCGCAATCACAGTTTTACAAAACAAACTTTATTGTGGCCGGCGAGCATATATTTAACTTTAATGTAATAGTACGTACTGGATGAATAAATTATGTCGAGTTTATAAAATAAATATTGTAGGTCTGTATACTATGTAGGACGTAGGTCATTCTTCATCATGTCACAGTTTGATTCCAAACTAAGCTGAGCTTGTGCTGTAGTGTTGTGCTGACACAAAAAATACAGTCGCACCTATTCATGCACGTTTTTCCTATGTGGGAGTCGACCCTACAACCAGCGACGAGAAAATCAGGGAACCTAACCACTAAGACAACCGGGTAGTCGAGCTCTTAGTGTAGTTTATCTGCTATTAACCGACATACCTGTTTCTCCCGCGCATCATAAAGCAGTAGTGCACATGTGCAACTTAAGTGCGTTTTAGTTACAAAGGTAAGGAATCGCTTAAAATAAATAAATAATCAACAATTTTGCCAAAGTCACTGTTATTGCAAATGTTACGGGAGATGATACGAGAGTTATGATGGCTTACCTGACATAAAAAAATAATATTAAAAAGTTAATGGTAACTTAAAAATGTTCCTAAGTATCTTTCCGTGTTTTACACAAATATGAATACATAATGTGTAGTTTGGGGCAAGCAGCGAGTAATCCGGCGAGCACGGGTCGCGAGATAAACTAGACGCGCCTTGAGCCGTAAATCTGACAAGATTGATGATACCTCTGACCTTTATACCCACCGCTACCTTCCCTCCGTCTACAAGGAACTGCACCTCGATTTCCATAATATGGTTTTAACGCCAATTTAGATACTTTTACAACATCAATAGGGATTACTTTCAAACCGTGAAGCCATAGGTTTGATTTCTTTAAGATCCCTTTGTATATCTTGACTAAAAGGATTGTATTGTCTTCCAGTTTCTTGGAATAAAAATTAGGGCATGGTGAGTTTTTAAGTTATTTCTTTTGGCAGAGCTTAATCGTAACAATAAATCAGTAGAGACCAATTTCGTTTGGTGATTGAATATATTTTTTGTTCATCTTACGTTAGTTTGTTCGATATATCAAACGAATAACGTATATTCGAATGTGGACTTTATGTGGGAAGCATAGAGCGCTCACAGAAACCATACGTAGATCGCGAATTCGTAGCAGCCTCGTAGCGCGTAGGCGGTCTACGCTAACGTAGCGCGTAGGTGGTCTACGATATCGTAGCGCGTGGGCAGTCTTCATTCATCTCTGCAATTTCCAATGTCGCAACCAAAAAACCATTTTATATTATCCTGACATAAGCTTGCTCCCTTTTTCTCTTACGCCGAAACGTGTCAAGATAAACAAAGAAACCTTAACTAGATATCACATGTATGTTAAAATATATATTTAAGGTTTTTTTTTAAGTGATATTATCTCAAACATTAAGCTTGCATGCTAACTCGGAGTTCCGTGCAAAAAGAAGAACCTGCCATTACTTACAATCAGTAATTAGTTATTCGAGCTAAACTAAAACAGGTTACAACGAAACCTTAATGGCCGGCAAACAGCCCTAATAGGTTCCGGTTACGGTGTTATGTGTTTTTTGAATCCCTTACCAACGTCCACAAATTAAGTTTTTAAGCTGTAAACAAGGGCGATCGGTTTTTATGTACCTAATTATCGGCATCGCTTGAGTAAACAGAATACCGAGTAGATAGAACGCCCACCATATTTCAGGAACTTGTTTACTCATGTCTAATGTCTGTAGGTACATTTTCTGCTAAACCAGTGGCTACATTCAATAAAGGGTAAAGGGTTTTTTTATACAAGAAATGTGTATGAAGCAAGCATTGAACCCTGGTGAACCATGAAGAATATAACACTTATTTGCGTTCGATTTCCACCAAGGATAAATATTTATTGGTAATAATTGAATATCATATGAAAAGTACTAGGTATATAAGTTTGTATACACATTTAATTTTTATTATATAAATATTTTTGTGGTAGGTATGTACTAGTTAGTTACTATAGTTCAGACTGCTTAGTTTAGAATTTGATTGGTATGTACTATAAATAATGTCGTAGATAAATATATTATTTATATTGACCATATTTAATATTGTTGTGAATTGATTTTAATGACAGCCCGGTTGGCTTTGTGGTTAGTGACCCTGACTCTCAAGCCGCGGGTCGTGGGTTCGAATCCCACCCAGGACAAACATTTGTATGCATGAATATGTCTGTTTGTTCTGTGTCTGGATGTAAATATCTATATAAGTATGTATTTAAAAAGTAGTATATGTAGTATATCAGCTATCTGGTTACCATATCACAAGCTCTGCTTAGTTTGGAATCAGGTTGGCCGTGTGTGAAAAATGTCCCAGGATATTTATATTTACCATATTTAATTATGTTGTGAATTACGAAACCTCTTTCAATGTAACAATATAATTCGATGTAGAAATTTCATTTAACAATTTAGGATATAGAAACGACAACGTGACAAAATAAATAACCTTTTAATATTGGAATTGAAAAAGGCTGATTGAAAATTAAGTTATGCGTGTAAAGTGTGTGTTCTGAATATTTTCATGAACTTATGTATAATATCGTCCACGTGTAAAATGCTTCGTATATTTTCCCCATAATGTTCCTATATCCGACAATATCCGTTGACTGATGAGTGCAGTCCTACAGGACGGAAAGTAAATGCAATGCACATTGAAAAATAACAAGCTCTTCAATAAAAACTCTTTCCAAACCGATCGCCCTTTGTGTTGGTATACAACAACTACGATTTTGTTAGTATCAAGTGACCTATGTTGAGACTTCACTCGAATAAAGTGGCTTAACAAAGAATATAAAAATAAAAGTAAGTGACTACTCTGATAGCAAAATAAAAATAAATTTACAGGTGAATTTTTATTTGTGCAGATAAAATGGATCAAAATGTGAAATGCATTATCATATATACATTTCAATTCACAGGACCACAGTTGTGTATAAATAATGCTTAAACTCGCCGTAATTACCAAGACACTCATTAGTCAAATTTGAATTATTTATTAGTGTCCCAAATCCCCGGCAGGTGCCTTATCTGGCAGCGACTATATTGCGGCTGTAGTAGTATTCAGGTCGCGTCTATCCGGGATTATTATGAGCCCGAGGCCGGCGTCCTTTGTCCCCCATATATTTTGCACTCGACAAATTTACTCGCTGCATTAAAGCATTCGTGTTTACTCGTACGGAAGCGTGAGCCTGTCCTTGGGTCCCATGGGAAGGGCGCGCGGGCGGCGCCGGTGCTACTATGGTCATTTCTAATCATCGATTCTAAACTCGAGAAGTCGAGAGTAAACAAAAATTCATGTTGTTATAGCTTCTAGATACAACTTATGTTCATAGACACCTTATATTGAAGTAACGTAAAGACATTTGCATTCTATAGTGAAAATTGTATACATCCTATTCGGATTACAACATTTCCCAGATGACCTAAAGTTAATAGAGATTAAAGTTTTTACAAACATACATATCATATACAGGCATCGTGCCCCTTGATATCTTTTCATGCAGTGTCCTGTCTGAGCTCATCGTTTGTGACTCGGTTGCGAGTAACATTTCCAGAGTATAGCCTTCGCTCGCCAGGGACACGATAACACGAACATGACTGTCGTATTTCTTTTGTGTATTTTTATTTTGAATTGAATCAACATTGCATGTTCTAATAACGAGCCGAATGTGGATGAATTTATGTAGCCGTTTCAGCCTATACTTACAGTTTATAAGGTCTCATTGAAATTTATTCAGATTCGATTATTCCAAAGTGCAACACGATTTTATGCATTCCAATAGTGCTTCAGAAAAGTTTGACTAAAAAAAACACATTATAGGTTTTTTTTGGTTGTGACTTAACTAAGGGCCTATATGTACCTATATTTTATGGAAGTATCTATATAAAAAATTTGGTATTTACTAATCAATTAATTAGTTGGTCATTTGTTTCAGATACTACTTTAGACACATCCCGAGTTAACCCGGTAAAATACCTACGCTTTCATATAGATAGATAACTGATAAAATCTTACGTTCTATCATTTCTCGATTGCACGGTGATTACATCAAGTACATCGATGAAAGCGATGGAGCTGTTATTACAGGAATTACCGCAAGCACTCCCTGTTCCCGGGCGCACTCGGTGCCTTTGTGACGTAATGAAGCGGTAAGTCTAGATTGCTTTCCTGAAGGGCGAGACCGCGTCATAATAAACTATTTTAATTAAAACTCCACTTTTAAACTCGGTACTTAGTTAAATGAAAGGGACCCAGAGCAATAACAAAATATAACATGATTTATTACTATTTTATGTTCGCCTAAGTCTCAGGTTTCTACTTGTTTAGGTAGATTAAAAAGTTTTCATAGAATGGCAATATTGAATGAAAGATGAAAACGTCTAGGAAGCTTTAAATTCGTAGTTTAAACTAGGGAATATTCTATCGTCGAATGGTCTATGTGGCTCTACCTAGGTACTGTATTAATTACTAGTACTCGTGCTAATGAGACAGTATTCCCGGTTTGCATTTCTGTGACAGTTAGGTAAGCTATGGCCACCGAATAATACCTAATGCTTCTGGTAATTTAACTTTGCAAATAGAAATTGTGCTATGTATTTATTACGTTAGTTAAAGTTATTAGTACATTCATTAAACTTTCCATGTGTTATCTACCTTTAAGTATCTACTTATTGCCACATTGTGATATGTAGCAAAAGTTTTCCTTGGTACTCTTACAAGCAATTATTTTGTAGCAATCAATAGACAGAGTATAATCGATGTACATACATAGAAAAAAAAATTACGTGAGGCACTCGGGGACTGCCGCGGTAAAGCTATTGCATTGCATAGCATTTTGTATCAACTTATGCAATTATAATTTTATTTATTTATTTTAATAATAAATGCACTTTGTTCATTCATATTCAAAACACTTCATACACAAATTTTACAAGTACAGCTATTCACTGTTGTACATAAATACATATACACCTATATACTTTCTCATAAGCAGCTTATGTATTCGTCCGATTTCGGAGCAGCTCGTCTCGATTCGTGCGAGTTTCATAGAGTCGTACAATACGTCTAATCGCACACAACGCCGTGTCGAAGACTGCCGAACTGAAACGACGTTAGACGATGCACGGCCTTCAAGCCACACCTCCTTGCCCGTCGGAGTGGGGGGGTGTTAGGTTTTTTTCGTTACGGAATTTCTTAATTCGGTCGCCGCGCTCAGAGCCCGCGATAAAAGCTATTCAATAGCTTAAAAATATATAAGTACTAGCTCATATAAATCTTAGAGAAAAGGTCTAATTTCATTGCCATGTTGGCCCAACGTACAAACATTTGTACCAATACGCCAACATCGCGTGCTTAGAAATGCAAATGGCCGCTACATGTACTAAATAAATGATACATTTGGATTTAAACAAAGGTTAGGTTAGAAAGGACGCCTTGTACATTGTAAAAATACTTGAGCATATATTTTTTTTAATAATATGCATTCTGATGTGCATACGTATTTGAATACTTAGGCTTTATGACGTGGTACCCTTGCCACGAAATAGAAACAAAATAATTACGCGCGAATACGGAAATTGAGTTTTGTTTTTTTTAAATGTCAAACGCCATTTTTTCAAAACGTCAAAGAGTTAAGAAGATAGCAAACAAACACCGTGCCGAAGTCTGCCGAACTGAAACGACGTTAGACGATGTGTTAGGTTTTTTTCGTTACGGAATTTCTTGATTCGGTCGCCGCGCTCAGAGCCCGCGATAAAAGCTATGCAATAGCTTAAAAAATACCGGCCGAATTGAGAACCTCCTCCTTCTTTTTGGGAAGTCGGTTAAAAATAGAGTGACTCAGTGTAGGTAATTGGTCAAGATTATTGCATGTTTTATAACAGAAATAAAATAAAGTTACTAAAATGTGACACTATTTTTTATATTTCGATTGATTAAACGTAGTAAACCCAACTTGCATATTTTTATTCTGAAATTTTGCTATAAGAAAAATAAAATACCTCATGGTATATGAACATTTACTGTAATCTTACCTTGAATAATTTTACATGGATTTTATATCAATCGGTCACGCCTTTGATACTCTCCTTGGGGAATGATCTAGTGAATGAACGAACTCAATGAATGAATTGCCAGTTTCCGTGATGAATTGAAAGGTCAGCAAGATTTATGTTTTTTTAGCATCTGGATTTTCCACTCATGTTTCTTTTTATAAATTTTTTAGTAGAGTTTTGATTGTATATATCTGTTAATGATGTTATAGAAAATAAGAAACAATAGTTTGTTGCTTCATTATTTATTGAAGATGTAGGTACATTGTAACTTAAGAGAGGAATTATAGATGATATTTACATGGTAAGGTAACGTTAAGATTTATGTAATACTTTGTAAAGTTTATAAGTAACTATACTTCAATAATAAATAATCGACTTTATAAATAATATTTCTTTAAAGCTGAAATATTTGAAGACAAAGCGTCATTGTAAAATTAAAACTTTAATTTTTCCTAAACGATAATTATGAAGGTAACTATAAAAATTATTGCCCTAATCAAAATTTAAACTACACCTTATGAACGTGCACAACATTTAACAGTGATTAAAATTATCTATCGACTAATGAATTAATTTCTAAATTAAATAAATCATCTTTTATTCATTTAAAATATTTTAATAAAGATCTTATTTTATTTAAAACTTAACTATAATTATTGAAATTTTTGATATGCTTGATATTCTTGTTGACACAACTAGTTGAAATATTTTATTTGCATAAATTGATAATATTTCGACGAATTGCATCTAAAAAATTCTGCGTACGACATGACCACAACTTTAACAATGGATACTTTTTGTGGAAAAGGTTTTTGCCGTTATGTAACCGAATATTGATAAATCATTTTTAAAATCAGACTTTATAATAATAAATATGGGTTAGATTTATTTACCCGATTTTTCTTCCATAAATACATTCAGCTTTATTGTATATTTCCAGATAATATTAAAATTTGAAGGGCCGAAGTGGTATTCAGAAATATTCACCCTTACTTTTCTTATCATTATCACTCATAATTACTATCGTATAATAAAATTATGGTAATGATTGTTGTAAGCAAACCATTAGTCACAGTCGTGGTCGCACTCAGTACTTTCTGAGTACCTCTTAGCTGCAAGTGCTTTTAAAAGTCGTAAATACTTTAAGTGTAAATTTCTTATCAATCACATTACTGGATAGTCGTATATTCCACGTGAATTGTGCTTATAAAATATTTTATTCAGGTTCATAAAAACATATAAATATTCGTTGACTCTGAAATTTGGATTTTGGAAGCAAATATTCTATTTAAAAAAGAACTCATTCTTACATCGATTTTTAAAATGCCACCGATTGTTACTTTAACTTAAAAGGTGTTCAGGGCATGCCGTCTCCCGTATTACCTATGGACATTTTATGCTAAATAGGTATTACTTAGACTTATTCAACTAACTCTTCAGTCTTGGACGTTACACTTAAATAGAATACTTCTAAAACCCGCGTCGAATTTATAACGATATCTCTCCAAATATTAAAATTTAATTAATTTATTAATCGGCGTGTATGCTATCTATTTCAACTGCTTAAATCATCACACATTCATAATTACTTTGGAATAAATCTTTTAGTCATAGTGTAACTTGTTAGGTAATTCATAGATTCACACACAATCTGTGCTCTATTCGCTTTGTAATATTTTGTCTACATAATATGTAGTTAGGAAGGTAAATAGAAGACATTTAAAACAACATTTTCGCTACGTTGCTTAGAGTTCACATTTCAATTCGTACCAATAAAACATTACCTAGAGAATATTTTTCTACGAATCGGAAAAACCACATACACTGAACGTAATCACATTTATGACACACACAACGCACGATCAAAAATTACAACACCTAAAAAAGAGAAAGCGAAAATGTACAACATTCATTCTTGTTGAATAGAATTAGAATCCAATTACAATTACATTACTTACATTCTACGTAAAGATAACTAGCTCTAAAAAATGAAATTATCACAAATAGTTTAAAAATGCATATTCTGTATAATAAACCTTGTATAATCTAATACAATACTTATTTATTATATAAAAATATATTGCTCAGGATTTCAGTGGGTCGGTTTATCAAATCAGTGCGTAATAATTGCCGGTGGAGTATTAACTATTATACGATTGTTAATATAAAATCAGATGGTAGAAATTAGGCTACAAAGGTAATATTATAAATCGTTTAATTTTCTTCATTACTCTTTTGATCCCTTTTATTGATTTCCATTTTTTAGTTAAGTGGAACAAGGGCATTTTGGTTTAAGGGCAGTAAGTTAAAAAAGATGGCTTTTAATTGCTATTACAGCAAGGTATCTGGAGAACTGTGTCATTTTTTTCGGCAGCAGGGTAGTTATTGCCTTCCTGCCTGAGTACCATTCTCATGTTTATAATCTGTGGCAAAGCGACTAAGCCAACTATCTGTGTGTACACTGTACAGGCAACTGGCAATTTAATATTCAGTTAGTTATCTTATTGATCTGATTTAGTCAAACAAACAGGTATTAAATGTAATTTGGAAGATTGATTCATAGTAATTTTCGTTTTGTCAATATTGTCTACCTCGTTCCACTTCGCAAAAATTCCCTACACGTCAAACAATCAACAAAATATGAATACTTAAAACCACAATCGGTTTATTTAAATAGAAAATCAATTGCCTAAATATAAATAGAAGGTATACCTAAATAAACGTTATCTGGTATCAGGTGCCTTACTCTACAATATCCTAAATGTATACATAAACGATTTAAAAAAACTTACATTGACTAGTGATATGTATTATTTTGATATGTATAATAATTACATTGATATGTATTCAATCACAACGTTATGGTGTAAACCATTAATGCATGATGTTAAATCACAAATTACTAGAATATCCGTTTTTTAATAAATTTAAGATTTCTGGCATTTTGTGATTTGTTACCATATTGTTCACGATAGATTAGTTCAGGCAAGTCTAATCTTCTGGCCAACCTAGATCTTCTCCAACGAGGTCGTAAAACCTTTGATTATGCTGGATGAAGAACTTCCTCAACTTGGTGACGACCGCTGGATCGACGCGCGGGTGCTTTCTCCCCTTTGTTTCTCGTAGACATTTGTCTGTAGTGTCGTTGCGTAGGCAGTAGAAGCCTTTCGTTTCATTGAAGTAAAAGTTTTTTCGTCCTATTAAGAAATCATTCGAAACTTTACTGTTGGAATTCCATTTCATTTTATACTAATGCTAGAGAGACATCTTTGGTGCACTATGTTATGATATATATTTAGAATATTTTTTTGAAAAACTTAAATCTCTTAAACTTAAAATTCTTAGAACTTAAACAACTCTTAAATTAAGTAAAACCCTGTCTAAATCTCACTCGTATGTCTGTTTTTAGTATCATCAGTTATATATTTAGTGCAACTCACCAATTTTATGTTCCAGACCGAGAAACTTTTCGATTCTTCGCAACTGCGGCACGGGATCCTCAATCAGTAAGTCGCCATTCACCACCAGGATCTGCTCCCTCGGGAACACTTCCAGCCATCGGTGGAGGTACGCGTGGTACAGAGATATGGCTATTGGCCTGTTAACCACAATGTTGTTTACATTATGTAAATGCCTTTAGGGAAACATACAGTGTGTTCGAGATAACAAGGTGGCTAAATTTGTTATAGTTATGTATTAAGCCTAGTTGGTGTTTCGTATTATGTAATTAATTAAATGGGGTGGTTATATGATGTAAGAACTGTAGTCTTTAAATAAGTACAAAAGACAATGCAAGCCCAAAACTCAATATATAACCAACAAACCTGTATGCAACATTGATTGACCCATCAGCTGAAATTGCTAAGTGTTCGAATGGTTTCGCTGCATCTGGTAGTGGATGACCCGTGATTTGTAGTTGCGCAGGCGCAGATGGTGTGGCTCGACTCCGCAGTTGTGTATAGTCGGATATAGCGCGAGTCACCGGTTCCCGAACTATAAGCAGCAGGCGGACCGATGAATTCATTGCACGCACTCTTTCTGGCACCTTGAGAAGATAAATGCTTTTTAAAACTATTTCCCCTTGTAATAGTTTTACCTACTCAATGATATTTCAGAACTTACTTCAGGAGTAACAAAGTAGCTCGGGCTCTTCTCGATAGTAATTTGCCCTTTAAACGACAACGGCATTTTACTTCTATACCATTCTAGACCCAAAGCATAGTTTTCATCTCGATCAAAGAAGTGAACCTCTCCGGACGCTTTTTGAACCATTGGATGGAGGTACAACATTTCAAGGAGTGCTCTTGTTCCACATTTGCGGACGCCGATAATTAAAGCCTGTAAAGAAATATATAAAAAAGTAAAGCTAGCACGATGGGAAATCAAATTATTCCAATTAGTAAACTCTCCAACAAGTCCAATTAATTGTATTCGATCAGCAAAATTGTTAATTACAATAGAATTACCTTCATTAATTTAAGATTCGTTACCTGCGGAAGTCTACGTGCGGGTCGCGGCGGTCGAGGGGGCCTTAAGCGTTTCCGAAGTGCCATTGGATGGTTGATGGTCCGGCTGTTAGTTTCTTGACTCTGCAGGATTTTACGACCTTCATTCGCTGCCGATGCCATACTGGCCGCCTACATTTAAAAATACCATTAGCTCCTACTATAAGTATTTTTTGTAATAAAAAAAACATACAGATGTTGCTGGTTGCTATTGTAATAAACCTCTATTGTTAGATCTCAGTTCTCGAAGCGCCTTTGTGAGCTGGTTGCAAGCTTATTTATAGTTCTTCCGTGGCCGATTTCGTTGTGATTTCGGTTGCTGTACCGCAGTATATTCTTATTTCTGTGTTTCAGCTTGTGAAAGTTAACTAGCGGCAATATGTGTGCCGTAAACAAACAATGTTCTCTTGGGAGAATCCCTGCAAATTGGTAGGCGGAGGAAAACCTTCGGACGCATAAAGAATCCCAAGTTTCAGAAGGGAAATCTCGTAGATAAACGTGTAACCCATGGCATTTAGAGTTGTAGATAGTGTACGGTTGGCGATATAAGCAAATTAACAGATACAAAGTAACGAAAAACCTATACAATACAAGGGATTTATACCCACATATACCTACATAAAATTATTAACTTTACCTTTTCATGAAGAGTAAATGGATATCTATTTAGTAATATCTGTTACCGACTGTATATGTTGTAAGTACATTATCAAGAATATCGGCTGCTGGATTAACGTCTACCGGTTGCTGTTTCTACGTCACTCAATGTTCCGGTGTATCTCAACATACCTAATTTCCTCTAATGGCGTTGCTTTGTACACACGATGGTAATTAAATGGTTTATAATTTACCACGTATACATGAGTGACATTTGACGTTGTGGAATAACAATATAACTGCTAACTTTCAAGTTTGAAATTATGTAGCTAATTTAGAAGTTTGTTTTATACATGTTACAATTTACTACACGATAATAAGTGGGAGTCTAATTACGTTAATTCAAAGCAAACAATACTTCACTACTGCCTATTTATTTAATGATCACACATTTATGCTTAATGACCTAGGTATATATTCATTATCATGTACCTATATTTCAAATTTTGTATACGAAATAAAATCTTCAAAATACGTTGTGGAGTTTAAGCAACAAACGATACACGATATGAAACAGCGTATCTTCCTGTAAAATACCGATTGTTTTTTTATCGACTGGGCTGTTTAAGAGCCCTTTATTGATATTCTCACGTTTTACGTCTTTGTTGTTGAAAACTGTGGAATACATGCGAAATATTTATTCACGTATTCATTACAATGTTTTTGGTCGTAAAACGGCTGTAACTTTGTGGTTGAACAACAAGGGTGTCATAAAAAAGGGCGGTGCGCTGTCATGTTATCTAGAGAACCGAGCTCCGTACATTAATTACGATTACGAGTTGCGCGATAGGCAGTGGTTACTACTACAAGAATAAAGAACTTACAGTATACCGGCCTTTTTTTTTTTTATTTTTTGTTTTTTTTTTTTTTTTTTGATTTCCCAGGGGAATCCTCATAGGATACCCGGCAGCTCCGGGGGGAGCCGCCGGGTTATGTGGAGACTCACCGGCACAGAAGGTGCCGGTGCCTACCCACTAAACCCCTGGGGTTCCATTGACGCCTCGGCGCCGTGTGGCGGGGCTGCGGGACACGCGTAAGCCTTACAACCGCATGCCC
This sequence comes from Thyatira batis, assembly GCA_905147785.2. Classification (NCBI taxonomy): domain Eukaryota; kingdom Metazoa; phylum Arthropoda; class Insecta; order Lepidoptera; family Drepanidae; genus Thyatira; species Thyatira batis. Next base: position 4,604,171 of record LR990489.1, on the reverse strand, counting down.
CGCCGGCGCTGCTCGGCCTCCCAAAAACACTGCTGGAGGCCGAGCCCGTCTCGGGGGGGCGGGACTCACGATGCGAAAACGCATGCGAGTCCCGCCCCCCTCTCAACTTCACCGGAGATGCCCATGGAACAAATGGGCATCTCCGGCATGGGACCGTTGGCGTGGGCGGCGGATCCCCCGATCCACCGCCCCGGTCCCCGGCGTTACGGCGGCAACCGGCCCGCGAAGGCCTGTCGCCGCCTACCGCGCCTGCGGCGGCGAAGCGGGAGAGAGTTGACGTCGTCCTCTCTCACCCGCTCCGCCGCCTCCTTCTGCGACATGACTTGGCCGCAGAAGGTTGCGGCCGCCTCCCAGGCCTCCTCGCTGCCCACCATGGCCCTGATGAGGGCCGGCAGCGAGAGGTCTGCGCCGACCGTCGCGGACAAGGCGGTGCGAGGAGTCGCCCAAGCGGGGCACTCCTCGCGCGTATGTACCGCCGTGTCCGAGACGCCGGCCCCGCAGTGGTGGCACGTCTCCGTGGGCTCTCTGCCCGCCACCCGGCACAGGTATCGCCCGAAGCAACCGTGCCCGGTGATCACCTGTGTCAGGTGGAAGGTGAGAGCCCCGTGCTCCCGTTCGAGCCACTCCTTCAGGAGTGGTCGAACGGCGTCCACCACATCCCGGCTCGTAGCCGGGTTCTCGAGCCGGACCGTCCACTTCCGGAGGAGAACGCCGCGAGCGTCCTCCCTCCAGCTCGCGATCTCCCGCGGATGTGGACGGCCCCCGGCCTCCTTCGCTCGCCAGTACACCGCGGCGAGCACCTCGGCTTCGAGGTCCCACGGCGGCGTACCGGCGAGCACACACGCGCCGGCACACGACACGGTGCGATACGCTCGGACCACCCTGAGCGCCATGGCGCGCTGCGGACGTCGCAGCGCAGCCTGGTTTCGGGCGCTCAGGGCCCCGGCCCATATCGGCGCTCCGTAGAGCGCCATGGAGCGTATCACACCGGTGTATAGGCGCCGGCAGGCCCTCCCTGGGCCCCCCACGTTGGGGAGGATCCGTCCCAGAGCCCCGGCGGTGGCCATCAGTCGCGGTGCCAACCGCCGGAAATGCTCCTCGAACCTCCATCGGCCGTCGAGAACGAGTCCAAGATATTTCATCGAGGACCCGACGGCGATGGAGGTTCCGCCCACCACTATGGCGGCTCCCGGCGGTGGCCCGCGTCGGGGCCCATGGAAAACCAGGGCCTCCGACTTATTGAGGGCCACCTCGAGCCCCAGGGCACGGATCCTCCCCACCACCTGCGCCACAGCAGCCGTGGCGAGGAGGGAGGCTTCACGATAGGTGCTGCCGCGGGCCGTCACGAGGGTGTCGTCTGCATAACACACCAGACTGACCCCTCGCAACATTGCCCCGCGCAGCACCCAATCGTAGCCGATGTTCCACAGGTGCGGTCCGAGGACCGACCCCTGCGGAACACCGCACGTCATCTCCCTCCTCTCAAGGCCGCTGTTGCCCTCCCCTTTCGGGAACACAACATCCCGACCGACGAAGTAGTCGGCGATGACCTCCTGGAGGTACTGCGGTACACCGTGGTACCGCAGTCCCTCTTTGATCGTCTCCCAGGGTAGCGTGTTAAATGCGTTGCGGATGTCTAATGACACCGCAAACAACACGCCGCCCTGGGAGACGGCCCCCTCGGCGAGGTCCCTGACCCGCGCCACGGCATCCACGGTCGACCGACCCCGGCGGAAGCCGAACTGCGCGTCGTCCAGTCCCGGATCCATGGACTCGACGAGGCGCCCAGCGAGCACACGCTCGAACAACTTGGGCACCTCGTCGATTACCACCACCGGGCGACAGTATACCGGCCTTAGATTAACTTTATCGTAGTTATGCCTTTCAACAAATTTGTTTAATTGTAGGGACAGTGAATGTAACTTTATGATGGTCCTTTTGATGAAAATTTACGACAATATCGTAGAAAATTATTTAAGTAGTCCGCCTCATTTAGGTTCATTGTCATGATAACTTGCTAACGTTAGAAACTTATTACTTTATTATTATTTTTCAGTACGTAAGGTAATTTTTACGATAGCATCTCGATGACTAATAGTTGAGAGCACTTTTTTCTAAAGGCTTAATTAATTTAGCATGCTGTTTTATTAATTATGCTTGTGTAATAAGTGTTGGTGATTAGTGAGTCTTGGGTTTGGCTCGACACGCCCTGTAGGCGCGAGCACGCACAGCATGGGACGATGAACCGGAACTCAGGCCTCGTACACACAACTCTTACAAAGCCTTTCAAGTAAAGGGTTGGAGGCGGTTATTGTTACCAAAGTACTCAATTACGTAATTTCATAAAGTGTCTGTTCTGTTGTACTTAATTATATTTCAGCGCTTTTGATACTTGTATGTTATTTAACTATGTTTAACACAGTGTTATGTAACTGAAATATTACGCAAAAAAAAAAAAAAAAGCAGCGGCGGTGTTAAAATTTGAATAACAACGTTAAAAGCGCTTACTGTTCATATTTTTGAACGGATATATAGGTTATGCTAGATTTACGACATGTAATAGCCTATAAAATGAGAATCCGTGGACGATACCTGTTGTATCGGGTTATTCAACTTCTAAATTCTCCTTATCCTATTATTATGTTTTACTCACTTCCAACTAAAATCATAAACGTATTTTTTTTTATATTTGAACGTTTGAGACGCAGTCATGTTGAAAGGATTTAGAGGAAATTATCTTAGAATAACTAGATTACGCCCGAGGCACCATCCAAGTCTTACGATACTTTTAATCTATTTCATTACCCATTAAAGCAATCCTGTAGTTTTTTATAAAGGAATACGAAGTTTTTAATGTTCGTGTCCTAATTTGCATGACTTCACACCGGAAGTGTTATTTATGAATGGATAAATATTGCGCATGATGCTAAGTTACTTATGAGAGATAAACTAATAAGACTCAGACAAATAGATAGGTAGGTAGAGCCGCTGGACTAGTCGTAAAAGTTACCGCACCTTCATCTTCTACTAGTAAGTCAAAAAATATGTCAAGCATTTTTTTCTTGGATAAATAAATTATTTTAATAATCAAAGCACCTTCGACTACATATGAAATTTTTTGTTATCACGAATACCACATAGAATGTCATAACCATTCGTTTTGCCACATAATTATATGATTTATAATATGTATATAATATTTATAATATACTTATACATTTTTTGGTCACTACCCAACTCGCAAATATTGTCAGTGAGACCAATTCCTTGAAATGTATAAATGGAAGTTAGTTTTGAAAGGAGTAATTACTGAGTTTATTGCCGGTCCTTCTCAGCTAGACCAACCTTCTGAACGGAGCGTTAGACTCTTAAGGGCTTATGAAGGCCTATTTGAATAAACAACATTTTTCATTTACATTATCACACGTCGAAGATTAAGTACATGTTTAACGCATACCTGTATACTATAGAGTGCGCTGTCATAGAGTACGTGGAAAGTGAGGAAGAGGGACAGCAGCGTGACGGAGAGGAGGGCCGCGGCGAGTTTCGGCCGCGACACTCCCACCACGAGCACGCAGTCCGCCAGCTCGCCCTCCGCCGGCCGAAATGACGACCGCGGCAACCATCTGCCATTTACAACCAAACTGTCACAAATGGAAATTATTCTGATCCTATCTAATAATAAGTATCATTACTATGTATATGATTTAAGTGGAAATCCACATTCTGTCATAATACCTTCATTAATACATACGGTTTAACTAGACTGTCATCGAATGTTATAACGCTATTTATTATTACACAAAATGTACTGATTACAGGGTTACCTATTACACTTTAACAATTATACAACAAAATTACTATATGTACCTAACACTACTAACATAATTTCATTTATATCCCCAAAACTACAAACATTCACAAGGGTATTTATGAAAGGGGAAGATGAAGATGGGAAGATGAAGGAAGGGGAAGATCTAAATCTTCCCCTTCCAAACACGTGTTATTTTACTTCGTCCTTAATAATTTAGTCGACCAATTAAGACATGGGGTATTTCGTTTACGAATACTAATTCTTTAACTACTAGGTTACATAAAATAAAATGTACTTGTTCAACAATGTTTTGCCTTTTACAAAATAGGTCTACTATATTATTATACATATCGATCAGTCCCTTTAACATCAACATAATATTCGTCTTCAACTCGAAGTGGGACTCGAACTTTTACCTCAATTGCTAATAAATCTAAGTCGTCCGTGAAAAGAATGTATAGAGCTTTGACTTCCGGCACGACATTTCAATAGCGAGCATATTGCGTAGTGTCTATATACTTACCTATACGAAATACTTTTCCATATGTGACCTTTTTGTGTGTAGGTACTAAAGAGAAGATGAACAGCTTTATAAGTGTTAATGCACCTTCGAGAATAGTCACGCCCGCGCTGCCGCGCGTCGCGTCGTTGAGACGAAGAAACGCTGACGTTACTATTACTTTGCTATAACTCTTTTATGACTTTTATAGAGTCAATCTTTATTAGCTACGACAGATTGACTGCATTTTATGCTCCTCTACCGATTCGATACTCAATGTTTGTGAGAACAGTTAAAATAAAATTCTTCCCAGTGTCGTAGTAAAATTCAAATGTGAATCCCTCCAATCAGCAACGTACATGTTTGTAGTGGATCAAATATTGAAATTTCACCAAATTGTAAGTTTCCATATTCAGGAAAGGGTTGATTGAAACCTAATATTTATATTGTTAATGAATAGCCACTATTTCTTTGGAGAAAACCATAAAATGAATCGGATGTCTTGATGCTTACTTATTTTTAATAAACGCTGATTTAATTTTGTATAAAAAATATTGGGTAACTGTAGCTTAAAATTAGTATTTAAAATGAACGTAGCACAATCATATTTCATGAGGTTGACGTAAATATGTAACGTATTCACTGTAATTAATACTTACAGAATGTCGAGAGGCAAGGACTGCGAACAACTCCTATAGTTGGCCTCTGGGCGGTGCTTGGTGGGCAGTGATTGACTCATCTGCGCACGCGACTCCATGCGGCTCCCATTTAAATCTTAGTACACATAGTATATGTACCTTCTACATTATAAGGTACGTCGCCTTATAGACATTGCTACCATTCAAGACCAAGTATTAGCTAACATAAGTTTATTTTTCATTCCTTATTTTTTTCATTTCAATCTGGAACAATATTATATTATTCTACAGTATTCTTTTTCTAAATAAGACTGTTATGAGACAACCAGTAACTAGGTTATTTCTAGATTTACAAGTTTTACTTCTACAACAAATAACGTAAAGTCTTGGAAGTCGTCTCTAAGTTTGTACAGACAACTAAATGGCAATTTATTCAAAACATTTATTTTTAATACTATAAAAAACAACATAAAGACACCTTTCAAAATACTTTTATATATTTATCATTCGGCGATCAACAGTGAAATGTTTTTGTTAATCGTAATCTTATATCAGACAACAATCATGGATCTTGATGGAATTGTTGACTGAATTATTTTGAAGTATACAAATAGTCTTTTGTTATTGTTTTACGTACCACATAAAAAAAAATTTCAATACTGCTCCTACACCTGTAACAAAAAAAAATTACATTTATATTATGTTAACACCACAAAGCATATCTATTCTGTTATTTAAATTGACCAGTAATGATTGCCATAAACAGATTTTTATATAATTTCTTTTTAGCCGAGAATTTAGAAACACAGTGGTCAAGTACCTAATCTCAGCTCCCAAATTCACGGAGGCCAACACGAAACACCCTATGCCGTACATTCCGACACTTTACGACTTTGTGGTGAAATAAGTTCACTTTACACGTTTTCACCTTTGTCGTTCGTCCATTGTGTAACCTGTGTCCTATATACTTTACGAAACACGGTCAGGCCTAAATCTTAGTCGGTTGGTACTAGTTCAGATGCATTTTTTAGGTGCTCTAGAAAGCTTCGGGGTCAGTTTCTATTTATATAAGTTAGCGTAGATCGGTGATCTAAAATCTACATTATAACTCTATCTTAAATAAAAAGATTGCTGGTTTTAGGTTTTGTCAGTAACATTTAGGTACTATATAGTACCTAGTAATATAAAAGTACCTGAGTGTGTAATTTTTATCAAACCAAAAATCTTTTACGTATTATTTTCTAGATAAAATGAGGTTTGCGCTTACCCAAGTGTACAATCACGTAATGATATTTTTCTTATTTCTTTTATAACACAATAATTATAGGTGGAGAAGTGTCACATTCAATCTAAACACGATATTTATAGCCCCGGCTAATGGTTACCTCGTGTATAAGTAATCAAATTTTTTTCCATGTTTACGTTGGTTAGTTTCTGATCGACGTAAGCAATGAACTTTAGAGGGCAAGCATATATCATTCATGCTACCAATTCCTCGTGTGGCGACCGCCTGTAGTCAACAACATACCAAGTCTTTGTAATTAACTATTATTTTGTTACCGTTATCTTTTTTGTTAGTACACAACACAACGCAAACAGAGAACGTAGGTGTCAGATAAAACTATCTATTTATTAAAGTGAGTAAATGGCAATTTACAAAGTAAGAGAGAATATTTGGCATGAATTCAGTTAATGAAATTCATGGGTACCTACTATTTATTCATTACATCGAGTGTTTGTACACTAACCATAATAAGATATCTGCCACATTGCTCTGAGTTAGCACTGTGTGTAACTTGTGTTCATAAACTTAGATGCTAATGAATATTTTCACTTTGGATGATTAATAATGAATTTGGGTGTAAGATTTTAGGTAGGTATATTAAATTAAGGAAAAAATACACCGGATTCTTTCATGTAGAGTTTATTCGAATAATCAAATATCCTTTGATATTTGTTTTTTTTTTTTTTTAGTTTATTCGAATAATCAAATATCCTAAAATTAGACAGCCCGGTTGGCTTTGTGGTTAGTAACCCTGACTCTCAAGCCGCGGGTCGTGGGTTCGAATCCCACCCAGGACAAACATTTATATGCATGAATATGTCTGTTTGTCCTGTGTCTGGATGTAAATATCTATATAAGTATGTATTTAAAAAGTAGTATATGTAGTATATCAGCTATCTGGTTACCATATCACAAGCTCTGCTTAGTTTGGAATCAGATTGGCCGTGTGTGAAAAATGTCCCAGGATATTTATTTATTTATTTATCCAATCCAAAATATTACAGTATTACATTGGTTAACTACTTACATATAGCTTTGCAATTGGTTAAATGTATGTTGGGTTTAGCATAAGCCATTGATACTCATTGACTGCTGTACTGTATTTGTACTAATGATAATGTATTACCAACAAATACCAGATTATTATGTATTTACTAAATTATGTAGTAATATCAATTAGACCTATTTACTACCTATACCTACTATTAGGTATTTGAATAATTGCCACTAACATACTATATACTAGTATTGTAATAAGTAAATTGTGACAAGTAGGACGATACTTCAATGTTATTTTGTAGTATAGTTTAGACCACGTGTATATGTACGTATACAGAGTATCACAATATGTAGTAAAAGTAGGTAGGTATATGAATTAATGATGAATGAAAGGAAGACCATTCAGGTCAACCCGTGTGGCAGACAAAAATAGCACAATATCCTTTGTGAATTATAAATTCAATTAAAATCATTAATCACAAAGCCAATTTTATGTACGACCTTTGTTGTTTGATTTCTGTTTCTGTAAATATAGCAATGGAACTTCGCAAATACAGTGCAAAAGTAATATTGTCTATGATATGGAAGGAAACAACAATACATAACTTCAGTCAGTAACTCATGAATACTTATTGGCAAATACTCGTGGGACATTTCAAACTCATAATTCACAACTTCATGAATGTTGGTATGACCTTTACAGCGTCAGCGAAATGGAATTATCCTCGACTCGACTGACCGTGTTTAAATGTACGTCACTAATGCATTTTTACTGAAAGTTAATATCAGTCTGGTGTGGTGTGCAGGTTGCAGGGCCAGTGGGGTGAAGGCCGGGTCAAGGCCTCGATGCACCGCCACCGTATATTAATACCTCGTACGAGCGAGGGCCACTCGTGACACGTTACCTCTATTTCTATGCGGGTCGATCTACGATTACCCACTGTAGTAGTTAGCATTCCATTTTGAAAATAAGCCGGCTTAATTCAAAGATAGCTAAGCATGCAATAACTCTTGTAGGTATACGATTATTCATTCAATTCAAAGTGGCATACTGCAGACAGCTATACAAATCGTGTAAAACAAGAATGTTAGCTAATTAAAGAGTGAAATTGGCTCGCGGAGGCTCTCTTTTTACGAGCAATCATAAAACAGCCTTTTAGAGCACAACGTAAAGTAACGTACCCAGAATTTTATTGAAGTCAGACGTTTTATTCATAAATTAAATTCGTTTGCAACTTCCGGATTTTACGTCATGTTGAATGTCTAATTTTCAAGTGTCCTACACTTAAGTTGGATAGGTTTAATGCATTTACTTTCATTCTTGAATTGTTTGATATTTATGTAAGCATTTTCGATTCAAGTTATCGCATACAATTTATAAATAATTATGTAGTTCTCTTTCTAAGAAATAGATATTTGAAATCGTGCATCATTTTTAAACTTATTTATTTATTAATCCAAACTGTTGCACGAGCTTAAACGCAGTTTTCAACGTAGCTGTGGTAATATCATTTTCGTTAATGACTTCAAATTATAATAAGTTTACTATAAGTATAATCTTATATTTGCTTCAATAAGGTCAACTTGATAGATTACTTAAGTGAGTGATAAATTGCTGGTACGCGCCTCATGAAAGTATGGTGTAATTTTGTGAAAGCCTCGCCATTCGAACCTAGCGTTAAATTATTCAATTTTTCAAGAAAAAACATTCTAACGCGACGTTTCATTAAAGTTGGTAGGTATTACTGGCATGCATTATATTTACGGTATGCAATAGCGTGCTATTCTATTGTTTCGCAATTTATTCTTAAGGCCAAGAGCCAGTAAATAGGGTATTTAACTTCTCTTTGTCCTTGAAGGGCTAGTTTTGAATTGTTCACGGCGTTTATGACGTCAGCCCGTATTAGTATTTCCATGTATTATAATTACCATAATACCGCACCAATGAATTTCGTTTGCAAGGTCCAAATATGCAAATAGTTAGAAACAATTTACCTTTCGTGTAGCAAGCGTACTAAGCTAAAATTGGACGGATTGATGAGTATTATGTTTATTGTAGAGATTTTGTCGTACAAAAGGGACTCAAAATGCTCTCAAAATGTTTTGTAGAATTAATGTGTTGTAGAAGAATATAATTTAAGATGCAGTGTACTAATTAGGGATTACTATATCATTTACTGATATTATATTTGTTTTATGTTATACAGATGAAGAACTGAGCACCTTTAACCCTTTAGGTCCAGTGCTTTGTCACATTAAATATAGCTATAGTAGAAGTGATAGTAACATACAACCTTCGAGGTGTCACCTCGCGTCGAGACTCCTATTGTAGTAAAGGCCAAGTTGTTCGATGAATGAGTAGTGGGGCCTGAAAGGTCGCCCTCTCTGTTGTATCTCTTTTGAAAGCCACCTTTGTAGGTACCTACAATAAACTGCCGCCTTTTCACATGTAATAAAAGTATAGATTTTATTTAACTGAAAGTATTTCCGATGTCCAAATTAATTAAATAAATATTTGCTTTACAGTGTGGTTTCTACTCGAACATATTGTTTTCAGTGAAATCGATAACGTGAAGGAAGTTCAAATAAAATAGCTTGATGATTCAAATATATTATTGGCCTCACTAATGTAATAAAATACTATACATAGGTATATATACTATATATAGGTACCCTGAGATATTTTATACACAAACTGATTCTAAACCAGGCGGAACTTGTACGTATTATGGTAACTAGATATCTGATATACTGCATATCAGTATATGCAGCATCTGACCCATAAGCACGACATTTTAAATACATTGTTGTAATATCCACCGTAGCTTTTAATGTAAAATCAATTCAATTTATCATTTCTAAGTACTTACTTGGCAAAATATATCAATATTGGTAGAAAGTAAGTGAAATAAATGTTCAGAAAGTAATTTTCATAATAACAGTAGATAGGTACCTAATACAATTAAGATGCTTTAATTAAACATCTTGGAACCAATGCACGTAGTTACCTACAAGATAATTTTATAATTACAAAGATATGCCGATTGAACCGTAATTTATCTTTAGCATGAGAACAACGGCGGCCGCGGCGAAGCCCAAAGGCGGAGGTTTGTTCCTATTACCATAAAGTACGGAAGCTATAAATGGTGCTCCACGAAATTTAGTTCACGGCTTAGTCGATACTGTAAGTACTTATACATACATAAAACGGTAAATATGAAAATGAATAAAACATCGTATAACAGTGTGAATTTGAATATATTACGATGCTATTTATAAAGATTTTCATATACATTTGAATACTTACATGCTTAAATGTTTGTTTTTGTTACCGTCTTTGTAGGAAAAATATTTTGGATTGAACTAGACAGTATTCTCCAAGGCGGAAGCCGCAGCCAATTTTCCGCTATGTAATCCTGAAAGTTTTTTTTATATTCCTATGTGAGATTTCTTCATCGCCATTTGACTCAAAGTACAAAGATGCTTCCTTGAATTTTAAAACATCGAGCGCCATAGAACTATTTTGAGTACCTAGTTATCAATAACAAAATGGCGGTAGGTAACAAGCATAGATAATCAGCTTTTCTTTAGGCAGCCAATGTGGTTTTTCTATTGTACATTTTGTGATATGTTTTTCGAAGTAAGATTTTTAGCGCCCCTGGGATGTTTTTCTGCTTAGACACAGGGAAATTGGACAAATTGAATTTTGTATTCTTTGTTTCAATATAAGTACCTACTATTACTTTTAGAAGGTATCTAATAAAAATTTCCAAAGCCTCTTGAAACACATATATTGAAAGTTATTCATACTAGTGTTTTCTCGGGATAAAAATTATCCTATGTATTAATCTAGTTTATAAATTATCTGTCATGCAAATTTCATTCAAATACATCCATACAAACATTCCCATTTATAATATTAGTAGAATTTTCGCTGGTACATGACATTTGCCCTCATCATGAACGCTACTTCATTTTAAAGCTCTTTAGGCGCTACTTCAAAACCACTTCAGATATTGATTTATTTCTCATGCCTATAGCACTGACTTTATAATATTAATGTTATCATTTTAGGTGAATGCAATGGTAAAAAATTTCTCATTTTTATCTATACTAATATTATAAAGGAGTAGAGTTTGTTTGTTTGTTTGTTTGCTTGAACGCGCTAATCTCAGAAAGTACTGGTCCGATTTGAAAAATTCTTTCGCCATTAGATAGTCCATTTATCGAGAAAGGCTATAGGCTATTTATCATCACGCTAAGACTAATAGGAGCGGACCACCAATGAAGAATGTTTCAAAATCGGGAGTTTCTATTTCCTTTTGAGAGCTTCCTCTGCGTACGCTGCGTAAACGGTTAAAGTTTCGATAAAATGATGTACTACAAAATTGTTCCCCTTTAAAAGTTCTAAAAAAAAGTCCGCGATAGCATATGTCTATCTGTTAAGGTTGGCTCACTGTGACCATTTTTAAACTAACCTAATTTGTAAAAAAATTAAGCATTATTTATGAAGGTGTTTTTATAAAGATGATATTAATCCTTATCCAAATAAATACCTTATTCATCACAAGTATTTAATTTAAAACAAAATTGTCTTTACATCATTCGATTTCAATGAATATCTTAGGAGATATCGCAAATTTAAAATAACATTGCAGCAAAATAATTATATCAAGTACTGCGCGCGCCTTATGTGCCGGGCCGGCGCGTGCAGTCATCAGTTAGCTCTGCGAGACCATCCTTCTACGTAAACGAAGAGGGTTGAAAGTAAGCGTTAGCACAAAGTAACTATTCCACGCGGACGGAGTCGCGGGCAGAAGCTAGTCATTGATATAAGTATATGCAAATTGTAAAGTTTTCATTGCATTTTTCAATTGGTTCAGCGTTGAACCTTGACCCACAATGAATTTCACTAGGAATCCTGCTTCGGTACCCGCTACGAAAATCGCTTACGTAACAGTACCGTTGTATTTTAAAACACCTGCCGCGTTTTCTGAGTTTCGTAGTCTATTTATAATGCACAGCACGAGATGGATCAAGATGTTTATTCGACCAAAGATTTAATCCAACAAGGGAATTTATAATAGAATGCTTGAAGCTGTATTTATTTTCGCTTTTGAATATTAGTTAATAATTATATTTTAATTGAATTACAAATTTTGTGGCTGTTTTCAAAAGATATGTAATTGTTTATTTATGTAAGGCATTACAACTCAATTTGCATTGAATGATGGTTGAAGGAAGGTTCAATTAAAATCATATTTCTAAGAATATTCAGCTCAAGAAGAAGTGCAAGGACTGGATTTATTACTTAAATGAGTTATACATTTTTCCTCTTTTTTATCCAAACAGCGCTGAACTCGAAAGAAGTGAATTTCAATGAACTAAAAATAAAAATCCACCTTTTACCTTTCCTTGAATAAAACTGAAGTTTTCGCTAAGTAACTTTATGTATTCATAAAGTAAAATCTTTTTCATGTAGAATTTTGAAAAATCAGTAGACCAATTCAAAATTCACTGCCTTGCTCCGATGAAAGAGACAAATGCATCAAAACTTTTTACTTTGCTTGACAAATGTTAGTTTTCTCTTCGTTTCTGAAACTTTGAATCGAGATTATAAAGTTGAGTATCTCATAGAGCGACGATTCAAAAAGCATTAGTTGGAACGACTTAGATAACACATTCTCTTTGCAAACTCAATCCGTGGTAGGATTTAAACGATTATTTTATGTAATATTTTTTATGGAAGTTGTTATCATGTAGGTAATAGAGAAAATAAGAGTTTTAAAGTTTAATCTCATTTATTCAAAACGGCTGGTAATAGTTATAGCATACCTATAGATAAAAAATAAATAGTCTTCTGTCACATATCCTTCGAGGACTGCAGTTAGAAATAAAGTATGACAAGTTATACCTATAAGAAACATGGACCTATAGGACCTATAACATACGGGAAGATTAAGTAACACTCCCGGTTCTGTTTTAACTTTTTGATACATAACTTATAGCATCTCATAGCTTCAACGTAACGTCTGTTTACATTGTTTCCTTGACGTCTAGACATAGTGGCAGGCGAAGCGAAACTAAACTGTCGCGACTATTTTCGTCCATCTAAAAGTTCAAAACCATATCCGTATAAAGGCGTTGACCTTATCTACATTTACATCAACTGGTGTTAATTAAATTTTAATGTAATCTCTAAAATTAGATTATTAATATTTTATTTATGGACTTATCCCACAGAAAACAAAGATGACGTTGCAGTAGATTCAGTAAAATGAAACAAACTGTTAATTATATAAATCTTTGCAATTAGCTTTTCTTGAAATCGTTACGTGAGTTAAAACACAAATCGCGACACTGGTTGCATACGTCGCGGCGTCGTACGTATATCGTACCATCATTCAACGAACATACAATATTCAAAATGAAACGAATGACTTTTGACAATTTACTAATTACAACCCGAATAAAAAGGCAACTAGAAACGTCCATATCCAATTGACAGAAACAATTGAATATTCACAAAGGGCAAGCGAGGTAGCGAACTGAAAGTTGTTAATGGAAGCGGCCGTGTTAAATATTGAAAAATGGATTCGGTACCCCTACCCTATACCTATTGCAGCCGGTTCATTGAGTAAACATTAGTATTTTTTAAATAGTGTGTGATTTACGGAAACAGGGGTTGTTAATTAAATAGAGGGTTGGAATGTGGTCGTAGTCACATGATTAATGCAGTTAAGGGTTGAGTGAAGGTCGCGTGGGCAGGGCAGTGCTGCAGGCACCACATTTATCACTGGTCACGGCCCAGCTATGTTACACAATAATCCCATCACTTTGATATAATGTGCGAATTGCATGCGCGCCCTTATCAACGTTTATGACAAGTAACGTACGTACAAGTAACGTTTATATACGTACAACATTGTTGAATAAAGTTAGTTATATTCAATATTTTGTTTCACTATAAAGCCTATGACAACACAAAAGGAAGAGAGGCAGACAGCGTCAGAGATGGGAAGATGATATAAAAATAATAGGAGGCACAACATGGAGAAGGAAGACACAAGACCGCACTATATGGCAAGCTTTAAGCATTAGGGGAGGCCTATGCTGAGAAGCAATACAGTTTTTGAGAAACTGGTGTCAATATTAGAAATTCATTTAGTATAAGCACGTATTTCTTATGAATACGTGTTTTGTAAGATTGTTAAATAAAGGCTTTTATTATTATTATAAAGCCTGAAATATAGTATGCCCTTTCTTATATTCAGTTAAGAATGAAATAAGTGAGTTATAAAAATATATAATAGAAAGAAAGAAGAAAGAAAATACATTTATTCCAGACAACACACAACATTACAAAATACTAAATACAGCAGACGTGTACAAAACACACAACACAAAGAAAATAAAAAACAGAAATGTAATGTTGTGTGATGCCAGGAAAAGGTCCCGACTCAGCATAAGGCTTAGGCTAGCAAAAAACTAGCCCTCGCGCTGGTTTTCAGTCAATCAGAATCTCTTACTAAACATTTGAAATTATTATATACAAATAAAGTCACAAATCCATCCTCGATTCTGGTCTAATTTAATGATGTTGATGCTGTCTTATTTTATATCTACTTGAATATTATAACAAATAGAAATATGTGTAAAAAGGTCATTCTAGGTAAGTAGTCTAACCTTCATTCGAAGTATTAATATAATAACGAGATAGCGCTTTCCAATCTTCTGACATAAATAGAGGAATATGACACTAATTGCTACGATTGTGCTACGACGTGCGCCGTAGAACCGTAGACCTTCGTAGACGGTCATTGTACTTAGCTGAAGAGAATGATATAAACATTATGCGGTTTTATAAATAGGAATTGGTGCCTGTCATCTCCATTTAATTATAATATAACATATTACACAAGGTACTGTAACCATGTAACAACGTCTGTAAACAATATGTTCTAAATACAATTAGTTAAATATCTACTTGTTATTAAAAAACGTAATAAAGCTTAGTTTTGTTGATGTAAATAAGTAGGTATATTATTATTTAATTGTTGAGTAATTATCGTAGCCCCTTATCAACTAACGAACGTAACCAAACAATACATTTATCGTACACAATGTGGGCAAACATGTAACAGCGACCTCATATTCTACAATGTTCAAGGTTTCGAGATTCGACCTTCGACATCGGTTCTACTTAATATTAAAATGAAATGTGTACAATATAGGATATCTTACCGTTTTGACAGCCGCCTGAAGAACTGCAAGCCAGCATCAGCAGCTATCTCACATGACACAAAAATCTTTTGTTTTGTTCAATCACGAACTTGTAACTTTGAAGTTTAACGTGGGTCACTTTGTCTGGAGATTTCGAGTCCGTCAGTTCAATGACAGTTGATTATGTTTGTGGTACAACGATTTGTTGTGAGGATTTTCGGCGGCAGCTGTCATTGGTTGGTGTAGGAGACGAGCGGTGGCGAGCGTGCGGCGATCGCGACTGAGCCGGGCGGCGCGCGCTCGCGGGACCGCCCGCCGGTCGATATACGCGGCAGAATAAACACGCCGTACTAGGATAGGAGTAACACCCGCGATGTTGCCAGCCTCGCCACCCTCACCCTCGCATCGCGGACGATCAGTGTTGCCACCTCGGATGTTTGTCGCGGTTTGTATCTCAAGCACTCGTTTCTCCGACACTCCGCTCGGGAATTCTTACGCTCGCAAATAACGTGTCTCTATATTATAGCCCTGATATGTGTCTTGCATTGCACCAGCTACTGACCGAGTCAATGTGGGTGAACGATATTTTAAATTTCCTTCACCCGACACTATGCAATAGATATTCAACGTTTGACGCCCCGTACTCAGCCAATGTATAATTTACATGTAACCTTCACTTATCTGTACATTTGAGACAGAATAATTTCCATAATACAACCATCTGTAGTCAGAATGGATCGCCCTGCAGTTTTGTCATAGAACTATCTCAGTAACTAGTTACCTTTATGTGATATTGTAACGAAATATACTTTGGTGAAATTGTCTTAATATTTATTTATAATAATAAAACAAATGTATTTGCTTTTTATATAGGAATACCTCATGATATTTTTGGGTTTATCTTGTTGTGTTAGTAAATTAAATATTACATTAAACCACTTCAAATATGATAAATTATGTGTACAATCTCTGTATTGACAATTGTGGGTGTACAGTTCATATTCATGAATTCAGATTCAGTTTGATAAGCAAACACACGCGAGTTACCGCAAAATGTTACTCCTACGTACCTGTGGGTGGGTGGTTGTATCATAATATCATGTAAAGTCCCATTTGTTCACGGCATAAAGATAACATTGAAATATATACAAAATGTATATACATCAGGCTTACTTAATGTTTACTGTTTTGTTTTCAATCACGCGTTATTTTAATGTAGATCATGATGTAGATATTTTGTTTATATGAAGTTAAAAAAATAACTGATATTATCTTTACCTTGCCGATTTTATTATCCCTTGTGTCAAAAAACTTTATATTTGTATGGGTATAGATATTTTATTATGATTTTTGTGTTCTGGTTCTTTGAGGGTCGAAAATTGGAGTCGTTAATATAACAAGTATACACTACTGTTTTAAAATGAAGATTACAACAAAAATAATATAAATTAATATTTGTTATTCAAAGAACTTTTGAAGCAATTGAATATGACCTATATATACTGGAGAACGTAGTCTACACATTTGGATACCGCAGAGTGTTTTATTAAACGAACAAGTAGTTTCACCCTTACAAATGCCACGTTCTCTACTATATAGGACGTTTCTTTCTTCTCGTCATTCATAACTAGGTTAGTTCAAAGCTTTATGTATATCGTATGAGGTATTCAATCTTTTATAAAAACGCCCATATCTTTCTTAAAATTGTACAAGACTCTCGAAAATTAAGACACTAAAATAATATTGTATCATTGTTGCTACGTCGCAGTTTAAGAACGAAAACTATTAACGGCTCCTTTGCTGCTGATTAGAGTACCTAACTTAAAAAAATACACTAATTAAAGGTACATACTGCAGAAGCTGGTAAAAAATAATGGTTTAATGTTAGTTTAACTGTTAGATCATGTAATAATGAGCGGTAAATAGCACAAAACTAATTTGGATGAAGTCGTGAACGCAATTTGGCAGTCGTTTGCTGCTGCTTGATTTCACTTTAATATGCAAAAGTTTTGCGATGTAGGTACAATAATAGCGAGACCGATAAAAGTTTATTGTGGTATATAGATATTTAATGGCTTGTTTTGGTAAACGTGACTTTATAGATCATGTGTTGACATTTTGACATTAATGTGTTTATAATGAAATATTGGGGTAGACTAGACACCATCCGACACCAATGTAATACATATGGGTATGAAGAATTTCGTACAAAGTTTAAGATTTTAATTCACGACATATTTTGGTGATGCTAAGATAAATAAATGCAATAAAGTGGCATCATAGATTTGTTAACAAAACTGCATAAAAATATATCTTAATATTTATTAATTTAAGTAAGTAAAAGAACAGGACGATAAAAAACGCACCTTATATAATAGATTATGTCTATGTTCGTGTGAAGTATTTTTAACATACCTATCACATTTCTTAACTGTTATACGAAAGCCGTCTGAATTACTTATCTGTGTGTATTTGGTGTTAGGCAGATATTAACAGGTAGGAAGGTACTGTTCATATTCGATGTGGCATTTGATAAATAAAATAAAAAGGTAATACTTACCTGAGTCTCCTTTGAGCAGATATTGTTGCTTGAAAATATAGATACCAATGCCTGAAAGTAACACGATATAATAAATATAAACATTTTCTAATAACGCCTAAAATTTATTTTCCTTTCTGGGATCAAACGAACTCTATTCTTTGAATTTTAATTAAAGCTTCGTTTTCACCGGTAACCGAATTTCATACAAAAACATTGTTTCAAATAGCATAATAAGGTAAAAACGAAAATTGAAATTACGGTTACAGTAAAAAATATTCTTAAGAACAAAAATGATGCATTCCTTTATGTCTTTACATACTTATATTTTGTCTTATGCTTATTTTGTTTCGATGTGTATTTATTAAAACTATAACTAGAATGAGACAAAAATGATCAGGTTCATACAAAAAAGTTCTAATGCAAATCCTGCTTTCCTGCTTGCTCCTGCGGATTTGCTTTAAAACTTTTAAGTATGACATCGTGTAGTGGTCAAGTGCTACTCCCGGACTCCCGGACGAGTAGGTACTGTAGCTAAAGTAAACAAGAAATCGGCTATTTAAACATTTCGGATCGGTAAGAATCCTACCTTAGAGATATAATATTCACGAAATATTATTTTTATTCTTTTAATTACCTTATAAAAAGGTCTGGATTCAAACAGAGTTACTAAAGTTATTATGTTATTTATAAAGTATCTCAAGTTAATTAAGGCATTGCTTATTGAAACAAGTCAGCAAAGATATTTATGCCATATACTTTTTGTTTACCTACTCCTTAATTTTACTAATTCTAAGAAAACTTAATGTCTTCATGTCTTATCCATGAGTTGTGTATACATTTTCCTGTTTGTGACATACCAAAGTAATCAAGCTAAATGTAAGGCAGTACTGAAAAAGGCCAGATGTCTGCGGCGTTAGCTGTGACTGAAATAACTATTTACGTAGTGTGCGTGCCTGCGTGACATCTCGCATCAGCCTTCCATAACTAAGCTAGTATGAAAGAAGATGACGTGACAAGTACCTATAGGCAAGTCGACCGCCAAGGTCAGCCGACTCTGTTGCCAAAACATTCACTCTTATATTACTTGGGAACACGCATTTTGTTTATATTGTGTCATGTGAAATTAAGTGGCCATTTTACTAGCAATAAATTTGATGTACATTTGTTGTTGTTGTAAATTTGATGTTTCAAAATTAATGAGTTCTTACGAATTTTAATGGAACGAAAAGGCACGAAGCTCGACTTCATGGAAGCATTACATATTTATAGTATCTACGAGTTCAGTATATATACTCTACTACTTCAAAAAACTATGTGCTTACTGTAAACCTTATGTACCTATTCAAACTTTATTAAAGTAGTCAATACATACGATCTATTAATGTTATCGCTTTTAGTGATCTATCGATTAATCTATTTTTGTTGTTCATCCTTGACTTGTCAGATACGAAGTAATTTTTGAAGACACATAATTAATAACTCAGACCATCAGTTGCTATGGGAGGATCCTTCAATATGAGACCAATTAATTGAAATGTTGACTTTCTAGTCATACATTGAGAATACAGTTTATAAGTATTATATAATTGTAAAAACACTCATAATAAACACTTCAGTATTTTTTGTCGTATAAATATCCGTAACAGATATTTCATATTCTTTAGATCCCACTTTCTTTAGGATACCTTAAGTTATGGTTGTTGTTGGTGTTTTATCTAGTGACCTAGTATAGTAATATGGTACGTATGAGCCTCTTGGTGATAAATCTAATATATAAAATTCTTGTGTCGCGGTGTTTGTGATTAAACTCCTCCGATACAGCTTGACCGATCATTATGAAATTTTATATGCGTATTGGGTAGGTCTGAGAATCGGACAACATCTATTTTTCATAACCCTAAGTGATCACGGGAATGGGAACGGGAACTACGCGGGTGAAACCGCGGTGCGGCAGCTAGTATATTATAGGAATAGAGGAACTTGAGATGGATTATTAAAGTGCTATCTACAAACATGCAAAAATTTTTGCGCCTTTTTGCTTGGGAATATTAAGAATATGATTCGTCGACTGTATTGTTTAAAATACACTAGGTACATATACAATTTACAATATAATTGTTGTACGATTGTCATATCTTAATTCTATAGAGGGCAGGTATAAGTTAGTTGCCAATAAACGTTCAAGCAGATCACACGTTTGTTTATTATAAAAATCACAGCAGCCCAACCTCAACCCTATTACAACGCACATATGGTCGCAAATCGAACCGGATTAGCGAGTGAAAAAAGGTCGACTACGGCCGGCACCGAGAACAAAAGAACCGTTTACCTGAGCTATTCAATCGAAGTAACTGAGTGATTTGTCGTGGATTTGTGTGAATTTAATGAAGATTATGTTTGTTTTGGATTACAAGTTAATACTTTTACGTTAATTGTGAAGTTGGAAAAGTCGAGAATACATATATATATATACGATAAGAAGTAAGGAAAAAGGTTATATATATATACACAATGGAACAGTTACGTATTTTAGAAGAAATTGCAAATTTATTTAGAAAAACTCAAGTGAATTTAAAGAAGTGTCCAAAACAAAGGCTTACGAAGGGATACATAGAAAGCAGGTTAGAATGTTTAAATGGATACTGGGAAAGTTTTGTTACTGCGCACACGTCATTGATTAAAGGAATATCACGAGAAAAACACTGTGACATACCGTATTTAGTTAATGATGACTACTATACAATCGAAGATTTATATATATCTATCAAAGCCGATTTAAGAGATATGTTGGAGCAAATGGTGTTACCGAGTGTTAGTACCGTGCGTCAATCGGAAAGTATTTCACCCCAGATTCAGGCAAAATTACCTAGAATAGAACTCCCGACGTTTGCCGGAAACTATGAGAATTGGATGACTTATAATGATTTATTTACATCACTTGTGCATAACAACAAATCATTAACCAAGGTGCAGAAACTACATTATTTAAAGTCGAGTGTCACGGGCGAGGCTGAAGTATTACTCAAACATATTCAAGTGACTGAAAATAATTACGAACAAGCATGGGAACTCCTTCAGAATCGATACGGTAATAAAAGATTAATTATAAACTCAATACTGAAACGTTTATTTGGTCAAAAGAAGTGTATTAGTCAAACAGCCAGTCAGATTAAAATGCTCTTAGATACTACTGAAGAATGTCTGAATAGTCTATATAATCAAGAAAAAATACGTGAGGCACTCGGGGACTGCCGCGGTAAAGCTATTGCATTGCATAGCATTTTGTATCAACTTATGCAATTATAATTTTATTTATTTATTTGAATAATTATAATAAATGCACTTTGTTCATTCATATTCAAAACACTTCATACACAAATTTTACCAGTCCAGCTATTCACTGTTGTACATAAATACATATACACCTATATACTTTCTCATTTCTAGATTAGTCTATTTCAGTTATTTTCATAGTGTTATGTCCTATGGTATCTTGCTTTGGGGCAGAGCAGCTGATATAGATACAGTTTTTATTTTGCAGAAAAGAGCAGTCTGTGCTATTTATAATTTAAGCTCGCGAGCTTCCCTCAGAGATAAATTTAAGGAAATTAACATTCTCACAGTTGCATCACAGTACATTTATGCAAACGTAATATTCGTCCGTCAAAACATTAGTCTTTTCACGAAAAATTGTGATTTGCACTCCATTAATACTAGAAATAAGCATAAACTTGTAACATCTGCATATAGATTACAG